>JAMXBB010000009.1:67448713-68110159 GCA_024138015.1 Lumnitzera littorea | reverse complement strand
ATAGTTGTACATGTGAAAAATGATTACGTATGTATATATGTATACAAGATTTATTTTCATATGTATATATATATAAGAACATGTATTCGTATAGTATATACAAGTATTTTGTAGTTATATATTCATATATACATGTAAGCTATATTTTATGTATACTTATATATATCTACATATGGCGTGAATATATGTATAATATATAGTATATGTATAACATATAGTATATATGTAGTATATCAAATATTATGTAGTATATATGATATAATAATATTTACTAAATAAAATAAATTCATAAATATGTAAGGAGTAGGTATATATATGTATTACCGTAAATTAGGAATTACTAATTAAAGTAAATTATAAAAAATTAATCAAATATAGTAATAAGTACATATATATATGTAACGTAAAATACAAAAAAATAATAATAATTGTAATAAGTCTAAAATCTCAAAAATAAGTAAAAATGAGTAACTAAGGTAAAATATGCTTAAAATAATAAAATTATCAATTATATAATTTAAATAATTATTAAATCATAAATATATTAAGAAAAAGCTAAAATTAATATTTTATAAATTTTTAAATTAAAATAATAAATTTTGTGATATTTTTATATCGCAATTCAAACTGTGAGTCATAACGTCCAAAACGGACTTCGCTATGAGAAAATACGCTCGAAAATGATCAAAATGGACTATAAGTTTATAACGATCTGAGCTAAAACGAAAAAGTTATACGTGAGTTGATACAAAGGTCAAATCGATAATTTTGCGTAACTAGGTGAAGTAAACCTTACAAATTACGATACTAGTTTAGTTTTAAATTCCCAAACTTACAAATTTTTATTATTCTCAAGTGATCTTAACATTGACCTTGAGTTGCCACCAAATTATTACTACCCCTAAGTCGACTATGGCTGAGTGAGTTTTCTTGATGATTCTATACTTGTTTGTGTTTGTAGTTAGTGAATACAAGTTATGATCAATAATGGAATGTTGTATGGGGTTGGGTTATACTTGTGTATGATAATTAATTGTTAATGGTGAATTTACTTTAAATTACAATAATGTATTGATTGTTGCATAGTAGATTTACTAGGAATTGATTGTTTGTGACTTTGAATGATTACTGAATAATAAGACCTAATTTTACTTGACTAGAAAAAGTTAACTTGAAACACGCATAATTATACACCACATAGCTAATTCTGGCAGTTACATTATATAAAGATAGCGAGAGGCCATACGTGAGTTGATTATTGATTGTTATAGATTTTGTATAGTGCACACGTGCGATATGACCTTACTCTAGCCCATGGGATTATTAGGTGTTGGAGGCACCAATCGCCTGGCTAAGAGTCGAGTCTAGAAGCCTCTGTTTAGGGCTGAGTGAGGACTGTGTGAATCTACTTACAATCATATGTAGAACTCGTTTTTAATAAAACTGATAATGGATATATCATTATATTTTAAATACGAAACGTAGAGTTTCATTATGAAATAAGTTCTAGTATGATACCTAGATCTAATTGTGCCGATGTATCTCGAACCCTAACTTCGGAGGGCGTTAAATCTGAGTTACATGCAATACATGGTCATCTGCATGTATTTGTTTAGCATACTGATTTTTATGCATTCATTTAATTGAACCTAATTATTGTATAAATTGATTGCTATATGGTTGAAGGGATTATCTCACTAAGCTAGTTAACTTATATCTTTATAGTCTTCTTTCGCAGGCAGAGTTATTCGTGGAATCGGGTCGTCACATGCCTGAGGTTAGTGGTTTATCAGGTGGTCAGTGTGGGAGCAGGACGTATTTGGAGTGTACTTATGATAGTCTATCTAGATTATAGAGCTAATTATGTAATCAAATGATACTAGTTTGACTTAAGAAATGCTTTAGATTTCTTATTTGTAAATTTTCACATAAATGGATTATGTGTTATGTTTCTATATTTTATTATTGTTATTATGAAATAATATTACTTATGTTTGCGCAACTCTTGGTTGTTAGTTGTAGTTGTAGCCTTGTGTATTATATAAAAGGGTCGTCGATTGTAAGAGAATTCAATCTATAATTCTTTATATGGTATACAATGACTGCCATGACTAGCCTCCTCGGGTCATAATAGAAGGTTTAAGGGGTTATGGTTGCTAGTAGGAGTAGTGGCTATTAGAAGCTAGGGGCTTGGGGATTTTATTGATGATTGTAAAGATCTAATTTTTGCCCCCTTTATTTTATTTCCTCAATATGTTCTAAATTAGGAAAAACACAAAAGAATAGGAAATTAAAGAAAACAAAAAAAAATATAGAAATTAAAAAAAAATAAGAATTTTAGAAAAAAAAAAAAAGAAAAAGTACAAAAAATTAAGAAATTTGGAAAAATATCAAAAACAGGAAATTTAGAAAGAAAACCTAAAAAAAAAAAGTAATAAGAAATTTAGAAAATAAAATTTGAAAAAGGTTAGAAAATTGAAAAAATTATAAGAAATAGAAAAATTGAAAAAATAGAAGATTTTGGGAAATTTAGAAAATAACATTTTATTATGGTAGATTTTTAGTTTTAAAATATGTTTATAAGTTGGGCTATTAAATTTAAGCTTAGATTTAAATTTAGCCTAAGTTGACTTAGTCCATATGTACAATTTAATTACATATATAGATAAAACATAAGCTAATAGTCTAATAGATAAGCATTGAACATTGGCATTGGGTTTAGTTAAAGGTCTTGGGTTCAAATTTTGGTGGGAGCATACAAATTTTTTTTTCTTTTTCATTTTTTTCATCACATCAGTGATTGCTACGTGTTAGGATATGATTGCACCATGTGTCCTGACGCGTGGCAAGTTAGGATTGGATAATGTGTTGACATGGCGCCACATATTAGCCATGTGGCATGCTATGTGTCATGTGACGACACGTGGTAAGCTGGGATTGGTCGAGGATAGCTAACATCGGTGTCACGTTAGCACTTTCCTTCTCTTTCTCTCGGTTCTCCCTCTTTTTCTCTAGATTTTCCTCCCCTTTCCTAGTCAAGAACACCTGACTCCTTCACTTTAGCTCTAATTTTTGCACAATTTTCATACACATACGTGCAAATCTTTGCACTAATTGTGTTTACTACATAGGCTACTTCAAATCAAACCCAATAAGGTGTCTAAATTTAGTCAAAGGAGCATTTAAATCGAGCTCCAAAATTCAGAAAAAACTAGATTTTCGAGCATTTTGCATTCAAGACTGATTTGAGCTTTCCATAGTTTTTGGGTTGAATTTACATATAAAAGGGGTGCTAGGGGAGCTCTTGGGAGACAACAAATCACACATGAGCACTTGTAAGCTCTCTCTCTCTCCTTTCTCTCATCTTCTCTCTCTAACCATAGCTCTCTCTCTCTCTCTCTCTCTATTTAAGTCCCTTTATCACTAACCCAACACCACGGCCTACCACCCTAGTTAGCTCCACTATTGCATAAGCTCCAAAACCCGACCACCATTGTGGCTACTAGCCACCCAATCAAATAACCACCATCGAAACCTTAGCCATTGAACCCCCTTCCTCTTGAACCATTACCTCCGACTCTCTTTAACCTAAACCCATCTCATGGCCAAACTCCCCATAACTTAAAACCTTACACTTAACATCTCTCTAGCACCTAGCAACTCCAAACATCACCACCTAAACACTACTGTTGACCACTACCATCAAACACCACCCAAATGACTACCCCAAGCCATAGTAACCTCTCTACCCCCCTATCTCTAGTAAAATACACACGAAACACTCTTTACCCACGAAAAATATTGCCTGAATCACCTTGAATTGCCTTTTGCTGTTGTTGTCGAAAGTGAAGTTGAAGACGACTCAAACCTAACCTAGATTCGCACTCCAATTGATCCAACCTATGCCTCTTTCCTAGTCCGAACCAATTTCAATCCGCATTATTTGTTTATTTACTCATTTTATTGTCCAAATGTAAATGTAAAAAGAAAAAGAAAAAAGAAAAATAAAGAATAAGGAAGAAAGAAAGAGTAAAAAAAGAAAGAAAAAGAAAAAGTAGTTTATTTAGTTATTTATTTTTTTTAGTTTAATAAAAAGTAAAAATGGATATAATAAAAAAAATAAAAATAAAAATAAAAAAGTAAATAGAAAGAATAAAGATTGTTATTTCTTTTTGTCACTTAGAAAATCGATTTTTCAAAAACAAAAATATATGGATCCTTTTTTCAAATTAGGACATTTTATAATTTTTTTCAAAGAAAAAATAAAGAGTCTTAATTTAAGACACCTTTTTTTAGAAATTTTTCTTAAGTAGCCAAATTGAATCTAAAAATGTAAATTTGGCATGTTTTCAAAATTAAAATCAACTTAAGAACTATGTATATCTGATCCCGAATAGTAAGTACATAGGCATCTATAGGGCGATGATAAAAATAAAAATATCTAATTTTTTTTTTAGTTTAGATTACTTAGGTGATCTAATCAGGAGTAAATAATAGTTGAGTTTTGTCTTTTAAAATTAAAAAGTAATTTTTAAGATTAAGGTTAAATTTGGAAAGTTAATAGTACCCATAAGGATTTAAAAATCATAGCCTCAAATCCAGATCTCTTGTTTTAAAAACTATTTTATAAAATGGTTTAATCGATAGACCGGTAGTTATTGGTTATAACTTAACTCTTTTTCCTAACTTCTGTTAGGTGGTGATTCCAAAGTAATTTCAAAATATAAAAAGAATTGGTTTTCTTTAAACCTTAGTCGAGGATCAGTATTAAATGAGTAAGGTTTAATACTAATTGGTTTAAAGAAAATTAATTTTATCAAAGAATCGAGAGGGTGAAAAACTAAGTTCGACAGCTTAGTGACTCCACTAGGGATTTGCAAGAGGGTTAGCCATTTGATTTTCTAAAATTAAAATTGAACTCTAAAATAACCTTAAATGCAATTTATTTATCCGTTATTTTATAATTGTACTAACATTTTCTTTGCAGGTTTAGTTCTATTTATTTAATTTAAGGGGAATTTATTTTTTACATCTTGAATGCATGATAGATATGGTCGAACCCGGGCTGTGTTAGGACTTTAGGACAGTGAACCACTATGTATGTTCCAGCCGTAGTAGGGTAACCACCATTTAGGGCCAATTAGGCTACCCTACTTAACCTTCGATGTGACTAAGGAATCATTTTTTCATAAACGCGTGAGGTCACAAATTTTAAGAACCTTTAGAACCTACCCTTTTTTTCTACATTTTATGGGGTCAACAAATAACTAACATGGCAGCAATGTTACAAAAAAAAAAAAAAAAAAAAGAAGGAAAAAATGACAAAACTAAGAGTTTCTTTCCTTGTATTCTTTCCTAAAATTCATGTATATAGAAAGTTGTTTTTGTAATTTCTTTTCATGTAAATAGTCCATTATAATTTATGCTTTCCTTGTAATATTTTAGAAATGGCCAGCTTATCCAACACCAAGGTCTTCACCAAAGAGATTCATGTTCATAAACCTACAAACCCAAAGCCTATACTCAACTAGTGGTTTTAAACCTTCAACCCAAGAGAACAACAGTTCATTACCAATGCGATTAGACCCATACTCTCACTAACCAAAGTGGATGCTAACATCATGTTGGTAAGGACCTTAGTCCATTTCTAGGAGCCCAAAGAAGTGGCATTTCGATTTAGGCCACACCTAATTAGTCTAACTTTGGAAGAATACATCCAACTGCTCCAAGCTCCTTTATTGGATGAAATATATGTTCTAAAGCTCAGCTTCAGTCCAACTTACATCTTTTCAAAATTCTTGGGAATTAGTAAGACTGAGATAAATGAGGCCCTAAATGATTGCAACAAACATGTTATCAAGAAATGGGATCTAATCCTTTGGTTTTAGAACGAACCTAGCTCCAACAAATGGGCTTTGTTTCTTGGAAATTGGAGAGAAAATTGAATCAAGGCTTATGTATTAGCATTGTTCGCCACTGTCTTATTTCCAAGTGGATCTTTTATTATACACTTTAGGGTGATTGAATTAGTGGCTTAGTTTTGGGAAAGCAAGTGCTGAACAGAAAAAGAACCTTAATTTCCTTAAGAAAAGAGGTTGTGGAGATCTTAGGAAAAGCATGGCATTGTTAATGGTGTGGTTCGTCAGTCACATTAAATGTTTTAGGTTAGATTTAATAAGGGGTGCATTCGCCAGTAAGATTGATCTTATTGACTCTTTCATTAATAAGATCAAATTAGCAGATGATATCCTTAACCTACTCTGGATAGAAGTTCTACAAGATTTCTAAGTTGAAGACATACTGTAGACCACCAGATGGAGCAATGACACTGAAGTCATATTGGTTTATAAAGGTTATCATGTTGTACCATTGATCGGAATGAGTTAGTGTATAGGCTACTGTCTAAACAACATGGTAAGGTAGTTTGGGTAGATCTAGGACATAGTTCACAGGCCTTCATTAGAGCCATTCACCCTTAACCTTAAAGATCCCTACTCCACAGAAAAGTATCTAAGCTTCATAAGATCAAAGCTTGATAGGATACTGGGACCATAACCCTTAACGTAGATTTAGGTGAATTCATAGGAGAAGTGGACAAGCATCGGGTCACAAAAGAGTACTTAAACAATCAACTTCACAAGGCGGGTGCGATGCGATATTAGGCACCAAAAGTCTTTCAACCTTCCCTCATACACCCTATCTCTAAAATGGTAACCTACATGGACTAAGTAAAAGCTTATATGGAGGTCTTCTATGATGAAAAAGACAGATGGGAAAACCTATTTCAAGAGTTTAGGTAAAGGTCGCATGCCTTGGAACACCAGCTGAAGATAGTTTAGAAGAAGATTCAAGAGTTTGAGGAAGCGACTAAGCACGATCAAAAGAAGGAGAAGAAAATGTGATCTAGCCCACATAAAAAAAAAAAAAGAAAATTAGTATAGATAAATTTGTATCATTTCCTTTCTTTCATGTAATAAAACTCTGGGAATTCAAAAATAACAAATAACTTACCATTTTATTAATTATTCATTGATTCCTTCCTTTCCATCTATGTGGCTCATTTGCATTTCATTCATTTGCATTCTTTCAAAAAATTAAAATATTCGTGTGCTAACTTGTTGAGAAGTGGTTTTAACTAGATTGCCAAGATAGCTCCCAAACGTCAAACTTTCTAGAGAAGCCCTATTAAAGCCTAATCTCAAACCAGAATGGCGAACTAAGGAAATAACAACACCAACACTAATAATGGAAATGTTAACCCTAAGGTTATTGATCCCACTAAGTTGAGGTTTTAATCTTTAGAGTGAACAGTGGGGAAGATTGCACACCAACTAAGATTTCTTGCTGATAGCATTACCTTGCTCAGGTCCATGACTCCATCAAATGAAGAAAGTTCTAAAGCTAGATATGGAAAGAATACTAAAGTCCTACCCTTCGAGGTAGAAGAAGCCTACCTCAAGGTCAATTAGGCCTTTGAATCCTTTGAAACAGAAGGGGTATTTCCAAAGGCTAACCCAACTTTTGAGCCGAACACTTACTCATTCCCAATCAACCCAAAGCTTGAAGCTTATTAGGATAGGCTGAAAGAGCTTGAGAAGCGGCTAACTCATCAAATTACTGAAAAAATAAAAATGCTCAAGGGGTATGATGAATTCAAGCATGCTAGCATAATAGACTTCTTTGCATATGATTATGGAAGCTTCCTAAAAAAGTTCAAAGTACCTGACTTCGAACAATACAATGGGAGTAGATGCCCTAAGTTGCACACTTGGTTATATGTATGCAAGATGGGTAAGTATGTACAATATGATCAACTCATGGTCCAGACCTTTTAAGACAGCCTAACTAGCCCTGCTTTAACTTGGTATGCCTAATTAGACCTGAATCAAGTGAACACATAAGAAAAGCTGGCTAGAGTATTCTATGAGTAATATAGATTCAACATTGAAGTGGCGCTAACCATAATGGATTTGGTTGCCCTAAAGAAGAGGCATAATGAATCTTTCAAAGAGTATGCCCAAAGGTGGAGGTCCTTAGCTACAAGGGTATCTACTTCTGTGATTGAGAAAGAGCTAATTGCAACTTTTATCAACACTCTTGAGAGACCCTACTTCACTCACTTGATTGAGCAAGCCTCTCTAGCTTTGTAGAAGTAGTGGCAGTAAGATGTCGAATTAAAAATGCCATCTCCTGTGGCAAGCTACAAGAGATGTGAGATAGAAGACTGCCCTTTGCTAAACCTACCACCAACAAGCCTAGGGAAGCTACTGTTAACATGGTTAATTCAAATGCCAAGCTTAACGCCCTAGTCTCTTTTAGGGCAAATCCTCTACTAGGTCAACAACAGTATAGAAGCCAACTACAGGTTAGCAAAGCCCCAAGGAAATTCACCAGAATACCTGTTCTACTTAGTTAGGTACTTGAAAAACTAAGAAGAGATAATTTACTCCATTTTAAGGCTCCCAATGAAAGGTATAGGCTAAGGTTTTTTTTATCCCAATGCAAGGTGCTAGTACCATCTAAGGTAAGTAGGCCATTTGACCAACTCATGCTAGAGGTTAAAAAACAAAATTGAAGACCTAATTGATGAAGGCATAGTATAACTAGATTTTGTGGAGGCTCTTACTCCAATCATCAACAATAACCACTTGCCAAACCATGGGCCCATCATCAATATGATATTTGATGACTCAAAGCCCACCATCAACATGTTTAGTTCCAATTGAGAACCTAGGATTTATAGATTCTACAGAAAAGAAGAGAAGCCAATTCCATAAACAAGATGGTATACCTTCCATGTGCCTATGGCTCTCAAAAATTATAAAATTTCCCCCTCTTAACTATTAAGCAGTAAACTAGGGGCAGTCAAGCTCACTTGCAAGGGGGATTACTTGTTATAGTAGAATCTATGATTCAGGCGAAGACTTGAAAAAGAAGGTCATGCTAGAAAGGCCAAATAATGAACAAACTGAAGAAGGATTGTCTGCCTTTACCAAGATGATTAAGTCTAGTGAGTATAAAATAATGGATCAGCTCACTAAGACTTTAGCACAAATATCCCTCATGAGTCTCTTGATGGCATCGGATCCACATCGGGAAGCTTTATTCAAAACTTTAAGGGAAGTCAAAGTCCCTTGTGAAATACTGGCTAAAAGGATTGGATCTATCACCAATTCCATCTTCACTATGGATCAAATTTCTTTCTTTGTTGAGGAATTGGGCGAGGAAGATAACCAGTACACGAAGCCTCTATTCATAATAGTGAGGATAAATAACATCATTGCAACAAGAGACTTCATCGACAACGGGTCTTCCTTGAATGTTTTCACTTTAGCTACCCTAGATCTATTAGGTATTAATACAATCGCTATTAAGCTGAGTTCGACAACAGTAAGAGCTTTTGACGGATCAAGGAGGGAAATAATAGGGGAAATCGACCTACCATTTGATATCGGCCTACAGATGTTCAATATCCCCTTCAAAGTTTTAAACATTCTAAGGATCCTCAATCTGTTATTAGTAAGGCCTTGGATACATTCAGCGAGGGCCATACTGTCAAGTATTCACCAAAAAGTTAAGTTCATCTCCAATAGTCAAGTCATCATGATTTTAAGTGACCAAGATTATGAAATTTACAAAGATATGGCTATTCCCTATATTGGCATTGAGGTGTAAGAGGACTTTAGGCTCTAAATGTTTGAAGACATGTGCATGATCACTGATCGGGGGAAAGATGAGAAGCCAAAATTCAAAGAAGGCCAATTTGAAACCTATGGGTTAGGATACATTCTAACCTCGATGGAGGAGTTGCAAAGAATGCAAGCTGAGGGCAAAAAAAGGTGACAGGTTATATTATGCTCCAATGACCTTCTCTCCATTATCAGAAACTTTCATTCGGGTTGAAGTCCAGTACTTAAAGCTTCCTAAAGAAGACACTTCCAACAGAAATGAAGGGGCTAGTCCATCCAACAAGTCCTAACACTTGAATAATTGGTTCTTCATCCCTATGAATAGCAATAAGTCTTCCTTAGGGTAAAGGACGAATTACGGTCTAGTATTTTATACAGTTTTGTAATAAAGTGCCTTTGTTCTACAAATAATTGTACATAAAAGAAGATTCCTCTAAATAAGAATCAGTCTCTTTTCTCTTCACTCTTGCCTTATTTACACTCCTTCTTTTACATACTTTTCTTTTTCCTAGATCTAATGACCTAAATGAAGGCCATGGATACCTCGCATAGATAGGTGATGAAAATATTGATATCACCTTTTACCCTATTAGGTTAGTCGTCAGAAGTGATGTCAATGACCATAATGATATGGAAGAAAGCTGGCAAAAACATGAAATAAATAGAATTTTCATTGACGAGCCAACTGAGATAATTAATATTGGGACCAATGACAATCCCAAGGTATTGAAGATTGGGGGAAATTTGAAAGAAGACCAAAAGGTAGAAATAATCACATTATTGTCTAAATACCAAGATGTATTTGCATGGTCGTATAAAGATATGCTCGGATTAGATCCGTTGATCATGATCCATTGTTTACCCACATGAGAGGATATTAAACCTAAGAAACAGAAGCTAAGAAGGTTTCGACTGGATGTTCTGTTGAAAGTCAAGGAAGAAGTCAGAAAATTACTAAAGGTTGGTTTTATCTAGGTATCTGATTATCCCAAGTAGGTAGCTAATATCATGCCTGTAATAAAGAAGAATGGAAAAGTTAGAGTGTATGTGGACTTTTGAGACCTTAATCAAGCAACCCCTAAAGATAATTTCCCCTTACCCCATATTGATGTCTTAGTTGATAACATAGCCGAAAACCATCTTTTATCTTTCATGGATGGATTCTCTAGGTATAATCAAATTTGAATGTCTAAAGAAGATAAAGCCAAGACAACATTTATTACGACTTGGGGCACATTTTGCTACAAAGTAATGCCTTTTGGATTAAAAAATGCTGGAGTAACTTATCAAAGGCCCATGGTAGCAATCTTTTATGACATGATGTACAAAGAAGTTGAAGTATATGTTGATGATATAATTGCAAAGTCCAAGGATAAAGAAAATCATGTGGATAATTTGAGGAGATTGTTTGATAGGTTGAGAAAATTCTAATTGAAGCTAAACCTTAAGAAGTGTACCTTTAGAGTGAATTCAAGGAAATTATTAGGTTTTATCATCAGCCAAAGAGGCATTAAGGTGGACCCTAATAAAATCAAAGCAATAGTTGACTTGCCCTCGCCATGTACACTCAAAGAAATTAGAGATTTATTGGTTCGCTTAAACTATATAGCCCAATTCGTATCTTGACTTACGGACAAGTGCAATCCCTTGTTTAAGTTGTTGTAAAAGAATGCCAAGATCAATTGGGATGAAGAGGTAAGCCTTTACAACTATCAAAGAATACCTCATGAACCCTCCAATTTTGGTGGCTCTAAAACTTGGGAAGCCTTTATTTCTATACTTGACAATATTACCAAAGTCCATGGGGTACATGCATGGATAGAAGGACATAGAAGTAAAAGAATAGGATGTATACTACTTGAGCAAGAAATTCATTGAAGGGGAATAGAAATATTTAGAAATTGAAAGGACCTGTTGTGCTTTATTCTAGGTAATGCATCGGATCAGACAATACACACTCGATTACCAGGTTGAATTGCTGACTCAATATGATCCCCTAAAATATTTGACAGAAAAAACCATCCTTAATTGGTAGAATCTTAAAGTGGCAAATGTTACTATTAGAGTTTGACATTACATACGTAAACCAGAATTCAGTTAAAGGGCAAGTTTTAACAGATCAATTAGCAAAAAATCCCTTCGATAGCACTCCCCAAGAGGTATAAGTTAATTTCTCCGATGAGGATATCTTAGCAGTTAAGGAAAATTATGATAAATGAGAAGATGATGAGCTACCGAAATGGAAAATGTTCTTCAGTGTTGAAGCCAATATATCTAGGTATGGAATTGGGGCAATACTAATGTCCCTTAAAGGTACTCAATACCTTGTGGCTATAAGGCTCATTTTCTTATACATTAATAATATCATTGAGTATGAAGCATGCATCATAGGACTTAAAATGGCCCTAGATAAAGACATTGAAGAATTGGAAGTGCATGGGGACTCTTCACTCATCATTGGCTAAGCTCGGGGAGAGTATAAGATGAAGGATCCTAAACTGGTACCTTATCATCGGCACTTGACTGAATTGATGGAGAATTTCAAAGAAATCGCCTTAAATCACATATCGAGGACTCAGAATCAATTTGCTAATGCCTTAGCCACTTGAGCATTTATGATCTAAATATTCGATGAAGTCGAGATTCAGCCTCTTACTATTGAAATTAATGACAAGCCTGCCTTCTGCTTAGCAATTGAGGGTATGAACGACTAAAAACCGTGGTACCATGTTGTTAAGACATTCCTACAACAAGGCACATACCTTAAAGAAGCTGAGAAAAAGGATAAAAAGATGATAAGGAGATTGGCCACTCAATTCTTGATAAGTGAGTCCACTTGATACCGGCACTGTTTTAACGACACACTCTTATGGTGTATGGATGACAAGGAGGCTAAGAAGTTAATTAAAGAAATACATGAAGGAGTATGTGGCCCTCACATGAATTCTTACATGATGGCAAAGAAAATTATGAGGCTTAGGTATTATTGGTCAACAATGAAAAGTGGTTGCATCAAACATGTTAGGTATTGTCACTTATGCTAAGTTTATGCAAATAAGATAAATGCCTCACCTTAGGAACTGCATGCCTTCTCACCACTGTGGCCTTTCTTAATATGGGGCATAGATATCATCAACCTGATCACTCCAAAAGCATCCAATGAGCATCGCTTTATACTAGTTGCCATTGGCTACTTCAATAAATGGGTTGAAGCATCATCTTACTCGAGTGTTACTAAAGGGGTCATAGTTAAGTTCATTAAGAGAGACATCTTGGCTCGATACAAGACTCTAGAAACAATCATCACCAACAATGGCACCAATCTCAACAACAAGCTCATGTCAGAATTGTGCCAACAATTCTAGATCATTCATAAGAACTCTAGTCCTTATTGACCCCAAATGAATGGAGCCATTGAAACAGCCAACAAAAACCTCAAAAGGATCATTGAAAAAATGGCTATCACATATAAAGACTAGCATGAGATGTTACCATTTACACTCATAGCCTATCGGACTTCCATTAGAATGTTGATTGGGGCAAAACCATACTCTTTAGTATATGGCACTGAAGCAGTGTTACCAGTAGAAGTTGAGATCCTATCGCTTAAGGTACCATAAAAAACTCAGTTGGATGAAGCTGATTGGGTGAAGAAACACATTGAGTAGTCGAATGTGATTGACAAGAGGAGATTAACAGCCTTGTGTCATAATCAATGTTACCAACAAAGCATGGCTCAAGCCTTCAACAAAAGGGTATGACCTCAGAACTTCAAAGAAGGAGATTTGGTGTTAAGAAAAGCTCTCCCCAATACACAGGACTCTAGAAGGAAGTTTGCTCCCAATTACGGAGGCCCTTATGTTGTGAAGTGAATATTACTGGGAGGGGCTTTGATTTTGTCCCAAATGGATGGTTTAGATTTGAGAGACCCTATAAATGCTGATGCTATAAAATTGTACTACCCATGAGAAGTTAATGGAAATTTTTGCTTGAAATACGAAAATACCAATCATTTTGAATGTTGTTGTGGTCTAATTTTCATTATCTACGAGCAAAGTTGGTATCCTTAGCTGTTATCATTGTTGGAATAATCACCTTCTCTATTAAAAGGTCTAACTCCCTTTACTCCATTTAATCAAACCCATACACTGAAAACACGAGAGAAGTTAAGGAGTGAGATCTAGAACATTGGTAATTAACAAAACTCTTTAAAATACTTTATTACAGATTAATCCCCTTTGATGGGGAGTCTTATTGTTTGTTTTTTAGGGAAATGTGAAATCCAAGTAAACAATCACCTCACAGCAGATGTTTTTTAGTTGAGAATAAGGCTTTTGGTTCATACAAGTTCTAAAAAGACAAAAATAGTAGGAGGCGTTCTGTATCAGGTTAATTTCCATGATTCCTCTAAAAGAGCTAGTGAAGTCTCAACCATTCTACATCAGGATCATTTAAGTTGACAACAAAGGATCAAAGCATAAGCCAATCAATTCTAATGGGGCTTTTCAAAAAAGGTTTGATAGTTTGGGCACTATCAACAAAGACTAGGTAAGTATTTCCACACAATGTTAGCACACCGATTTTGCAATTACATTTAGACCAGTTTTTACTCTCCATTAGTCCTTTTGAGCCAACCCATAAGGGAATTACCTTCTACAGTTAATGTTTAGCTAGCCTTTGAAGAAGCAAACTTAACTCAATCTCTTTTCTAAAGTTCTTTTAGCTAGCTTATAAGGAATTTTTATTCACCAAAGTCTCTTAAGTGAGCCCCTAAGGCATTTTTGTTCACCAAGTTTCTCTTAAGCAAACCTATAAGGCACTTCTTTTCATCATTTTCTTCTTAGCAAGCCCATAGGGCACTTTCCTTCACCGATTTTCTCTTAACAAACCATAGGGCACTACATTAAGTATAACTTAGGCCTATGTTAGTAAGTCCAGTGAGGTACGACCAAGTCCTTCAGATTGATCCCAGATTAGGGTTACTAGTCCTTAAGAGACGCTCTCACCTAAGGTATTAACTCTAGTGAGATACGACCAGGTTTTAGATCAATCCCAGATTAAGGTTACTAGTTCTCAAGAGATGCTCTTACCTAAGTTAGTGAGCTTAGTGAGGTATAACTAGGTTTTAGATCGATCTTAGTTTAGGGCTGCTAGTCCTCGAAAGACACTCCTGCTTAGGTTAATGAGCCTTGAGAGGTATGAACAGGTTTTAAATAGATCCTAATTTAGGGTTACTTGTCCACGAGAGACACTCCCATTTAGGTTAGTAAGCCTTGAGAGGCATGACTAAGTTTTAGATCGATCCCAATTTAGGGTTACTTATCCCTTAGAGACACTCTTACCTAGGTTAGTGAGCTTAGTAAGGCATAACCAGGTTTTAAATCGATCCTAGTTTAAGGTTGCTAGTCCTCAAGAGACGCTCTTGCCTAGGTTAGTAAGCCTAGTGAGATACGACTGGGTTTTAGATCAATCCTAGATTAGGGTTGATAATACCCGAGAGATGCTCCTACCTAGGTTAGTGAGCCTAGTGAGGTATGACTAAGTTTTATATCAATCCCAGTTTAGGGTTGCTAGTCCCCGAGAGATGCTCCCGCTTAGTTTAGTGAGTTTGGTGAGGCACGACTAGGTTTAAGGTCGATCCCAGTTTAGGATTGCTAGTCTCTGAGAGACGCTTTTGCCTAGGTTAGTGAGCCTAGTGAAGCATGACTAGGTTTTGGATCAATCCCAGTTTAGGGTTGATAGTCCTCGAGAGACGCTTCCGCTTAGGTTAATGAGTCTAATGAGGTATGACCGAGTTTTTAGATCGATCCTAGCATAAGAATGCTTATCCCTTAGAGACACTCTCACCTAGGTTAATAAGCCTAGAGAGGTACGACCAGGTTTTGTTTCTTCAGCAAATCCCCGGTAGATCGTGTCTAAGATAGATTTCCAATCATTTCAAAGTCATTCCCAAGGGCAAAAATAGTGTCTTTTAATCTTTGTGGTAAAGTTTTGTTCAAAGTTCACCATAAAGTGGGGTAATTATAGACACCTAATTTTTGCTCCATTTATTTTATTTTATTTTATGTTATTTTTATTTTTATTTTGTTTCCTCAATAGGTCCTAAATTAGGAAAAACACATAAAATAGGAAATTAAAGAAAACCCAATAAAATAAAGAAATTCAGAAAAATTAAGAATTTTAGAAAAATACAAAAAAATAAAAAGAAAAAACACAAAAAATTATGAAATTAGGAAAAATATCAAAAATAGGAAATTTAGGAAATTGAAAAAAAATTATAAGAAATCGAAAAATTGAGAAAATAAAAGATTTTAGGAAATTTAGAAAATAACATTTTAGTAGATTTTTAGTTTTGAAATAGGTTTAGAAATTAGGCTATTGAACTTAGGCTTAGATTTAAATTTAGCTTAAGCTAATCTAGTCTTTATGTACAATTTGATTGCATATATAGACAAGGTATAGATTAACGGCCTAATGAATAAGCATTGGACATTGGTATTGGGTTTGGTTAGAGGTTTACGGTTTGAATCTTGGTGGGAGCATACAAAGTTTTTTTTCTTTTTCATCTTTTTCATCACATCGGGGATTGTTACGTATTAGGATATGATTACACCATGTGTCCTAACATGTGGTAAGTTAGGATTGGATGACGTGCTGACATGACTCCACATGTCAACCATTTAGCATGCCATTTGTTAGCCACATAGCATGCCATATTAGCTGTTGCATGCTACGTCAACTACTATATGTCACGTAATGACATATAGCAAGCTGAGATTGGTCGGGGATGACTGACGTGGCGCCATATCGGTGCCACATCAGCACTTTCTTTCTCTTTCTCTCTCTCTCTCGATTTTTCCTCTTTTTTGCCAGATTTTCCTCCCCTTTCCTAGTCAAGAACACTCGATCCCTTCACTTTAGCTCTAATTTTCACACACATACGTGCAATTCCTTACTTTGATTGTGTTTACCACATAGCCTATTGTGAATTGAACCCAATAACACATCTAAATTTAGTCAAAGGAGCATTAAAATCGAGCTCCAAAATTAAAATAAAAAAAAAACTGGATTTTCGAGTATTTTGCATTCAAGGCTGATTTGAGCTTTCCATAGTTTCTGGGTTGAATTCCTATATAAAAGGGGTATTAGAGGAGCTCATAGGAGACAACAAATTATACACGAGCATTTGCAAGCTCTTCCTCTCTCTCCTTTCTCTCGTCTTCTCTCTTTAGCCCAACACCATAGCCTACCACCCTAGCTAACTTCACTACCATATAAACTCCAGAACTCGACCACCGCTATGGCTCCTAACCACCCAATCAAACAACCACCACTAAAACCCTAACCACCAAACCCCTTCCCTCTTGAACCATTACCTCTAACTCTCTTTAACCCAAACCAACCTCACGATTGAATTCCCCACAACTTAAAACCCACATACCCAACATCTCTTTCACACCCAGCAACTCCAAACATCACTACCTAAACACCTCCACTCGCTACCACCATCTAACACCACCTAAACAACCACCCCAAGCCGTGGCAACCTCTCTACCCCCCCATCTCTAGTAAAATACACATGAAACACTCCTCACCTATGAAAAACACTGCCTGAATCACCTTGAACTACCTTCTACCACTACTATTGAAAGTGAAGTTGAAGAGCACTCGAACCCAACCTAAATCTGCGCTCTAACCCAAGATCTGCTCTAGCTGGTCCTATCCGTACCTATTTCCTGGTTTGAACCAATTTCAATCCACATTATTTATTTATTTACACATTTTATTGTCCAAATGTAAATGTAATAAAAGAAAAAAAAAAGGAACAAGGAAAAAAGAAAGAGTAAAGAAAGAAACAAAGAAAAAAAGAAAAAGAAAAAGTAGTTTATTTAGTTATTCATTTTTTTTAGTTTAATAAAAAGTAAAAATGGATAGAATAAATCAAATAAAAATAAAAAAGTAAATAGAATGAATAAAGATTATTATTTCTTTTTGTCATTTAGAAAATCGATTTTTCCAAAATAAAAATAAACGAATCCTTTTTTCAAATTAGGATGTTTTAGAAATTTTTTCAAAAAAAATAAAGAGTCCCAATTTAAGACCCTTTTTTTTGAAATTTTTCTTAAGTAAACCAAATTGAACCTAAAAATGTAAATTTAGTATGTTTTCAAAATTAAAATCGACTTAACCTACTAAAGTTTTACAAAAAGAACTGCATACGTCTGATCCAAAATAGCGGGTATATAAGCGTATAAGGAGTGACAATAAAAATAAAAAAATCTAATTTTCCTTCTTTTAGTTTAGATTAGTTAGGTGATCCAATCAAGAGTAAATAATAATCGAGTTTTGTCTTTTAAAATTAAAAGGTGATTTTTAAGATTAAGGTTAAATTTGGAAAGTCAATAGTATCCGTAAGGATTCAAAAATCATACCCTCAAATCCAAATCTCTTGTTTTAAAAATCGTTTTATAAAATGGTTAAATGATAGACCGATAGCTAAGTTATAACCAATCCACTTAATTGATTATAACTTAACTCTTTTTCTCTATTCCGGTTGGGTGGCAACTCCAAAGTAATTTCAAAATGTAAAAAGAATTAGTTTTCTTTAAACCCTAATCGAAGGTTAGTATTAAATGGGTAGGGTTTAATATTGATCAGTTTAGAGAAAATTAATTTTATAAAAGAATCGGGTGGGTGAAAAACTAGGCTCAACAATGATGGTTTTGAACTTCACCAGCCTAAGAGGAGAGAGAGAGAGAGGCTAGAGAAAGAGTAGGGTGTGCAAATTAGATAAAGAAAGGTTGAAAGTGTATGCCTAAATGAGGATTAATGATGGTTAGTGATCCAAAAGTGCTACCCGATCCCCCTTTTATACTGATTGAAGCTTACTCAAGCTTGGAAAGTAAAAAAATCTCATTAATTTGAAGAGTCAAATCAATAGCATTTTGACTTGCAATGATTTTTTAAAACTTGAAGCTTGATTTTAGTTGCGTAATCAACTGAATTTGGACAATAAAAGAGGTGAATTCAAAACTAGGTTGTGTCTAGTGTGTGATTTCATTAAGAAATTGGATGTTAATGTATGCAAAACACTTGAAAATTGGCCAAGAACGTATGTCCCCACATTTAGAAAGTAAGAAGAAAAAATTGAATTCATGGGAAAGAGAAAGAAAGAGGTTGTAAACCATAGGAAAAACAGTAGTTGAATCTTAACTCAAGTCCGAGGATTCTAAATTGTACAATAAGTCGATAAGGCTAGTAATAATAAAAGAATATGAAGTTTAATAAAACAAATATAACAACGATAACAAAACCTTAGGAATTGATTGAAACCCTAAATCGCTTACTAAAACCCTAAAACTAGTTTATACACCATTAATCAAAATTGAACTCGAAATTGGTCGAAACCTTAAAAAACATAAACATAAACCTATAAAATAGTTAAATATTACACAATAGCGATAAAATTATAATTGAATGTAATTTTTGACTAAATCACCTATTCGCGCGAAATTATAACAAAATCGCCACAATAACTTGTAAAAATTATAATTGTAATGGGTACCAATTAAATCGATAAAATTTCATAAAAATTTGAAAATTAATTTACGAGGAGAATCGTTATAATTTATATTATTCGAAAAATTACATATATTTGTTAATAATTTTCATTTTCCTTCTCTTCCATTTCCAATTTATCTCATTATATTTCTTCCATTTCCAATTCAATGTTCTTATCTTGCACAAAATATGGAAAAAAAATCAGCAAACAAAATAACTAACAGCAGCCTACGTGATGGAAATTAAGTGACAAGTGTTACTTAACCAAACAAACAAAAAAATATTGCAATAATTACTTAGGATTTAGCTTAAAATCTAAGCTATTCTCACGTGAATAAAAAAATATTGCAATAAGTCGATAAGGCTAGTAATAATAAAAGAATATGGAGTTTAATAAATCAAATATAACACCGATAACAAAACTTTAGGAATTGATCAAACCCTTAAATCGCTTACTAAAACCCTAAAACTAGTTTATGCACCATTAATCAAAATTGAACTCGAAACCCTAAAAAACATAAACATAAACATAAACATAAACATAAACATAAACCTATAAAATAGTTAAATATTACACAATAGCGATAAAATTATAGTCGAATGTAATTTTTAACTAAATCGCCTATTCGTGCGAAATTATAACGAAATCGCCACAATAACTTGTAAAAATTATAATTGTAACGGGTACTAATTAAATTAATAAAATTTCATAAAAATTTGAAAATTAATTTACGAGGAGAATCGTTATAATTTATATGATTTGAAAAATTACATATATTTGTTAATAATTTTCATTTTCCTTCTCTTCCATTTCCAATTTTTCTCATTTTCTTTCTTCCATTTCCAATTCAATGTTCCTATCCTGCATAAAACGTTGAAAGAAAATCAATAAACAAAATAACTAACAGTAGCCCACGTGATGGAAATTAAGTGACAAGTGTTACTTAACTAAACAAACAAAAAAATATTGCAATAATTACTTAGGATTTAGCTTAAAATCTAAGCTATTCTCATGTGAATAAAAGGAAAATCTGGGAGAAAAAAAAAATTTGCATAAGAAATCGAAAACTGGAAGCAACAAAATGTGAAAGAAAGAAAAGAAGAAAAGGAAGAAGGAAGAAAAAGAAGAAGAAAATAAATAAGTAAGTCATTTATTTTTCTAGTGTAGATGTATAATATGTATAAATATAGTATTTGTATGGCATTTTGTACATATAATATTACTAAGTCCATGTATATTAGCATAAACACATAAATTGAATTACATATACATATATTAGGCTATGTATGTATACATGTATGTACATAGGTATATGGAAAAGTATGTATTATGTATTATTTTTTTAAAGTATACATATGATTAGTATTAAGTATTTATATTAAATAATTATAGTATGTCTATGTATATGTGTGTATCGTGACTTATATGTATATATATGTAACCATGTATAATTATTTTCCTACATTTATATATATATATCTATGTAATCGTATAGTATATATATGTAGTAGTATATATATGTAGTAGTATATTCCCATAAGTAATAATATATGTATATAAGACATATAATATAGAGTATATGTTTTATGGTATATGGCATAATATATGTATGATATATAGTATACATACTATATAGCAAATGTTATATAAATATATATATATACCGAATATATATAAAATAGGAATAGGTATTTGTAGATTATTTATATATATTTAAATATTTGGGAATTACATAAGTAAATTATTGTGTATAAATACAAATACATGAGTATATATATATGTACATAAGAGTAGGTTTATTTTCATATAATAAGTATATACATATATATAGCATATAACATATATTATATATATATAGTATATCGAAAATATATATATAGATATATATATGTATGTATAAATCATGAAGGACATAAATATTAAGAAAATGAAAAAAATTAATAAAAATAATAACGGTCATAAAAATAATAATAATCATAATGAAGTTAAAAATCTCAAAAATAGGAAAATATACCCAAAATAATAAAAATATCAAATATATGATTTAAGTAATTATTAAATCATAAATATGTTACAAAAAAAGAGAAAATAAATATTTTATAATTTTTAAATTTAAATAATAATTTTTGTGATATTTTTATATCACAATTTACGTTACGAGTCACAACGTCCAAAACGGACCTCGTTACGAGAAAATAACTCAAAAACGATCAAAATAGACTATAAGTTCATAATGATTTAAGCTAAAACGAAAAAGTTACATGCGATTTGATAAAAAGTTCGAATCGACAATTTTGCGTAACTAAGCGAAGTAAACCTTACAAATTATAACACTAGTTAGCTGTAAATTCCCAAACTTACAAATTTCTCTTATTCTCAAGTGATCTCGATATCAATCCTGAGTTACCCACAGACTATTACGATCCCTGAGCTAGCCATGGTTGAGTGAGTTTTTCCTTATGATTCCATACTTGTTTGTGCGTGTAAATAGTGAATTTAAATTATGATTTATAAATGAATGTGTATGGGGTTGGGTTATGCTTGTGCATGATAATTGTTGTTAATGATGAATCTACTTTAAATTTCACTAATATAATGTTTGTTGCATAGTAGATTCAATAGATTGATTGTTTGTGACTTGGAATCATCACTGGTTAAATATGACTTAACTATTTATCCGACTAGAAAAAGTTAACTTGGATCATGCATAAATCATGCACTGCATAACTAATTCCAGGCAGTCACATTACACGGAGGTAGCGAGAGGCCATATGTGGATTGATTATTGATTGTTATTGATTTCGTACGGTGCATACGTGCAATATGACCTTACTCTTGCCCGCGGGATGACTAGGCGTTGGAGGCGCCAACTGCCTGGCTATGCGTCGAGTCCAGAGGCCTTCGTTTAGGGGTGAGTGAGGGCTGCGTGAACCTACTCACAATCATATGTTGAACTCATTTTGATAAGGTTAGTAATGGATGTACCATTACATTTGAAATACGAAACGCGGAGTTTCATTATGAAATAAGTTCTAATATGATATCCGAATTTGACTGTTCCGATGAATCTCCAACCCTGACTTCAGAGGGCGTTAAATTTGAGTTGCATGCAGTACCTGGTCACCTGCATGTATTTGTTTAGCATATTACTTGTTCATGCATTCATTTGGTTGAGCTTAACTATTGTTTAAACTTGATTGCTGTATGGTTGAGGGAAAATATCTTACTAAGCTAGTAAGCTTATACCTTTGTAGTCTTCTCTTGCAGGCCGACCTATTCGTGGAGTCAGGCCGTCGTATGCCCGAGGTTAGTTTTCTACACGAGATCAGTATGGGAGCAGGATGAGTTTAGAGAGTACTTTTAATAGTTTAGATTTGAATGTGTAATTGCTATTCTAGTTTAACTTAAGACACATTTCAAACTCTGTATGTGTAAATTTTTATACACATAAATTATATGCTATGCTTTTACAATATCATTATTTGTCATGAAATGATATTGCTTAAGTTTGGGCACTTTTGGTAGTTAGTAATAGCTGTAGCCTTGTGTATCGTATAAAAGGGTCGCCGATTGTAAGGGAATTGAATCTGCAATCTTTTGTACGGTATACGACGATTGCTACAACTAGCCCCCTTGGGGTCGTGACAGAGGTAAGGGGGTGAGCAAATTATGTGTAGTCACGTGCTTGGCACGAGCCACATGCCTTACGTGTGCATGCATTCTATGCGTGCTAAGGATGGCCTTCTATGTAATACCCTAGGATTTTGAGCCAGTTCAATAATTCTAGGATTCGAGCTTCCAAATTTAAGGCATCGAGCTATAATATCTATTTCATTTAAAACTTCATAGTAAAGTTAGAAAAGTTAGATAAAGCAATTTAAGTAAAGTTAATTCCTCAAAATAAGCTATATAAAAATATTAATTTAAGAAAAATGTCAATTTTTCTCTAAAAGCTGATAATTGTCAAAAACGAGAAATTTGAGATTTTAAATATAGCGAGATAAGTTAATTAACTTACAAAAATAATAAATGAAATTGAATTATACATAATGTACATGTATTAACATAGAATATGTATTATTTGTAATAAATATACATATATAATAAGAAATTATTATTAAAATAAGGTAAATTAATATAAAAAAATTGGAAAATTAATAAAAAATGCAAGGATGAGTCATCCCTTAATGTGGCATCCAATTGTAATGGCCTTTTACAGTCAAGGAAAGCACCACTAGAGGGGGTGTTTCAACAAAGTTAGGTGGTCGGAGGGTAGCCGGAGGCATCCAATTCAGGTTAACTAAATTTCTAGTCGAAACTTTATAATTTTTCTAAAAGTATCAAATGATGCTATTTAATTATGAAACTTAGTTTTCTGGAGTTATTTTATGTTTTGATTAATTTAGTAATTTTATTTTAGTGAAATAATTATTGGAAATATAAGGTCCTTAAGAAATGGCATTGTTTGGACGAAACTTGAATTAAATTTTAGAAACAGTAAATAATGTTCTTTCAGCTTGAAAATTTGTACGTGATATACTTAATATATGTATTTAATTTTAATAAGAATAATTTTTTAAAATAATCATGTTTACTATTTATTGTAATTATTTTGGATAAAACTAGCAATTTCACTATTTTAAGGAATTAATTGGTTTTTAACAAAATCAAAGTATAAGCCCTATGTATTATGATTCCTAGAAGTTCATAATGATGTTTAGCACATTTGAATTTTATCTTGTGATTAAATTTACTTGTTTGCTTAATTTTGGCTGATTTTGAGTTAAAATCGCTATTTTCATAAAATATATAATAGCTAGTTTAGTATAATTCATGGTCAATAATTAAACTACGTATTTTTGTGAGTTTATAGGATTTTTCATGAAATTAATTGGGCTTGTATACTATTTATTATGTATTTTCATAATATAAACTTATATATTAGTCTAATATGTGATACACTAATTAGTGCTAATGTGATACTCATTAAATGTGTAAAGGATTTGCATTTTTAAGTACATAATGAATTTTGACCAACTCAAGAAATGAATAATTTTAGGATTTTTAATTTAGATTTAGGGTTTACTTGACTTAATTACAAAGTTATATTAATGTACGGTCGAATTGGTTATGAAAGGGTATTTTTGGGTTTTTGAAAATATTGATTAGTATTGATTCTTAAGATATCCTAATACTACTTAAAATAACAATTGTGACGATATAAAGTTTATCAAAATTGGATGAGAAATGAGTAAAATATGATCAAATGAAGTTTAAAAAAAAAAGCGGAAATGAAAGCTTATAAGTAAGGAAAGACTACACCATAAAGTTTAGGATTTTGCATTATTATTAAGTCTAAGTAAGTAGATCTAACCCATGCATAGAGTAGATATATTGCTACTCATAATACTGTATGCTATTTAATACTGTGTTGATTGAATATGGGTATATTTTGGGTGAATGGATAAGCTACTATAGTGGATGCTGATGTGTTGATTTTGAATGATAGTAACTATATTTTGGTTAAAGTTTTATGTTGCTATGTTGGTGATGATTTGTGCTTACGAATGATTGTGCTAACTAAGAAAGTTAAGTGATTGTTAACTTAATCTTTTAGGTGTTCACCTAAGTAAACCCTAAGTAAGATACTAGAATTTCGTTAAGGAGAGTTCGAAAACCAAAATTAGATCACTAGGTTGAATAAAACTTAAAGATTGATTGTGTTGATTGATATTCTTGAGTTGTTATTGCATATCACGGCGACATGGCACAGTACGACACAATACGATACAAAAATGGACCTATGGGTTAGAAATTTTAGAATAAGGCTTCTAAGTGATCATGGAAAAAGCATGGCTTTATGAGCTCAGTTTTTAGAAGCATATAGGTTGCATTGCCCGAATATTGTGACTATTTTGATAATCAAATTTGGTAGACTATAGCGTGTGGTCTAATTTGGTAGTGTTACCACTTTGATTTAGTAGACTATAGTATGTGGTTTAATTTGGTAGTGTTGCCACTTTGATTTGGTGAACTATAGTGTGTAGTCTAATTTTATAAAGCAATGTTAGGGGTCTTACTCTTAAGCAGCTCCATATTGCCCTTTTTGAAAACGATAGACTATAGTGTATAGTCCAATTTGGTAGGGGTCTTACTTCTAAGCAACTCCTTGTTGCTCCAAGTTCTTGGACATTGTATAGGATATCGGTATCGATGCATGCCACGTGCATGAGCATAGCATGCTGCATTGTTAGCAGTAAGTACCTAGTTGGGGGAATGCATATGTGAAGATGAACTTGAGTTATGATTGAAATGTTTCAGTTGTGATATATAATATTGTCTATGATATTATCTATATTATGTTGTTTGTTATCTACTCTCACTTAGTTTCAGCAGCTGAGAGGATAAAATGTTTTATCCTCAAGTTAACTATATCGTGAAACACTCAAGGGGGATATGTATACTGAGATCGTGAGTCGGAGTCAGTGACTGTTGTATGGAACCTATATTAAGTCAGAGATCTTATTACTGTGAAGATGATAAAGGAAAAAAAAAAATTGATTCATATTTTGATGTAAATATTATGTTGTACACATAAGTTGTAACAGAATATCTAGTTGAACTCCGATGTAACAACCCTTTTATTATGTAAACAAAGTTATCTTGTAATGAATGAGCAAGTTAAGTTAAGTTTTCAACAAGTATTCCTATGTGATGGTATATCTTATCCTATGCTGGGATGTGATATTCTATTGCTGGGCTTTAAGCCTAACAATGATTTGACCTCCTTTTTTCTCTTTTTCTTTTTCTCCCTTTATATATATATATATATATATAATAATTAGATAAATAAATAATTAATTAATTAAATAATAAAAATTACTTTTAAAATGAAACTCTATTTAAAGAATTATGTACACTTAGATGCTATTCGACCTTGAGAAAATAAAATCACTAAGCCTATATCATCCAATGGCACTAAACATGACTTAAGGCTTAAAAAATCTATTTTCTTAAAAATTTTTGTATTTTCCTACATTTCTTATACTTTTGTACTTTTCTAAATTATATATATATATATATTTTGTATTTGTTCTAAATTGGGACCCTTTTCCTTATTCTAAAATTTTTTTAAATTATAGGGGGTAGGGTAGGGGAGGGGAAATGAGATGTCTATAGTTACTTTTCTTTGTGGTGAAGTTTGAATGAAACTAGCTGTCTTAAGCTTGATCCATTGGAGATTTGGTAAAAGGAGGAAGGTAAAGAGAGAGAAAGCACTCCAAGAGCTAATCAAGACATTAAATTGAGTTTTAGAGAGATCTACACCTAATCGTGCCCTTTTAAGCTAACTAACCTAAGTAGAAGCGTTTCTAAGGGATCAACAATCATAAATGAGAATCGATTTAAGAAAACTTGGTCGTGCTCCTTTGAGCTCACTAACCAATACAAGAGCGTCTCTAAGGGATTAGTAACCTTAAATGAGAATCAATTTAGAAAACTTGGTCATGCTCTTTTAAGCTTACTAACTCAAGTAGGAGCCTCTTTAAAGGACAAGCAACCTTAAATTGAAATTGATTTAGAAAACTCGGTCTTGGTCCTTTGAGTACACTAACCTAGGTAGGAGCATTTCTAAGGGACTAGCAACCTTAAATTAGAATTGATTTAAGAAAACCTAGTTATGCTCCTTTGAGCTCACTAACTTTGGTAGGAGTATCTCTATGGGATTAGTAACCCTAAATGATAATTGGTCTGAGAAAACTTGGTGACACTCTTTTGAGCTTACTAACCTAGGTGGGAGCATCTTTAAGGGGCTAGCAACCTTAAATGAGAATCGATTTAGAAAAGCTGGTCGTGTTGTTTTGAGCTCACTAACCCAAGTAGGAGCATTTCTAAGGGATTAGCAACCCTAAATTAGAATTGATTTAGAAAACACGATCATGCTCCTTTGACCTCATTAACCTAAGTGGGAGCCTGTCTAAAGGACTAGTAACCTTAAATGAGAATCAATTTAGAAAACCTAGTGATGCTCCTTTGAGTTCACTAACTTAGGTGGGAATGTCTCTAGGAGACTAGCAAACCTAAATGAGAATTGCTTTGAGAAAACTTGATTGTGCTCCTTTAAGCTTAGTAACCTAGGCAAAAGTGTCTCTTAAGGACTAGTAACCTTAAATAAGAATCAATTTGACAAAACCTAATGATCCTCTTTTGAGCTTACTAACCTAGGTAAGTGCTTCTCTAGGGGACTGGCAACCCTAAATGAGAAACTATGAATCGCCCTATGGTCTCTATAAAACATTGAAGAGAGATTAGTAAAGGGAAGTACCTTAAAAGCTTGCTAAAATACTAAAGAGAGATTGGTGAAGGGAAGTGCCTTATAGGTTCACTATAACACTAAAAAGAGATTGACAAAAGGGGAAGTGCCTTATGGGCTAGCTAAGAACCTTAAAGGAGTTAGGATAGATGGGACAATACTTTATGAGCTGTCTAAAACCCTAAAGACTAGTTGAAAAATGCAATAATGTTCTTTGAGTTAGCTATAACCTTAAAAGAAATATGAGTTAGGACAGCGCTTTATAAGTTGGATAAAACAATAAAAATAGATTGAATATGGGATAGCACTTTAAGAGTTAGCTAGAATCCTAAAAATGGATTGAATATAGGATATAGCACTCTAAGAGTTGGCTAGACCCCTAAAAATGGATTGAAGATGGGACAACACTCTAACAGCTGGCTAAAACCTTAAAAATGGATTAAAGATGAGGCAGTGCTCTACACCCCCCCAACCGCCAAAAAAAAAAAAAGGGGATGAAAGATGGGACAATGCTCTAAAAACTGGCTAGATACCTAAAAATGGATTAAAGATTAGATAGCACTCTAAAAGTTGGCTAGAACCTTAAAATGGATTAAAGATGAGATAGCGCTCTAAGAGTTAGGTAAAACCTTAAAAAATGATGAAATATGAAATAGTGTTCTAAAAGCTAGCTAGAACCTTAAAAATGCATTAAAGATGGGATAATGCTCTAAGAGCTAGCTAGAAGTCTAAAAATGCGTTGAAGATAAGACAATGCTCTAAGAGTTGGCTAGAACCCTAAAAAAGGATAAAAGATGGGATAGTGCTCTAAGAGTTGGCTAGAACCTTAAAAGGGATGAAAGATGGGACAGTACTTTAAAAGCTGACTAGAACCCTAAAAATGGATTAAATATGAGACAACACTCTAAGAGCTAGCTAGAACCCTAAAAAATGATGAAAGATGAGGCAATGCTCTAAGAGCTAGCTAGAATCTTAAAAAAGGATAAAGGATATGATAGCACTTTAAAAGCTGGTTAGAATCTTAGAAATGGATTAAATATGGGACAATGCTCTAAGAGCTAGCTAGAATCTTAAAAATGGATTGAAGATGGGACAACGCTTTAAAAAGCTAGTTAGAACCCTAAATAATGATGAAAGATTGAAAAAGCAAAGCAAGGAATATAACTAGTTTTAAAAAGACTTCTTATCTTAAAAAATTTTTACAAATAAAGAATTTAGTGAAAACCATTTATAATGAAAAAGAGTTAATAGATATTAAAAATTGTATTAGGAAAGAATGACTTAAACTATTATGGTGACTACATTGAAAAAGGGAGTAGGTGAAATAAATTGAAAGCTTGGACACTTATGTCGACATGGACTTGAAAATAGATAAAAAAACTTGTAACAAGCATTTACTTTCTCTCTTTCTCTCTTTTTATTTTTTTGTCTCTTTTTCTTTTTTCTTGCAAGTTTGCTAATGGGTATAAATTCTTATTTAAGGAGCAAGTACTATAATCATCCCCTTCCTTGGTAACCATATAGGGTATCTCATAATCTTCTTAGTCTTTGAAAATATATTTTGACCATGATGCTGAGTTTCTTGGTGAGGTCTTGTGATTTTAAATAATCCTATTCTAAGGAAAAGGTAACTCATGATTAGTTTAGTTAAAGAGGGCTTCCTTCTGCACACTCGGTCCATATTACAATCTTAACTACTATTCCAAAAATTATAGTCCATTTTGTAGGTGATATACTTTGGTCAATTTGTTAGGTCTTTTTTAGTCCAATATTATGAATTAAACTTTTGGTCAAACGATTTCAAAAGGATTAATAGGTATACAAGTCAAGAACTCTTAAGAAAAAAAATAGATATATGATTGCCCCAATTTCAAAAATAATTTTTATTAAAAATAAATTATCCTTTAAAATCAGAAGAGCTTTTATCAAATGTGGGAGGTATTATGAGTGGGGAGTACTTATATGATTTAGCATAGGTAAGAAAGTTTTCTATTTGTGATTTTGAAGTATAATTCAGAGTGCATATGGAGGTTTTGTGTTTTTAGGATTGGAATGTGGTTCAAAATGGACATAAGGGCTTTATCTTTCTTGAGAATGTTTGGGTTTTGATTATGTGCCTTTTGGTTCAGTTTTGCTACCCTTACTAGGATGTGATATGTTTTTGGCATTTATCTTATTCTTAGGCCTAATCTTTTGGTTCTTTTCTTTCTTATTCTTCTTCTTTTATTTTTTTGTTGCCCCATTCTTTCATTGTTTTTTTTTTCTTTCTTTATCCTGTATACTTAGGCTTGGAAGTAACTATCTTCCCAAAGTGTTTGCACTATGTGTATAGGGTTCTTGTAAGCTCTTCTTCATTTCAAAGAAAACAAATTATTAGAAATAAAAATTGTCCTTGAATTAATGCCACCTAAGCAAGCATAAACAAGTTTTTATCATTTTCTCTTACTTAATGACCCTAGCCTTCAAATTGCCCTAATATGGGGTGGTTCTTGATAGGGTTTAAATTTAAAAATACTCCGAGTTGGTCCAATGGGGTTAACAATAGATAATTGTGTTTTAAGATTTGAAAATGAATGCCTAATTTCATTTTAATTTACGTATCAAATTCAAAATTGACCTTTAAGGAACGAGTCCTCACCATGATACCATTCAACTCTTAACGTGGATGTATTTTAGGGTTGGTGTTTGGGATTTAGTTTATCTCTTTTCATTCTAAACTTTCAAAATAAGATACCAAAATGTGTGTTCATTTGCCCCAACACTAATCAAACTAAAATCACTCAATTTGAAAATCAGCCAATAAGATAATTTTACTCTAATTGTTACATGTAAAACATTATTCTATGAGTTTATTACTAACTTTATTAAAAAGAACTTGATTCTTCTTTGCCTCTACTTTAACTTGGTCCATTTAAGCACCCAACTACTTATGATGACATGTGAGCTTATCCAAAGGTATTGGTAGACTCAAAAGAATTAGAGCTTTAGGTGATTTAGTTGAAGCTCCCTTGTAAGTTAAAGAAGGATTAACTTCTTGAAGCTCTAGCTAAATAACCTTAGCATCAATCAGGTCTTGAATCTTATTCCTCAAACATCAACATTTTTCAAAGGAGTGCCCCTTCAGACCCATATAATTGTTGCATCAAGCTTTTGGGTCAAAGCTATATGGTCTGTTATTTAGATTAAAGGCTTCATATATTGGCCATGAGCTTCACCTCCTTTAAATGTTGAAAGATTTAGGTCATTGAGCTTTTTAGTTAAGTGAGTTGCCTCCTCTAAGCCCCTTGGGCCTATTTTTTCTCACTCATCCTGGGTCTTTTTTATTTCAGCCACTTTCATTATTTGGACTTATCGACATTTGATCAGCATTAGATGTCAGGTGTTCAAATCTTCTAAGTACTAAGCACATTGCAATTTCTAAGTCTATGATGCTCTTTTATAATGTTACTACTTTTTCTTCTAGATTTGAAAGTCTTTTTCTTAGGCTTGAATCTTGAGACACTTGGAGACTGGTGATCATGGGAAATAAGATCTGTAACTATTGGGCCATTTGACATACTATTTTTTCTAGGGAGGCAATCTTATCATCGACCATTTCAATCTAATTGGAAGAATCTTTACTTGTTAGCAATCTTTCTTTTTTTTAAAAAAAAAAAAAGAGAAAAAGGACTACCTTAACTTCTTATGAGGAGATTTTTTTCTAAAAGTGGAGAAACCAAAAGAAAGTTTAAAAATTATTTTACATGGGACGACAAGAAAGAGAAAAAATTTATAAGAAAAATATAATGGTGAGATGTATTTACATGAGAAAAACCTAGGTTTATAGACTTAATTGGCAGACTCATTTAAAAAAACTTAGAGTGAGAAACATTTCAACAATTTATGGTTAATCAAGGAAAATATTTACAACTTGTAATTGGAAAATCTAGATACTAAGAAGAGTAGAAAAATGAGAACTAATGACAAGAGTAATAAGAAAAACTAGTAGGAAGAGAAAGGCTGGTAAGGAGATCTATTCTAGAATGAAAACTTACAGTCGTAAGACTTTACACAAATGAACTTTTCTTTTTTACCTTTTTTTTTTTTTTTTTGAGATTTATGAATTTGATAAGGGGACTAACGATTTACAAATTTAAAGCCTAAGAGAGTTTATGAAAACCTATGACAATCTATAGAGCGGTGAATTCTAAAATTTTACAAAGAAGGGAAAAAATTATGTTTTAAATCCTAACCTTTTCAAAGGCTATTTACAAGTTTAATTATAATTTATAAGTATGCCTTAAAGCCTGAAGGTTTCATTCTAAAATTTACATGAATAAACACTAATATTAACAAACATCAATAAATAAGCACTAAATTTGCATTAAAAAAATGAAGGCACACGAATGCAAATTCAAAGGGCTAACAACTAAATAAAAATGGGGTAATAAAAGGATTTAAGGTTAGGACATTTACCAGAATTCCATGATTACTGCATAGTATATTCAACATTTTTATGGTATAATGGAATTTTGATAGAGTTCTAACCTTTTATTGATGATATGCTCCATTACTATTTATTCATTGGTTTAAAAGTCATATATACAATTAAAGTAGGTTTTAAAGGTCCTTAAGCTTTATAACATTTCAAACTTTCAAAGAAATAGTTCATTGGTCACATTGAAGCTTAAGTGGAGTAGCTTAATCAACCATAAACAATGGCTACACCATTACACTTGGAGCCTACATAATAGCTCCCTGTCTTAAGGTCTTAAGATGGCCTAAATGTGACCATATCTATTCTACATCTTTGATGCAATCATTCCCCCCAATATCTAAGTATGATGCATGCAATGATTGAAATTTAAAACAAAATATATTTATATGAAACGAATAAATAAATAAACAAACAACATGGGTATTTTGAAAGGTTTTTAAATGACTTGCCTTCTTAAAGTCTCCAGTGGAGTCATTAAGCTGTTAAGCTTGAATTTTTCCCAATTTTGATTATTTTTCTTAACCTTATTAATATTAAACCCTAATCCATTTAATACTAACCATTGATTAAGAGTTAAGAAAAACTTAGTTTTTCTTTTTATTTTGAAAATTTTTTTAGAGTTGCCACTTAACCAAAGTTAAGAAAAAATGGGTTAGTTTAAATCAATTGGGTGGATTGATTTATTGATTTAACCTAGCTATTAGTCTATTGAGAAAACCAATTTCTTTTACAACGGTTTTTTTAACCAAATATTTAGATCTTGGGGCTATCTTTTCAAATCTTAAATGGGTACCACTCTTAATTTTTTGAAATTAATCTTATCTTTCAATAATACCCTTAAGAATAAATGCTATTCACATGCAACCAAGTTAATTCAATTGAATCTACAAAAATGATAAATTGAACAATTATTTAGAAAAGACAAAAAAATAAAATTTTACATATTTTAAATTGCCATATATGCACGAGTGCTTACATTTCTACTACTTGAGATTAGATTTTTTTAGTTCATTTGGTAAAAACATTAGTTCATTGATTCATTTTAATTTTGAAAAAATTGGCCGACTTTACACTTATTTAGCCTTTTTTTTTATTTTACTTTGAATTTTTTTTGAAAAGGGTCTTAATTTGTGTGTCTTATTTTTTTTGAAAATTCTAGAAAGCCCTAACTTTGAAAAGGGCTAATTAAAATTTTATTTATTTGAAAGATGATTTTTTTAGGTAATAAAAAAATATTATTATTTTTCTATTATTTGTATTTTTTATTGAAAAAATAAATAGATAAACATTTTCATCCTTTCTTTCATTTTTTTTCGATTTTTTTTTATTTTTCCTTTTTTTTAGTTACAAGCTTTATTACAATAGAACCCAAAGAGAGAGAGAGAGAGAGAAAAAAAAAAAGAGATACAAATAATACAATAAAACAAAACAAATGATAAAGTGAGATGTTGGATCGACAGATGCTTTACTGGTTAGGATGCGAGTTGAACTTCAAGTCGGATCATGGACTTGATTTTAGTTTGGCTAGAGCTCTATGGGTCATGGGTTGATTTGTGATTGAAGAAGAAGAAGAAGAAGAAGAAGAAGATGTTCTTAAGGTGATTCACAGTGGATTTCAAGCCTCCTTTCATGAGGAGAAAAGTGTTTTTATGTAAAACTTATTGGAGAAAGTGGGTATAGAAATGACACCACCATGAATGGCAGTGGTCTTTGGGGTGTTGAGTGTTGGTGGTGGTAATGGTGGTTGCGTAGGCTATGTATGAGGCTGTTAAATATCAAAGAGTAGTTGAAACATAGTTTTTGGGATGTGGTGAGTGCAACAATGATGGTGGTTTCGCATGGGAAGAGTAGTGGTGGTGGTCGCATGTAAGGTTTAGTGGCCTAAGGTATTAAGAGTTACGATTGCCAATAGGAGTGATGGCTATCAAAAGCCAAGGGCCTGGGGATTATATTGATGGTGGTTTCGAGCTTCATTAGCATGAGAGGAGAGAGAGAGAGCGGGGCATGCAAATTAGAGAGAGAAAGGTTGAAAGTGTATGTCGAAATGAGGATTGATGATGATTGGTTATCCAAAAGTGTTCCTTAATTCACTTTTTATACTAATTGAAGCTTACTCAAGCTTAGAAAGAAAATATCTCATTAATTCGAAGATTCAAATCAATGGCATTTTACCTACAATAATTTTTTTTCAAACTTGAAGCTCAGTTTTGGCCGCGTAATCAATTGAATTTGGATAGTAAAATGGGTGAATTCAAAACTAGGTCATGCTTAGTGCATGATTTCATTAAGAAATCTAGTGTTAACATATGGAAAACACCAAAAAATTTGCCTTAAACATAGGTCCTCATGCTAAGAAATTAAGAAGAAAAACCAAATTTGATGGAAAGAGAAAGAAAGAAGTAAGGGGGAGTAGATTGCATGTTGTCACATGCTACACCTGCATGCATTGTATGCATGTAGTACGAGAATATAAGGCATGCTGGTGTACGCTTGGGATAGCCTTTTATTGCTCGGCTTTAAGCCTAGCAATGATTCGACCTCCTTTTTTTTTTCTCTTTTTCTTTTTCTCCCTTTTTTTATATATAAAATGCATAAATAGATAAATAAATAATTAATTATATAATAAAAAATAATTTTAAAATGAAACTCTATTTAAAGAATTGTATGCACTTAGATGCTATTCAATCTTGAAAAATTGAAATCACTTAGCCTATGTCACTTGATGGCACTAAAAACTACCTAAGGTGTAAAAAAAATGTATTTTCATAAAAAATTTTGTATTTTTTTGCATTTCTTTTTTTTTTTTGTATTTTAATAAATTTTTTATTTTTTTTTGTAATTTTTCTAAATTAGAATCTTTTTCCCTAATCTAAAACTTCTAAAATTATAGGGGGTAAGGGTTATAAAAGGGGTGTCTACAATGATAAATCTACATCATACTTTACTAGGGCTAGGGAAAAAAAAAAAAACCATGAATCATAGACCAAATAGAATCAAAAAGTCGATTTTATTGCAAACCATTTGGTTTATGGTTCAATTTGGTTTGGTTATGTATAAACAGTTTATGATTCGATTTGAGAAAGCAAATCAAACCGTATCATTTTGAATCGAACTGAATAGAATTGTTTAGTTAAGTAAAAAAAAAAAATTCTATAATTATTTGTACTTTTTTATTTTTTTTCCATCAATCTTCATAAATTTGATCAAATTTTTTATATCTTGTTATTCTTGATCATAATTTTTGTGTCAATTATTAAGAATAAGTCAAGTAAATTTTATTTGAAATTTCATATTTATTGGAGATAAAAATGTTTAGTAAAAATTTGATATAAATGGTTCAAATCATAGATTGAATTGAACCGAATCAGTTTTAATTAGGTTTGAAAAATTTACAAATTGAATAGTATAGTTAGATTCGACTTTAAAAAAACTGAACTGTTATATTAGGTTTAATTCCATAAGGAGGGGCGAATCGTATTGAACTGAACCATACCTACCCTTATACTCTACTACTAATTGCAAAAATAAATATGTTGATGAATTGTTTATAAATTTGTCTATAAATAAAAAAATTAAATTGAGAGGAAGGGATTCATTAATCTAATTTTGTTACATCTATTTAAATTTCTTTTATTGTATGTGCATTAATTAGTTTGAGTACTTAGTATTTATGTAAATTTAACCAAAATTGTTATGCCAATTAACATAAATAGAGAGTAATATGCGTAATATATATATTCTTTTAGGTTTATTAAATCATCCACTTGCCTGTCCTCCTAAAATGAGACTTATCACACCTTAATGTTCATAAGTATTTTTAATTTGTATTAGCTAGCAATGTAAAGTAATTTTACTAACTTTTGCACAATTTAAATGGCATTAAGAAATTGTTTAAGTAATCAAGTATTGGAAAAATCCATTATATTGTATTTAATAATGTCTCCTTACTAAACTATTATTTATTGTGGTATAAATATGGAAAAAATGAACATATTAAAAATTTAAAATAAAAAAGCTTTACCAAAACATAAAATGATTTAAGAAAAATTTTTAATCCCTTGAAGATATAGAAATGAATGGTTTGTTACTCTTGGATAACAAATGAAAAGATTATACTAGTATGCCTAAAATAAAGATAATCAAAATTCAAAATAGTAAAAAGTTTACTTATAATTTAAAATTTAAAGTATTTATAGGATTAAGACATATTATTAAAGAAATATTGTCATGTAATCTTACCTAGATGAAAACAATTTCATATGCATTCAGAAATTATGTAAATAGTTCAATTTCCATAAATTATGTAAACAGTTCATACCCCTAAATAGTAAAATAAATTGGTGTTTAAGCTAATTCAATGTTAAAGGGTTTTTAAGAGTGATAGACTACAACAACTTACTAAGGCAATTTGAAATCTCTAAAATGAATAAATTATTGTCATGGTTTATAAATGATAAAATTACTCTAACATATTTACATCATGCCAATTGGTATTTACTATTGATTTGTCGATATGAATTACATATGGGAATTAAAACACACCATTAGTGATAAAAGTAGGGACAATAAAAACAAATGTGAAAGATTCAAATATTGAATATCAATTGATAGAAAATTGTAAGGTTATAATTTGTAATAGTTAGACAAATATTTGTTGTTATAATATTGTGTGATTACATCGTTGCAATAAGGCTGTAAATGTTGATAGGCAATCTTTTCAAACTAGACCCTAGGCTCAATTCGAGCTTAAGTGATTAAGCAGGCCTTGACAACTGATGGGGGCCGAGTTGAATAGCCTAGCCTAAGAGCAATACTTGGTAACCTTGCACTATTAAATTGTAGCCCATTATGTTGGCAGATCAAGGTTGGCTCAATTTTTGAGACAATACAAGGAGCTTCACCAAAGGGACTACATGATGAAATCCTTTAGTAGCTTATCATCATCCAATTACCCAAAAAAGTGCTTACTTAATTAAGCTCACCAACTTGTATGTGACTTTTTACTCTAGCGAGTTTTACCTTCCTAATTGGAATAACCTATATTAAGTATGGCTTTCAAGGAATTTCCTAAATGTTGCCTATAAATAGGGAAGAAATCCTTAGATGAAAGGTAAGTCCTTTAGATCTACTTTCTTATACTCCTTTCTCACTTACTAACTTGAGTGTTGAAGTGTCTGTGCCGAAGCCCCCTTTAGAGTGTTTTTGTAGCTTTTGCTTCCTACAGATTAAAGCCTAATAGCCCAACGCTCAAGCTTTAAGAGTTCAAGCCTAATTGCAAACCCATAGAAAAATCACTACCTACCAATCGGCACCATCTGTAGGATGAGCTACTAAAGCATGTCTCAATTACCTCATCGATTGTATGTACTTCAATATCATCATTCAAGAACGAAATCTCGTGCAATTTTTTATGCATTATGGGAAAATAAAATCTTAGATGATTTAAAATAAACAAGTATTTCCTAAGCTTCATATTTGCTTAGACTCTTTTTTTACTCTAATTTGAACTTTACCCATGTAGCCCTAGGAGTTGTCTACAGTCACCATATAGAAGAAATGTTCCTATGACCCTTCGCATTCCTTATTGTAGATTTAACCATGATAGATGCATCAAGGACATCATATAAGGGGGGAAAAAAGGCACAATGGTACAACAAAAATGAACAAAGCAGCTCTCTTCATATGAGCTAACCTATCTACCCATACTCTATGGCAAGTTACATACCCGAATGGTGCCCTTTATGGCTACTCCACAGCAATTCCTTGAATAGAGTAGCCCATACCACTACAATTTACCACCCAAATACCTATAACAAAGAGATAGACATGCCGATTGGCTACTACGAGCACTAGAGCTATGTAATAATCAAAGATAAGATAGAGTAGCTATGTACAAACCTAAGCACAACTCATAAATCTAAGCTAAGTCTTTCTTCTTTCTTTGAATTGTAATAAATTCTCTTTATTGTGCTTTTTTACATTGTTGGAACTCTAAGCTGTTTGTTATACCTTGTTATACTTGTTTAGAGACATATTAAGAACTTCATAATTCTTATATGAGCTCTGAAAGCACCATCTACTTGCTAAGTAAGAGGTACTAGATGGATGACATTAGTCTATAACACTCATTACAATATTTCACTAAGTCCACAATTGAGTTAAACCACTCCATAGGTCTATCATCAAGTTGTAATTCAACATTGTCAACATACTTAGAGATAATTGCGATGAAATTTGCTTCTCTACTCCCTTTCAATTGTCATGAATTCTTTTGTTGCACTTTCATTCACCATGAAGATTGGTTCTCACAATCCTTTCACTTTAAGTTAAATATTTTACTATTTTTTGCTACTGAGCTAAAATACAGCACGGTACCATAGACTTGTTTCTCTAAGTTAAGACAAATCAATATCTAACTCCCAATTTGAAGGAAGGAGAGCAGTCCCAACCCCTAAGGTCCCCTTGTAACTCTTCAACTCTAAGGCACACCTTAAATGAGATGATCTTCACCACCTCTTCATCAACTCCTCTTGTTTTCATGAGGCAACTCCTAGAACACACTTAAATCACTTCCCCCATCTTCACAAGTTGATTTACAGAAAGGCAATGTCCTAACCCCCAGGGTCCCCTTATGGCTCTTCACCTCCAAAGCTACCCTAAAAGAGGCGGTCTTCACCACCTCATCATCGGGTCCCTTCATTCAATAAGGCAACTCTTAGAGCAAAAAGGCACTACCTTGACATGTAAGTTGTTGTTGGTGAATTTTGGGGTGAGGAAATAGTCTTGTAAAAGAGAGTAAAATACTTGGTACCCAGGCTAGTCCAGTGCAGCTACTCCAATGCCTAAGTTGGAATGGTGATTTAGTATAGTAAGTCTATGAATAAGAAATTTTTTAGAGCTCTTACTGAGTTTCTTTTCGGTATTTATAGATGGTTATTGTGTCTAAGGCAGTTATTGGGATAACTGTTAAGACACGTGGAGACCTCTTGACTTAATATCTCCTTTAATATGTAGGGATAGTAAGTGGTTGTAAAATATAACTATACTTATGATAACTGTTCACGCCATAGATTTGAATTCAAACAAGAAGTGTGTCTTATACTCTGCATAAGTGCTATATGTCTTCTACAGAGTGTGAATGCCAAAAGAGTTGATTACTTAGCATTTCGGCCGACAAAAGGACAAGTGTAAGTTAAGCGAAAACTGACTATCAACATTTGCCCCCTAACTCCCATGTCCAAATAGTCGATAAAGGGAGCTATATATATATATATATATATTATAGCAGCGGTCGAATCGGGAGAGATTCTTTGGATTCATGCCAGGTAATATGGGAAGTAGGATGGATCACATCCTAACCGAAACGTTGTCATTTCAAAACTCTTACTCGTTTTGGAAACTAAAAAGTTGTAGGTACGACATCTATCACCTAAGTCATCATTTTGTTGTAGGCTTAATAACTGTCAGAAAGTTTTCAACTGTTAGATTTCTATCATGAGACATGCATCAATAATCCACGGGACTATCATATCAGCGGATCGATACTATCAAAAATAGATTTGCAGTTACGTAAACGAATCGTTTATATATAAGGTACTGTTCATAATAAGATTTCACTTCTTTAGTTGCACCTAAAATTTTCGTTCATTTTACAATCTTTAAAATCTCATTCATCAACTTCTGTTATTTCATTTCATACAACTGTCTAGGTATGGTTTGCAAAGTTGCTCGTCAACTTATTTTATCTAATTCCAAGGCAATGGAAACTGAGGCCACTCTTGCCCCCAAAAATAGGAGTGAGGCGGCATGTTCTTCAAGCGGTTTAGCCGATAGTATGGAGGCAAGGTAGGATAAACTTACTAGGATTAACGACCTTCCTATGCATAATTATCTTGAGGATAAGGAAGGGAGGTGTTCAGCAAAATATCTATACAACACAATAGCCTACTTTTGCGATTCTCTTGATGGGACCGCTAGTTTCGTCTACAGAGTTCTCATCACAAAGTACAATCAATACAGGTGAGATCTTCTTAGAACATAGAACTTGAGGAGGTCAAGAGATGAGGAGAGAGTATGCTTTCCATAAGAGCACAAGTTCCATATATACCTAAAGTATTTGGATTTTGGGCTGCGTTTCCCTTTCTCAGCTTTTGTTCAAGGCTTCTTTAACTACTTTAGAGTCATGGCGAATATGTTCTCACCCAACACATATTGGCTTATAGCAGCTTTCGAGATAGTATGTGAAGAAGTTAAGGTCAAGGCTACACCTCAACTATTTAGATTTTTCTTCACTATCCGTATGCAACTTAATAGGTGGTACTTCACTGCTACACAGCATGGGTGTAAGTTCATGGATAGGTTAGAATCGAAGATTCACAAGTGGCATGATAAGTTTACGTTACTAGTGTTTGATGAGGACTTAGGCTTTTAGACCTAATGGACTGAGCTGATACGTACAAAGGATATAGATCTAATACCGAATAATACAGCAACAGCAAAGAAGATTCAGGAGAGAAGGAGAAATAAAATGTTCTTTTAGGACATCAAGAGAATTATACGGCATTATGAAAATGGTGAACTAATATTTTCTGAAAAAGAAGGTATGTTGATGTGTTACCACCACAAGGAAAGTCATTCTCAAGACTTTGGGGGAGAATAGTGACCTTTCAGCCTTGCTCAGCACGAAAAATATAAGTTCATATTTTTCCCTTATTTATATTAATTGATTTACACGTCTTGTAGATATGGGTATTGGAGAGGTGAATCCTGTAAAGCTACTTGCTCAGGCCAAGGCTAAGAAGTCTAAGGTTAATATGAAGGGGACCACCTAAGCAGCTACTATACATCCTACTGTCACAAAAAGACCAGTAAAGGAAACTGTAGCAAAGCAGACAGCTGCGCAGATCTCTTATCCTATCGAAAGAGTGAAGGAGAATGAGAATATATAGTTGATCGAGGTTCGTTCTAAGGAGCCTCCAGTAATGATTATTCAAAATTTTGTCGAGCTGAGGAATAGCGAGCATCGAGAGATATACCCTGATGAGGAGAATGAAAATGCCATTGCCACAGAAGGCTCATCACAGGTGATTATGGTGGCTCCAAGTGTTGAAAAAAGAGTAGGAAAGGAACTTGCCGGCCAACCATGGATCAAGAAGTCTAAAGGTTTGGACGAAAGGGCGAAGGAGGCAATGCGTTCTAAATCTCTTGGCAACACTAGTGCCAAATTATTGCCAAAGAAAGAGGTTGGCAAGTACTTCGTCCCTTGTCGGAGCCATCAGGTTTTGGACACTGACTCAGCCTTGAAAGATAGGATGAAATCTTTGGCTTTAATGGAAGGGGTTATTCTTTCGAAAGACAAAGATAACGCCAAGAAGGATGTCGACAGGGTCAGCGGTTGCAATAAGGCCCATGTCCCAGCCAAATTATATGATGTGAGTATCTATAAACATTGCTTTTAATTATCAAGCTTGTCCGAGTAATTAACACATTCTTTTTCCAGATGAGCAGCCACATTCTTATAACTTTGGACGAGGTCGATAGAGAGGCAAAGAAGGTAATATCTTTAGTTATATCTATGTGATATCTAATCATTCTTGATTATAGTAACTGAATTTGCTGCAAAAAGTTGAGGATGTGTACAATGCATCAAAGGCTTAAACTGCTGCCACCAAGAATGCGAAGATTAAGGCTGAGATGGAGGTGAGAAAGCTTAGGGAAGAACTTGTTGCCAAAAAATTGGCGCATGACCATACTGCCAATGAAATCGCTAGCATGAAGGCTAAAATGGAAGAAGAGTATAAAAAGTCTGAAAAGCCTAAAAGAGGAGCTGCAGAAGAAGGAAGGGTGTTGGGGCCTCGGTCAAACAATTTGCATGATGAATGATGATGAAGATAAGCTCAAGATGCAGATAAAGGAGCTGGAGACTAACAACTCGAACTTATAGTGCCATATGGCCGAATTGCAGGAGTCTATGAAGAAGGGAAGTTCAATTGAAGAGGCTCTCAATATAGTCACTCCTAGTTAGCAATATGAGAGGCTTCTGTGCAAAAAGTTATTGGAGGGGATTCAAGCGACAAAGGAGGAGGTGTTAAAGCTTCATCTTGATTATGACCTTTCGTGTCTTGATTTTGCTGTTGTTGATGACAAAGTTAGTAGTGCCGACAAAGATGAAGGCAATGAGACAGGTGCTAAGAGTAAATGATAGTGACAATGAAGCTAATGCCGAGGAAGTTGACTGCTTCAAGAACCTAGCTGCCAAGGAAGCCCTAGCCAAAGATTTAAGAATCACTTCTACTGAATTTGAGAATAGGCCGTAAGACTTATTGTATTAGCGCATTGCATTCTCACGTAATTAATAATTGGAATATAATCAAGGCAATGATGAGTGCTTATGACCACGCAACTACACTTTTACGATTTGTATGGTTTATTCATATTGTTTCGCACTCTCATTCGTTGGCACGCTTTAATTCACTCAATTTGTTTCTCAGCATGTTTTATTTCACACACCTTGCTATCTTTCAGCCTATTTCATTTCATAAACCCATCGCTTCTATGCATGTTTTATTTCACATGCCTATTGTATCTCGGTGTGTTTTATTTCACACACCCTATTAACTCTTGGCCTGTTTCGTTTCACAAGCCTATTACTTCTGGGCATGTTTTATTTCACACACCTATTATTTCTTGGCACGTTTTGTTTTACACCCCCATTGTTTCTTGGCGTGTTTTATTTCATACGCTCAATGTTTTATGTTGTTCGTTAATCGTTTGAGGTGTAGACTAGCTGCATTAATCGGTTGTATAGTTAATTTGTATAGTTCTTTCACCACGTTAGGCTAGAACTTAGATCAATTCATTTGCTGTATAGCCTAGAACCCATTCATTCGACAATTATAACCAAAACACAATGAGACTTCAAATATATAATTGTCATAGGTAAGTCTTACAAGCATGTCGGTTGAATCGAACCTACGACCATGTGGTTAAAAGCTACGTCAGCATGCGAACATGTTAGCATTGGCTTACAAGAAGTCAATCAAACTTTACCTAACATCTACTGACATGGGTATTCCTATCCTTGTTGTCTTCTTGGGATCATTTTCTAAAGGAATTTCCTCTGTATGATTCCTAGCATTCTCTATACCGACTAACTTGCCTTCTAGGCAAGTCTCAACCTGAAACACTTCTTCTCACCTCAAAGCCCTTACATATAAGGAGCGTACTAATTACCGATCCCCTCTGCACACATCGACCCCCTTAGGAGTGGAGAACTTGGCTTTTAGATGTGCTATTGAAGGGACGATGCTGAATAAATGTTGGCATGGTTGTCCCATTATCATGTTATAAGGGGACTAACATTTGACGACGGGAAAATCCACTTTGTCCTTTACAACATGCTTGTCGTCGCCGATCTATATTGGCAATGAGATAATACCGGCTGCTTACACAGGTTGATTAATGAAAGCATAGAGGTCATACTTGTAAGACTACAGCTATGCTTTGATCTTGGGCCTCATTTGATTGAAGGCATGCTAAAAAATGATATCGGCTGAACTTCTCATGTCAACAAGAATTTTGTTGACCTCAAAGTTGGTGACTTTCGCATTGATGACAAGTGCATTATTTTGCAGCTTCTATATGCCCTCAAAATCTTCTTCCCCAAAAGATATTGTATTGTCAATCATGACCTTCTTTCCATGAATATTACAAATGTAATTCCTAGCATTAACCGACTTCAAAGAACTCAATTGGCCTATACTAAGTTTGTCAACAATTATATTAATTACACCGTTGGGTGCTCTTTTGGGGTTAACATCCCTTGCATCTCTCATGGCCATTGCTGGTTGAGTGTCATCCTCATGTTCCTCTCTTCTCCTCTAAGACAGTCTTTCGACATCATACACTAGAAATTTTTGTAGGTGCCCGCATTGTATTGCATCTTCAATTGCATTTTTGAGTTAAATGCACTCATCTGTATTATGACCCTTGTTACGGTGGAAGTCGTAGTACTTATTCTAATTTCTTCTTAAAGGATTCCCTCACATTCTTTCTGGCTATTGGAGGACACCTCTCTCCCTATGGACCTCCATCAAAATATCTGAGATTGGACGGTTGACAGGCATGTGGGATGAGAATGTCAAGATCTTCAGTTTCTTCCTCTCAACATTTGAACTGTTGTCATTTTCCATGCTAAGTCTATCCTTGACATTTTTCCGTTTATCTTTCTTTCCATCTCCTCTACTTTAATTAGCCTCTTATCATACCTTTATGTTGTCTTCCTAGTGGATGTATGAGGTGGCTTTAACCTTAAACTCAGCGAAAGTTTTTGGCTTGTTCTTTATGAGAGACTTAAAAAAGTCTCCATGAGGTTTGACTTCGTCGATTATGGTGTTAAGGGCTACATTCATATCCACTTTTGGGATTTGGACCATTTCAGTCATAAATCTAGCCTAACAATCCCTGATTGACTCATCGAACTTTTGTTTAACGGTGTTCAGGATTGAGGAATCCTTAATAGGAAGTTTACTAGTAAGGAAGTATTGAAGAAACACTTTTGCTAATTCATCGAAACACGAAATGGTATTTGGCTTTAGGTGTTTGAACTATGTGCTAGCTGTATTTCTTAAGGTTGAGGGAAAGGCTTGACAGGCCACCGCGTCACTTAAACCATACAACTTGGCTAATGTTCGGTAGTACTTCAATTAGTCTTTAAGGTTCTTCGTCCCATCATATGTTTTGAATTAAGGTAGCTTAATGTGCTGAGGTATTACTTCTTCTAAAATCTCTAGGACAAAAGGACTTTTCTTGATTTAGAACTGTTTAGTTGCTGAAACGGGAGTGCTGACATATAGGGTCCCACATGATCTACGTGCTGTGGTTGCTTGCCCTTATCAATCTTTTTGAAAGCAGGAGCTATAGGTCATGTTGGAATCTCAGCTTGCTTTTTTGGTAATTTAGGTGAATAAATGGAATCGTCGGTATTGTTGGCATTATGATCGCCATGCTCTTTTTCCTGATTTGGGTGAAAACTTTGATGGAGAAGGTTAAGGATTTGTTCATGTTTTTTGTTTAACTTAGAATTTTCTTTAGCTAAATTGAGACAAAGTTGCTTGAGTCGAGCCAATCATTGTTCATCAGCATGCTGGCTCCTTCCTTCAGGGTGTTGGGAGGAAATACCAGCACCTACACTTCATGTCATCCTAGTTTTAGCCATGTAGTCGTATTTAAAGAAAAATAAATAGTGCCAAATGTTGTTGGTGAATTTTGGGGTGAGGAAATAGTCCTACAAAAGAGAGTAAAATACTTGGTATCAAGGCTAGTTTAGTGTGGCCACTCCGATGCCTAAGTTAGAATGGTGATTTAGTATAGTAAGTATATGAATAAGAAGTGTCCGAGAGCTCTTACTGTAAACCCTACTTTTAGTTGGCCTAAGACTTGATTAAGAGTACTTTCCAAACGTTCCCAAAGGTTAACTAAACCAAAAACTTAAGTATATATTTAGAAACGAATTAAATTTTTCCAATTCAAAAGCCAATTGTCGATAAAACCCAAGCTTGAAGAACTGCAAGCTCTAAAGTCATTTAAAACCCTAAATCTTAAAACAATTAAGGAATTTTAACCCTAAGTAATTAATTGATAATTTAATTTGAATAATCTCATTCAACTTTAGAAAATTTCACAATTTTATAAAAATCAAATCATAAATTACAAAACAATGCGAGATGAAAACCCTAAAACAATTTCTTATAAGGCCATACTCTTATCTTCATGTATAAGCTTTACACATAAATAAGTAGACCAACTAATCACCTTAGATAACTTATCAATTGAGAGTTGGAATCATTTATCAATTGATAACTTATCAAAATCTAGTGATAAGACAATTTCCTTATCACCCCTTCACTTATACTACATATGAACAATTTTTCACAAGATTTCATAAGCTTAACTTTAATAAATGAGACAAGACCACTTCATGGCCCAAAAAGACTTTAAATGGCAGATTTGGACAAAGGAGAAAGGGGGGCCATGCTCTTGTCTTTCAACCATCAATCACTTTCTTTTACACATCATTATTCACTCCTTAATGCTTACATCATCAATAGTTGCAATTGTTGACTTTTGTGCAAGCTACAAGATAATCAATTAAAGCTTCTTGCACACACTTCTTTCCTCATTCAAAATCTGCCACTCTCTCCCTCTTTCACTCCAATTTTCACTTCCTTTTCTCTCATTTTAAACACAAATCAAAAGAAGAAATCAAACTCTACAAATTCCCAACGTCGCCGCCACCATTTTTGCTTCCATACTCACGGCAATTTCTCTTCTTATTCTTGTGTCATTTTCTTTCACCATCTAAGATCTTTTAGAACCATTAAAACCTTTTACAAACCCTATTCCAAGAGACCAAAAGATTCAGGTTCCAAAAGGTGGCAAAAAGGAGGAAGCAAAGTTAAGAGCTTAAGTGGAACCTTAGTGCACAACCACTAAACTTTGCTTTAAGGATAAGTAAGTGTTTCTTGTGATATGTGGATTAGTATTTATGTTAGGAGACTTTGATTTCTTGAAGATATGAGTAAGGTTTAAGTTGTTATAACACCAAAAATCGTTTTAAGAAACAAACCATGAAACCCTTACATGAAGTTGAAATATGAGCATGTAAAGTTAGTGTTTTGTAAAGACATTTGTTTAATGCTTTGAATGGAAGATTTTAAGCTAAGAAAATCCTAAAATAAGAACTTTAATGGAGGATGAACATGCTGGACGTGAGGGTTCCATAGTCATTTGGATGTTGATTTTGTTTTCAATAAGTTAAACATGCTCAAATCTAGACTTAAGTGAAGGAAAAATCCATCACATGAAGTTTTATGAACCAACTTTGTATGATATAAGTTATGATATGGAAGTTGTATTAAATATAAGATCTTCTATTTCTTTGTTTGGAACATGAGTTAAAGAAACATCTTGTGGAGGAAAAGTTAAGTTAAGATTTGGACACAAGTAGTTAAGTGCATAATCTACCATCTAAACTTAAGGAAATGATGAAACAAGTTGAAAAACCAAGTGAGGACCCCTTGGAACCATCACGAACAGATCTGGAACGTGGAAAAAAGAAGCTTAAAAATATGATAAAAGTGAAAAAATCAACCAAAGCAAAAAAATCAACCAAAGCAAGTATGGTAAGCATACAAAGCCTAAAACTCAAAATTGAGCTTAAAACTCTCAAAACAAGCCTAGAACTCTAAGTTGGGCCTTCAATGAAATTCTGACCAGCACCTTAAAGTATCAAGAGAGGTTGTTTTGAAGCCCATAAGAAATCCACCTAAGGCCCCATAAGCCCATTAAAGCCACTAACTTTAGTTTGAACAAAAAACCAAGCTCATTTGACAACTTAAGCCCACTAAAGAGCCCATGAAGTGGTTGTTAGCCTTAAGAATATAAATCAAAGTTGTAAATCTGATCTCAAGGAATGTTTTGAGCTTAGGATAAAATCTTAAGACTAAGCCTAAAGGATTTCTCAAGTTACCAAAAAGCCCATTTATTAAACAAGGCCCAAAAGCACTTCAAAACATGAGGATCACTACTGTTCTGACCCATGGATAGATTTGCATGCCTCATTTCGAAAATCTAACCTCACCATGTTAAGGCACACTTGAAAATGATGAAGATTGACTATAAGATCAAAAAAATCGGATTTAAAATGAGAAAGTTATGCGCGATGGAACTTTTAAGTAAAACTGGGAAAAATTATGAAACCAAGTCCAAAGTATAACTTAAAGGGTTTTAGCCTAGTTTTCTAGGTTTTAATTCAAATCCTTATAGTATTGTATTTGCGATGTCCAGAGGACTCGGCTTTGGGGAGACGACCTATACCGGATTATTTTGATTGATCCGCATGGCTAAGTGAGTAAATTCTCGATGACTCTTTACCTGATTATGCTTGTAGAATAGATGCACCTAAACTTATATATATAAATTTAGATGCTTGTGGGATATGAGAGATGCATGTGTATGAATTTTTGGATGAATGCGATGACTTGATAATTATATATAATAATGGGAATTGTTTACATTATATATACATGTGAATTGTATGGAATGAAATTGTTTGATCACCTTGAAAATCGAGTTAATCACTTATATGATTAAGAAATCAAAATGAATCATGCATACCCCATATTGCATACGGATAACACTGACTGCCGCTTCATGCAGAAGATGGGAAGGGACTCACAGGAATACGAGTTTCCTATAGGATTGGGCACTAACTATGTCATCATATATATTGAGTCTTTGTCCTAAGTTGATGCGCTTACTAGGCGCTGGGAGACGCCAACCGTTGGCAAGGGGCCAAGTCTTGTAGCTTCTGCTTAGGGCGTGTATTTGTAGATTGCGGAGGCCATTACACCGCTAGACTTGGGATTTTAAAAATATGATTTGTTATTCGGTAAAGAAAGTATATACATACACACACACACACACATATATATATATATATATATAGTTTTGTTTTAGCTTGAGCACAATAGTGAAATGAAATAAAACCCAAGGGCTAGAACTTGGATTTTGGTTTGGATCGGTTAATTATCTCTAAACCCTGACTTCAGGGGGCGTAATTCTGAGTCGTATGCAGTTCCTAGGTTACTGTATGCATTGTTTGGCATACTGATTGTTCATGCATTCATATGATTGTGCATCTAATAAATTTTTCCATGCGGTATTGAGGAGGGTAATTATCTCATTAAGCGTAAGCTTACACCCCAACAGTTCTTTTCCTTGCAGGTTGATTGATAGTTGGGAAAGGGGATAGGAATCGAGTGTAGAGTGCTACCATTGAATCAGTATGATGAAACGCTTGTGTAGTTAATTCGGAATGCTCCGAAAAACAACTAATGTCTCATTTAAGTTTACTATCTTTAGTAAGTTTAGAATTTTCTAAAATTGTCTATCTTATTTCATTATTTTAGTAGGGGATATCGATTTTTTGCGGTTCTGAGGAATTGTGAAAAAATGGATATCCATAATTATTTATATTATATAATGAGTCAATGAACTAAAATTGAAGACTCTAGTAAATAACTATTTAGAGTCTTCCAATCTTTGACTTGCAAGGCGATTTTCTTATCATGGGTGCATACGTGATATGGAAATTCTAGGCAATACTACTAAGCCCCTCCTAGGGTTACTACACTTACAGAGTTTCTTTTCGGTATTTATAAATGGTTGTTGTGTCTAAGGTAGTTGTTGGGGTAATTGTTAAGATACGTGGAGACCTCTTGACTTGACATCTCCCCTAATACGTAGGGATAGCAAGTGGTTGTAAAATATAACCGTGCTTATGATAACTATTTACACGATAAATTTGAATTCAAACCAGTAACGTTTCTTGTATTTAGCATAAGTGCTGTGTATCTTATACAGAGTGTAAATGCCGAGAGATTCGATTACTTAGCATTTCGACTGATGAAAGGACGAGTGTAAGTTGAGTGAAAATTGACTATCAACATAAGTCAACCTAACAAAGCATTAGCCTTGCTCACATCTAGGTTTCCATATCTTTTAAACTCTAAGGGTGGCTACTACTTTGTTAGTTACCTCTTCTACACCTTTTTGTCATCTATCCATTTGCTATCATCTCTTCTTCCCTTTACATATCTATATTTACCCCTCTTCCATCTAAAAAAAAATTTAACCTATATTACCACCTATGGTTGTTTTCCTCTCTTCTTTACTTCCATCAAACCCAATAAATCCTCTTCCTTCATATAATAAGTTGTAAACATCACACTCTTAATCTTTTTTTACCTTCTCATCACGAAAAGTCCCTATCTACTACATCTCATCACCACCTCATATATATCTTCTTTTTAGTGTACGTACTGTAAGGTTTTTCATTTCTATTTTTACTTTTATTTTTATTTTTTCTTTCAATTAGTGTAGCTCTTGGTGATAGTCAATTTTTGTCCACTTGTCTTACTCGTCCATTCAGTTGACAACAGGTTGTGCAATCTATATTCTTGGCACTTCGTCGAGTAATTGGCATTCTCGGCACTACGTCGAGTAACACTAATCCATTGCTGATTAGAATTCAAGTTCATGGCGTGAATAATTATCACAAGCACGGTTATATTATATAACTACCTACTCTCCCTACATTTCAAGGAAGGTGTCTAATTAATATGCTTCCATATGTCTCAACAGTTATTCCGATAACTGCACCTTTAAAAATGACAATCTCTTATAAATATGGGAAAGAAACTCTATAAGAGGCAGGTGATAACTCTTAACCTCTTTACTTTACCCTTCTCATTCTTGCTTACTAACTTAGGCATCAAAGTGGCTTCACTGAACTAACCCCGATATCACGCATTTTTCTTATCTTTGTAAGATATTTCTAACCACCAAAATTCACCAACAACAGCTCTTCAGCCCTTTGTATAGGTTTTCTTCAGATGAATTATTGGACCTTGTTGTTCTGGTAAAAGTTTTTATTTTCAAGGGTTGTTTATACCTATTCTTGTAATAATATATGTGTGCATTATAGACTAATCGAATCTCTTTGTTTTGTTTTTCAGATACATGAGTACTTGGTTTCCTAAATTCTATCAATGAAGGGGAAATGTCAAATTTAGTACCTAACTTGACCTGTTTTTTCAATTTACTACCTAAACATTAAAAAGGATCAATCTACTACCTATTTGAACTTTTTAAGGCCATTTACGCAACCTAGATAATAATAACTACACCTTTACACAATCCACAATTTAATAAAAAGCATGATTCATCAATTTCATTAATTCCTGATAGCATGAGGTTATATCTAATGGTGGTTACTTCCATAGAGTGAATCTCTACCATAATCTTGTCTAGAAAGCAAATGACTCTCCTACAAACATTTATGACAAATATAACAAAACCGATAACCTCATGCATAACAAAACAAGCACTATCCTAGAAAGTAACTAACTCGATGCCAAACCAACTCTAGAGTGGAAGCCCTCAAAATCCTCAAAGTTAGCAGCAATAGAGCCCATACTAGAATAGGTTGTCAGCCCTCTCTCAACCTCAATCTCCATAAAATCTTCCTCGAGCTCTCTAACAAGTAGGCAAGGGTCAAGCACTAATCTCTTGACTACCATCAAACTTTACTCATCATCAAACACCAACATCAAATTTCCTAGGGTAGCACTTAGTGCAATAGGAGGTGGTGGCTAAAGATGGTCCTACTCTCATAGAAGATCTTGATTGACTCTCTTCTTAATAGCCAACTTTGCTCCAACTCCATCTGCTCCTCCAACTTCTTATAGGGGTACATTGAGTAATGGCTTAGCCTCTACCATCATAGCATCCATCATAATGGCCTTAAGGGCCTTCTAAAGCTACTTGTTAAGCCATCCTTCTCTGAAGTTGGGTAAAGAAGGAATCCTAAACTCCATAATACACACACATAATTTGTTCCTCATAAATTTAAATTGAATTTTATCTAAAGATTTAGTGAAGATATTTGCTAATTAATTCTTCAATGATATATGCAAGACATCTTTGTCTTTATTAATTACATAATCCCATATAAAATGATGCCTTATTACTTTGTGCTATGTTTTAAAATAATATACTGAATTTTTATTTATGTTAATCGTATTAGAATTAACACATTATGACGAATAAAACTCATTATTATATTAAAATCCTTTAGTAGTTGTATTAGTCATAAAATCTGAGCATGACAATTTCCTATTGAGAGTGCAACTAAATTTTATTTCTTAGACAACTAAGAAATTAATCTATCCCTTAAAAATTGACCCATATTTGAAGTACTTTTATGTTCTATTTTACATTCGTAGTCAACATAAAAATATCTAATTAGATAAAACTTGAAATTTTTAGCATACCATACTCCTATGTAACTTATACTTACAATATATTTAAAATTTTTTTAACTACCATAAGACGTAATCCCTTTGGATTACTTTGAAATCTAGCACATAAGCATATACTAAACAACATGTTAGGTTTTAATATAGTCAATATAGTAATGATCCAACCATGCTTTTGAATAATTTTTCATTTACCATTGTATCCTCCCCATTAACGTTGAGTCTTGTTGAGGCTACCGTATGTGTTGCTACTTTCTTAGCACTTTCCATACCAAATTTTTCTAGAATTTGTTTTGCATACTTTGCTTGATGTATGAATATCCTTTTTTTAGTTTGTTTGACTCCTATGTCTTGAAAGAGAGTTAGTTCTCCCTTCATTTACATCTCAAGCTCTTCCTATATGATTGTAACAATTTCTTCACATAATATCTCAAAAACTTTTGTCATCCACATATATTTAAAAAATTAAAATATCATTATCATAATATTTTAAGAATAAAGTTTTATTGATTTTACCTTTGTTGAATCTTTTCTTTTAACAAAAATTCACTTATGGCCTGCTCACTTCATTGAATGGAATGAAAGAGGAATGTAGTTGGAATTCCTAAGGAATGTAAGAAGAGTGTAATTTTTATTACTCTGTTTAGTTAGATCTATAGATAACTTAAGAATAGATTGTAATAGAATATTAATAACTAAATTACCTTTAGTCAATCATCTTTCTCAACCAACCTTGAAGTAATAGGTGATGGTGGTAGCAATAGCTATGGTTGGTGGAGGCAGCTTGGGGTTGTTGTTGGTGGTAGCAACAATGGAGGTAGTGGCGGTAAGTGGCGGTAGTTGATAGCAATGGTGGTCAGTGGTAGTAGTGGTGATGGTAGCACTAATGGTAGTGGTTGGTGGTGACTGGTGATGACGGTGGTGGTCAATAATGGTAATGGTTAATGGTAGCGGTGATGGTATTGATAATTGTGAAATTGGGATAAGGTCATTTTTTAGAAAAATATGAAATTTTGTAAATAATTGTGATTCTTTTATTAAAGTAAGGAATCCTTATTACTTGATTTCAAGTAATAGGGATTCTTACGTAATTGTGATTCGATGAGATAAAACAAAGTAAGCGTTGTAATAACGAATAAGAGGTGAGTAGAATTTCAATTCCCCTTAAGTGAACAAGGCGTTAGTCATTCATATCAGCCCTTGGTGCTTGCTTTAATCCATATAGTGCTTTGTTAAGCTTATATACATAGTCATGATGGTGTTAATCTTCAAATCCTGGGGGTTATTCTACATAAACTTCTTCTTTGATGTATCCATTTAGAAATGAGCTTTTCACATCCATCTAAAATAGCTTAAAATCTTTATGCTTGATTGTAGATCACTAATAATTTCTGATTGATGAAGTGAGCTTTTGGTATTTTGAAGTTGTTTCGGTGTTTCCCATAGTTTTCTCTAGTTCTTGTTTTCTATCCTCGATTTTAGATGTATTTGGTAGATTCTCAGTTAAGGTCTTTTCATCTTTAGATATTGAACTTTCTCTCTTTGCCTCTTTCTTGTTGTTTTGAAACATATCTTCATCATTTAATTCTTCTTCTACATGTTCTTGGAACTTGACATCAATTGATTCCTCGACCTTCCTTATGTTTTTATTATATATTCGATAAACTTTGTTGGTTGAGGAGTATCCTAAGAATATTCCTTCATTAGCTTCTCATTAAACTTCTCAAATTTGCTTCTATCTTCTTAATGTAGCATTTACATTCGAATATGTGGAAATAAGATATAGTGGCTTATTGTTTGTATGGAGTCTTTTCTATTTGTAGTCTAATAGACTTTATTCATAATGTAGTAAGCTATATAGAATGCTTCTACCCAGAAGTGTTTTGTAATACCACTTTCATTCAGCATGGTTCTTATAACTCTTAAATTATTATGTTCTTTCTTTATACCACTCCATTCTATTGGGTATGTGTATGGTGCTGAGGAATTGTATATTATACCATTTTCTTCACAAAATTTAGCAAAACTAGAGTTTTTGAGTTTTGTATCATGATATGTTCTCAAACCTTTTATAGTTATCCTTTTGTCATTTTGTACTGGTTTGGAATTTTTCAAAGTGTTCAAATGCGTACTTTTGTGTTGTAGAAAGAATACCCATGAATACCTAAAGTAATCATTTATAATTACTAACCCATACTTGTTCTTTCCTAAACTAAGAGTTCTAGTTGGACCAAATAAATGAAAATGCAGAAATTCTAAAGGTTCTTTTGTTAAAATAGAGCTTTTACTCTTAAATGAACTTCTAACTATTTTGTTAGGAGAAAATGTCATGTAATGCATGTTGTTTGTTATGTTTAGTTCTGTAGTCCAATAATTGTTTTACTCTTAGATAATCTATCTAGCTGCCTAAAGTTAACATGTCTTAATCTCTTGTGCCATAGAAAAATATTATTAGCTATAGTTACTAAGCATTTATCTAATTTCATTTCTAAAGGTTTTACAATACAAATGTTGTCATGTATATTCCCTTGAAATACCTTTCTCTTATGCATTTCTTAAATCTTATATGCTTGTCTTTTTCAAATCTTACCTTATATTCATTATTACATAGTTGACTGACATTAGGCAGATTATGTTTTAATCCTTTAACTTGTTGTACATTATTTATAGAGAAGAGTTGATGTGTCTCTAAGGTCTAACACATGGAGAAATACCACAATGAAGCAAACCAAAAACAAATAAAGGAAAAGCTAGCATAGTCTGGGTAGCTACCAAATGGATATAACGCACCACTTGATCCTACTCAGCTTACAATCTACTAAATATGACACAGTGGTTTGAATTGAAGGGTCACTCACTACTACTCCTTGTTAAAGGGAATAAATAAGAGTTAGATGATAATGAGAACATTAAGGTTGCCTAAATGGAATGTAAATAATTTATGTACCGATCAATCGATTGTCTGCATACAAGAAAGTAGGGGTTTATATAACCATCTACTAAGGTTACTTTACATGTATGAAAAGAAAAAAGGGTATTCTACAATTAGGCTACATAAAACATACTAAAAGGGATAAAAGAGACAAAGAATATTCAGTATGAAAAAGAAAGAATCATTTTAAAAGGTTATGTTCAGGACACACGTATTGCTTGGTGGTTAGACGTTAGAAATATGATACAAAGTAGGCGAAAGCAGGGAAAACGTTGCAATCAGGGGCCGACTTAACTTAGATCAAGTTGAGAGCCAATCACTCCGGTAAAGAAGTCAGCTTAAATGGAGTCAGATGCTTGTAGTAGGTTTGGAAGCTTAACTTGGCTAGTCCTAGGCTATCTTCTAGAATAAGACTTTGCTATTAGGTAGGAGCATATTTAATACATGTGAGGATTTGATAGACAAGTTAGTAGGAGATCGGTTTAGAATAAGGATCCTCATCTAGGATTTGGTTTCGAGTTAGTATTCTCTATGTAAGTCATTGGAGTCTTCTAGATCAGCTACAAGTGATTATTCCAGGGAGCTAATTCCTATCATTTGCTTAGGGGTCAGAAAGATTTGTCCTCAAATCTGGAGTGGTTTCTATTTCTTCTTTTGGGGTGCACGCGAGTTCTTTTTTTGCTAGTTAGTGAGGGATCAGTTTATACACATTGAAGGTGGAAGAAATACCATAGTCATTAGGCAACTCGATTCGGTAATCATTGTAGTTGATCTTCTTCAAGACTTTGAATGAACCGTTACCTCAAGGAGATAGCTTGCTTTGTCTCAAGTATGAGAATCATTCTTAGCTAAGGTGTATCCATACCAAGTCTCTTAGGTGGAAAGAAATAGTTTGGTGACCTCAGTTGTTAATTTCTTGCTGTCTCTGATTGAATTTGGCGATCTTCCTAGTTACAGACTAGTGTAGCTCATGCAATTCTTAAGCTCGATCAACTGTAGATTGACTCTCTTTTGTAGCTATTGGGATACCAATCATATCTTGGGGAATAATGGGGTTAAGGTCATAGATGACCTCGAATGGGTTCTTCCTAGTAATGCTATGGGCAATTCGGTTGCATGCGAACTCCACAACTAGTAGGCACAGATCCCAATCCCTCAAGTTCTTTTTTACGATAGCTCTAAGTAAATTACCTAGCATCCTGTTTACCACTTTAGTCTAGCTATCAATTTGAGGGTAGCTACTAAAGTTGAACATAAGTTTAGTTCTAAATCTTCTCCAAAGAGTCTTCTAAAAATAACTTAAAAGTTTTGTGTCTCGATTTGATGCAATAGTCTTTGATACCGTATGTAGTTGGATAACCTCCTATAAAAATAAATCAACAATATATAAAGCACCATTAGTCCAATGGCACAAAATGAAGTATGCTATCTTGCTAAAGTGGTCTACTACAACAAAGATAGAATCCTTCCCTTTGGATGTCTCAGGTAACCCTAGGACGAAGTCCATGCTGAGGTTGACCTAAGGTAAGGCTGGTGGTCGTAGTGGCATGTATACTCTATCGGGTTCTTTCTTTCCCTTAGCTTGCTTGCATACTTCATAACTACTAACTACCTTATGGACATCCTTATCTAAACTTAGCCAATAAAAGTTCTCCTTCAATAGATGGGCTATCTTGGTCTCCCTAAAGTGACTTAATAATCCATCGCTATGACCTTCTTTAACCAATAGCTCACACATAGAACAATTTGGTATGCACAACCTTCAATCCTTGATTAGGCAACCATCCTTAAGGTAATATCCCTTAGCAGTAATTCTATCCTTATACTATTCTATAATAAGGCCAAAATGAGGGTCATGACCATACTACTCAATAATGGGTGAGAATCCCAATAGTTTTGTCTACAAAGTGGTCAGCATGGTTTGCTATCATGACAAAGCATTGGCTACACATTTATGCTTCCCTTCTTGTGCCATACGATGTACAAAAACCCTTCCATAAACTTTAATCACTTAGCTTGCCTTTTTGAAAGCTTTTTCTAACTCCTTAGATACTTTAGAGACTTATGGTCCATATAAATAACAAACTCTGATGGTAGCAGTATTGCTAAACAATAAGGGCTTAGTAAAGAGAGTACGATTCTTTCTTGTATGTAGAATAGTTTAAGGTAGGACCACTAAGCTTCTCACTATGGTAGGCGATGGGTCGTTACTCTTGCATTAGGATAGGACCAATTCCTACCCTTGATGCATCGCATTCCAATTCAAAGGGTTTGTCAAAATTTGGTAGTGAAAGGATAAGTATCGAGGTGAGCTACTCCTTGATCTCCCTAAAGCTTTACTCAGCTCGATTGTTCCATCTAAACTCTTCACTCTTTTTCATCAATTTGGTTAAGGGGATGGCTATGGTACTAAAGTTTATGATAAATAACCTATAGAAGGAAGCTAGGCCATGAAAGCTTTGAACCTTAGTGACATTCTTTGGTGTTAGCCACTCAAGAACAGTTCAAATCGTTTCCTCATCTACTTGGAGTCCTTTCCTTAACACCAAAAACCTTAAGAAAATCACCTCCTTTTGGCAGAACATACACTACTTCACATTCCCATACAACTTCTCAGTCACAAAATGTCAAATACTTTACGAAGATGTTGAACATGGTAGTTCATGTTGTTACTTTATACCAATATGTCATCAAACTACACAATCACACATCTTCTAATTAGAGGCCATATTACATGTTTCATTAACCTCATGAGTATGCTTTGCACATTAGTAAGTCTGAATGGCATAACCAACCATTCATAGAGTATATACCTAGTCTTGAAGGCAGTCTTCTACTCATTGCCTAACCTCATGCAAATTTGGTGGTAACCACTCCGTAGATCAATCATAAAAAATATCTTGGCACCATGAAGCTTATCTAACATGTCATTGAGCCTTGATATCGAATATCTGTACTTGATAGTAATTCGATTTATTACTCAACCATCGATGCACTTGCACCATGTTTCATCTTTCTTAGGGATGGGTAGAGCTAGTACAACACAAGGGTTCATGCTCTCTCTTACATATCCTCATTCTATGAGTTTATCCACTTGTCTTTTTAGCTCGGCAAGTTGCTCAAGGTTCATTTTATATATAGGTTGGTTTGACAGAGTAGTGCCTGGTTATAGATCAATATAGTGCTCAATGCCTCAGACTGGAGGTAGTCTTCTAGGCAGTTCTTCAGGGAACAAATAAAAAAATTCATTTAGCAAACTTTGGATTTCATCAGGGATATCCTCTAAATCTCTCATTTCTAATAATCTTTTGAATAACAAGAACATAGGTTCTTCAGCCTTTTCAATAACTCAATGCTCTCATTGGCTCATCATTAAGGCATTCTTCTTATTAGCTCAGATGAGCTAATTATGGGTTTCATTTACTTACGATAAGGTCATGGGTTACAACACAATCTTCCTTCTATCTTTAACAAAGGCATAGGTATTCTTATACTCATCATGAGTAACATGTCGGTCAAATAATCAAGGTCATCTAAGTAGTAGATGTGAAGCTCCCATAGGGACAACATCGCATACTACTTCGTCCTTATACACGTACCTAACACTGAATGGTGTGGTCACTTGTTCAATTACGTACAAAGCACCCTTATCATGAAGCCTATGCAGCTTATAAGGTTGGGGATGCTTTAAGGTCAACAGACCCAACCTTTGTATAAAGGACTGTGCAATGACATTAGTATAACTTCCCCTATCCACAATGATCATGAACAATTAGCCTTTGATGATATACTTGGTATGGAATTGATTCTCCTTTTGGTCCTCCTTAAGGTTCGGCAAGGAACTCAGTACTCATCTCAAGACTAAGGTCATCAGTTCTCCCTAGTCAGCATAGACACAAGTCTCCTCTTCCTCTTCAGTTTCGGGTTTTCCAACATCCTCTTCTTTCTTAGGTTCACTCTCATTGGTACCATCCACTACATCTCCTTGGAGTACCATAACGCATCAGTTCAGACACTCAATAACCATATGTTCGAAGCTCAAGCATTCAAAGAATTTCACCTTACTGGCCTTCCATCTAGAGGCTTGCCCTTTCTCATATATCCTCCGGGTTGGCCTAACCTCGGCTTGACCTAACTGACTGGCTAAGCCCTATTGGCTTGCTTAACTATCATCAGATTGATCATTCCTATCCTTAGCCTTGCATGGCCTCCTCAACTTGACTTAAACAGGTTGGCATAGAATTGAGGGTTAAAAGTTTGGTCCAGGTTAGCTCGAATCACTTCTCTTTTACTTTTCAACCTTCTATGCTACCTTTACTTCCTCTTCTAATGTATAAAACCTTTACACCTCTACAATGTGGCAAATTTCATATTAGAGTCCATGGATGAACCTCGATACAGTTTGAGCCTGAGGTTCTTCCATGTCAGCCCGGATCATAAGCATTTGGAACTTTCTAACATAGTCATCAACAGATTGGCTTCCTTAGCAAAGTTCCTACAACTTTGTAAACATATCTTATAGGTAAGTCTTAGGCACAAATCTATCTCTTAACAATCTTTTCATCTCATCTCAGGTTTTAATACCTTGCCTTCCATCTTTTATTTTGGATGTATTCAAATTTTTCCACCACATAGTGGCATACTTAGTAAATTCCAATGTAGCAAGTCAGACATTGATAGCATCTAGATACCTAAAATATTCAAAAACCTTCTCGATCTTCTTTTCCCACTCTAAGTATTCATCTACATCTTCATTGCCACTAAAGGGTGGGATTTGAACCTTAACATTATCTAGCCTTTGAGAGAATCGGTGCCCTCGTCCTTATACTTAGTAATAGCTAACTTCTTCTTCTTCCTCCTCAAACTCTTCAACATCCAGCTCCTCATCTTCTTTCTCAATCTCTTCTAACTCCATTCTTCATCTAGTAACTCGGTCTATAACTCTTCAAACTTACTGTAGTTGAACTAGGCGATTGGTTTGGTTACTTTAGCCGTAGTGTCTCTTAGGGACATTTTTTTGCTATACACCTTAGGGTTATTGCCTGTTAACTTGCATAGCTATGACTAGACTCAACAAGGCTTCCCAGTCTGTCAAGTTTGTTATCAACTGACCTTAGGGTATTACTACCATTATGACCATGATCAAGTTGAGTACCACTACTTTAATCACCAATAACACTATGAACACTAGAATCTAACATGGTACAATACTTCTCAGATAGATTAATAACTCACTAACAAATTTAATATCCGATGATCACTCGGACATAACAGTAGTAGACTTGCTCTGTTTTTGTAGTGAAAAACAAAGTAATAATGAAGTTACACTTACACATAAACATACTATACTAGCTATAGAAGGAATACAATAGCCACTAACAGTAAGGTGAACCAAACTTTATTGTAACTTCATACACTCCCTCGCAGAACCATGCTCTAATATCAGTGAAGCTAATGTGTCTCTAAGGTTGGACATACGAAAAAACACTGTAGATACCTCGTTTTTGCCAATTTTTGTTAATTGAGCCAGGTTGATAAATAAACAAAAATAAAAATAAAAAACGAAAATAGAAAAATAAAAAATGAAAAAATAGCTAAAAGAAAATTAAGTAAGGTCATAGGAAGTTGAGTCAAGAGTTAAGTTGTATCAAGTTAGGTTAAGATGTTAGATCAGTTATTGGTATGGGTTGAATCATTAGTTTTAGGCTAAACCAATTTAGGGGCTAAAAATCAAGATTAGCTAAATTATTGGGGTAAATTGGATTGGGTTGGGCCTTAAAAGAAAGGCCCGAACTAACTAGGGTTTCTAGAAGTTAGGATGAATCTAAGTTAAATCGCAAACAAATCTTTTGTATCGATTTTAGAACTTATAAATAATACGTTAACTGAGGAGTCAAGGAGGCTTTTTTTTTTTAATCACATACACCCAACAAAACAACACACATACCCCATATCTCTTCATGTGCCACCATAAACCCCCACGCACCACCACCACACCTTCACATGCCACTACCCACACCACACGCGCTGCTACACACCATTGTATACTATCGCACACACCACTACAACCACCATTGAGTCATGCTACTGCCTAGCCAATTGCTAGGTCCATTGCCTGGCACCACCCAGCATCGCTTAGCAGTGCTTAATCCATTGCACAGCATTGCTTAGATCTTCGCCCGAGCCTCCGCCCACAACGCCCATAGCACGGCCAGATCTACACCCACAACACGTTCACTATCACCCATCGCACACCTAGATCCCCACCTACTATCACCCGAACTACTGCCCACAACACGCTTAGATCTACACCTATGTTGCCTAAACTCTCGCCCATAGTATTGCCTGCTCTCACCTATAGTGTCGTTGAGTGTACACCCTTTGCTCGCTGTGCATTGCTCAGTCACTCGCCCTAGCCTTCGCCTACAGTATTGCCTGCGTATGCTTAGGCTCATGCCCAGATCTATGTTGTATACTCACCCGAGTACATGCCCCGCATATGCCTAGGCGCTCACCTGTTCTCGCTTAGTCCTCGCCCGCAGTATTGCTCAAACACGCCTAACATTGATTGACCCGACCTAGTTTTTTTTTATTTATTAATTATTTTCTTACAAATTTTTTGTTAAAGTATGTTTTTTTGAACAAAATCATTTTTTAAATAAAAAATATATTTTAACATTTAGGTTTTCTATTTTTGGAAAAATAAAAATTTTAATTGAGTTTTTTAGGAAAGATAATTAGTTTTTTTGTTTAATTTCAGAAAATTAGATTTTTTTAAGATTGTTTTTTTAAATAATAAATGGATAAAAAATGTAAATCTAGCTCGGTTTTCAAAATAAAAATAAACCACCAACTAAATATTTTATAAAAAAGAACTATAGTTGGTTTGATCTCGATTAGAGGGTATGTAGGTACATTTGGAGAAACCATTAAAAAATAAAAAAAAATTCCCCCTTTTTAGAAATTCGTCATAGAAAAAATTAAAAAATCATTTTTAGTTACCTTTTCCTATTTAGGTATATTTTTAATATTTTTAGAAAAATTACAAAAAAATAAAGCCTATCAATTTCTTTTAATTTTTACATGGTGACTTAGTCTTAATAAATTAGCTCCTGAACTCAATTTTCTCTATTTTATTTTTTCTAAAAATTATTTTCTTAGAAAATCTATAGACTAGTGGTCAAATTAGGATTTTCTTACTCGAAAATCCTAATTTTATTTTTACCGATTGAACCGGTTAGCAACTCCATTCTTTTTTTTTTAATAAAACAACTTTTTCTTTTCCTTAGTTTAATGTCGAGTAATTTATATTAAGCGGGCTGAGCTTGATATAAGTTAAACTAAGGAAATCAAAATAAGGCTCGACAAACACCATAATGAAGCAAACCATAAACAAAAAAGGAAAAGCTAGCAAAGTCCGGGTAGTTACTGAATGGATATAATGCATCACTTGATTCTACTCGGCCTACAATCTACTTAATATGATACACTGGTTTGAACTGAAGGATTACTCGCCACTATTCTTTACTAAAGAGAATGGATAAGAGTTAAATGATAATGAGAACACTAAGGTTACTCCAGTGGAACGTGAATAATTTTTGTACTGATTAGTCGATTGTTTGTATATAAGAAAGTGGGGGATTTATATACCCATCTCCTAGAGTTACTTTACATGTATGAAAAAACAAAGGGATATTCTACAATTCAACTACATAAAATATATTAAAAGGGGTAAAAGCGACAAAGAATATTCTGTATGGAAAAAAAAAAAAAGAATCATTTTAAAAGGTTATGTTCAAGAGACACATGTCGCTTGGTAGCTGGACATTAGAAATATAATACAAAGTAAGTGGAAGCAAAAAAGTGTTGTAGTCAAGGGTTAACCTAAGCTGGATTAGGTCGAAAGCCAATTAGTTTTGTAAAGAAGCCAACTCAGTTGGAGTCAGGTGCCTATGATCAGTTCAGAAGCTCAGCTCAACTAGTCTTAAGCTGTCTTATGGAAAAAGACTTCACTATTAGGCAGGAACATGTTTAACACATGTGAGGATCTGACAGATAGGTTGATAGGAGATCAGTTTGGAATACAAATTCCTGTCTCGGATTTAGTTTCGAGCTAGTATTCTCCGCATGAGTTGTAAGCCCCTAAAATTCTTGATCTAGCTTTTGAAATAAACTCAATTATGTTAGACAATTTAGGAGTTGACAAGGCTAATGAAAATGAAAACCTTAAAAGAACTAATCAATTTCGTATAAAACTTTTCTACTCTAAATGTATGTAAACACTAAAGATTTCATTCAAAAGTGATAAAAACCCTAAAATAATCACCTTAAAGACATATGTGCACTAATTTATCATAATATACCCTAAAACCCTAATTGATAATATAACCTTCATATTTTTCCAAATCATTAGTAAAAGGTTAGAGATGACTTTCAATCATGCATATATATTTAGAATCCTCAAGTAGTCCTTTAGAAACTAAGATAATGAATCATAGATTCCATTTATCTCTTAAGTATATAATTAAGATAGTATTACATAGGGTTAGTGGTATAGTTGAAGATTAGGCTAAATGTAATGAACCTTAATACCCTAATTAGTACTTTTCATACTAGTTATAAAAAGTAGTTTACCAAATGATGTATATAAGCTATAAATACCTAAAGTAAGACCTCATCATTTATTTTTACTAATCAATTCACCAAATACCTCGTTTTCTTTCATTTCCTTAATTTTTCCCTTAATTTCCATTTCCCTTAATTATCACATTATGTGTACAAAATGGCATATGCTTAAGAAAAGTTGACCAAGTCAATACATGTTAACTAAAGTCAACAAAAGACACTAATGCATAAGAAAAAATTTAACCATCTAATTATTTCTTTTCTTTTCTTTTCTTTTGGTTTTTCTTTTTCCTCCCTCCTCCTTAATTGCCGTCCATCCATTTCCTTCTAGACCCTACCATTTTCTTCCTTACATAATCAAACAAAACAAAAAGGAAACAAAGCAAAACCCCCTCTATTGCCGTGATACTTCTCCTCCCCTTTCACTTTCAAAACTTTCCTCTTTGTCTCCATAATTCCAACACAAATTAAGGTATGTAATCATGTTACTTTATGTTGCTTTATATTATTCATTAGTTAGGTAATTAGGTTGATTAGATAAGTAGATATATGTTATGTGTGATCTTGAAGAATAGGACATAAAGTTTCCATTTTTAAGTATAAAAGAATAGGAATCATGAAGAAGAGGAAAGGAATACATGTGTATGTGCTCTTAAGTATATGTACATAAGGATATATTAGAAAAATATAAGTATGGGGATCCTTGTACATGAGTATTTACTATGTACATAACCTAAACTAAGACAAATCTTAACTATACATACCTATACTATATTAAATACACACTTAAAAACATAAAAGAATGAAATTAGGAAGGTTTTCTTAATAGGAAAATTAAGCATACAAAATTGTACAAAAATACGTATATGACCGTATAGGTATATGAGAATGTATGCAAGTATAAATATGGTATAAGTATAAGTATACTAGTATACATATAAGTATGGTAAAGGTGTATGCACATAAGAGTCTAAGTGAAGTGTACATAAGTTTTTTAGATATTACATAATCATGAGATAAGGCATATGAAATCAAATGATGAAGTAAGCAATGAGGTAATTAAAAGATGACATAAGCTATGACATAAGCAAATGATGATGTAAGGATGACATAAGTAGATGATGATGTAAGCAAAGACATAAGCATAGGTCTATAAAATAAGAAATAAGAAGAGTATATAATAATTAGATACATAAATTAGTAAACCCTAATACACTTCCTAAGTTAGAATTACACTTAATTAGGTACATGAATTAGCAATAGCAAAGTAAAATTCTCTAAGTATAAGAATTTAAGGGTTAACTAAATCATTAAGTATAAACAAAGGATATAAATATAAGTAATAAGAGTAATTAAGTTTCCATAGATAAAAGTTCTATAAATTTAGTTCATATCATAAAACACGGGTCTTAACATCCAAAACGGACATCACCGTGTGAACGTACATTCGAAAACGATGAAAAACGATTATAAATTCATAAATATCGAAAATAAAACAAAAAAGTTACATACGATTAATAATAAAGTCTAACCTAATAAAAGTTGATAGTAATTTAAGTAGAATTAGGTAAATAGATACTTAGAGTTATTAGTTAATTCAATTACTTACTAATGTTATCATATCGTAATGATCAGGTGATCCTGAGGCAAGCAAAGATCTCCCGATCGATTACTACGATTAAAGCGAGTTGTCATGGCCGAGTGACTATTTACCCTATGATTCTATGCTTGTATATGATTGTAGATAATGGACTTAAATATTATTGTTAATTGACTACTGTGTGGGGTTTGGGAAATACTTGTGTATGTTACTGTGTGTTGAGTTATGAATTTACCTTAAGTACAGATAATACTTTGTTTGTTGCATGGTAGTATAGAAAATGATTGTGTGTACTATTGGATGGTCATAGCATAATTTGAACTTAATTATACTCGGTTTATAAAAAAGAAAATGGTACATGCATTGCATAGACATAATTCCCGCTGTCACATCACATGGAGGTAAAGAGAGGCCATTCGGGAGTTGTTATTATTAATTTATTAGTTCTGTATAGTGCACTCATACAAAATGACCTTACCTTAGCTCACGAGAACACTAGGCATTGAAGGCACCAACCCCCTAGCTAAGGGTTAAGTCTAGAGGCCTTCGTTTAGGGGTGAGTGTAGACTGCAGGGGTCTACTCACGATTATACTAGAACTTGGTTTTTGTGAAAATATAAGAATTATTTGATTTAAGTACGGAACGTGGAGTTCCATAGTAAAGTAAGTTCTAGTATAATACCTGGATCTGATTAGTGCCGTATATACTCCAACCCTAACTTCAAAGGGTATTAAATCTGAATTACGTACATGGACTAGTTAACTATACATATTGTTTGTCATTCTGTTTGATCATTCATTCATATGCGTGAATATAATATATTTATAACTTGCTTGTGGTGTGACTGAGGGTTTTGCTCACTAAGCTTAGGATTACACCCCCTTAGACTTTTGCTATAGGATAACTTGTTCATAGAGATTGGCTAGGGGATGCTACAGGTTAGCTTGGGGACTTGGGTAAGAGTGAGTTGTCCTATGTATTGAGAGAGAACAGTTTATGTAGACTCTTACTCTTGTACTTATGTTTTACTAGTATTATAAACTTAGATATACTAAATTACTGTGTATTATAAGCTTTGTAGTTCAAATTTTATATAAATATGTTTGTGTGATGATATCATGTGAATCTGTATGTTCTTGAGAAACTAGTGGTTGTAGAGCCTTGTATATTATGTGAAGAGTTCATGATTGGAAAGGTAACCAATCAGAGGTTCTTCGTACAGTATACGGTGTCTGCTACGACTAGGCCATCCTCAGTTTGTGATATGAGTCCTTGGAGTCCTCTAGCTCGACTACAAGTGATTGGTCTAGGGGGCCGATTCCTATCAAGACTTTGTTACTATTAGTGCCAATACTAGCAATTATTCCCTTATTGTTTATTCTAAACTTATGCATCCTCTAATGATCCCTTAAATGTCTAGAAACAATGCAACATCTCCTCCTATATGTCTAGAATATATGCTATCTAGATATCATTTTACTTTTCCTCTCTTTGCATTCATAACATATTGAGGTGTCCTTTTGCTTCTTTTTTCTATCATCTACACCACGTTTATTATTTTTTCAAGAAATTGAAGAATTTTTACCTTTTCCTTTTAGAAGTTTGTTGAGTCTTCTAGCAAGGAGATTTAGTTCTTTTCACCTTTTGAGGTTTTTGAGTCTATTTCTCTTTTAGCTTTAAAGGTTATCAACCTTCTTGTGTCTTCTTGTTCACCATAACTATATTGCATGTTTTTCTCATATGCCATCACTTTTCCTTTTAGATTTGTAAGAGTTAATGTTGTGAGATTTTGTACTTCTTATATTGTAGTTTTCTTTGCATCCTATGCTCTCAATAGAATTTTGAGCATTTTTTGTTGTAAATCATCATCAATGATCCAAGAGTTTTGAGCTTATTGATTGTTAAGATGAATCTATCAAAAGCATCATTCATTTATTCTCTTAGTTAAATCTTAAATAGCTTATATTCTTGTGTCAGAATATTGATTCTAATACTCTTGATAGAAGTTCTCCCTTCATGAATTGCTACAAGAGTATCACGGGTTTCTTTGATTGATGTATTAGTAGATACATAGTTATATTCCATAGAAGATAAAGACATCAAAAGTATATGCCTTAGTTTCAAACTTGTTATGACTTTCTCAAAATCATTATTTGATGTAGGTGGTTTTACATATTCCTAATCTCTATTTGCAATGATAACCCATGTTTTGTAATATGTGGCTTAAATATATGTCTCCATCATGTGTTTCCACTGAGCAAAAGTAGATGAATTAAAATAAGGAGCTTTGTTAATTTGAACAATAGTAATGTATTTTGCCATTATTTAGATCTTTTCTTTCAACAAATGGTTATGATATGAACTTAGTTATCAACCAGATAAGTATGTTCTTTAGAAAAAACCTGCTTTGATACCAATTGTTAGTTCCAATGAGCAATCAAGAAGGGGGATTGAATTGATTGTTGTAGGATTTCAATATTTAATCAATTTTTACTTCTTGATGTTCAATAGCACATACATATACTGAACTTGTTCTTAATTTCTGACATATTAGAAATATTGACAAATTTTGTTTAGAGATATGCGAGTGAAATCTAATTCATTACTTAGAAATTCTAGCTTCTTAAATAGATTAACACATATAACTTGCTTCTAATCCTAGGCTCTACTTCATGAAATGATCCTAATAAATCATGTCATGTGCAAACAATCAAGCAATATATCATTGAAACATTAGACAAATTGCTGATAAATAAAAAATATAGGGATCATAAAATCAAGAAATCATATGTAGTGGTTCTACCTTGTACATTAATCCACTCTTTCAACGTATGGCTAGGGATCAAGTACTCCACACTTAAGTTTTGGTATTTGAAGAAAAAATTTATACAAAGGTTAAAAGTTCCTACAATTCTGCCTTGCCTGCAAGTTGTAATTCTACAGAATCACCCTTCTAAGTTCTCTTAAACAGTTTCCCATTAATTTTTAAAGATATTAGTTACTCCTTTTGTAGATCACAATAAATTTCCTAACACTTTTGTACAATACTCGATAAAATGAAGTTCTCAAGTTCTTTAGCTAAATCTTCTCTAATAACATAAATGTTTTTTTTATCTTAGATAAATTTGTATATCACAAAAACTTGTGTAGCTTTTTCTTCATCTTTTTACTATCCTCTTACTCTTGTTTTGTTAAATCACTTATTCTTTAGATACTTTTGGCCTCTAACATTCAATTGTTCCTAAAATAGTAGTAGTTGTTGTACAGCCAATGCATCATCAAATCTTTGTAATCTTATTGATTTGTTGTCTTCCAAATATGTCCATCTGTTGTACAATACTTTCCTTATAGCTTTTTCATATTCTTTGAAACTTGTATTAGTTTATTATATCACATTCTTTTGAAAACTACATTAGTATTGCATATACATCCCTTGGCTAGTTTGGATATATTATCCAAATATATTTCTACAGCATTAGGTCTTGACTTGTTCTTGTTAATAATAAGGTTCTAATCACTTTTTGCTTTTGAACCATCTTTTGCACTTTCAATAAATCCGTTAAATTCTACTCTTCTAATAAGAGTTGTCTTCTCATAAGTTTTTTCTTTATTCATTAGAAAATAAAGTTGCCACATCTTTCACTTGTTTGATCAACTTCTAATAGTTATAGGTTTTGAATTAATGTCCATTGCTAATACTTATTTGCTAGTTTCTTATCTTTGTGTAGCTTCTAACCTTATCGCTTTTTATTATTCAACTCAAGTGCTTTTAAGAAAATATTTCTATGTTCTCCACACTAGGTAACTTGATTAGTAATAACAAAATACCTTTCAATCATTTTAACATATATTTTGTTATCATCAAAATATATTTTAATTTGGGGTTTATCATAAGAATCCTTTAATTTAGGTTCTTTTATTAACTATACCGATGTATTAGGTTTGTGGAGAATCATCACTAACTTGTGCCTCTAATGGCCATTAAGTCTACCCCTCTACCAAGCTAGGATTGTTCCCATGCTCCTAGGGTAGCCAAACAATGTCGAGTCTTGATACATCTACTTGACCTAGTGTCAATATGCAAGCAAAGTTTCATCATCTTTCATGGTGAACTTCAGCCAATGCTTAAGTATAGATAGATAGTCTTCCTAAAACAACAAGGGTTTCCTAAATTATTTAACTTATGCTCTAATAACACTAAATACTATCATGACTTGAAGAGTATACAAACTGTAGCAATAGGCCATAAACTGCACAAAGATTTGAGATCAATCTCTACTATTAATCAAGAACCTTCAATATAGCATATAAGGCTTCCTACAACAAAAAAGATATACCACAATACTACCAGTTTCCCTGTAACATCAAAATAGCTAAACACAAACATTAGTTAATATAAATAAGTTCAAAGTATAGGTTAGGGAACAAGGTCTTATAGACGTAAGTCTACAGTAGTCTCAAAGCTATAGAAAATAACAATACACAAAACTGAAGAGTCTAAATATAATAAATGTGATCAGTCAAGCTCTCTCCTTCCCTCTTAATTCTCTAAAAGAAGTGGCTATGAACCTCGAGTATCTTATGACTTGGCTCAAACCAAAGATCTATCAACATTAACACCAAACGATGGGGGTGTATGCTATAACTAACCTATCGAGCAACCTTCCTATCAAACCGACAAGCAAGAGATTAACAAACATATGGATTTGTATTCAACCATATGTAATGCAAAAGAACATATACAGTCACTTGGTAACTTTGTACAACATAGTTTAACACCTACCGTTACCCAAGCTAGAAAATATTTAGGCATGTCAAAACCTATGTACCAACTCCTGATACCATTCCAATTACTCGATTTTTCAATTTCTTACACTTGTAGAGCATTTTAGGTATGGTTTTGAAGGGCTTATGTAGTCCACTCTCACCCCTAAGCAGTAATCATAACTTTGCCTTAAGTAGAGGGTTACACTTCTCGTAGCATTATAGATCCTAAAGGTAGGGGTGAAAGCATGTCATATGAATATATTGTGTAAATACAACATACATAATCCCATAATTTCCCCAAGCATATCATTTTTCATTTATCACTTAGAATATATTATAGTAAAAAAACAATGACAAGATAGGCTAAGAATACTCACTCGGCCATAGCGCCTAAGAATCGCAATAGTCCTAAAGGTATTATTATTTACGATCATGTCACCTAAAGGGTATAAATCTAGTAAATATAACGTACTTACTATGTGAAGTATCAGGTTAATTTACTACACTACCTGATTTTCTTCATCTCATATTTTAGTCATATATTCTTCATTTTAAGTCCACTTTTCATGTTCTTATAGTCAACATTTTCAAGTATTTTATCACATGGTAGGGTCCATTTAGTGAGATAGGACCTACAACTTTTGGGTTTGGGTTAGGCTTGTTCATTTGTCAAAGGCGTAGTTTGATTGTTGTGAATTTGGGCTTTATTTTGGGCCTAAGCTTATATATTGCATATAGGGCTATTTATAAGTATTCTTAGGCCTTATTTAAGTGTTTTAAAGTCAATTTTTTGGAGGGTCCACTATGGGTTTGGTTCAAGGCCTTCTTTTATGCCTATAGGTCCAGAATGGGCCTTTTTAGCTAATTTTGAGCCTAAGCTTGTATTGGGGCTTATGATAGAATTTTTAGAACACCTATTTGACTTAATGGGCTTGTGATTTAGTCTTTAACAAATCCTTAAAGCTGCTGGTCGATCCAAGTTGGTGGGTTGAAGCTTTGTTTTTTAGGCCTTTTTATGGGTTTTGGGCTTATTTCACATTTTAAGGCCCTAAACCTAAGCCCACTTACTTTATTGGGCCTAAATTCTTTATGAGATCATCAAATGTCATCTTTTAGCATGGGGCCAAATTTGGTTCCTTATGCTTTTTGGCCTTTGAGTCCATATTTTAAGGCCTAAAGCTTATTCTAAGCCTAATTATGCATCTAAACCACTATTAAGATATTTAACCTTGATGATTAAGTCCTAATACATAATTATCCTTAATTAATCATGTCATTAGACTATCGAACCAAAACTTACAGCTTGGTTCATCACCTGCATACGGCGGTCAAGGTGGATTTTAGGAGTATTTTGGCTCATTTTCATGTAAAACTTACTATAATACATTATAACCACTTCTAAAGCACTTTCTAAGCTAGTTTTAACTAAAAATCCATAGAAAAGTTCAAAATATGATAAGGAATGCATTATCTATGTCTTGACCATGCTAGTTTCCTAGAGCTCCAAGAAGTTTTCCATCATTTCATTATGTATTCATCAGTTCTAATACCCAAACTTCATCAAATACTCATAATTTGATTATACACTAAAGATTCACGAGAATTGTACATGAACTCTTACTTTTATGTGCATGTAAAAGTCAGATTTTTAATAGTTTTTCCTAATTTAGAAATCTTGGAAATATAACAATAAGTTTAGACTAGAAATTGAGTAGAAGTAGGATGAACTAACCTTAATGTAGAGATAGGTGGTCTCCTTTTCCCTTTATGTTTGCCAAGAGTATGGAGCTCCATAAGGAAGGAGGCTATATCAAGAACTAAGGAGAGAGGTTAAGTGATGGTGTGAGTGGAGGTGGTGGTTAAAAAAGTGAGGGGTGGTATAGTGTATGGTATAGTTGAGAGAGTGAGAGATGGAATGCTTTGAGGGGCTTACTTTTAAGAGTTTTTTAGAGTTTTTTTTTAGTTTAAAATGAATTAAAACGGAAAGGGAATGAGGGTACATGGACAACATATGGTTGGCTAAGGGGAAGAAGAAGAGGGGATGAAACACTACTAAAACTAGTAACTTGCAAAAACTAGTGATCCCTTACCAAAAGTAGTGTGATGTGGTCTCTCTTTGGTACAAGATTATCATTAATCTAAAACTATCTCCAACTAGCTACTTTGTCTTTTTCTTACTAATTACTCTAAGCTTTGGCTAATTAAGATGCTTAAGTTAATCATTAGATTAAAAGGCCTAGTCCTAACTCGTAATGGGGAGCTATAAGGATGGAATTTGGGGAATTCTTTTGTTTCATCAATGACTTATCTTATCTAATTAGTTGGTATTCTTTAGTAATTAGGTCCGATTGTTGTTGGTAGATTGTTTAAAAAGAAGGAAAGTTAAGGTTAGCACAATAGCAATAAAGGATAAGGGGAAGGCCTTTACACTAATAAATAAGCAAGTGATTTGGATATAGCCCTAGACTTATAACCTCTTTCCCTCTATTTAAGAGTGAATAGTAGAATTATTTATAATTAGCAAATAATTTTGACATCTAATTAGGCTTTAATAATTGATTTAAGGTTTTTGACATTCAAATAGGGTTTTCAATGACCTATTAGGGTTTGGTAGTTGTATTAGGATTTCTTGCGTACTAAGGTTTTTAGTTAAGGATAAGGGTTTTAGTCTTAAGATTAAGGTTTTTGCTATCATCAATTTTTGAACCTACCTATTAGGGTTTTTACTTGATCTTATTAGGTTTTTAGCTATTTATATCTTAAGTAGTTCTATAGATTATGCTTTGGCATTCATTATAAACTCTGATTTTGGGTCTAAAAATTTGTGAGGGTTACATTGTCCTTGGGTTCCGTCTAACTAGATGAAATTCAACTACTAACTTAGTTGAGAAAAGAATGTCACATAGGCCAAAACAAATAGACCCCAACTCAGGCTATTTACCATCAACAAATCAATGTACAATGCCCCATGGGCCAAATTAAGTGATTCTTGACTTAGACCACTCACCATCATGATTAATAGCTTTGCCTTAATAAATAAAATGTCATTGATGACTTCTATGAGTACTTACAAATTTTTTTTTTTTTGAATCTTTCATCGATAGGAAAACATTTCAAAAATGCATTTTATAAACATTTGAAAAGATTTTAGCAAAATCTAGGTGTTCTAATTGTACTTGTTGGATTACAAACAAGCAATAGGTATATACAACTGCTTTAGTCGAGCATTTAAATTTACAGTTTAGGATAGTGATAAGTTGTAATTTTATATAATATTTTTCTAATTTTATACTACACTTATATGAGTATTTTTTAGTAGGAAAAATGCACGATTTTCTTTTTTTGAGCCAACTATAGAGAAGAGGATTCAAATCTCAATCTATTCCAATGGGAAATCAATAATAATACCATTAGGTTATAATAGTTTTGGTAGAGAAAATGTGCTAATATTAAAAATACATATGAATTAACTCAAAAGCTAGAATAACAAGAAGACAAGGTGTAATCATCAAATTAAAGTGCAATGTGTCTGGTCTAGAGCAAAATGATTTCCAGGCCTAAAAGAAAGCTCGCACGTTCTAACAATGATGTCATGTTTCCCACTTCTAGTCCAACCAATTCTAAGGTCCAACATCCAGGATATGTCTAGTTCATGAAAGTTAAAGCCTGGAGCCCACATTGAAGATCGTGACAACAAAGATAGATGAAGGGCCATACGAAGCCGAACACGTCAGCCCTATCCACGTTTTTCTTTTAGCAACAAGTTGGACATATTTCATACTATGGTCATTGATTCAGCGTTTGCAAGGCCCATCCACTAGCTACCTCGAAGACTGCAACCGTCGGCACGAAAAGAATTGATATAGATGACGCCGCACGAGGTTGTGTTTTTCTTTTCATACTCTTAGCCGCAGTAGGGTTCAGGAATACAGACGAAACATTCATAAATTTTTACGAAGTTCTTCTCTTCATTATGCTCTTTGTCAAAATCATGTTTTTTATTAAATGCGCTTTCAATCATAAACTGTAATATACTGTTTTTTTGGGTGTCTTTTTAAAATTTTTCTTAAATTCCTGGTACCTCAAAAGGGTTTATTATTGTTGTTCTTGAATTTAGAATAAGATTGAACCAATCTACTCTTTTATTCTATTTACAATTACATCTGAATAATTTTTATAATATCCTAGGATTTCGCGCACATATAATTACTCTAGGATACGAGCCTTTAAATTTAGGATTTGACTATTTTATTCATTTTATTTCAAATCTCACAGTAAGGTTAGAAAAATTAGAAAAAATTATTTAAGTAAAGTCAATTTCTCAAATAAGCTATATAAAAATATTAATTTAAGAAAAATATCAATTTATTGATAAAGCCAATAAATATCAAAAATGTGATTTGAAATTTTAGATATAATGAGATATTAAAAATAAGTTATTTAACTTATAAAAATAATAAATAAAGTTAAATTACTTGTAATATACATGTATTAACACAAAATATGCATTATAAGTATTAAATACATATATGATAATAAATTATTATTAAAATAAGGTAAATTAATATAAAATAACGAAAAATTAATTAAAAAAAAGTATGAGTCATCCAATGATGTGAACGCCTAGGATCAATTAGAATTCATGAGTCAAAAAGTAAAATATAAGAAATTGACATCTCATGTTTTGAAAAAAAAAAGAAGGATGTGTATGATGAATGTCTAATTTTTATTAATTCTAATCTATTTAGAAATTATGAATAAGGCTTGGACACCTCAAAAACAATATTTTGGAAGTTTAAAAATACAAAAAAATAACTCAAGAAAATTTTTAAAAAAATTTAGAGAAAAATAAGAAAATTAGAACAAAAACAGAACATGAATCTGATTTAAGCTTAGGGGTTAAAGAAAGGGTGGTGCACTTGGTTCTTCTGATAGAGTGTGGTGGCTCATTGGTGGTGGCTGGTTTAGGTGNAAATTATTATTAAAATAAGGTAAATTAATATAAAATAACGAAAAATTAATTAAAAAAAAGTATGAGTCATCCAATGATGTGAACGCCTAGGATCAATTAGAATTCATGAGTCAAAAAGTAAAATATAAGAAATTGACATCTCATGTTTTGAAAAAAAAAAGAAGGATGTGTATGATGAATGTCTAATTTTTATTAATTCTAATCTATTTAGAAATTATGAATAAGGCTTGGACACCTCAAAAACAATATTTTGGAAGTTTAAAAATACAAAAAAATAACTCAAGAAAATTTTTAAAAAAATTTAGAGAAAAATAAGAAAATTAGAACAAAAACAGAACATGAATCTGATTTAAGCTTAGGGGTTAAAGAAAGGGTGGTGCACTTGGTTCTTCTGATAGAGTGTGGTGGCTCATTGGTGGTGGCTGGTTTAGGTGAACATAATTTCTGGCCAAAAGTTTTTTTATTTTCTAAAAATAGTAAATGATGTTATTTAGTTATGAAATATGGTTTTCTAGAGTTATTTTAAGTGTAAATTAATGTAGTAATTTTATTTTAGTTAAATAATTATTAAAACTATAAGGTCCTTAAGAAATGGTTCTATTTGGATAAAAATTGGATTAAATTTTAGAAATATTAAATAATGTCCTTTCATATTGAAATTTTGTACATAATACACTTAATACATTTATTTAATTACAACAACAAGAATTTTTGAAAATAATCATGTTTACTATTTATTGTAATTATTTTGTAATTATTTTGGATAAAATTGGCAATTTTACCATTTTATTGAATTAATTAGTTTTTGACAAAATCAAACTATGAAACATATGTATTATGATTTCTAAAAGTTCATAATGATATTTGAGACACTTGAATTTTATCTTGTGATTAAACTCACTTATTTGCTTAATTTTCACTAATTTCAAGCTAAAATCATCATTTTCGGAAAAATAGGTAATAGCTAGTTTAGTATAACTCATATACAATAATTAAACTACATATTTATGTAAGTCTATAGGATTTTATGTAGAATTAATTGAGCTTGTGTACTATTTATTATGTATGTTAATTTCATAAACATATATATTAGCCTAATATATGATATAGTAATTAGTCCTAGTGAGATTATTGTTGAATTTGTAAAAGAGTGATATTTTGGTAACATAATAGGTGCTGTTTGGTTTGGAAAATACGGAATTCTAGGATATTTAATTTAGATTTAGGGTTTATTTGAGTTAGTTACAAAGTTACAATAACGTATAGTCAGATCGGTAATCCATAAAGAGTATTTTTAGACATTTGACAAAATTAATTAGTCATGATTCTTAAGATATCTTAATAGTACTCATAATAACAATTGTGACAATATAGAGTTTCTTAAAATCAGATAAGAAATGAATAAGATACGATTGGAATAAACTTAAGGAAAAATAATAATAAAAGCTTATAAGTGTTTGGTATCGACTCGTACCTGACTTAGGGTCTGTGCTTATTATCTAAGGTGTAATAGGTAAGGAAGGATCACATTATGAAGCTTAGGATTTTACGCTATTATCAAGCCTAGGTAAGTGAATATTTCTATTTTCGTGCAAGTAGACCTATATTTACTTGACTTAGAGTTAATTGCGTTGTGAATTATAACGATGTATTGGATTGATTGGGTACATGATTCTATTGAATGTGTTTTGACTGAGTTAAATGTTTCCTTATGTATGACTGATCCATCGATATGTAATTCTATTTGGAAAATGTAGAAATTGAACGATCCTTTAAGGTGTTCACTTAAAGTAAAACCTATATGGAAGAATGTATTATAGTGCTGAGAAACAAAACTGATGTTGAGAGAGTCAAATTGTTATGAAGCAGAACTTGAGATTCTTACTTGATAGTGGGTCATTGCACTATTTACTAGATTCATGGCATGGCACGGCACGAAAGGACCACAGGTTAAGTTTCTGAAAGCTTAAACACTGCTAAGTTGGCTTTTGAGCTTATAGAACTGCATTGCTCAACTTATTCTATCTACGATGTGTAACTGACTATGTATTGAATTTTCAAACCACAGTAGGTAGTTTTTGTTGGGGGTCCTACTCCAAGGTAACTCCTTATTGCCCTAGGTTCCTGGACGTTGTATCCAGATGCCTAGGTATATTGACTAATCGGATGAAGAATTGGAAAAAAATAGGATATCAGTACCGATGCATGTCACGTATATGAGCATGGTATAAATTTCCTACATAAACAGTTTGTATTGATAACTTGGATTATGAAATCGAATATTTCATAGTATTGATCTAGGTGAATGTGTGTTGTGCTTGTTCTGTATTTTGTTGTATCCACTCTCACTTAACTCACAAAGAGATGAAGGGATACTTATGTATCCTAAAGCTATGAAAAGAATAGATTGGGCAAAATCAATTGGGGGAGAAAGTATTTTGAGAGTACATTGGATGGAGTCAACTACTTTTGAAGAAGTCTCATTGTATTTTGATCTTAGTTCCACCAAGAATATGTAAATATGAAATAAAAAAAAAAAAGGGACTGTATTGTAGGTTTGGTTAAGTTTGACAAATGTAATCCTTTGTATAAACAAGTGCAAAACTGAACTCCATTTAGTACTCTGGTTATAAATCGAATTTTTATTGAATATAAATAGGTATTCCTATATGAGAGTACATCTTGTACTATGCCGGGATGTAGTATCCTTTAGGTGGTATCAGAGCATAAATTAGGGACCATTGTATTAGATGTGTGTAAGGTGCGTGGGGTAGCTAAGTACCATATGAACTTAACCTTGTTTATGGCAACCAATATAAGATAACTAATTGTGTCTATTGTGTTTGTTGCTATCCAGAAAATGGTGCAAACACATGTAAGTAGGGATCTTAGTTTATCAACTACTCTTAGGAGACAAGTTAGGGAAAAACAACAACCTCAACCAAATCAAGCTTCGCCTATACAAGTAATGGATGTAATATAGCAACTTGCAATTGCTTTGGCTGGAGGAGCGAATAAGGACAAGTTAGCTTAGGTACAACATATAGTGAAACCATTTGATGGGACAAAAACGGACCCTTTATGATAGGAATGTAACTACTAGGCCCTTAACCCATATCCGAGCTTGAAGGCTAGAGAGAATGGCAAGGCGAATCTACCTACTCCAACCGACTTCTACCGAAGTTGAGTATCTCCTTGCCAATCAACTCTACATGCTGAGTGGCATGACTACCCACTTCTCGAAGGCTTTGTGCTGACTTATAGACTATCGAAATAGTAGCCAAACCTTACATGCCAACTTACTCATGTCCAAGCTAACTAATTACGTAGCATTACCCTTCCCAAGAAGCTAAGAGAGAGACCTTAGACTAATCCGTAGTCACCCTTGCTCGAATAAGCAATCTGATTGTACTCTTTTATTTGCATCCTCTAATGGCATCACTTATACATCTTTGCCACGTGTACAAGACCACATATAGAATCTGCTGCACTAATCATTGCTTTTCTTAAATATTCATTTTCACCCTTTTGTGTTCTTATACATTACTTCTTTAGGAAAATACCCTTTTTGTCTTTTCCCTTTTAGGTAAGTTGCCTTAAATTCTTAGGTATAAATACTCTTTGTACATATAGCTACAAGGAGATCAGAATTATCATCGACACATTAGATATTTTTTCGTTTCGTAAACATTGTTTTGTTTACTCTCATTTCACTCTTATCATAACCCTTAAGCAAGACTAGGTGGCAAGTAACCTTATCGACCAATTCGTGCATCATATCGAGTAATGCTATGAATCCTCAGAAGTTTCATTGATGCATAATATCCTTTGGAGTTGTTAATAAGTTTGCTTACTTTTATTTCATTTTTGTTTCTTATACACGTTTTCCCTATCATCCTTTCAAGCTTTTAACAAGGTTAGACCCATCCTTTTAATTGACCTTGTCTATTCCTGGTTGTGGTGTGCATCATCTTAATATCAGAGCAAAGGTTTTCATTTGGATTATAGTAGTTTATTCTCGAAGTAGCCTATGTTAATGCTGGTGCTAGAGATGACAACCATGTTATTGTCTACCATGGTCAACAATTAAGCTTTCAACAAGCTTAGACCCATCCCTTTGATTGGCCTTGTTTGTTCTTTGCTGTGGTGCGCATCATTTTGGTATCAGAGTAGAGATTTTCATTTGGATTATAGTAGTTTGTTCTTAAAGTACCTTATATTAATGCTGGTGCTAGAGATGACAACAGTGTTGTTGTCCACCATAGCCAACAATCTTAAGGAACTCAAGGAAGTACGGACGAGAGACTTGATGAGGTGGCTAATCTTCTTGTGGACTGAACTCGAGTTGTTCATACATTAGCTTATAGACCTACTGACACGATGCATAATACTCCATAAGCTGCCTGACCCCATTAGAGGTCAGAACTTAGCTCAACAAGTTTGAGGTAGAGGAGTAAGTGAATGAGTAAGGAGAAGAATTAACTTGGAAGATCTAGAAGAAGAGGACGAGAAAGAATAGTATGAAGAGGAAGAGCGAGTTTGAGTACCCCGAGCATCCAACCATGTGAAGCTTCATACAGATGAATACTTTGATTTGGAGGAGAAGGTAGAACGTGTTTTTGACTATTGCGAATATGGGGATTACGAGAAAGAGAAAATTGCAACTATTAAGTTCTTCAGGTATGCCACCATGTGGTGGAAGAATTTCTGGGCTATGAGAAGACGATAATGATACAAAGAGATAAACACTTAGCCTGAGATGAAAAGAATACTTAGAAACATATTTGTGCCTGATACTTATCTATAATATATTTTTACTTGGCTTTAAGAGTTGAGATATGGAGGCCAAGCTATTGACGAGTATGTTTAACAATTCCAAATGCTTATGATCCACTATAAAGTGAAGGAACCATTGGCACGAATGATCTTTAGGTTCCTTACGAGCTTGAGGAGTGAAATCCGAGACCTTATGGAACTCTAATGATTTACTACCATAGATGAAGCAATACGAATTGCCTAGTGAGTAGAAAGGTAGAGAAAAGGTTGAATGCCAACTCGATCATACATTAGTTGACCTATTCAGTCAAGTTAACCTATTCAAGGAAGTTACTGAGGTCAACCAAGTATTGATTCAATCAGATAAGGAGATATCAGAACTAAACAGAAGGGATAAATAGAAGGTGATATTTTGACCTGAACTTATGAGAAGGTTAAGGGTTTGGTCGGAAGATGAGCTAGATCAAGTGATTCAAGTAGTAACAGTTCAAACTTATGGCTGCTCAGTGCCCGAACCAAAGGACAATGGTAATCAAGGGAAACGTCTTGAAGTTAGAGGTAGAAAGTACTAATGAGGAACTTGAGGAGGAGAACACTGCTAAGAAAGAAGCCCCTTAAGAGAATGAATTGATTGAGGATGATGTGTTTGTTGAAGATGTAGATTAGTTGATCTTCGTTGTCCGATGTGCAATGAACTTGGAACCCTCATGTAAGGAGGAGTAGAAGGAGAACTTGTTTCATATTACCTATAAGGTGAATGATCAGGTGTACGCATTAATTGTGGCTAGTGAAAGTTGCACAATATGGCATCAGTTGACCTAATCACAAGATTGAAGTTATTAACTATCGTACACCTAAGGCTGTGTAAGTTGCATTAGCTAAGTAAGAAGGAAGCTGATAGGGATCAAGGACCGATTACATGCTCTCGAGCCTAAGGGCTCTCTTAGGTGGTTCGCTAAGTTGTCCAAGGTGAGCTAAGCATTGAAGAGCAATGCTTGCCTTAGTCTGATTTATCGAGCTACTTTACTCTCCATACCATCTAAGGTGTTGTTGAGGTGACCAACTGTAGTGCTAAGCCGAACTCTCCATTATTCATTAGTCCAAGCACCAAATCTGAATACAACAATCTCCATAGTATCGAGGCCGAGTTGACAACTATCAGGAGTCAACTATCCAAAGCCAACTCAAATGAGAGCCGTTCCTAAGCTAAGCCTAGTCTTGACTCAGCAATCAGGGTACTAATCTTTTGATGCCAAACATACATGAACATAGGCCTACCCTTACTTGGCTTACTACATTATCAGAATCACAGAGTAAAGCACATACGCGTTGTCCTTTCTGACAACCGTACTGTCCTTTTTGATAAAGGATGTTCGCTGTACACAATTTCATATTTTCCCTACAAATTATTTTTCCTTCTTTTTAGCAAATACGGATCCATATTTGTAATTTTCTATAATGTAAAACATGCCCTAATAGGGTACTATAAATAATCTCATAATGTAATAGCTATAATATATATATATATACAAAAAAGAGATAAACTAAACATTTACCCTCTCTTGAGCTAAGTGTCCTCTTACTTACTCTTATCTAACCCATTCGAGTGTAGACTAATAGCAAGTGACCTCCGGCTATACTTGTACGTTATATCAAGTGTAATCTAAGCTTGTGTGAGGCATTAGTGTATCATATCCATCGTCAGTACATGGGAACCCACTACTTACCCTCAATTATCATTTACTCTTAAGGCCATCTTGCGGCTTGGACCCATCCCTTTGGTTACGCATGATATTAGGTTCATATGTTCATCCATAAGTCTGTATCAAAAGCTCTAAATGTCACTATCAAAAAGTACTTTGATGAGATCCTCTGTGACGTACTACCCATGTGCACTTCACATGTGTTGCTTGGCCAACCATGGCTATTTAATAGAATAGTTATCTATGATAGATACAGTATCACGTATGTGTTCGAAAAAGATGGTAGGAAGGTTACACTGAACCCGATGCCTCCGAATGAAGTTAACAAACTATAGGCAAAACTTGATTGCAGATCGAAGAAGACTTTAATGATGAGTAGTGCCAAACTCCAAGAGGCCATTAAAGTTGACATGCTAACCCTCATGTTAGTTAGACATCTATTAGAAATGAAGGAGCCAGGTAAACTATCCTTGGAAATAAGAGAGTTATTAGATGAATATGCCTTTCTAGAACAATTACCTAAAAGGTTACCCCTTGTTTGAGTCATAAAACATTGCATTGACTTAGTACCCGGCGTCACCCTACTGTATAAGCTAGCTTATCGAATGAGTCATAAATATGCTTCTAAGCTCTAATGACAAGTTAATGAACTACTAGAAAGAGGGTACGTGAGGGAGAGTCTCAGACCTTGTATGGTTTTGGCACTCTTAGTATCGAAAAAGGATGGTACCTAGTGAATGTGTGTTGACAATTAAGTAGTGAACAAGATAACAATCAAATACAAGTATTTAATCCCTAGGTTAGAAGACATGCAAGATGAATTGAGTGGAGTTAAGATCTTTAGCAAGATTGATATGAAATCTAGCTACCATCAAATCTGAAAGAGGCTGAGAGATGAATGAAAAACTGATTTCAAAACTCTGCATAGACTTTACGAGTGGATGGTCATGCCATTTGGCTTGTTGAATACCTCAAGCAGTTTCATGTCACTGATGAATCATGTGCTAAGAAATCTAATGGGGAAGTATGTCATGGTGTACTTTGATGACATCCTGGTTTATAGTGCTAATAAGCTAAGTCATTGTGAACATCTCCGTACTGTGTTGAATGTCGTTAGTTTTAAGATATTATTCAGCAATCTTAAGAAATGTTGCATTTTCCATGATGAAGTGGTATTCTTGGGCTATGTAATAAGTGGAGGAGGTTTACGAGTGGATGATGAGAAGATCCGAGCATTTTGGATGGCCTTTAACTACTTGTGTCAAGGTGAGAAGTTTCTATGGACTAGCTTCATTCTATAGAAGATGTATCAAGAATTTTAGTATCCTTACTGCACCCTTTACTAAGCTGATGAAGAAAAAAACTGACTTTAGGTAGGGAGAAAAGGAGGGAGAGAAGCTTTGCAAGATTAAGGAAAGATTGACTTCTCCACTTGTATTAGTTTTACCTGACTTCGAGAAAGTATTTGTCCTAGAGTATGATGCGTCAAGCATTGGAATAAGTGCTGTCTTAGTGAAGGAAGGCCAACTAATTGCTTACCATAGTGAAAAGCATAGGGGACTTCAACTAAACTATTTTGTATATGACAAAGAACTCTTGGCATTGATATGAGCAATGTAAGTATGGCAACATTATCTACTGTCAAGAGAATTTGTCATCTATACTGACCATAAATCATTGAGGTATCTCTAAAGTCAGACAAAGTTGTCAAAGTGGTAGGCAAGGTGGTTTGAACTCCTTAGGGGATTCAATTTTGTCATTAAGTACAAGTAGAGAAAGAGCAATGTAGTTGTTGATGCTCTTTTAAGGAGACATGTGCTCCTAACAAAACTGCAGACTAGATTATTTGGGTTTATGAGTATCAAGGAACAGTGCTCCGAGGATCCACATTTCGAACCTATACTTGCACGTTGTGTCGATGGAAGGATAGTGGACAAGTATTATATGGATATTCCGAGTAGGGAAATTATGCATGTTGACCTATTCACTAAGGGAGTTATTGATCAAGGAAGCCCACAACAGAGGACTCCTTAGACATTTTAGGGAGAGAAAGACGTATGAGCTATTGAGTGGGCATTTCTTTTAACCAAGGATGAGGCGAGATGTGTACTAAGTTGTTAAAGGCTGTACTATGTGTAAAAGGGCTAAATGCTGAGTCGAGTAAGGGAAAGCAATTCCTTTGCCTGTTCTAACGAAACCATGGGTATAGTTGAGCATGGAATTTATTCTCAAACTAACCTGAACTACCCAAGGCAAAGATTTTGTGATGGTCATCGTAGATAGATTTTGTAAGATAGTACACTTTGTACCCTACTCTAAGACTAATGATGCTTTAACTATTGCTTCTCTTTTCTTGTAAGAAATTTTTCAGTTACACATCATGCTGAGAAGTGCAGTTTTAGACAGAGATACAAAGTTCTTGTTCCTTATGTGTGTTTTCCCCATCACCCCTTCAAGGTTTCAGCAAGCTTGAACCCATCCTTATGACCAACCTTGTTTGTTCTTAGCTATAGTGCGCATCACTTTAGTTATAGAAGAGTAGATCGATTTGATGGAAAAAGCTTTTAAAGTGCATGAGGTCGAAGATAATAGAAGGGTAAAGATTGCTACAATTTTATTGGATGAATATGCAGATAATTGGTAGAGAAGTAAAAAAACGAACATTGGCAAAACCTATAGATTGGAATGCCTTTCTAAAGTAGTACTTCCTTGAATGTGTGAAGGAGAAAATGTGTGAAGATTGTTATAAGTTGAGGCAAGTGGCTAGGACTATTGAAGAATATGAATGAGAGTTTAATAGGTTATTGAAATTTTCCTCAAAAGCAGTACAAAATGATAAACTTGCTAAGGTTGGTCAGTTTAAGGATGGACATGATCTTTATTTTCAAGCTTAGTTAAAAAGGAAAAGGTTGGTGCGATATGCTAATCATATCAATGAGACTCGTTTAATTGAGCAAGCTTGTGATTTATGAAGGGTAGTTGAAGAAATAGAAAGTAAGAAAAGGAAATTTATGGTGAGTTCTAGCAATAGCCATAAAATGATAAGAGGCAAAAGGGCATATTAACCCTTTAATAAGAATCATAGGCCAGGTGGAGCAATACCACTTTGCTAGAAATGTAATGGTAGGCATCGAGCTATTCAGTATTCAAAACTACAAGGGAAATGTTTTAGGTGTGGAGAAGTTGGGCATATGGCTAAGTAATGCCAGAGCCGAAACCCTAGAAGTGTACATTGTTATAAGTGTCGTCAGATAAGACATAATGCCACTTAATATACTACAGATTAGTAGGTAAGACCAGGTCAAACTCAAGCCAATAGGCCAAGACTTGTTAATAGAAATAATCAATCAAGAGATGTTAGAGCCAAACCTAGAGTTCAAGGAAGAGTGTTTGTGATCCAAGATGAGAAAGGTGAGGATGACAACATAGTTTCAGGTACAAGTCCCGAACCCTATGGTTTCCATATTTCTTAATATGATCATCTATTATGTGTTTACTTGAATTCTATACCCTAGAGTAATGATATAATTGTAATTGTTATTTTATGATTGGTTCGCCTATAAGATAACTATGCTTATACATTGTTTGATACAAGAGCAGTACATTCATATGTATCTAAAGACTACATCGATAGGAATAAATTCCCAATAGAGATTCTAAGGTATGATCCGATAGTGACAACTCCTTTTAGAGGAGAGCAAGTAGTTTAACAAAAGTTAAAGGGAGGCAATGCATATATAGATCTATATAAATTGCCTATGGAATTTGTAGTATTGGATATGAAGGAATTTGGTGCTATATTAGGAATGGATTAGCTAACTAAACATCAAGTGAATGTAGACTGTAGAGGAAAGATGGTGGTATTTAAGAAGCTTGATGGAGAAGAATTTCACTTTAAAGGAGGCTTTAGAAAGGTAATGTCGCGACCCGAGGGGGCTAGTCATGGCAGTCGTCGTATATCGTACAAAGGATTGTAGATTGAGTTCCCTTATAATTGACGACCCTTTTATACAATACACAAGGCTACAACTACTACTAACTACCAAGAGTGTGCAAGCTTAAGCAATATCATTTCATAACAAATAATAATATCGTAAAACATAACACATAATTTATGTGTATAAAAGTTTACAGATATAGAGTTTAAAACATGTCTAAAGTCAGACTAATATAAAAATTACATATTCAAATCTATATTTAATCAAAAGTACTCTCTGTCCTCAAATAGCTCCTACATTGACCTTGTAGAGAAAGCTAACCTCGAGCATACGACGGCCCGACTCCATGAATAAGTCGGCCTGCAAGAGAAGTCTACGAGGGTGTAAGCTTATTAGCTTAGTGAGATATTTTCCCTCAACCATACAGCAATCAAGTTATACCACGGTTAAATTCAGCCAAATGAATGCATGAATAAGCAGTATGCTAAACAAATACATGCAGGTGACCAGGTATTACATGTAACTCAGATTTAACGCCCTCCGAAGTCAGGGTTGGAGATTCTTTGGTACAGTCAGATCCGGGTATTATATTAGAGCTTATTTCATAACGAAACTCTGCATTTCGTATTTAAAATGTAATGGTACATCCATTACCAGCTTTATCAAAATGAGTTCTACATATGATTGTGAGTAGGTTTACGCAACCCTCACTCACCCCTAAACGAAGGCCTCTGGACTCGACCCATAGCTAGATGGTTGGCGCCTCCAACGCCTAGTCATCCCGTGGGCAAGGGTAAGGTTATATCGCATGTGTGCACTGTACAAAATCAATAACAATCAATAATCAACCCAAGTATGGCCTCTCGCTACCTTCGTGTAATGTGACTGTCTGGAATTAGTTATGCAGTACTTGATTTATGAATGATCCAAGTTAACTTTTCTAGTCGAATAAAAGTTAAGTTATATTTAATCAATAATCATTCCAAGTCACAAACAATCAATCTATTGAATCTACTATGCAACAAACATTATATTATTGAAATTTAAAGTAGATTCATCATTAACAACAATTATCATGCATAAGCATAACCCAACCCCATACACATTCATTTATAATTCATAATTTATGTTTACTAACTATAAGCACAAACAAGTATGGAATCATAAGGAAAAACTCACTCGGCCATGGCTAGTTCAAAGGTCGTAATAGTTGGTGGGTAGCTTAAGGTCGATATCGAGATCACCTAAGAATAAGGGAAATTTGTAAGATAAGGAATTTAAAACTAACTAGTGTTATAATGTGTAAGGTTTATTTTACTTAGTTACGTGANATTATAGTTATGTATTAAAAAAAAACAAATACATAATATATACTATATACTTATGTACATACATGTATACACAACCTAATCTTATATTTACACATATAATTAAATTTGGGTATTCATTATTCATGTACATAAACATATACTATTAGTATTATGTGTACAAATACCATAAAAATACTATAATTCTACACATGTATACTATAATATACATATATACTTTCTAAAATAAATCTCTTACCTATTAATTTGTATTTTTCTTCTTCTTTTTCTCTTTTCTTTCTTTCTTTTTCTCTCCTTTTTCCTCACGGTTTGCAGATTGTGTGTGTGTGTTTGTGCAGATTGTTTTTTCTTTCTTTCCATATTTATATGTTACTTTCTTTGCTCACGTGAGGTTGGCTTAATTTGTAAGCTAAGGTAACTTTTACATTAATATAAATAAGACAAAATAATATCAACACATGATAATTTGCTTGTTCACGTGGCTGCGTAAATGGGGATTCAAATTTCTGGACGTGGAAGCTTAAAGAAAGAAAAGAAAGTGAGAAAAGTTCAGGACCTGAAACTTAAAGAAAGAAAAGAAAGTGGGAAAAGAGATAAATTGAAATTAAAAGAGAGGGAAAATGAAAATTAATAATAAATATATGTAATTTTTCAAATCATATAAATTATAACGAATCTCCTCATAGATTAGTTTTCAAAATTCTGTAAAATTTTATCAATTTAACTGGTACCTGTTACAATTATAATTTTTACAAGTTATTATGATAATTTCATTACAATTTCGTATGAACAGGTGATTTAATCGAAAATTACATTCGACTATAATTTTATTGCTATTGTGTAATATTTAACTATTTTATAGGTTTATATTTATGATTTTTAGGGTTTCGAGCAATTTTGAGTTCAATTTTGATTAATGGTGCATAAACTAGTTTTAGGGTGTTAGTAAGCGATTTAAGGTTTCGATAAATTCCTAAGGTTTTGTTATCGGTGTTATATTTGATTTATTAAACTTTATATTCTTTTATTATCATTAACTTTATCGATTTATTATATACTTTAGAACACTCGGACTCGAGTTAAGGTTCAACTACTGTTTTTCCTAGGGTTTACAAGTAACCCCTCAAATAGTCTCGACAAGTAAAGCTTGGAAGCTTGAAAGAAATGGTAACATAGGATTTTTAGTTTTAATAGTAGATACCCAAGTTCAAGAAGTGAGATTAGAAGATATACCAATAGTGTCTGAATATCCTGAGGTTTTTCCTAAGGATTTGCCTAGACTACTACTAGATAGGGAGATTAAATTTACTATAGATCTTCTACCGGGTATTGCTCCTATCTTTAAGATACCTTATTGAATGGCTCCTACAAAATTGGTGGAATTGAAGAAGCAACTGTAGGAGATACTAGACAAAGGTTTCATAAGGCCAAGTACATCATTGTGGGGCATACCTATGTTATTTGTTAAGATGAAAGATGGAAGTCTTCAATTATGTATTGATTATCGAGAATTGAACAAAGTAATGATAAAGAACAAATACCCACCTCCTTAAATAGATGACTTATTTGATTAGTTGAAGGGATCCATAGTATTCTCGAAAATAGATTTACATTCCAATTACCATCAATTGAAAATTAAGGAAGAAGATGTGCATAAGAGTACCTTTAGGACTAGGTATGAACATTATGAATTTTTAGTGATGCCGTTTGCACTAACGAATGCTCTTATTACATTCATGGATATGATGAACCGTGTCTCTAAAAAGTACCTAAATGAGTTCATAGTTGTGTTCATCGATGATATCTTAATATAGTCAAGGACTAAGGAGGAATATGTGGATCATTTGAAGATTGTGCTTTAGACTCTTAAAGACAACAAACTATATACGAAGCTAAAGAAATGTGAGTTTTGGTTAGATCAAGTAGAATTACTTGGGCATATAACATCTAGTATAGGAATAGTAGTTGACCTTGCAAAAGTGAAAGCAATAAAAGAATAGATAGAGCCAACCATTGTAATAGAAGTGAGGAATTTCTTAAGAATGGTTGGTTATTATAGAAGATTTGTACAGGACTTGATGTACACTGTAGCCAAGAATAAATGAGGTAGGTCGTAGGGATGGGTCTAAGTATGTTGAAAGCTTAGAAGAGTGATAGAGAAAATGTACGTAAGGAATAGAAATGAAATGAAAGTAAGCAAACCTACGAACAGCTCCAAAAGATATTACGCATAAGTGAAATTTCCAAAGACTTATGGCATAGCTCGATAAGACACACGAGCTGGTCCAATGAGGTTACTCGTTACCTAACCTTACTTAAGGATTAGGATAAGAGTGAAATATGTGTAAACAAAACAATGTTTACAAAAGCAAAAAAATAATATCTAGTATATTGATGATAATTCTAATCTCCTTGCGGCTACATGTACAAGGAAGAATTTAAGGCAACTTGCCTAAAAAGGAAAAGACAAAAAGGGTATTACCCAAAAGAAGTAATATACAAGAATATAAAAGGTAAAATCAAATATTCAATGAAAGCAATGATTAGTGTAGCAGATTCTACACTTGGCCCTGTATACATAGCAAAGATGTATAGGTGATACTGTTAGAAGATGTAGACAAAAGAGTACGATCAAATTGCTTATCTAAGTAGGGGTGATCAAGAATTAGTTCAGAGTCTCTCTCTCGACCTTTCGATGACGATGATGCCATGCAACTGGTCAGCTCAAACATGAGTGAGTAGGTGTGCAAGGTTTGGTTATTGTCTCGACAGTCTACAATTCAAGACAAAGCCTTTGAGAAGTGGATAGTCATATAGCTCGAAATGTAGAGTCGATTGGTAAGGAGATACTTGGCTTTGGCAGGAGTCGGCTAGAGTAAGAAGATTTGCCTTGCCATTCCCTCTAGCCCTCAGGCTCTACTATAGGTTAAGGGCCCAATAGTCAGATTCCTAGAAGGACTTCTCTAAAATAGCTATGTCATTGACCCAATTAACAGGAAAAGGCATTAGATTTGAATGGAATGATAGGAGTGAGGAAAGTTTTCAAGAACTTAAGAGAAGATTGGTAATACTTTAATGTTAACGATATTAGATGGATCTAGAGAGTATGCGATTTATTGTGATACTTCTAGAAGTAGATTAGGATGTGTAGTAATGCAAAATGATAAGGTGATTGCCTACGCTTTGAGACAACTCAAACGATACAAGTGGAATTACCCAACTCATGATTTAGAACTCGTAGTTGCAATAATTACTTTAAAAATGTAGAGGAATTACTTATATGGGGAGAAATATAAGGTATATACTGATCACAAAAGTTTAATGTATATCTTTACCTAAAAGGAATCGAATTTGAGGCAAAGGTGGTGGTTGGAATTACTGAAGGATTGTGATTTTACAATTCATAAGTAGGAAGACATTTGGTAGTGTTGCTGCATGTTGAGGAATTGAGCTTAGAAGTTGTAATAAGAGAATAAAGCAGTATGTTGGCTAATCTGAGGGTGGAACCTACATTACTTAAGGGCATTACAAAAGCTCAAAAGGGAGATATAGAGCTACAAAGGATAAAAAATAATATTAAGCAACACCTTAACTTTAGAATTGATGATACAAGAATGTTAGGATTTAAGGAATGACTTTGTATGCCAAAAGATTCCAAAGTTTAAGAGGTGATATTGAATGAAGCTCATAGTGCAAGATATTCCCTACACCTTGGGAATAATAAGATCTATAAGGACTTATAGTAGAAGTTTTGGTAGACAGGGATGAAAGGAGATATTACACAATATATATCTTATTGTTTGACCTACCAAAAGGTGAAGACTAAACATTAAAGACTAGGAGGATTATTACAACCTTTACCTATACTAGAATGGAAATGAGAGCATATAACAATGGATTTTGTGAGTGGTTTACCAAGGACAAGGAGACAACATGATATAATATGGGTTATAGTAATAGGCTCACAAAATTACTGCATTTCTTAGAAATGACAACATTTTCTCAACTAATATAAGTTTACATCAAGGAGATAGTTCATTCACATGATGCTCCAATGTCGATAATATTTGATCGTGATTTTTGTTTTATGTCTCTATTTTAACAATCCTTATAAGCAGAAATGGGAACCAAGTTGAACGTTAGAACTGCTTATCATCCCTAAAGTGATAGGTAATCAAAATGAATATTCTAAACTTTTGAAGATATGCTAAGAGCATGTGTAATAGATTTTAGAGATAGTCGGGATGATCATTAGCATTGGTAGAATTTGCTACAATAACAACTATCATAATACTATCCAAATGGCTCCTTTTGAAGCACTGTATGGACATAAATGTAGATCCTTTGTGTATTACGATGAAGTAGGGAACAAACAATTCATTAGACCATTAATGTTACAAGATCTTAAGGAGAAGGTATATACAATAAGGGAAGGGATACAAACTAACTAGAGCCATTAAAAAAGTTATGTGGATGTTAGAATTCAGCCGTTAGAATTCTTGATAAGCAATTGGGGTATTTTTGAAGATATCACCAATGAAGAGTGTAAGACAATTCAATATTAATGGAAAGTTAAGTCTACGGTATGTTGGACCATATCAAATTAAGAAAGGAATTGGAAAAGTTGCCTATGAACTTGAGTTACCTAATGAGATGGTAGGAATTTATAACGTATTTGATGTCTCAATTTTAAGAAAATTTGTAGGTGATCCCACAAAGATATTAGATGTACCTCCAGTGGAATTAAAGGAAAACCTTATGTATATAGAGCATCCAATTTGTATTTTTGATACCATGGTTCAAAAATTGAGGAATCGAGACATTGAGTATGTAAAAGTTACGTAGAGTTGACACACCACTAAAGAAGCAATATAGGAATCTACCGAGTTGATGAGTGCCCAATACCTTGAATTGTTCGTACAAGGTTAGTAATGTTGTCATTGATTATTCTTTTCCTATAATAAAGTTAGGAACTTATATTTTTGACTCATAGTTAAGTTTCGAGGATGGAACATTTAATAAGGTGAGTAGGATATAATACCCTAGGATTTCAAGTCCATATAATTACCTTAAGATTCAAGTCCTAAAATTTAGGGCACCTGACTATGTTATCTATTTGATTTCAAACTTCACAATAAGATCAGAAAAGTTAGACATAGTAATTCAAGTAAAGTTAATTTTTCAAAATAAGCTATATAAAAATATTAATTTTAAGAAGAACATCAATTTGTTGATAAAGCTAATAAATATTGAAAACGTGAAATTCAAGCTTTTGGATATAACAAAATATTAGAGATAAGTTATTTAACTTATAAAAATAATAACTAAAGTTGAATTATATGTAATATATAAGTATTAACATAGAATATGCATTATATGAATTAAATACACATATATAATAAATTATTATTAAAATAAGGTAAATTAATATAAAATAATGGAAAAGTAATAAAAATAATGAAAGGATGAGCCAACCAATGATGTGGCGGCTTAAGATTAATTAGAATTGATGAGTTAAAAGGTAAAACACAAGAAATCAATATCTTATGCTTTGAAAAATCAAAAAGATGACATGTGTATGCGACATATCAAATTTTTATTAATTCTAACCCATTTAGAAGTTATAAATAGAGCTTTGATATGGCAAAGGTTCTTGAACCAAGGATGAGGCAATTCGGGGTTCAAGTAGGTATGACAAACGGGAGTTGTAAACCCCTACATTTTTCGATCTAGCTTTTGAAGTAAACTTAAATATGTTAGATAATCTAAGAGTTGACAAGGCTAATGAAAGTGAAAATCCTAAAATAACTAGTTAATCGCGTATAAAATTTTTCTACCTTAAATATATGTAAATACTAAGGATTTCATTTGAAAGTGATAAAAACCCTAAAACTATAACTTTAAGGATAAAAAAGCACTAAATTACCATAATTTACCCTTAAATCCTAATTGATAATATAACATTAGTATTATACCAAATCATTGGTAAAAGATTAAGGGTAACTTTCAATCATTCATAAATACATATTATACTAAAGTAATCCCTTAAAAACTAAGATATTGTATCATAGATCACATTCATCTTCCAAGTATATATAATTAGGATAGTATTACATAGAGTTAGGGGTTTAGTTGATGCTTAGGTTACATATAGTTAACCTTAATACACTAATTGATACTTTTCATATTAGTTATACTAAATAGCCTACCAAATAATGTATATAGGATATAAATACCTAAAGTAAGATCTCATCATCTATTTTTACTAATCAATTCACCCCTTTAGACTTTTGCTGTAGGATAACTTGTTTGTAGAGGCTGGCTGGGGGATGCCACAGGTTAGCTTGAGGACTTGGGCAAGAGCGAGCCATCCTGTGTATTGAGAGAAAATAGATTATGTAGACTCTTACTTATGTACTTTTGCTTTAACAATAATATAGACCTAGATGTAATAAATTACTTTATAATGTAAACTTTGTAGTTCAAAGTTTATATAAATATGTTTGTGTGATGACATATGGATCTATATGTTCTTGGGAAATTAGTAGTTGTAGAGCTTTGTATATTGTGTGAAGAGTTCATGATTGGAAGGGTAACCAATTAAGGGTTTTTCATACAGTATACGACATTTGCCATGACTAGGCCGTCCTTAATTCGTGATAAGAGTAAAATGGGTAGGTTCGACGGTAAATGTGTATGGATATCATGCATCAAGACACAAACAAAATCAAGAGTTAAGCTTAAAATAAGGTTCGATATGACTCACAAATACTAAATGTTGCTCGGGTTTCATATGAGAGGTTAGATGGGACTTACTAACTCACTCAAATGAAGGGCTCACCACAAACTTAAGGACAAAATTGATAAGAACGCAAGAAAGATTAAAGAGTTTAATCAATACTCAATAATCCTGTAAAAACAAGCTCTAAGAGTCCAAGTATAACCTTGCTAGAAAGAGGAAAGTTCTAAGTGCAAGAATATTCTTTTATGTCCAATAATGTATGATCTGTCTGCTAATTACAAATGTTGCTATTTTTAGTAAGTCCTATACGCTAGTGGCAAAATTATAAATAATGTATAAGGCCTTAAACCCTGAAAAAAGGGCTCACAATTAAAAATAAGGAAAATATTCATAAGAATACAAAACTTTATGTTTAATAAAAAAAGTTGGCATGTAGTCACTTGACTAGTGTTAGAAGGAGTAAGATCTTAGTTGGGTAGGGTCAGCAATTGGATGTCTGAGTTCGAGAAGGAGTCCTTGAAGTCTCGTAATGCTTAGTCGAGACACTCGAAAGGTCAGCCCATATTTGCTAAGTTCTAAAATTAGTCGACACTAGGTTTCTCCTTGTCGTGTCAAGTTAATCTTAGGCCTCCAACTCTCGGCAATGTAACCTCTTGGCTACTTAGTAGATGACAAACTTGTTGTTGAGTGGCTCTTTTTCTCCTTCTTGTCCTTTTAGCAACTACTCAGCTTCGGCAAGAGTTGATTAGGCTCACCTTGGGACAGGTCGACCTCAACTTGGAAATAGTCATAGGCTGATTCCTAACATTACCGTAGGTCCAAAAGGAAGTTGTCCTCAACGTTAAACATTGGGCATAGGTTAAGATGCCAAACAAACTTCTCTTCCATTTTCACTTTACCATAGGTGTTGAGTGTCTCTGGATTTCCTTAACACTAATGGAGATCAAGCAATAGCTTTTTTCATCCTTTTGAACTATATAAGTGTTGAGGAAGCCATCATAAATCACTTTCCAATCATACTCCCATGGTTAGCTAAGAAGTAAATTTGTAGCAATCATAAGGACCACGTCAAATTCAATATCATCTTCATATTACCCTACTGTGAATGTTGTTTGAGCTCTTTTATATTCATGGACTGTGCCCTTATCATTAAACCACTTCAATCCATAGGGTTAGGGGTGTAAGTAGGTCGGAAATTTCATCTTCTCCACTAACTCAACAGAAATAATGTTAGTGCAAATTCCTCCATCAACAATTAGGGAACAAGTCTTCCCATTCACTAGATACTGCATATGAAATAAATTTTCTCTTTGTCTAGGATCTGCTTTTAGGTTAGCTTACTTATTCATCATGGCTCTGAGTTCATCTAGATTTTTAGCATAAACATCTTCTTTTATAAACTCATCTTTTGAACTCTTGTCACTTTGGCTTTCTACTTGAGCCTTGGGTCCTTTACCTTTTAAGACCATGAACATTTTATTCAGACATTAAGAAGCAATATGCCCATAGCTTAAGCACTTAAAGCATTTGACTTCTCAAGCCTTAGTGATGGGTACTTTCTCTCTCTCAGCTCTCTTTATGTTGGCATGATCAAGTCAGCTAAACACTCCTCTCTCCATCTTCTTCTTTAGCCTTCTCTTAGCAGGCTTCTCAAGCTCAAGGTTGATTTGTTGAGGTTGGTTAGTCAACCTTTAGTGCCTCCTCCATCTCTATCTTTCTACTCTCAATGCCAAATTGATCAGCTCATCCAATAAATTCAATAGCTGAAGTTCAACTATGTCGACAATATCGTCTTGGAGTCTGCATAGAAATCTAGTAATGGTGTGGTCTTATGGCTTAGTAATCTCGCATCTCATCATTAGTTGTTCCAACTCTTGCAAGTACTCCTCAATAGTGTTCTAGCCCTATCTAAGGTGTTGGAAAGCATAGAGCATCTCCTGCTTAAAGTAAGTCGGCACGAAGTGTTGATTCATCAAAAGTTTCATGAGTCTCCAAGTTTTGAGTGGCTCTTCTCCTTCAGCATTTCACTTGACAACCAACTTATGCCACCAAAGACTTTCATATTCAACAAGGGTTAACGAAGCTAGCTTAACCTTTGTCTAATTATCACACTCATAGCACTCAAAGAACTTTTCGACTCAAAGGATCCAATCGAGGAACTCTATAGGTCGATACATTTTGCTGAAAGTCAGTAGCTTAAGCTTGTTATTTTTAATTCCTCGATCATGTGCTTAGGTTTCTTCCCTTACATTCTAAGCTAGTCGGTTCACCTCGGATCGGCCACTTCGGTTGGAGTTCTATTCGACCATATTTCTTCTTGACCTCGGCTCTCTTCTTCGGGCTCCTTGATTTGCTTTAGAGTTAACACTCCTTTCATTTCTTCTACTCTGCACAGGTTTCTTTTCTCCTCTTCTCAGCTCAACAGCTCTTCTTGGCTGTTGCTTATTATTATTTAGCTCATTGGAACCACTTCTACAAGTGGGTGTTCATTCCTTTCTTTCACCTTGGCCTATACGTTTATGACCTCTAACTAACCTAGTAAGCTCTTGAATAGAGTTAGTAAGATTTTGAATTTGATATTCCAAGTTGTCAACACGTCTCCTCAAGCTTCACGAGGACTATCACTACTCTTATTAACACTATCCTTAGACATTATTGTTCGTATAGTAATTTTTAGAGAGAATTAAACAAACACGATTTACAACGAAACACAATTACAGTAACCCAAAAACAACCATTACTCGGCTTCTGTAGCTACCACTACTGACAAACACTTCTATAACAACTAGAATCAACTACTGAAATTAATGTTACTAGACTTAACTGCAGCATAATACTACAATTACTAAAAACATGAACAATACATTACACTATAGAAAGAAAATTAATAGATATTCAAATGACAAAGTAATCATTGAAGAACACTATACATGTGCCTCCCCAAGGCTCTGATACCAAGATGATACTGCAATAGGTCTCGAACTAAGGTTGAGGCAATTTGAGGTTCAAGTGGGTATGACAAATAGGGAGTAAAATGGGTAGGTTTGATAGTGAATGTATATAGATATTATGCATCAAGACACAAACACAATTAAGGGTTGAGCTCAAAATAGGTTCAATATAACTCAGAATACTAAATATTGCTCAGGTTTCAAATGAGAGATTAGATGTGACTCACTAACTCGCTTAAATGAAGGGCTCACCACAATCTTAAGGACAAGATTGATAAGAATGTAAGAAAGGTTAAAGAGTTTAATTAACACTCAATAATCCTATAAGAACAAGCTCTAAGAGCTTAAGTATAACTTTGCTCAAAAGAGAAAAGTTCTAAGTGCAGGAATATTCTTCTTTATCCAATAATGTATGATCTGTTTGCTAATTACAAATCTTGCTATTTATAACAAGTCCTAAACCATAGTAGCAAAACTGCAAATAATGAACAAGGCCTTAAAACCTAAAGAATGGGTCATAATAAAAAGTTAGGAAAATATTCACAAAAATACAAAACTGTATGTTTAATACAAGAAGTCAACATGCAATCTCTCAGCCAGTCCTAGAAGGAGTAGGATTCGACCTGGGTAAGCTCGGCAATTGGATGTCTAGGTTTGAGAAGGAGTCCTTGAAGTCTCACAATGCTTGGCTGAGACACTTAAAAAGTCAACCCATAATTGCTAAGTTCTAGAATTAGTCGGCATTAGTCTCTCCTTATCATGTCGAGTGGATCTTAGGCCTCCAACTCTTGGTAACATAACCTCTCAACTACTCGGTAGGCGACAGACTTGTTGTCGAGTAGCTCTTTTTCTCCTTCACATCCTTCTAGCAACTACTTGGTCTCCGTAAGAGTTGATCGGCTTCGGCTTGCACACTTCAAAAACAACATTTTAGAAGTTTGAAAACATAAGAAAATCACTCAAGAAAAAAAAAAAAATTAGAGCAAAATAAGAAAGTAAGAACAAAAACAGAATACGATTTTGATTTAGAATGATTCACTAGGCTAGGAGCACGCTGACTTAGAGTAGCTTGGGGCTTAAAGAGAGGGTGGTGCATTAGGTTCTTCCAACAAAGTGTGCTAGCCGGTTCAAGTGAATCAAATTTCCGACTAAAAGTTTATTTATTTTCTAAAAATAGCAAATGATATTATTTAATTATGAAATTTAGTTTTCTATAGTTAATTTATGCGTAGATTAATGTAGTAATTTTATTTTAGTTAAATAATTATTGGAAATATAAGGTCCTTAAGAAATGACTCTATTTAGATGAAAATCAGATTAAATTTTAGAAATATTAAATAATGTCCTTTTAAGTTGAAATTTTGTAAGTAATACACTTAATATAAGTATTTAATTGTAGTTACAAGAATTTTTGAAAATAATCATGTTTACTATTTATTTTAATTATTCTAGATAAAATTGGCAATTTTGCCGTTTTATTGAATTAATTAGTTCTTGACAAAATCAAACTATGAAACATATGTATTATGATTTCTAGAAGTTCATAATGATGTTTGGATACTTGAATTTTATCTTGTGATTACACTCACTTATTTGCTTAATTTTCACTAATTTCACACTAAAACCACTATTTTTGTAAAAATAGATAATAGCTAGTTTAGTATAACTCATAGTTAATAATTAAAGTACATATTTTTGTAAATCTATCGAATTTTTTCTCGAATTAATCGGGCTTGTATAATATTTATTATGTATTTTCATATTATAAACCTATATATTAACCTAATATTTGATATATACTTGTTAAATTTGTAAAAGATTGATATTTTGGGAACATAATAGGTATTGTTCAGTTTGGAAAATATGGAACTCTATGACTTTTAATTTAGATTTAGGGTTTATTTGACTCAGTTACGAAGTTATAATAATACACGGTCATATCAGTAATCCAAAAATGGTATTTTTGGACCTTTGAGAAAATTGATTAGTCTTGATTCTTAAGATATCTTAATAGTACTCAAAATAACAATTGTGATGATGTAAAGTTTATTAAAATTGGATAAGAAAGGAATAAGACACAATTAGAATAAGCATGGGGAAAAACAACAGTAAAAACTTATGAGTTTAGTATTGACTTATGCTTGACTTGGGGTCCGTGCATATTATCCAAGGTGTAATAGGTGAGGAAGAACCACATCATGAAGCTTAGAATTTTATGCTATTGTCAAGCTTAGGTAAGTGGATATTTCTCTTTTTGTAGAACTAGACCTTTGTCTACTTAACTTAAAGTCAGTTGTGTTGTGAATTATAATGATGTATTGTATTGATTGGACACATGATTCTGTTGAATATATGTTAACTTAGTCAAATGGTTCCTTAGGTATGATTGATCCATTGTTATGTAATTCTATTTGGAAAACGTAGAAATCTAATGGTCTTTTAAGGTGTTCACTTAAAGTGAACCCTATATGAAAGAATGTATTATAAAGCTGAGACACAAAACTGAAGTTGAGATAGTAAAAATGTTTTGAAGCAGAACATGAGATATTTGCCTGATAGTAGGTTATTATACTGTTTATTGCATTCATAGCATGGCATGAAAGGACCTACGGGTCCAGTTTCTAAAAGCTTAAACACTACTAAGTTAGCTTTTGAGTATATAGAATTGCATTACTCAACTTATTCTAGCCACGATGTGTGACCGACTATGTATTGGATTTTTAAACCATAGTGGTGGTTTTTGTAAGGGGCCTACTCTAAAGCAACTCCTTGTTGCCTTAGGTTCCTCGATATTGTATCTAGATACCTAGGTATGTCGACGAACCGGATGAAAAATTGGAAAAGTATTGGATATCGATACCGATGCATGCCATGTGCATAAGCATGGCATGAATTTCCTGCGTAAACAATTGGTATTGATAACTTGGATTATGAAATTGAATATTTCATGGTATTGATCTAAGTGAATGTATGTTGTACTTGTTATGTGTTTTGTTGTATCTACTCTTAATGAACTTATAGAGAGTTGAGGGGATAATTATGTATCCTTAAGTTATGAAGAGAATGGATTGGTCAACATCAGTTAGGGGAAAAAGTCTTTTAAGAGCACGTAGGATGAAGTCAGCTACTTCTAAAGAAGTCTTATTGTATTTTCATCTTAGTTCCATGAAGGATATGCAAATATGAAATAAAAAAAACGACTGTATTGTAGGTTTGGTTAAGTTTAATGGATGTAATCTTTTGTATAAATAGGTGTAAAGCTAAACTCTACTGTAGTACTCTAATTATAAATAGAACTTTTATTGAATATAAATAGATATTCCTATATGATGGTACATCCTGTGCTGTACCTGGATTTGACATCCTTTAGGTGGTATCAAAGCATGAATTAGGGACCATGGTATTAGACACGTATGAGGTATGTAGGGTAGTTGAGTATTGATAACGATCAATGGCAGCAAATCTCGAAAAACATAGAATGGGTCGAATGGGTTTGACAAATAGGAAGTGAGATGGTTGGTTTCGACGGTGAGTGTGAATGAATATCACGCACCAAGACACAAACACAGTTAAGGGTTTGAGCTCGAAATAAGTTTTGATACAACTTAAGAACTCTAAATGTTACTTGAGACTCAAATGATGGTTAGATGCAACTCACTAACCGATTCAAATGAAAGGGTTCACTACAATCTTAAGGTCAAGATCGATAAGAACACGAGAGAGATTAAAGGGCTTAATCTATACTGGATAATTCGACAAATGCTAGCTCAAGAGTAGCTTTGCTCAAAAGGGAAACATTCTAAAATGTAAGAATATACTCCTTCTGTCTAATTTCATATATCTTTGTATGATATTTACAGTTGTTGCTATTTATAGCAAGTCTTAAACCCTAGTGGCAAAATTGTAAATAATGTATAAGGCCTTTAACCCTAAAGAATTAGGCCCATAAATAAAATAAAGAAAATATACACAAGAATACAAAACGGTACGTTTAATAGAGGTCGACATGTAGTCACTTGACCTGTCCTAGATGGAGTAGAATTCGAACTAGGCGGGGTCGGTAATTGGATGTTTAGGTCTAAGGAAGAGCTCTAGAAGTCTCGCAGTGTTTAGCCAAGGCACCAAAAAGGTCGGTCCATAATTGTCGAATACTAGAATTAGTTGGCACTAGTCTCTCGAAATCGTGTTGAGTGGTTCTTTGGTCCTAAGTCCTTTACTGTACACTCTCTCATCTTCTTGGTAGACGACAGACTTATTGCCAAGTGGCTCATTTTCTTCCCCTCGGTCTTCTGTCAATTGCTCGGCTTTGGTGAAAGTTGTTTGGCCTCAACCTTGGGTTAGAATAAGTCAACATCTTTTGTTAGAGGGTTAGCATTAGCTTCAGACTGGTCGGCTATAGCTTGGATGTAGTCGAAGGCTAATTCCCATCAAGTATCATATGAACTTAACCTTGTTTGTGGCAACCAATATAAGATAACTGATAGTGTCTATTATGTTTGCTGCTCTTTAGAAAATGGTGCAAACATGTGTAAGTGGGGATCCTAGTTCATCAACTACTCATAGGAGCTAGATTAGGGAAGAACAAGAACCTCAACCAAATCATGCTTCGCCTATATAAGTAATGGATATAATATAGCAACCTGCAACCACTTTAGTTGGGGTTAGTGAAGCGAATGGGGATACATTAGCTTAGGTGCAATGTATTTGAAACCGTTTGATGGGATAAAAACTAACCCTTTATGACAAAAATCTGACTACTTAGCCTTTAACTTGTAGCCAAGCCTAAAGACTAGAGGGAATAGCAAGGCAAATCCTCTTACTCCAGCTAACTCCTGCCAAAGCCATGTATCTCTTTGCTAATCAACCTTGCATGTCGAGCAATATGATTGCCCACTTATCGGAGGCTTTATGCTAAATTGTAGATCGCCGAGATAGTAGCCAAACCTTGCATGCTTACTCACTCATGTCTAAGCCAACCAATTATGCGACATCACCTTTGCCTAGAGGCTAAGAGAGAGACCTCAAATTAATCCTCAGTTACCCCTACTCGGGTAAGCAATCTGATCATGATCTTTTGTTTATATCCTCTAACAGCATCACCTATACATCTTTCCACATGTATAGGACAACGTGTAGAATTTGCTATACTAATAATTACTTTTCTTAAATATTCGTTTTTACTCTTTTATATTCTTGTACATTACTTCTTTGAGGCAATACAATTTTTTTCTTTTCCCTTTTAGGCAAGTGACCCTAAATTCTTTAGTATAAATACCCCTTGTACATGTAGCTGTAAGGAGATCAGAATTATCATCAATACACTGGATTTTTTTTTTTCCTTTCATGAATGCTGTTTTGTTTACTCTCATTTCACTCTTATGCTAACCCTTAAGTAAAGTTAGGTAGTGAGTAACCTCACCAGATCAACTCATGTATCATATCGAGTTGTACCATAAGTCTTCGTAAGTTTTACTGGTCTATAATATCCTTTAGAGTTGTTCATAGATTTACTTACTTTCATTTTATTTATGTTCCTTATGCACATTTTCCCCATCACCCTTTCAAGCTTTCAAGAAGTTTAGACCCATCCCAATGACTAGCCTTGTCTGTTCTTGGCTGCGGTATGCATCATCTTAGTATCGGAGTAGAGGTTTTCATTTAGATTATAGTAGTTTATTTACAATTTACCCTATGTTATTACTAGTGCTAGAGATGACAATAGTAATGTTGTCTACCATGGCCGACAATCTCAAGGAACTCTAAGAATCACGGATGAGAGACTTGATGAGGTGGCTAATCTTCTTGTGGACTTAACTCGAGTTGTTCAAGCATTAACTTATAGACCTACTAATGCTGCACATAATACTCTATGAGCCACCTAACGCGTTAGAAGTCGGAACCTAGCTCAATAAGTTCGAGGTGAAGGAGTAAGGAGAAGAATTGACTTAAGAGATCTAGGAGAAGAGGATGAAGAAGAGTACAATGAAGAAAAAGACAAGCTTGAGCACCTCAAGCATCCATCCATGTGAAGCTTTAGATTCTAAGCTTCAATGGGTTTAAAAGTACGGATGAATACTTAGATTAGGAGGAAAAGGTGGAATCTAATTTTGACTATTACCAAAATCAAGATTAAGAGAAAATGAGAACTGCTGTTATTGAGTTCCTTAAGTATGCCATCATGTGGTGGAAGAATTTCTAGACTATGAGGAGACGAGAAGGATATAAAGAGATAAATACTTGGCTTGAGATGAAAAGAATACTCAAAAATATATTTGTGCTCGATACTTATCTGCAAGTTACTTTTACTTAGCTTTAGGAGCTGAGATAAGGAGGCCGAGCTATTGATGAATATGTCTAAGAATTCCAAATGCTTATGATTTGCTATAAAATGGAAGAACCATCAACACGAATGGTCTCTAGGTTCCTTACGAGCTTGAGGAGTAACATCCAAGACATTGTAGAACTCCAATGATTTACCACTATAGAGGAAGCAATACAAATTGCCCAACGAGTGGAAAGGTAGAGAAAAAGCTGAATGCCACCTAGATCATCGACTGGCCGACTTGTTTAGGGAACTTACCAAGGTCAGTCGAGCGCTAATTCAATCAAACGAGGAGATATCAAAATTGAACTAAAGGGCCGAATATAAGGTGATATTCTAATCCGAACTTATGAGAAAGGGCAAGGGTCTAGCAAGAAAACAAGCTAGATTAAGTGCTTTAAGTGCTAAGGGTTCGGACATATGTCTACTTAGCGTTCAAACCAAAGGAATATGGTAATTAAGGGAGATGTCTCAAAGCTAGAGGTAGAAAGTACTGATGAGGAACTTGAAGAAGATGACGTTACCAAGAAAGAAGCCCCTTAAGAGAATGAACTAATTAAGGTGGATGTATTTGCCGATGACATGGATCAGTTGATATTGGTTATCCAACACATAATGAACTTGGAACCCTTACGTGAGGAGGAGTAGAGGGAGAACTTGTTTCATATCACTTATAAGGTAAAGGATCAAGTGAGCGTGCTAATTGTGGACGGTGGAAGTTGCACCAATGTGTTATCAACTGATCTGATCATAAGGTTGAAGTTGCCAATTATCGCACCCCTAAGATCGAACAAGTTGCAATAACTGAGTAAGAAGGGAGCACTACATGTTACTCGGTAAGTACTATTGTTGATCACCATAAAAAATTACGCTAACGAGATTCTCTATAACATGCTACCCATGTACACTTCACATGTATTACTTGGCTTACCATAACTATTTAATAGAAGAGCTATCCATGACCGATATAGAAACACGTATGTGTTTGAGAATGATAGCAAAAGGGTTACACTAAACTTGATGCCTTCGGGTGAAGTTAACAAACTGTAGGCAAAACTTGCTTGTAGATCGAAAAAGACTCCGATAATGAGTAAGGCCAAACTCCGAGGGGCCATTAAAGCCGACGTACTCGTAGACATCTAATTTTTACCCCCTTTATTTTATCTTAATTTTTATTTTACTTCCTCTATAAGTCCTAAATTAGGAAAAAAAAAACAACAAATAGGAAATTAAAGAAAACCCCCCAAAAAAAAAGGAAATTTAGAAAATGTAAGGATTTTAGAAAAATACAAAAATAAGAAAAGAGCACAAAAATAAGAAATTTGGAAAAATATCAAAAGTAGGAAATCTAGAAAGAAACTTAGAAAAAAAAAGAAATTTAGAAAATAGAAAAACAAACAATTGAAAAATTGAAAAAACATAGAAGATTTTAGAAAATAACAATTTAATAGAATAGATTTTTAAATTTGAATCTAACTCAAGCTGATCTGGTTCATATGTGCAACCTAATGGCCTAATAGATAAGCACGTGGACATTAGCATTGGGTTCAGTTAGAGGTCTTAGGTTTGCATCTTGGTGAAGTCATGCATAAGCCTTTTTTATTTTTCATCACATTAGAGACTACCGCATGTCAGGATCTGATTATGCTATATGTCCTGACACGTGGCAAGTTGGGATTGGATGATGTGCTGACATGGTGCCACAAGGCATACCACGTTAGTTGCTACGTGTTATGTGATAACACATGGTAAGTTAGGGTTGGTCGAGTTAGCTAATGTGGCATCACATTAGCACTTTCTTTCTCTTTCTTTCGGTTTTTCCTCATTTTCACTAGATTTTCCTCTTTTTCCCAATCAAGAATAGGCCTGACCCCCTTACTTTAGCCTTTGATTTCATGCATTTTCCTTGCTGAAACACACCAATTAATGGTGCGAATTCATCCTCCACATGGCATATTATGAATGTGTAATTGATCGAATTTGGATGTGCTTCAAAAGTTGGAAAAAAACTAGATTCTTGGACATTTTCATTCAATTCCAATTTTTTATTTCCTTGTTTGTTTGGTGAATTTGTATATAAAATTGGTGTTGGGGGAGCTTATTGATGACAGAAAACCAACACACGAGCTCTAGAATCACTAAAAAACACCTCTCTCTCTCTCTCTCTCTCTCTCTCTCTCTCATGATCACTTTCTCTCTCTAATTCTCTACCGAACCTTCTCTCTCTCTTCGGCTTACTCCTTCCACTCAAGTTCCAGCCAAACCACCACCTTAGGAACATTAACCATAGTTAAAACTCTCCATTACACCCCTTTTCAACTTCCATCGTAGCCCTCAGTAGCGCCACCAACTAGCCACCCCAAAACCCTAACCACCATGTTACCTCCTCTCAAACCACTATCTCCAACCACCCTGGGCCCAAACTGTAAACTCCTAAAATTTTTCTCTTAATTTTCCTTAATTACTTCATTATGTACACAAAATGGCATTTATTTTTGGAAAGTTGACTAAGACAACACATGTTGACTAAGGTCAAAAGGTTGACTAAGTCAACATTTAGAAAAGTCAACATTTACTTAAGAAAATATCTAAGTCTTCTAATGATTTCTTTTCTTTTCCTTTCTTTTAGACTTTTCTTCCTTTTCTCTTCTTCTTTTGTCATCCATTCCTTTTCCTCTTAGGACCCCACTTGCTTTCACTTTCAAAAAACACAAAACAACACAAAATCAATTCCCTTCTTCTTCCTCCATTACCGTGACCTTCCCTTTCCCTTTCACTTTCCAAATTTTTCCAAATTTGCATCCATATTTGAAAAACAAACTAAGGTATGTTATTATGTATTGCTTTATGTTATTTACTAATTAGGTGAAGAGGTAGATTAGATGAGTAGTTATGTGTTATGTACATCAATGTTGAAGAAGGCATAAAGTTTCAATCTTTATGTTTAGAAGAGTAGAAAATATTGTGAAGTGGAAGAAGATGCATATATACATGTCTTTGAGTATGTGTACATAAGGGTATACTAGAAATATACATGTATAAAGACCCTTGTACATAAATATTCATTATGTACATAACCTAAACTATGACATATACGAACTATACATACATATACCATGCTAAATATACCCTTAAAATACAAAAAGAATGATATTAGAGAAGCTTTCTTAAGAGGAAATTTAGGCATACAAAAATACATATGAAAATACATATGTAACCATATATATATATAGGTATATGTACAAGTATAAATATGGTATAAGTATAAGTATATGTATGAGTATACTAGTCTACATACAAGTAGTGTAATGGTATAAGTATAAACTTAACATATGTATAAATGTACATAAGTATACATAATACACTTAAGCATGAGGTAAGGCTTATGTAATCAAATGATGATATAAGCGATGATATAAGCAATGATACAATTAAAAGATGACATAAGTCATGACATAAGCAAATGATGAAATAAGCGATAATATGAGCAATTGATGGCATAAGCGATGACATAAGTGTAAGTTTATAAAATAATAACTTATAAGAATACATAAGGGTATAACATAAGTATGTATATGTACTTAGAGCCCAAAAATCCTTTAAAACCCCAATACACATCCTAAATTAAATTAAACTTAGTTAAGTACATGAGGTAGTAATACCAAAGAAAAATTCCCTAGGAGTAAGAATCTAATAGCTAATTAAATCGTTAAGTCCTAAAATAGGATATAAATATAAGTAATAATAATAATTAAGCTTTCATAATTAAAATTTTAATAAATTTAGTCTATAACGTAAAACACAGGTCTTAAAGTCCAAAACGGACATCACCGTATGAACATGCATTTGAAAATGATGAAAAAAGGCTATGAATTTGTAAATATTGAAAATAGAATGAAAAAGTTACGTATGATTAGCAATTAGGTTTAATCGAATAAAGGCTGATAGTAATCTAAGTAGAATTAGGTAGATAGATATCTAGAACCACTAGTTGAGTTAACTACTTATTATCCCTATTATCTTGTAATGATCAGGTGATCCTGACGAGGGCAAGGATCTTCAATTGATTATTACGACTAAAGCGAGTCGTCATAGTCAAGTGAGTACTCCCGATGACTATATTCTTATTTATGCTTATAGTTAGTGCACTTAAATTGAATATCAATAACTTAATGCATGGGGTTTCGGGATATGCGTATACTTGATATTAATTGATTATTGTGAGAAATATTGTTAAATACAATGATTGATGATTTGATTGTATGATTGATTTTTATATGATTTGAATGGTTTGTTGATATTGATTGATCGCCTCATAATTTGACCTAATTATATTTGGCTTATCTTAAATTAAAAGGGTCATGCATTATCCATGCATTGCATTACTTATTTCGACCGTCACTTCACGCAGAGATAAAGAGAGTCCTTGCAAGGGTTGTTTATATATATTAAAGTGTTTCTGTATGATGCATTCATACAACATAACCTTACCCAAACCTACGACCTTATTAGGCAATGGAGACGCCAACTGTATGGCTGAGAGTCGAGTTTAGAAATCTCCACTATAGGGTGTGAGTATGGACTACGGGGGCTACCTCACCGCTAGGCTTAGGATTTTGTATACTATTAGATGACTTAGAAATGGAAATATATTTAACGAAATATGATATTCAAAGTTATAGGTAAAAACTCAGGTGCTAGAGCTTAGTTGTGATTGGTGCTAATAAATCTCCAACCCTTATTTCGGAGGACGTTAAAATCTGATATTATATGCAGTATCGGTCAATTGCATATATTATTTGGCATAGTGCTTGTGCATGCATTCATATGATTGTAACAATTGGTTTGATAACTTATTTACTAGTATGATATGAAGGATAGCTCACTAAGCTCTTGTAGCTTATTCCCCAATAGTCTTTCTTTTGCAGGTTTACTTACGATAGGATTGGGATAAGTCTCGAGTGCTAAGTGCGAGATGAAGATATGTACATTAGTGTTAGAACTAGTTGAGATCTTTATAGGTGATGCATAAACATTCTTTGTAGAAAATATTCACGTGTTATAATTTAATATAATTTAATTTTTCCTACAGTTTTATAATGTTAGTATATCCTATCTTATTATTTGGTAGAGGATATCGATTCTCTGCGGTTCTAAGGAACTTTGGGATATTGGACATCCATAGTTATTTATAATTATATGTTATGTTATGTTATGTTACAATAAATTAATTACTTGAAAATCAGTAATTTTAGTGATTTATTATTTAGAGTCTTGCAATCTCTGACTTGCAAAATGGTTTTCTTATCATGGGTGTACACATGTTATGAAAATTTTAAATAATCCTACTAGGCCCCCTTTAGGGTCCTGACACAAACTAACCCCATGGTTGAACTGCCCACATCTCAAAACCTCACACCATACCGCCTTCTTGCAACCAGCAAACCCCGACAACACCACCCATTAACCACCGCTAACCATCACACCCGAACACCATCAAATCTAAAACTCATATATCTCCTTTCCCCTACTCACTTTGGCTACTAGGTCAACCTAAGCCATACTACCTTACTGTTGAGCTTGAAGTAGAGTTGGAGCGACCTAGATCCAGTAGTTAACCCGACTTGAGCCCGACCAACTGATGATTGACCTATTCGATCCACTCCAAGTCCGACCCATGAGCCCACTACATCCGAAGCTTTTTATTTTTTTTATTTTATTTTATTCATCTCCTTTTATTTTTTAGTTATTTTTTTATTTCTTTTCTTTTCTTTATAATTGTAAATGTAAATACAAAAAAGGAAAAAGGAAAAGTGAAAAAATAAATAAATAAAAAGAGAAAAAAAAAAAAAAGAATGAATGAAAAAAAGGATAGTTTATTTATTTACTTTTTAGTTTAATAGAATATATAATAAATAAATAGGATAGTACAAATAGGTACATATGTTAGTGAATAGAGTTATTTTGTCACTTAGGAAATTGATTTTTCAAAAATAAAAATAAACGAATCTTTTCTCAAATTAGGACATTTTACAATTTTTCAAAAAACAAAGTCCCAATTTAAGAACTTCTTTTTTTAGAACTTTCCTTAAATAAACCAAATTGAACTAAAAACCTAAACTCAATTGTTTTTTTTTTTTTCAAATTCAAATAAAATCACTCGATAAAGTTTTACAAAAAGAACTACGTATATCTGATCTTGAATAGTGGCTATGTTAGCACCTATGGGGCAATGGTAACTAATAATTTTTTTTTAATTTATATTACTTTGTTTATCCAATTAGAATAACAAATAGTTGAGTTCTACTTCATAAAATTAAAAAGTGGTTTTAAGTTTAATTTTAATTTTGGAAAGTTAGTGATACCTATAAAAGTTTAAAATTTTTAACCCTCAAATCCAAATCTCTCGTTTTTAAAAACTGTTTCAAAAATTAGTTTTATCGTAGACTAGTGGCTAAGTTATAACTAATCCACCCAATTGATTATAACATAACTATTTTTCTCGAATCCAATTGGATGGAGGCTCAAACACATTTTTAAAAATAAAAGAGAAAAATCGGTTTTTTTTTAAACCCTAGTCAAGGGACAATATTAAACAAGTAGGGTTTAGTATTGATCAATTTGAAGAAGAATTAATTTTAAAAAGAACTGAGAGGTGAAAAACCATGCTCGACAACCTAGTGACTCTACTGGGGATATGAAAAGGGTTAACCATTCGACTTTCCAAATTTAAAATTAAACTTAAAAATCACCTTAGGGTAATTTATTTATTTTCTTTCATTTTTTTTTTTGTTATTTATCATAACTATACTAATGTCTTTTGCAAGTTTAGTTTTATGTATTTAATTATTTTGAGGGGAAGATTTATTTATTATACCATGGATGCATGATAGATACAATCAAACCTGGGCCGTCTTAGGACCTTAGGTTAGGGAGCCATTGTGTAAGTTCTAGGCATAGTGGGGCAACCACCGTTTAGGGCCAATTAGGCTACCCCACTTAAACTTCGATGTGACCAAGGAATCGTTTTGTAAGAAACGCATAAGGTCACAAAGTTTAAGGACCTCTAGAACCCATCCTTCTTGCATACATTCTACAGGGTTTTATGGTAACTTTGTTATAAACGAGAAAAAGAAAAGACAAACCTAAAGCTTCTTTTCCTATAATTCACTCTCAGCTTCTATTTATCTGTCTGTACTATTATCTTGCATATCACACACATACTAGGATATAAGGGGTCATTTGTTGCATCAAAGATGCAAGGTAGATGTAGTCAAACCCAAACTATCTTAAGACCCTAGGAAAGGGGTCATTGTGTAAGCTTCGAGTGCTATGGTGTAACCACTGCTTAAGGTTGATTAGGTTACTTTACTTAAGCTCAATGTGACCAATGAAAATGTTCTTTCACAAGTGAAGTCACAAAACTTAAGGACCTTTTCAAAACCTACCCTAATTGCATATACTCCCCTCTAAGCTTGAGTTAATACAATACCCTTAAGAAATTGCAACGCTACTAATCATTCAAAAGTTTTAATGCCATCAAGTTTCTAAAAATAATAATAGGGTTGCAACTTAAGGAGGTAATGTATAAACCTTTCAATCCTAACATCTGCATATTTCCATGTGCTTTCATTTGCTGCAATGATGATTGATTCTTATCAATGAAATATGTAGACCTAAGAAATGGCAGGTAACCAATAAGAGAATAATTAATGAGTTAATAGATTACTAGATGCCTTAGGGATTCATGAGCAGTTCCTACAAGCTAAAGCTACCTACTGGAAGCATAGGGCTAAGTATGCTGAGGCCTTTAATAGGGCCTTGTTAGCTCATGTTGAAAAAAGCGAGAGGACAATGAATTGGGCTTTAGAAATGCTAAAGAAGATTAAAGCCCAACTACGATAGTTAGATTAGAAACTTTAGATATAGTTAAAGGACTTTAAATAAATTTTAAGTTTCGAATAATTGTTAGGTTTCCTTTTGTTTTGTTCCCTATACTTTAATCTTTCCAAAATAAAATTTTTCTCTTTATCCTATCATTTTATATTCGTTCCTTCTTTGTAGACAATCCTTCAATAGAGTTTATCTAACCATTCACTCTCTCACTCAAGGAAATGCAGTTAAAAAGCCAAAAACAAAATATCCACTATTTTTATTGGCTTTTATAAAATAAAGCATTATCTTTCTCTCTCTCTTCAAAAAAAAAAAAAGAAAAAAAAAAGAAAAGTTGCTAACTGGTAAAGGATTCTTCCAATTCGGTTCACATGACTAATGACAAACATGCCTCCCTAGAAAGGATGATGCATTAGATGGCCCAATAATGGCAAGTTTTGTTCCCAATGATCACTACTCTCCAAATATCCTATGATTCAAGCCTAGAAAGGAGATTCTCGAATTTGGAAGAAAAGGTAACCACACTACAAAAGAGCATTACAGATCTAGAAATGATAATGGGCCCTATGCTTAAAAGATTCCAACACTCAATGTTTAGTACTAATCAAATGTCAATAAGCCCAAGTGATGAAGGAAGACCAACAAGAAAAAAAGTTAAGGAAGAATGAGAAAAAACAAGCCTAAGGGACTCAAAGGAGACAATTCACCCAATTAGAGATCTCAATTACCTAAATCTTTTATCATTTGAAAGTAGTAAGGATTATAGCTTATGAAGCCCCTAATCCGAATTAAAAACTGTGCAACTTTGACCTAGAAGTACGATGCGACTATCATATGGGTCAGAAGGAGCACTCCACTAAAAAATGTTGGATATTGAAGAACAATATTTAAGACTTGATTGATGCAAAATTCATTTAGATAAAGCTACAACAGGTTGGTCCTTCTTCAAGTCATAGGGATAATCCAATTGAGTCACCTAGAGCTCCATTTCTTTTGAGCTTACCAATGCCTTTTGATTAGTTCACAAGTTGTTTCAAGTAATTGAATGCTTGTTAAAATAGGCGCAAAGAAAGTTGTTTTCAATAAAGTTTGTAATAGCCAAAATAATTGCCTTTTCAATTGAATGATTGCAATGTTATTAGAGCAAATAAATTCTCCTTAAGTAATCGGTAACTCACTTTTAAAAGGTTTAGAATTAAAAGAGGCAAACTATTTTCCACACACTAACTTAAAACACTTTGAGTGTTGAATGACATAAAGGTGAGGATACTTTACACTCATTCCTTAAAGGAGGTTTACTTTGAATGTAATACGTAGATTAAAATAAAGTTAAGCATTCATTTTTTGAATCCTAAACACCATTATCTCTTGTTCACCCCATTGGACCCATTTGAAGAATTTTCAAATTTAAACCCTATCAAGAACAACCCTATAGTAGGGCAATTCAGAGGTTAGGGTCATTAATGAAGAGAAAAGGATAGAATTGGTTTGTACTTGTTTCAGTAACGTTAAATTAAAAAAAAAAAAACTTTTATTTTTTATAAGTTATCCTTCTTGTAAATGAAGAAGAGCCATATCCTTTTTTAAACACATCAAACTTATACTTATCTCACTCGAGCCTATGAATTTAGGACACTAAATCACTTAAGAGGTAAAAACTTGGCAAAGGAGACCTAGGGCAAAGTAATAACAACAAAAACAAAAAAGGAAAAGAAAAAGATGAAGAAAAGAGGTTGGAAAATGGGGCCCAAGGCCCTAAGAGATGTATTATATCCCAGTAAGGGTACTCAAATCAAAAGTCAAAGCCAAAATAGCCCCAAAGATGTAAAGCTCTAAATTATAGTTTGAGCTCAAAAACCCAAAATCTTTACATCCATTTTGAAGCCTCTCTTATGTTGAATCATACCAAGCCTTCCACTTACAATAGCACCCTTACACAATAAAAGCTCTTCTAATCTTGAAAGTTAATATATCTTTAATAAAAGTTATTTTTGAAACTGGGGCAAATATATTTCTAATTGTTCCTAAGGTTCTCAACTTGTACACCCGGGATTAATATTTATTTCAAAATAGGCTTCTTCATTAGCTCCTTTTGAAACCTTACACCAAAAGCCTAAATTCATAATTTTTAACCGAAAAAGACCTACTGCATTGTTCGAGGCGTATCACATGCAAAATGGACTATAATTTTGGGACTGTAGTCAAGAGTGTAATCTAAGCTGAGAGTTTGCAAGAAAGTCCTCTTCGACTGAACTAATCATAAGTTACCTTTTCCTTAAAAAATAAAGTGTTTGAAATCACAATACCCCATTAAATAGCTTGGCTTCCAAGTTAGGGGGAACATAAGAAGCCTCATGTGAATATTAGGGAAGGGTTCTTTACTTGTTAGCAAATTAAAAAAGAAAAAAAGGGGTAATAAAAAAAAAAAAAAGAAAGAGTAAAAGAGAGAGAAAGTATCTTTATTCTAAGTCCATGTCGGTCTAAGTGGTTAAGTTTTCAATCCATTAAAAAAAAAAAGAAAAAAGAAGAGTTGACCACAATAGTCAGGGTTTTTCTTATTCTTCCCAAATAAAGGAAATTATCCTCAACGTCTTTTTCAACATAAATGTTTTTCACCAGAAGCCTTTTTCTTTTTTTGTAAATATTTTCCTTAAAATCCAGTAGTGTTTTGGATAAGTTTTTATCCTAACCAACTCTCGAATGGGCTATGCCACATTCCATCCATTCAACTCTCTTCAAGGTCTTTAGCAAATACATAAGCTGCTTCAATTCCTTAATTACCTTTAGCATGACCATAGGTCCCTTCAGGTCACCAAGTTCTTTTAACAACCCCATAAGGCACTTCTTTTTTTCAAAGATCTTATAGTAAGCCTATAGGACGCTTGATTTCTTAAAGCGAGCCCATTGGGCTCCTTTGTTCACGAAGTTTCTCTTAGCAAGCACATAGGGCACTTCTCTTCATTAGTTTCTCTTATCCAGCCCATAAGGCACTCACCCTCTAATTTAGCCAGCCTTCAAAGACACGATCTTAACTCAATCTCTTTTCCAAGTTTCTTTTAGCAACCTCATAAGGCATTCACCAATTTCTCTTAAGCGAGCTTATAGAGGCAATTCCCCTCTATTCACCAATTTCTCTCAAGTGAGCCTATAGGGGCACTTCCCCTCTATTCACTAAATTGCTCTTAAGTAAGCCCATAAGGCATTTCCCCTCTATTCACCAAGTTCTTCTCCAGTAAGCCGATAGGGCACTTCTCCTCATCGATTCCTTTTAGTACAACATTAAGTCCAAGTTTAAGGTTGCTAGTCTTTAAGAGACGCTTTTGCCTAGGTTAGTAAGCTTTGTAAGGCATGACCAGGTTTTAGATCAATCCCAGCTTAGGGTTGCTAGTCCCCGAGAAACACTCTTGCCTAGGATAGTGAGCCTAAGGCATGACTAGGTTTTAGATCGATCCTAATTTAAGGTTGCTAGTCCTCTAGAGACGCTCTCCCCTAAGTTAGTGAATCTAGTGAGGTATGGTAGGTTTTAGGTCGATCCTAGTTTAGAGTTACTAGTCCTCAAGAGATGCTCCAACCTAAGTTAGTGAGCCTAATGAGGCATGGCTAGGTTTTAGATCAATCCCAATTTAGGGTTACTAGTCCCCAAAAGACACTCTAGCCTAGGTTAGTGAGCTCAATAAGGTACTAGGAAGCCTAGTGAGGCACGTCTAAGTTTTAAATCAATCCTAGTTTAGGGTTACTAGTTCTCGAGAGATGCTCCCACCTACATTAGTAAGCCTAGTGAGGTACAACCAGGTTTTAAATCAATCTTAGTTTAGGGTTACTAGTCCCTGAGAGATGCTCTCGCTTAAGTTAGTAAGCTTAGTGAAGCACGGCCAGGTTTTAGATTAGTCTCAATTTAGGGTTGCTAGTCCCTGAAAGACACTCCCGCCTAGGTTAGTGAGCCTAATGAAGTATAGCTAGGTTTTAGATCGATCATAATCTAGAGTTGCTAGTCCTCATGAGGTACTTTCGCCTAGGTTAATAAGCCTAGTGAGGTACAGGCATAGTTAGTTATTAAATCAATCCCAAATTAGGGTTTTTAGTCCCCTAGAGATGCTCTTACCTAAGATAGTGAGCCTAGTAAGGTACAGCTAAGTTTTAGATCGATCCTAGTTTAGGATTACTAGTCCTTGAGAGACGCTCCCACATAGGTTAGTGAGCTTAATAAGGCACGACTAAGTTTTAGATCAATCCTAGTTTAGGATTGCTAGTCCCTAAGAAATGCTCTCGCCTAAGTTAGTGTGCCTAGTGAGGCACAACAAAGTTTTATATTGATCTTAGTTTAGGTTTGATAGTCCTTAAGAAACGCTCCAGCCTAGGTTAGTGCGCCTAGTGAGGTACTACCAAGTTCTCTAATTCAATTCTAAAGTAAGATTGCTTATCCTATAGAGATACCCCCTCTTAGGTTAATGAGCCTAAAGACGTACAACCAGGTTTCATTTCTTCACCAAAATCCCTAGTAGATCGAGTTTAGGATAGCTAATTAGTGGTTTCAAAGTCATCCTAAGGGTAAAAAATGTGTCTCTCTGTTTTTGTGACAAAGTTTTGTTTAAACTTCGCCATAAAGAGAGATGGTTATAAACACCTAATTTTTGCCCCCTTTATTTCATTTTATTTTGTTTTTATTTTTATTTTATTTCCTCAATAGGTCCTAAATTAGGAAAATCACAAAAAATAAGAAGTTAAAGAAAACCTAAAAAACTAAGGAAATTTAGATAAAATAAGAATTTTAGAAATATACAAAAAATAAAAAAAATAAGAAAAGAGCCCAAAAAATAAGAAATTTAGAAAAATATCAAAATTAGGAAACCTAGAAAGAAACAAAAAAAAAATTAAATAAATAATGTAGACACCTAATTTTTCCTCCCCTCTTTTAATTATCAAATTAGGTTATAGGGTCCTAAATTAGAAAAAAAAATCAAAAAATAGGAAATTAGAGAAAACTCAAAAAATTAAGAAATTTATAAAAATAAAAAAAAAATCAAAATTAAGAAAAAGCACAAAAAATTAATAATAAGAAATTTTAGAAAGAAATCCTAAAAGATAAAAAGTTTTAATTTTGGTTCACAAGTTGAGCCGTCGAACCTAGGTTTAGATTTAAATTTAACATAGGCTGATCAAGTCCATTGCACATATGGACAAGGCATAGGTCAATGCCTTGACAATTAGCTATGTGGCAAGCCACATTAGCCGCCACTTATCACGTAATGATACGTAACACGTCGGGGTTGGCAGGCACGGTTGACATGGCGTCACGTCAGCCCATTTTTTCCCTCCCATTCTTTCCTTTTCCCTTTGTTATCCTCTCTTTCCCTCTCTTTCCTTCATTTTTTCTCCAAATTTCCAACACTTTCCTCTTCGAGCAGCCAACTTCAACACAATTTTTATACCTTTTCTTGTTCTAATTTCTTCAAATCAATGGTGAAATTGCAAACTAGACATAGCCTACTATGAATCGAGCCCTTTAATACGTCTAAATACAATCAAAGGAGCATTCAATTTGAGCTCCAAAAATGGGAAAAAAAAAAAAACTATTTTTCTAAGTGTTCTTCATTAATCTGATCTAAGTTTTCCATATTTTATGAGAACAATTCAAGTATAAAAAAAGAGCTTCGGGGAGTTCATACAACTATAGACAACCAATAGAATCACTCGACATAAGCCCTCTCTCTCCCCACGATCACTTTCTCTCTCTAACCCACTCTCTCTTTCCCCACTTTAACCCGAGCTGAACCACCACTCTAGGGAGACTACCCATGACTTAGGCTCGTTAACCCAACTGCTTTAGACCTCCATCATAACCTTTAATAGTGACTTCAATAACCTCCAATTAAACCCTAGCCACCGCCGCCCCTCTCTCCTCTCAAACCCCCACCAAACACCACCCTAAGCATCAACCAACCATACAACCGAACTTAGTACACTCCAAAATCCCTACCCCGATCGGCCAACTACGCCCAGTAACTCCCTCTAGCGCTACCCAAGCAATACTACCAATTGCCACCTTCGACAATTGCTAAACGACCAACCTAGGCCACGACATCGATCCTACCACTCCATTCCCTAATAAAAAACACACAAAACACTCCTTACCCATTTGTTTTGGTGATGGAAACAAGTTGAATCACATCATGGTTGCTGCTACTATAGAAGCCGACTCAAATCCAGTTAGCTAATACAAACCCGACTTGAATCTAACCCGATGACCCAATTCGATCCGATTGACCTGCTTAGGTCTGACCCACGCGCTTAAGTACCCAAAATCTGTTTAAAGTCTTTTATTTTTTTTGTTTATTTATTTATTTATTTGTTTTACTTATTTATGTAAATGAAATCAAATAAAAAAAAAAGGGAAGGAAAGAAAAAGAAAAAGAAGAAGAGAAAAAGAAAAAAGTAATTTATTTTATTTTATTTTAACTAGTTTGACTAAATAAAATATCATAAGTAATAAATAAATTAAGTGGTAAAATAGGATAAAAAAAGTAAATAAAAAAGGAAAAATAAATAAAACAAGAATAAATAATTTTTTTATCACTTAGAAAAATTAATATTTTAGAAAAATAAAAAAAAAATATATCAACCATTTTTCAAAATTAAGGCCTTTCTTTTAGATTTTCCAAAAATGAAAATTTCAATTTAAAACTTTCCTTAAATAAACCAAATTGAACTAAAGACGTAAATCCAGCTTTTTTTTTTCGAAAATTAAAATTTGTTCCACCTACTAAGGTTTTATGAAAAGAACTAAGCAAATCTGATCTTAAATAACGCGTACGTAGATAGCTATGAGGCAACGATAAAAAATAAAAAAAAATATCTAATTTTCCCTTTTAGTTTAAATTACTTAAGTGATCCAATCGGAAGTAAATAATAATAGAGTTTTATCTTTCAAAATTAAAAGGTGAATTTTAAGATTAATTTTAATTTTAGAAAGTCAATGGTACAAGTAAGGGTTTAAAATTCCTAACCCCTAGATCCATGATCTCTGGTTTCAAAAAGTTGTTTCAAAAATCGATTTTTTTCATAGACTAGTGGCTAAGTTATAACCGATCTATCCACTTGGTTATAACTTAACTGTTTTTTCTAACTCCGGTCGAGTAGCAACTCTAAAGTTGTTTTAAAAAGAAATGGTTTTTTCTTTAAACCTTAGTCAAGGATCAATATTAAATAGATAGGGTTTAGTATTGTTCAATTTAAAGAAGTCCTAATCTTATAAAAAACTGGGAGAGTGAAAAACCAAGCTTGACAGCTTGGCGACTCCACTAGGGACGTCAAGAGGGTTAGCCAATTAATTTTCTAAAATTAAGATTAATCTCTAAAGTCACCTTAATTGCAATTTATTTACTCATTTTATTTTTTTATATAATTGTGCTAATGTTCTTTTTTTTTTTTTGCAGGTTCGATTTTATGTATTTTTTTAGGGGGGGGGTTTAGCTTACTATATCATGAATGCATGATAAATACAGCCGAACCCAAGCTATCTTAGGACTTTAGGACGGGGAGCCATTGTGTAAGTTCCAGGTATAGTGGCTAACCACTGTTCAGGGCCAATTAGGCAACCTTACTTAAACTTCAATATGACCAAGGAATCGTTTTTTCATAAACGTGTGAGGTCATAGAATTTAAAAACCTTTAAAACCTACCCTCTTTACATTCATTTCATGGGATCAATGAATAACTAACAAAGCGGTAATGTTATAAAAAGAAAAAAAAAATAACGAAACCAAGAGATTTCTTTCCTTGTATTTTTCTTAGAATTCATGTGCGTAGGGAGTTGCTTTTTGTAATTTCTTTTCATTTAATCAGTCTTTCCTTTTTAATTTATGCTTTCCTTGTAATATTTTAGAAATGGCCAACTCATCTAATGCCAAGGTTTTCGCTAAGGAGATTTAGGTCCACAAACCTACAAACCCAAAACCCATACTCAACCAGTGGTTCCAAACCTTCAACCTAAGAGAATAACAATTCATTACCAATAAAATTAGACCCATACTCTCACTAGCTAAGGTGGAGGTTAACATCATGCAAGTAAGGACCTTAGTCCATTTCTAGGAGCCTAAAGAAGTTGCTTTTCAATTTAAACTACACCTAATCAACCTAACTCTAGAAGAGTACACCCAACAACTCTAAGCTCCTCCTTTGGATGAAATATACATCCCAAAGCTCAACTTCATCCCAAACTATATTTTTTCAAAATTCTTAGGGATCCGTAAGACTGAGATAAATGGGGCCCTAGATGATTGCAACAAATACGCGATCAAGATATGAGATCTAGTCCATTGGTTCTAGAACAAGCCTAACTCTAACAAACAAGCTTTGTTCCTTAAAGATTGGAAAGAAAACTGAATTAAAGACTATGTATTAGCAATATTCGCCACTATCTTATTTCCAAGTGGGTCTTTTCTTATATACTTTAGGGTAATAGAGTTAGTGGCTCAATTTTGGGAAGGGAAGTCTTACATTCCTGCCTTACTTGTTGAGCAAATAAGGAACCTTAATTTCCTTAAGAAAAGGGGCCATAGAGATCTTAGGTCAAGCATGGCACTATTAATAGTGTAGTTCGTCAATTACATCAAATGCTTTGGGTTGGATTTAATAAGGGGAGCATTCACCCATAAGATTGATCTTATTGATTCTTTCATTGATAAGATCAAATTACCAAAAGATGTCCCTACCCTTCTTTGGATAGAGGTTCTATGAGATTTCTAAGTAGAAGACATACTGTAGACTACCAGGTCGAGCAATTACACTAAGTTCACACTAATTTGCAAGAATTACCATGCTGTGCCACTTATCAAAATGAGTTGGTGTATAAGCTACTACCTAAACAACATGGTTTTTCAATATGGAGGGATCTAGGACATAGTTCACAAACCTTCATTTGAGTCATTCACTCTTAATCTCGAAGAGCCTTACTCTACAAAAAAGGCATCCAAACTTTACAAGATCAAAGCTTAGTGGGACACCCGAACCATAAGCCCAAACATCGATCTGAATGAGTTCATAGGAGAAGTGGACAAATACCGGGTTACCAAATAGTAATTATACAATCAACTTCACAAGGCAAGTGTAATGTGATATCGGGCACCAGAAATCTTTCAACCTTCCCCTATACACCTTAGCTCTGAAATGGTGACCTATATGGACCAAATGAAAGCTCGTATGGAGATCTTCTATGATAAAAAAGACAGATGGGCAAACCTATGTCGACAGTCTAGACAAAGGTCACACGCCCTGGAACACTAACTAAGTGAAGATGGCTTAGAAGAAGATTCAAGAGTTTGAAAAATCAATTAAGCATGACCAAAAGAAGAAGAAAATGTCATCTAGCTCGCTGAAAGAAAAGAAAATTAGTATAGATGAATTTGTACCTTTTCCTTTCTTTCATGTAATAAGACTTCGGGAATTCAAAAATAATAAATAACTTACCATTCTATTAATTATTCATCGATTCTGTACTTTCCATCTGTATGGCTCATTTGCATTTTTTATTTTCAAAAATAAAAATATCCATGTACTAACTTATTAAGAAGTGGTTTTATCTAAGTCGCTAAGATAGCTCTCAAACGTCAAACCCTCTAAAGAAGCCCTATCAAAACTCGGTCTCAAACCAAAATGGCCAACCAAGGAAACGACAACACCAACACCAATACCAACAATGGCAATGTCAACCCCAAGGTTATCAATCCCACTAAGTTAAGGTTCTAGTCTTTCGAACAAACAGTGGGGAAGATTGTTGATCAACTGAGTTTTCTTACTGATAGCATCACTTTGCTTAAGTCTATAGCATCGTCAAATGAAGAAAGTTCCAAAGCCCGATATGGAAAGAATGTTGAAGCCCCACCTCATGAAGAAGCCTACTTGAGGTCAATCAGGGCTTCGAATCCTTTAAAACAGAAGGGATATTTGAAAAGGCCAACCTAACTTTTGAGCTGAATACTTACTCATTCCCGATCAACCTAAAGCTTGAAGCTGACCAAGACAGATTGAAGGAACTTATGAAACGGCTATCTCAATAGATTACCAAAGAAATGAAAATGCTCGAGGAGTATGATGGATTTAAGCACACTAACATAATGGACTTCTTTGCCTATGATTATAGAAGCTTCATGGAGAAGTTCAAAGTACCTGACTTTGAAAAATACAACGGGATTAGATGCATCAAGCTATACACTTGGCTATATGTACGCAAGATGGGTGATTATGTACAGTATAACCAGTGTATGGTCCAGACCTTTCAAGATAGCATGATTAGCCTTGCCTTAACCTGGTATGGTTAGTTGGACCAAAATCTGGTGAATACATGGGAGAAGCTAGTCAGAGCATACTCTGAGCAATATAGATTTTATGTCAAAGTAGCACCAACAATGATGGATTTAGTTACCCTAAGGAAGAGGTATAATGAATCCTTCAAAGAATATGCTCAAAGGTGGAGGTCCCTAGCCGCAGGGGTATCTACCCTTGTGATTGAGAAAGAGCTAACCACAACTTTTATTAACACTCTTGAGAGGCCCTATTTCACTCACTTGATTGGACAAGCCTCTTCTAGCTTTATAGAAGTAGTGGTAATGGGATGTTGAATTGAGAGTGCCGTTTCCTTTAGCAAGCTACAAGAGAGAGCAAATAGAAGACCACCCTCTGCTAAACCCACCACCAGCAAGCCTAGAGAAGCTACTGTTAGCATAGTCAACTCGAATGCAAGGCCTAACTCCTGGGTATCTTTTAGGATGAATCCCCCACCAGCTCAATAGCAATTCAAAAGCCAACTACAAGCTTGGAAAACCTTGAGATAATTCACTAGAATACCCATTCCACTCAGTCAGGTACTTAAAAAGTCAAGGAGAGATAATCTACTCCATTCTAAGGCCCCTAGTGAAAGGTACAAGTCGAGGTTTTTTTATCCCATTGCAAGATGTCAGTATCATCTAGGGCAGGTAAGCCATTCAACTGACTTATACTGGAGGTTGAAAAACAAAATCCAAGACATGATTAATGAAGGTATAGTATAACTGGATTTTGTGGATGCTCGTACTCCAAACATCAACAACAACCTACTACTAAACCATGGACCATCATCAATATGATATCTGACCACTCAGAATCTACCATCAACATGATCGATCCCAACCAAGAATCGAGGTTTTATAGATTCTACAAAAAAGAAGTCCCACAAGTTAAAAGGTATACCTTCCATCTGCTTATGGCCCCCAAAAATTATAAAGTTGCCTCCCTTTACTACTAGTCAATAAACCAGGGGCAATTAAGCTCGCTTATAGGCAGGACCACTCGCTCCAATAGAATCTATGATCCAAAGAAAGACCTGAAAAAGAAGGTCACACTAGAAATGCCAAGTACCAAACAAGTTGAACATGAAGAAGGATTAACTGCCTTAACTAAGATGATTAAGTCTAGCGAGCATAAAATAATGGACCAGCTCACTAAGACTCCAACATAGATATCCTTCATGAGTCTGTTAATGGCATTAGACCCATACCATGAAGCTTTATTCAAAACATTAAGGGATGTTAAGGTCCCTCGTGAAATCCTAACTGAAAGGATTGGCTTTATCACCAATTCCATCCTCACTATAGATCAAATTTCCTTCTCTACCAAGGAACTGAAGCGAAGAAGGTACCCAGCACACAAAGCCTTTGTTCATAATAGTGACGATAAATAACATCATCATGACAAGAGTCCTCATCGACAATAGGTCATCTTTAAATGTATGTCTTCTGGCTACCCTAGATCTATTGGGCATTGATATGACTGCTATCAAGCTGAGTTCGACAACAATGAGAGCTTTTGACGAATCTAAGAGAGAAATAATAAGGGAGATTGGCTTACTAGTAGATATCAAACCACAGACATTCAACATCCCATTCCAGGTTTTGTACATTCCAAGGACCTTCAATCTGTTACTGCGAAGGCCTTAGATACATTCGATAGGGGCCATACCATCAAGTCTTCACTAGAAAGTTAAGTTCATTTCCAATGGCCAAGTTATCACATTTTTAGGTGACCAAGATTATGAAATCTACAAAGAGATGACTATCCCCCATATTGGTACGGAAGAGCAAGAGGACTTTAGACTTTAAATGTTTGATGAGCTGTGCATGATCACTAATCAGCAGAAGGATGAGAGGCTAAAATTCAAAGAAGGCTAGTTTAGGACATATGGTTTAGGATACATTCTGACTTCGATGGAAGAGTTGCAAAGAATGCAAGCCAAGGGTAGATAATGTGATAGGTTGCATCACACTTCGATGGCCTTCCCCCTATTGTTAGAAACTTTCATCTAAACTGAAGCCCAAAACTCAAAGCCCACCAAAGAAGGCATTTCCAATTGAAATGAAGGGGCTAACTTATCCAACAAATCCCAGCACTTGAATAATTGGTTCTCCATACCTGTAAATAACAATAAGTCTTCCCAAGGGTAAAGGATGAATCATGATCCAGTATTTTATGGAATTTTGTAATAAATTGCCTCTGTTCTTCAAATGATTGTACTCAAAAGAGAGTTCCCTTAAATAAAATCAGTTTCTTCTCCCTTTACTCCTGCCTTACTTACATTTTTTCCTTTTACATACTTTTCTTTTTCTTCAGAACCTACGATCTAAATAAAGGCCATGGATACCTTACGCAAATAGGTGATGAAAATATTAAAATCACTCTTGGCCCTACTAGGTTAGTCATCAGAAGTGATGACAATGACTATAATGTTGTACAAGAAAGCTGGCAAAAACATGAAATGAGTATAATTCTTATTGACGAGCTAATAGAGATAATTAATGTTAGGACTAATGACAACCCTAAGGTATTGAAGATTAGGGGAAATTTGAAAGAAGATCAAAAGGCAGAGATGACCACATTACTATCCAAATACCAAGACGTATTCGCATAGTCTTATGAAGACATGCCCGGATTAGATCCATTGATCATAGTTCATTCTTTACCCATACAAGAGAATATCAAACCTAAGAAACAAAAGTTAAGAAGATTCTAACTAGATGTTCTATTGAAAATCAAGGAAGAAGTCAGAAAATTATTGGAGGTCAATTTTTATCGAGGTATTTGATTATCCCGAATGGGTGGCTAACATTGTGCCCGTAACAAAGAAAAACGAAAAAGTCAGAGTGTGCTTAAACTTTCGAGACCTCAATGAAGCAACCCCTAAAGATAATTTCCCTTTGCCCCATATTGATGTCTTGGTCAATAACACAGCTGGAAACCATATTTTCTCTTTCATGGATGGATTTTCCATGTATAACCAAATCCGAATGGCTAAAGAGGATAAAGCCAAGACAATATTCATCACAACTTAGGGTATGTTTTTCTACAAAGTGATGCCTTTCAGACCAAAAAATATCGAGGCAACTTATCAAAGGGCCATGGTAGCCATCTTTCTTAACATGATGCATAAAGAAGTTGAAGTATATATTGATGATATGATTGCTAAGTCCAAAGAAGGAGAAAATCATATGGAAAATATGAGGAGATTGTTTGATAGGTTGAAGAGATTCCAACTAAAGCTCAACCTAAAGAAATGTACTTTCGAAGTGACTTCAGGGAAATTATTGGGTTTTATAATCAACCAAAGGGGCATCGAAGTAAACCCTAATAAAATTAAAGTAATAGTTGACTTGCCCTCACTACACACACTCAAAGAAATCAGAGGTTTGTTAGGCCGTTTAAACTATATAGCCTGGTTCATATCTTAACTCATAGACAAGTGTCGTCCTTTATTTCAGTTGTTAAAAAAGAACGCCAATATCAACTGAGACGAAGAGTGCAAGTAAGCCTCTATAACAATCAAAGAATACCTCATGAACCCTCTAATTTTGGTAGCTCCAAAACCTAGGAAGCCTTTATTCCTATTCTTGAAAATATTACCAGAATCTATGGGATACATGCTTGGCTAGAAAGATAAGGAAGGGAAGGAACGGGCTGTATACTACTTGAGTAAGAAATTCGTTAAAGGGGAGCAAAGATATTCAGAAATTGAAAGAACCTACTATGCTTTGGTTTGGGTAATGCATCGGCTTAGACAATACATACTCTACTACTAGGTTGAATTACTGACTCAACATGATCCCCTAAGGTACTTAGCAGACAAACCGGCCCTAATTGGCATAATCTCAAAGTGGCAAATGCTACTATTAGAGTTTGACATTACGTAAGTGAACTAGAATTCTGTCAAGAGGTAACCTCTAACAAATCAATTAGTAGAAAATCCCTCCAATAGCACTCCCCAAGAGGTATAAGTCAATTTCCCCACTGAGGATGTCTTAACGGTTGAGGGAAACTCTAATAAAGGAGAAGATGATGAGCCACCAAAATGGAAAATGTTCTTTGATGGTATAGCCAACGTGTCTAAGTGTGGGATTGAAGCAATACTAATATCCCTTGAAGGTATTCAATATCCTATGTCCATAAGGCTTGTTTCCCATACACTAATAATATTGCTAAGTATGAAGCATGCATCATGGGACTTAATATGGCCCTAAATAAAGATATTCAAGAATTAGAAGTGTATGGGGACTCTTCACTCATTATTGGCCGAACCCAAGGAGAGTACAAAACTAAAGATCCTAAGCTGGAGCCTTATTACCGGCACTTGACTAAATTGACAAAGAATTTCAAAGAAATCACCGTCAATCACATACCGAGGACTTAGAATCAATTTGCTGATGCCTTAGCCACGCTAGCATCTATGATCTAGTTATCTGGTAGAGTCGAGATTTAGCCTCTTACTATTGAAATTGAAGACAAGCCTGCCTTCTACCTAATAATTGAGGTTATGAACGACCAAAAATCATAGTAACATGACGCTAAGACGTTCCAATAACAAGGTACATACCTTGAAGAAGCCGAGAAGAAGGATAGAAAGATGATTAGGAGATTAGCCACTCAATTCTTAGTAAGCGAGTCCACCTTATATTGATGCTTATTTAATGGTATACTCTTAAGATGTATAGATGACAAAGAATTTGAGAAGTTAATGAAAAAAGTGCATGAAGGGGTATGTAGCCTTCACATGAATGGATACATGCTAGTGAAGAAAATTATGAGGCTAGGGTATTATTAGTTAACAATGGAAAGTGATTGCATCAAACATGTTAGGCGTTGTCACATATGCCAAGTTTATGCAAATAAGATAACGGCCCTGCCTTAGGAACTACACACCCTCTCAGCACTATAGCCTTTTTCAATGTGGGGCATAGATATCATCGGCCCGATCACTCCAAAAGCGTCCAATGGGCATCGCTTCATACTAGTTACCATCAATTACTTCAGCAAATGGGTTGAGGCTTCGTCCTACTCGAACATTACTAAAGGGGTCGTAGTTAAGTTCATCAAGAGAGACATTTTGGCCTGATACGAGACTTTAGAAACGATTATCACTGACAATGGCACCAATCTCAACAACAAGCTTTTGTCAAAATTGTACCGACAATTCTAGATCATTGACAAGAACTCCACTCCTTATCGACCCTAAATGAATGGAGCCGTTGAAGTAGCTAACAAAAACCTCAAAAGAATCATTAAAAAAATGGCTATCACATATAAAAACTGGCATGAGATGTTACCATTCACACTCATGGCTTATTAGACTTCCATTAGAACGTCAATTGGGGCCACACCGTACTCTTTGGTATATGGAACTAAAGCGGTGCTACCAGTAGAAGTTAAGATCTCATCACTTAGGGTACTATCAGAAACTCAGTTAGATAAAGCCGATTGGGTAAGAAAACGCATCAAGCAGTCGAATCTAATCGATGAAAGGAGATTAATAGCCCTGTGTCATAATCAGTGTTATCAACAAAAGATGGCTCGGGCCTTCAATAGAAGTATACAACCCCAGAACTTCATAAAAGGAGTTTTAGTGTTGAGAAAAGCTCTCCCCAACACATAAGACTCTAGAGGGAAATTTGCTCCCAATTACAGAAGTCCTTCTGTCATGAAGCGAGTATTATCAAGAGGGGCTTTGATTTTGTCCTAAATGGATGGTCCAAATTTGAGAGACCTTATAAATGCCGACGTTGTGAAACTGTACTATCCATAAGAAGTTGGTGCAAATTTTACTTAAAACACAAAAATGCCAGTCATCTTGAACGTCATTGTGGTCTAATTTTCATTAGCTACAAGCAAATTTGGTATCCTTAGCCGTTGTTGTCATTGTAATAATCACCCTTTCTATGGAAAGGTCCATTTCCCTTTAATCCATTTAATCGAATTCATATACAGCAAACATGAGAGGAGTTAAGGAATGAGATCTAGAACATTGGTTATTAACAAAATTCATTAAAATACTTTGTTACGGATTGATCCCCCTTGATGGGGGAGTTTTATTGTCTATTTTTTCAAGGGAATGCAAAACTCGAGTAAACAATCACGGCAAATGAGAATAAGGCTTCTGGTTCATAAAAGTTCTAAAGAGACAAAAACAGTGGGTGGCTTTCTATATCAGGTTAATTTCCAAAAGAACTAGCGAGGTTTTAAACGTTCTGCATCAAGAGCATCTAGGTTGATAACAAGGGACTAAAACATGAGTCAATAATTTCTAATGGGGCTTTTCAAAATGGTTTGACAGTTTTGGGCGCTATTGATAAAGACCGAGTAAGTATTTCCACACAATGTTAGCACATCGATTTTTGAATCTTGCACTTGCATTTAGACTAGTATTTTTTACTTCTAACAATCTTTTTAAAACAACCCATAAGGCATTCACTTTCCGCATTTAGTGTTTAGCTAACCTTCAAAGACACGTTCCTAACTTGGTTCATCCTTCCAATCTATAGGGCACTTCCCTTCACCAAATTTCTCCTAAACAAGCCTATAGGGCACTTCTACTATATTCACCAAATTTTTCTCAAGCAGGTCCAAAGGGCACTTCCTTTCGCTAAGTTTTCCCTTCGTTAGCCCGTAGGGCACTTCTCTTCATCGGTTTCTTTTGACACAACACAAAGTTTAAGATTGCTAGTCCTCGAAATATGCTTTCGCCTAAGCTAGTAAGCCTTGTGAGACATAGCTAGGTTTTAGATCAATCCTAGTTTAGAGTTGCTAATCCTCGAAGGACACTCTCGCCTAGGTTAGTGAGCCTTGAGAGGTATGGCCAGGTTTTAGATCAATCCCAGTTTAAGGTTACTAGCCCTTGAGAGATGCTCCCTCCTAGGTTAATAAGCCTTGTGAGGCATAGCCAAGTTTTTTATTAATCCCACTTTAAGGCTATTAGTCTCTAAGAGATACTCTCGCCTAGGTTAATGAGCCTTGTAAGGTACGACTAGGTTTTAGATCAATCCCATTGTAGCATTACTAGTCCTCAAAAGATGCTCTCGCCTAGGTTTGTGAGCCTGGTGAAGCACGACTAAGTTTTAGATCGATCTCATTTTAGGGTTACTAGTCTCCGAAAGATGCTTTTGCCTAGGTTAATGAGCCTTATGGGTCACAACCAGCTTTTAGATCGATCTCAGTTTAGGGTTACTAGTCCCTGACAAATGCTCTTACCTAAGTTAGTGAGCCTTGTAAGGCTCGACTAGGTTTTAGATTGATCTTACATTAGGGTTGCTAGTCCCCAAGAGATGCTCCCGCCTAAGTTAGTGAGCCTAATAAGACATGACCAAGTTTTTGATCAATTCCAACATAGGATTGTTTGTCCCTTAAAAACACCCTAACCTAGGTTAGTGAGGCTAGTGAGGTACGACTAAGTTTCTTTGCTCATCCAAAGCGATTTTAGGATAGTTATAGTTGTTTTTCCTGAAGGTAAAAATAGTGTCTATTTTATCTTTGTGATAAGTTTTGCTTAAACTTTATCACAAAGAGAGGCAGTTGTAGACACCTAATTTTTGTACCTCCTACCCCTTATATTTTTCAAATTAGGTTATAGGGTCTTAAATTAGAAAAAAAAAACAAAAAAAATAGGAAATTAAAGAAAACCTAAAAAATTAAGAAATTTAGAAAAATCCCAAAAGAAAAATTCAAAATTAAGAAAAAGCACAAAAAAAATAATAAGAAATTTTAGAAAGAAACCTTAAGAGATAAAAAGTTTGGAAAATAATTTTCTTTTAAATTTAGAAAATTGTAAAATTACAAAAAAATTAGAAATGTTGAAAAAAATAAAAGATTTTAGAAAATAACATGTTATTAGGATAGATTTTAATTTTGGTTCAGAAGTTGGGCCATTGAACCTAGGCTTAGATTTGAATCTAGCCTAAGTTGACTGAGTCTATATGTGTAATTTAAGTGCATATATGGACGAGGCATAGGCCAACGGCCTAACGGTAAAGCATATAGATATAACACTAGTATTAAACATAAGGTCTTGGTTTTAAAGCTTGAGAAAGGCAGCGAGGTATTTTTCTAATTTTTTGTTTTCAATCACATCAGAGATTGTACTTGTCAAGATCTGATTGCACCACATGTCCTGACACGTGGCCGGATGGAATTGGACTATATGTTGACGTGATGCCATGTGTTAACCACGTAGTATGCCCATGTGGTATGCCACGTCAGCTGCCACATGTCATGTAATGACTTGTGGCACGTTGGGGTTGGCTGGCACAACTAACGTAGCTTTTCCCTCCCCTTCTTTCCTTTTCCCTTCGTTTTCCTCCCTATCCTTCTCTTTCCCTCATTTTTCTCTAGATTTCCAGTAGTTTCCTCTTTAGATAACCAACTTCAATATGATTTGTTAACCTTATCTTGTTGCAATTTTGCCAAATCAATGGCAAAATTGCAAACTAAACATAGCCTACTATCAATCGAGCCCTTTAACATGTATAAATAAAATCAAAGGGGCATTCAATTTAAGCTCCAAAAATCGGAAAAAAAAAACTGCTTTTTCTAGATGTTCTTCATTAATCTAATTCGAGCTTTCCATGTTTTATGAGAACAATTCGAGTGTAAAAGGAGCTTCGGAGAGTTCATACAACTACAGACAACCAACAAAATCACTCGACACTACCCCTCTCTCTCCCCATGATCACTTTCTCTCTCTAATCCACTCTCTCTCTCTTCGATTGTCTCTCCCCATTGCAACCCGAGTTGAACCACCACTCTAAGGAGACCACCTGCGGCTTAAGCTCCCTAACCTAGTTGCTCTCGACCTCTGCCATGACCCTTAGCAATGACTTCAATAACTTATAATTAAACCTCTCTCCTTGAACCACCAGCAAACACTACCTTAGGTATCAACAAACCACATGACTAGACTCAATATACTCCAAAATCCCTACCCCAATTGGCTAACTACGCCCAACAACTCCCTCCAATGCCATCCAAGCAAGACTACCAACTGCCACCTTCAATACTGTCAAACAACCAACCTAGGCTACAGCATCGATCCTAACCACCCCCCCATTCCCCAATAAAAAACATACAGAGCACTCCTCACCCACTTATTTTGGTGATCAAAACAAGTTGAATCACATCATGGTTGCTACTACTGTAGAAGCCCGACCCAAATCCAATTAGTTGATCCAAACCTGACCTAACGACTCGATCCGACTCGACCGACTTGCCTAAGTCCGACTTCATAGCCAAGCACCTAAAATCCATCTAAAGTCTTTTTTATTTTTATTTTTTTTTTGTTTTGTTTATTTATTTATTTTACTTATTTATGTAAATGTAATCAAATAAAAAAAAAGGGAAGGAAAGAAAAAGAAAAGGAAGAAGAAGAAAAAAAGAAAACAAGTAATTTTGTTTTATTTTATTTTTACTAGTTTAACTAAATAAGATATAATAAGTAATAAATAACTTAAGTGGTAAAATAGGATAAAAAAGTAAATAAAAAAGGAAAAATAAATAAAACAAGAATAAATAATTTTTTTTATCACTTAGAAAGTTTTCATTTTTCAGAAAAATAAAAAAAAAATATCAACCATTTTTCAAAATTAGGGCCTTACTTTTAGATTTTCCAAAAATAAAAATTTCAATTTAAAACTTTTATTCTTAGAACATTCCTCAAATAAACCAAATTGAACTAAGCAAGTAAATTTGACTTTTTTTTTTTCCAAAATTAAAATTTCTTTCACCTACTAAAGTTTTATGAAAAGAACTACATACATCTAATCCCAAATAGCAAGTACGTAAGAATTTACAGGGCGATGATAAAAAATAAAAAAAAAATCTAATTTTCCATTTTAGTTTAAATTACTTAAGTGATCTAATCAGAAGTAAATAATAATCAAGTTTTATCTTTTAAAATTAAAAGGTGATTTTTAAGTTTAACTTTAATTTTAAAATGTTAATGATACTCGTAAGGGTTTAAAATTCCTAACCCCTAGATCCATGATCTCTAGTTTCAAAAAGTTGTTTCAAAAATTAATTTTTTTCACAGACTAGTGGTTAAATTATAACCAATCCACTTAATTGGTTATAACTTAATTGTTTTTCTTGACTTCGGTCGGGTGACTTCGGTCGGGTGACAACTTTAAAGTTGTTTTAAAATGAAACAGTTTTTCTTTAAACCTTAAGCGAGGATCAATATTAAATGGGTAAAGTTTAGTACAAGTCGATTTAAAGAAGACCTAATTTTATAAAAAACTTGAAAGGGTGAAAAACCAATCTCAATAAATAAGAAATTTAGAAAATAAAAAATCAAAAAATTGAGAAATTGAACAAAGAAAGAGAGAATATTTTAGAAAATAACAATTTAATATAATAGATTTTTAAATTTTAAAATAAGTTTACAAGTTGAGCCATTAGGCAATGACTAATGGCCTAACGAATAAACACATAAACATTAAAGGTTTTAGGTTCGAATCTTGGTGAAGGCATGCACAAGCCTTTTTTATTTTTCAATGTCAAGATCTGATTATGCCATGTTTCCTAACACATGGCAAGTAGGGATTAAACAACATGCAAACGTAGTGCTACGTGGTATACCACGTCAACTACCATGTTTCACGTGATGACACGAAGCAAGTCGGGGTTGGTTAGGTTAGCTAACGTAGCACCACTTCAGCACTTTCCTTCTCTTTCACTCGGTTTTCCCTTATTTTCTCTAGATTTTCCTCTTTTTCCCAGTAGAGAACAAGCCCAACCCCCTCACTTTAGCCTTTGATTTTGTGCATTTTCCTTACTAAAACACACCAATTAATGGTGCGAATTCTTCCTCCGTATGGGCTACTATGAATTGATACAAAAAAACACATCTAAATTTGGTCAATTACACATTCAAATCGAGCTTCAAAAGTTAGAAAAAAACTAGATTCTTAGACATTTTCATTCAATTCCGATTTTTGATTTCCTTGTTTGTTTAGTGAATTCGTGTATAAAATGGGTGTTAGGGGAGCTCATTAACGATAGAGAACCAACACACGACCCTTAGAATCACTTAAAAACACCTTCTCTCTCTCTTACAATCACTTTTTCTCTCTAACTCTCTATTAAACCCTCTCTTTCTCCTTGGTTCTCTCTCTCCACTCAAGTTCAAGCCAAACCACTACCCTAGGAACATTACCCATAGCTTAAGCTCTCCATTACACCCCTTTTAACCTCCAACGTAGCCCCTAGTAGTGCCATTAACTAGCCACCCTTAAAACCCTAACCACTGTGTTACCCTCTTTCGAACCACCACCTCCGACCACCCTAAGCCTAAACTAACCCTACAACTGAACTGCTTACACCTCAAAACCTCTCACCATACCCCACCCCCTCCCCCCCCTTTTGCACCCAACAAACCCTGACAACACTACCCATCAACCACCGCTAGCTACCGTGCTCGAACATCATCAAAACCACTAACTTCTAAACCCCAAGGCGCTCTTGCTGCCCTCCATATCCATAATCTAAAATTCACAAATCTCCCTTCCCTACTCACTTTGACCATTAGAGCACTACCTTGGTACTAAGCTTGAAGTGGAGTTGGAGCGACCCGGATCCAACGGCTGACCTGACTCAAACCTAACCTACCCACGATTAACCCATTCGATCCACTCTAGGTCCAACCTAAGAGCCCACTACATCCAAAGCTTTTTATTTGTTATTTTTATTTTATTTTATTTATTTCCTTTTATTTTTCGATTGTTGTTGTTATTTTTTTTATTTCTTTCTTTCTTTTCTTTATAATGGTAAATGTAAATAAAAAAAGAAAAAAAAAGGATAAAGGAAAAGTAAAAATAAATAAATTAAAAAAAAAGCAAAAAAAAAAATAGAAAGAAAGAAAAGAAAGAAAAAAAAAAGATAGTTTATTTATTTACATTTTAGTTTAATAAAATAAATAGGATAGTATAAATAGGTACATATGTTAGTGAATAGAGTTATTTTGTCACTTAAGAAATTGATTTATCAAAAATAAAAATAAATGGATCCTTCTTCAAATTAGGACATTTTAGAATTTTCAAAATACAAAGAGTTCCAATTTAGTACCCTCTTTTTTTAGAACTTTCCTTAAATAATTTAAATTGAACTAAAAACGTATACCCAATCATTTTTTTTAAATTAAAACAAAATCACCCGTTAAAGTTTTACAAAAAGAACTACAGGGTAATGGTAAAAAATAATTTTTTTTTTTACTTTTGATTACTTCGTTTATCTAATTAGAATAAAAAATAGTTTAGTTCTACTTCATAAAATTGAAAGGTGGTTTTTAAATTTAATTTTAAATTTGGAAAGTCATTGGTACCCATAAGGATTTAAAATTTCTAATCACAAATACAAATCTTTAATTTTTGAAAATTGTTTCAAAAATCAGTTTTATCACAGATTAGTGGCTAAGTTGTAACTAATTTACCCAATTGGTTATAACTTAACTATTTTTCCCGACTCCGGTCGAGTGGCGGCTCCAACACATTTTCAAAAAAAAAAATGATTTTCTTTAAATCCTAATTGAGGGTCAGTGTTAAATGGATAGGGTTTAGCACTGATCGATTTAAAGAAAACTTAATTTTAAAAAGAAACAGGAGGTGGAAAACCAGGCTCAACAATGTCGACCCTCATGTTGGTCAAACGTCTATTAGAATTGAAAGAGCAAGGTAAACTACCCTTGGAAATAAGAGAGTTATCGGATGAAATGCTAGTTTGTTTTTAGGACAATTACCCAAAGGGTTACCTCCTATCCGAGGCATAAAACATTGCATTGACTTAGTGCCTAGCGCTACCTTATCGAATAAGCTAGCTTATTAGAAGAGGCTTCTAAGCTCTAATGAAAAGTCAATGAACTACTAAAAAGAAGGCATGTAAGGGAAAGTCTTAGCCCTTGTGCTGTTCTAACGATTCTAATGCCAAAAAAGGATGGTAACTAGCGAAATGCGTGTTAACAGTCGAGTAATGAAGATAACAATCAAATGCAGATATCTAATCCCCAAGTAGAAAGACATGCTGGAGAAATGAGTGGAGCTAAGATCTTCAACAAGATTGATCTAAAATCTGGCTACCATCAAATCCAAATGAGGTCGAGAGATGAATGGAAGACTGCACTCAAAACTCAGCATGGACTCTATGAGTGCATAGTCATGCCATTTGGCTTATCGAAACCCCGAGTACTTTCATGCGACTAATGAATCATGTACTAAGAAATCTAATTAGGAAGTGTGTTATAGTGTATATTAACAACATCCTAGTTTACAATGCCAACATATCGAGTCTTTATGAACATCTTCATGCTATGTTAAATGTCTTCCGTACCAAGATATTATTTGGCAATCTTAAGAAATATTACTTTTGCCAAGAGGAAGTGATATTCATGGGCTATGTAGTAAGTAGAGGAGGTTTACGAGTAGACAACGAGAAGATTTGAACAATCGTCGATTGGCCAACTCCTATTACTTGTGTTGAGGTGAGAAGTTTCTACTAACTAGCTTCCTTCTATAGAAGATTTATCAGGAATTTCAGTACCCTTGCCACACATCTTACTAAGCTGACAAAGTAGAACAATGACTTCAAATAGGGAGAAAAGGAGGAGAGAGGCTTTGCCGAGGTTAAGGAAAAATTGACTACGGCACCTTTACTAGTTTTACTTGACTTTGAGAAAGTATTTGAGTTGGTGTGTGATGCATCAGGCATTGGAATAGGTACTGTTCTAATGTAAGAAGGCTAACCAATTGCTTATCATAATGAGAAGCTTAGGAGACCTTAACTAAACTATTTTGTATATGACAAAGAACTCTTAACACTGATCTGAGCACTACAAGTGTAACACTCTTAATGTTGATCTGAGCACTATAAGTGTGACAGCATTATCTACTATAGAGAGAATTTGTCATCTATATTGACCATGAATTACTAAGGTATCTCTAAAATTAGACAAAGTTGTTAAAGTGGTAAGTGAGGTGGGTCAAATTCCTCAAAGGATTTAATTTTGTCATTAAGTACAAGCAAGGAAAGAGCAACGTAGTTGCAGATGCTCTTTTAAGGAGACATGCGCTCTTGATAGAACTAAAAACTAGATTATTTAGGTTTACAAGTATCAAGGAATAGTACTTCGAGGATCCACATTTTAGACCTATACTTATGTGTTTTGTTGATGGAAGGACAGTAGGCAAGTATCATATGGAAGATGGCTACTTGTTCTGAGGAAGGAAATTATGCGTGCCAACATATTTACTAAGGGAGTTACTGATTAGGGAAGCCCATAGTAAAGGACTATCAAGACATTTTAGGGAGAGAAAGACGTATGAGTTGTTGAGTAAGCATTTCTCTTAGCTGAGGATGAGGCAAGATATTCACCGAGTTTTTGAAGGTTGTGTCGTATGCTAGAGAGCTAAATGCCAAGCCGAGTAAGGGAAAGCAATGCCTTTGCCTATTCCGATGAGACCAAAGGTTGAGTTGAGCATGGAGTTTGTTCTCGGACTACCCTGAACTACCTAAGGCAAAGATTCTGTGATGGTCATCATAGATAGATTCAGTAAGGTGACACACTTTGTGCCCTGCTTTAAGACTAATGATGACTTAGCTATTGCTACTCTTCTCTTGCAAGAAATTGTTTCGGTACGTAGTATGTAGAGAAGTATAGTTTCAAACAAAGTTCTACAGTTCTTGATCCATTTTTAGAAGACTCTATAGTGATGGATGGGGACCAAACTGCTATTCAGTATTTCCTATCACCCCTAAACGAATAGCCAAACAAAGGTAGTCAATCATACTTTGGGATTGCTACTCTAAGCTTCAATAGGTTAGAACTTAGCTTATTAGGACGTTGCTTGCCAGTGGTTAAATTCGCTTACAACCAAATAATACATGATACCACTAAGTAGACCCCCTTCGAAGTTATCTATGATTTTAATCTAGAGTAAGCCTTTGATCATATCCATGTACCTATATCTGAGCAAGAAGAACCTAACGTGAGAGCTTGAGCACAGTTACTTCAACACTTCTACGACAAAGTTACTCAGCAGATCGACTAAGCTGTTAAACGAATGTAGGAGAAGGCTAAGGGTAAGATGACGAGACAATTTCAACTAAGATACTTAGTGTAGCTGCACTTAAGTAAAGAAAGGTTTCTGAGCAAAAGGAGGAATAAACTATCCTTAAAGGCTAAAGGACCTTTTATAATCCTCCAGAAGATTAATGATAACACCTATTGGTTGGAGCTACCTACAAATTATGGGGTTTCAGGCACCTTTAATGTTGCTAACCTCAGTCCATATCACCTTGACGGAGAACTCAATGAAGACCAGTTAGATTTGATCATAAATCTAAATTAACCCAAAGGGAATGATGGGAATCTAACTGCTGGGCCCTTAACCGGTAGTCGAGCTAGAGGAAATGGCAAGGTGAATCCTCTTACTCTAGCTGACTCTTACCAAAGTTGAGTATCTCCTTGTCAATCAACTCTACATGCCGAGCCATATGACTGCTTACTTCTCGGAGGCCTTGCGCCAAATTGTAGACTACCAAGATAGTGACCAAACCTTATACACCTACTCACTTATGTCCAAGCCAACTAATTATATGGCATCATCTTCATTAAGAAGTTGAGAGAGAGACCTCGAACTAATCCTTAGTCAATTTTGCTTAGATAAGCAATTTGATCGTACTCTTTTGTTCACATCCTCTAATAGGATCAGCTATACATCCCTACCACGTATATAGGACTACATGTAAAATCTGCTACACTAATCATTGCTTTTCTCGAATATTCATTTTTATCCTTTTATATTATTGTACATTACTTCTTTATGTTAATACCCTTTTTGTCTTTTCCCTTTTAAGCAAGTTATCCTAAATTCTTGAGTATAAATACCCCTTGTACATATAGTTGCAATGAGATCAAAATTATCATCAATACACTAGATATTTTTTTCCTTTCATAAGCATTATTTTGTTTACTCTCATTTCACTTTAATGCTAACCCTTAAGTAAGGCCAGGTGGTGAATAATCTCATCGGGCCAACTCATGCATCATATTGAGTTGTATTGTAAGTCTTTGGAAGTTTCACTAGTATATAATATCCTTTAGAATTATTCGTGGGTTTACTTACTTTCATTTCATTTCTATTCCATATGCGTGTTTTCCCCATCACATTTTTAATTTTTTAGCAAGCTTAGACCCATTTCTATGACTGGCCTTATCTATTCTTGGCTGCGATGCAGATCAAGTCCTACACAAATCTTCCATAATAACCACTCTAGCATTAACAATATCAAATGGATATGGAAAGTATGCGATTTATTGTAATGCTTCTAGAAGTAGACTAGGATACATATTAATGCAAAATGATAAGATGATTGCCTACGCTTTCAAACAACTTAGATTACACGAGTGGAACTACCCGACTCATGATTTGGAACTCGTAGCTGTAATATTTGCTTTAAAAATATGGAGGCATTACTTATATGGGGAGAATGTAAGGTATACACCGGTCACAAAAATTTAATGTATATCTTTACCCAAAAGGAATTGAATTTAAGGCAAAGGTGATGGTTGGAATGATTGAAGGATTATGATTTTACAATTCATTATCACCCTAAGAAAGCTAATGTAGTGGCTGACGTATTAAGTAGGAAGAAATTTGGTAGTGTTGCTACACTCATTACGAATTAATGGGAATTTGTCGAAGAAATGGAGAAATTGAGCTTGGAAGTTGTAACAAGAGAAGAAAGTAGAATGTTGGCTAATCTAAGGGTAGAACCTACATTACTTAAGAGCATTAAGGAAGCTCAAAAGGGAGATATAGAGTTAAAAATGATAAAAAACAATATTGAGCAACACCTTAACTTTAGAATTGATGATGTAGAAATGTTAAGATTTAAACAACAACTTTATGTGCCAAAGGATTCTAAAGTTAAAGAGATAATATTGAATGAAGCTCATAATGTGAGAAATTCCCTACACCTTAGGAATAATAAGATGTATAAGGACTTAAAGCAGAAGTTTTAGTATATAGGGATGAAAGGAGATGCAGTATGGTATATATCCCATTGTATGACCTACTAGAAGGTGAAGACTAAACATTAAAGACTAGGAGTATTATTACAACCTTTACCTATACTAGAGTGGAAATGAGATCATATAACAATGGATTTTGTGAGTGGTTTACCAAGGATAAGGAGACAACATGACATAACATAGGTTATAGTAGATTTTGAGTTCATACAATTATCTTAGAATTCAAGTCCCTAAATTTAGGGCACTAGGCTATGTTATCTATTTTATTACAAACTTCACAGTAAAATTAGAAAAGTTAGATATAGTAATTTAAGTAAAGTCAATTTTTCAAAATAAGCTATATAAAAACATTAATTTAAGAAGAACGTCAATTTATCGATAAAGCCAATAAATATTAAAAACATGAAATTCAAGCTTTTAGATATAATGAGATCTTAAAGATAAGTCATTTAACTTATAAAAATAATAAATAAATTTGAATTATATATAATATACAAGTATTAACATAGAATATGCATTATACGTATTAAATACATATATATAATAATAAATTATTAGTAAAATAAGGTAAATTAATATAAAATAATGGAAAATTAATAAAAAAAATAAAAGGATGAGTCATCCAATGATATGATAGCCTAGGATCAATTAGAATTGATGAGTTAAAATGTAAAACACAAGAAATTGATACCCTATGCTTTGAAAAATAAAAAAGATGGCATATGTATGGCACATGTCTAATTTTTATTAATTCTAATCCATTTGGAAATTATAAATAGAGCTCGTACACTTCAAAAATAACATTTTAGAATTTTGAAAATATAAGAAAATCACTCAAGAAAATTTCAAAACAATTAGAGCAAAATGAGATAAATAGAACATGGTTCTGATTTAGGTCAATTTACTAGGCTAAGAGCAAGCTAAGCTAGAGTGGCTTAGGGGTTAAAGAGAGGGTGGTGCACTTAGTTCTTTCGATTAAGTGTGGTGGTCGATTCAAGTGAAATGAATTTCTAGATAAAAGTTTCTTTATTTTCTAAAAATAGAAAATGATGTTATTAAATTATAAAATTTGGTTTTTTGAAGTTAATTTATGTGTAGATTAATGTAGCAATTTTATTTTAGTTAAATAATTATTGAAAATATAAGGTCCTCAAGAAATGGCTCTATTTGGATGAAAATTAGATTAAATTTTATAAATATTAAATACTATCCTTTCAAGTGGAAATTCTGTATGTAATACATTTAATATATGTATTTTATCGCAGCAATAAGAATTTTTTAAAATAATCATGTTTACTATTTATTGATATTATTTTGGATAAAATTGGCAATTTTGTCGTTTTATTGAATTAATTAGTTGTTGACAAAATCAAACTATGAAACAGATGTATTTTGATTTCTAGAAGTGCATAATGATATTTGGGACACTTAAATTTTATCTTGTGATTAAACTCACTTATTTGCTTAATTTTCACTAATTTTAAGCTAAAACTACTCTTTTTTGTAAAAAAAAGATAATATATAGTTTAGTATAATTAATGGTTAATAATTAAACTACATATTTTTGCAAGTCTATAGGATTTTTCATGGAATTAATTGGGCTTGTATACTATTTATTATGTATTTTCATATTATAAACCTGTATATTAGCTTAATATATGATATAATAATTAATACTAGTAAGATACTTGTTGAACTTGCAAAAGACTAATATTTTGGGAACATAATAAATGCTATTCAATTTGGGAAATATGGAATTCTAGGATTTTAAATTTAAATTTAGGGTTTATTTAAGTTAATTATGAAGTTATAATAACATATGGTCGGTTGGTAATCCAAAAAGGGTATTTTTGGACTTTTGAAAAATTTTATTAGTCTTGATTCTTAAGATCTATTGAGAGTACTCAAATAACAATCATGACAATATAAAGTTTATTAAAATCGGATAAGAAATGAATAAGCTACGATTGGAATAAGCTTGGGAAAAAACAATAGTAAAAGCTTATAAGCGTTTGGTATCAACCTATACTTAACTTAGGGTCTATGTGTATTATCTTAGGTATAATAGGTAAGAAAGAACCACATCATGAAGCTTAGGATTTTACACTACTATTAAGCCCAAGTAACTAGATATTTCTATTTTTGTGCAAGTAGACCTATGTCTACTTAACTTAGAGTCAATTCTGTTGTGAATTATAATGATGTACTGGATTGATTGAACACATGATTCTGTTAAATGTATGTTAACTGAGTTAAATGTTTTCTTATGTATAACCGATCCATTGATATGTAATTCTATTTAGAAAACATGGAAACTAAATGGTCTTTTAGTGTGTTCACTTAAAGTAAACCCTATATGAAAGAATGTATTATAAAGTTGAGAAACAAAATTGAAGTTGAGATAGTCGAATTGTTGTGAAGCAGAATTTGAGATTCGTGCCTAATACTGGATTATTGTTCTGTTTATTGCATTCATGGTATAGCACTAAAGGACCTATGGGTTAAGTTTCTAAAAGCTTAAACACTACTAAGTTGGCTCTTAAGCATATAGAACTACATTGCTCAACTTATTCTAGCCATGATGTGTGACCGACTCTGTGTTGGATTTTCAAACCATAGTTAGTGGTTTTTGTTAGGGGTCCTACTCCAAGACAGCTCCTTATTGCCCTAAGTTCCTGTATGTTGTATCTAAATACCTAAGTATGTCAACTAACCGAATGAACAATTGGAAAAGTATAAGATATCGATACTGATGCATATCACATGCATGAGCATGGCATGAATTTTCGAAATAAACAGTTTGAATTGATAACTTAGATTATGAAATTGAATATTTCATAGTATCGATCTAGGTACATATGTGTTGTGCTTATTCTATGTTTTGTTGTATCTACTCTCACTTAGCTCACAAAGAGCTGAAGGGATACTTGTGTATCTTTAAGTTATGAAGAGAATGGACTAGGCAACATTAGCTAAGGAAAAAAGTCTTTTAAGAGCACGTAAGATGGAGTTAGCTACTTCTGAAGAAGTGTTGCTATATTTTGATCTTAGTTCCATGAAGGATCTATAAATATGAAACAAAAAAAAAGTACTATATTGTAGGTTTGGTTAAGTCTAATCGATGTAATCTTTTGTATAAATAGGTGTAAAACTGATCTCTGTTGTAGTACTCTTGTTATAAATAGAACTTTTGTTGAATATATAAAGGTATTCTTATATGATGATACATCTTATGATATGCTAAGATGTGATAATTTCTCATTCAACATGCTAAACAACAACGTAAGCTTTCACATTATCGAGCCATACTCAGAGTATTAGAGTTACACACTTATTATGCAACATGGTAACTCTTTTACAAACTAAACCTTTGGTGAAATTGTAACGCCTACTACTTTTTTGAAAAGCTATCTTCGTATAATCAAGCTATATCCTATAATCAACAACTTCTCTCAAGAGCCCATCTTTAGCTAAAGTTTTTAAAGTCTCTTTATCACTTTGATACCTTCTTCTATCTATTCATCTATAACTTGAGAATAAGAGAAATTTATCTCTTCAGCTATTATGAGCTAAATGAGAGTAGATAAACACATAACAACAAGTATAACAAAATAAGTACATCATTTAAGTAATTAGTCCAATTATGTTATCTCATAGTTTCATAGCAAAACATTGCAAATGTGTCAAGAGTATGCCATGCTTATGCATGTGATATGCATTGGTATCAATATCCTAGCTCAATCTAGCAACTCATCCGATTCAACTGACTCAAACTAAACGTCTAGATAACATATCTAGATGTATAGCAAACATTTCAACCTAGCAATAACCATAAAGAGTGGTTGTAAAATTCATCATACAGCTAGCCCAACAGATACAATGTAGTCTCTATATGCTAAAAAACCCAACCTTTACAAATTAAGTAGCTCACTTGATAATCCTAGCTTTTCATATGGAAACCGACCTAATAACTTCTTGGTTTTTAAAAACTTGATCCATATGTCTTTTTCATACCATGCTAAGAATGCATTAGATCGTACACCAAGCAAAACCTAGCAAATCCTAGTAGACTTACTTATCACTTGTTACTCGACCTTTACTCTATAGTTTTGTCAACTCTAGGATCTTGGTATCAGGTTCACCTAAGTGAAGGAGATACAGTTAGTCCCTTGATTCTTTTTCTAGATAACATAGATCATAGTAAATGTCACCTATGCATTCATTAGCATCAACATAACGAGGACGTTTAATATTACATCATTATTCAAATAACAACAATCATAATAAATAGCTCCATATGGCTTATCTAACAACACATCAACTTACAATTAAAATTCAACTAAGCTAAAACGTTACAAAGTATACAAAGTTAGGAGTAAATATAAGTCTACTTAAGTACATACAAATATCTACTTACAAGTTACACGAAACTACCAGATCGTCTAAGTTACCATCTAAGTTATAAAAGGGTCATTCATTATATCAATTTTATATTCTAGCATAGCTTCTGAGTTTCTCCAATTTAAGGCCTTTGCTAAATTATCCTCTGAGTTACCTTCTGACTTTGTTAGCTACAGGATTTCTAATAAAATTATCCTCTAACCAACCTTCTACTTTCTTTGTTTTTACATTTTACTCATCAATTTTGCCACTTACCTATTATCTAAGTATCATTATAGTGTAAAATTCATGACAAAAATCCTTTAAATCATCCTTTGCCTTTAATTTACCAACATCTTTCCTAGTTACAATTGTGGAATGAAATTTAAGCATCAAATAACACTCTAAACCATTCTTCCTCAATTTCATTACTTCTTAACTCTTCGTTCATTACATGAAAATTCATCAATTATTTCAAGTTTACTAAACTAATCAAATACAAACTTCACTAATTAAGGCCAATTCACCATTTTCCATAACTTCTCACTTTATCAATCAACCTAATCACTCTAGAGCATCATAAACACTTCATTAACTAATCCAACTCAAAATCCAATTAAGATTATTAAGAAAATATGTTATTTTTCTACTAAAAACACAATTTAATACCTAATTTATGGCTAAAAAATCATATAAAAATTTAGAAAATAGTTTGTAAGAAATATCTTAATAGCAATTCAATACTAATATAAGGTTGTCTATACAAAAATTTCGAAAGTGAAACTATGTTGTTAGGCTTATTTATTTCGATATCGAGAATTACTTGATTTCGTTGATTTCTCGCGGTTATATGTTGCCACCCCTAAATTTCTACAAAATGATATTTTTCTTAGATTCCATACACAAAAATATTAATAATTTTTTTTCATAATTTTCTAGACACTTTATATTTTTACTAGTTTAATGAAATTCAACCTAAAATTAAACTTATGTGTAATTGGAAATTTCAGCCACCAATGGTTGCCACCACTTTGTTAGCACAATTGGGCATAGGCTACTCCTTGTAGTAGTAGGGGTCAATTCAAACCTAACAACTCCTTGTACCCATGTACCATTGAACTACCTAATTAATACACCGATTTTACTATTTTTCCCTAATTTTCTTCTTTCATTCTTAAAACACCTAATGATTTTTTACATATTCCATCTTACATGGAGAATTGTTCTAAAGAGTGTTTTTTATTTTTTTTCAACTCAAAATAGTATAGGAACGATTTTTAATTTCTCTCTCTTCAAAATCCCAAGCTTAAATAATATATTTATTTGCATGTTTCATCCTTGCTAATTGCTTCACACCTATCTAAGACACTTTTATGCCTAAACTAGGAATTCTCATATGTTCCCAAGTGTTTTTCATAATTTTTAATAAGTTTTTATAATTTCCAAAGCCTATTTTGGCTAAAAATGTAATTTATCAAGTATTTTAGCTAATTAAGGTGCTTATATATATGTAATAATTAAATGTTGCATATATACATATATTGTATATATTATTTTGTATTATGTAATATTTTTATTAAATATATGATTTCTCTCTAAAATTTCATAATCATTCAAAACTCTAATTTCGAGTTTCTAATAATTTCTAATTGTACTTGGTAAAAATATACTTTATTGAGATTAAACATTATAAGTACTTTATTTTGAGCAGTTAATATTACTAAGGCTATTTGTCTAACCTTTTTGAATTTATATTAAAATTTAGTTCAATTCGAACAAAATTGTCTAAACATCCTAAATCATTTCAAGTACCCTAATTTGCATTGGTATCGAATAATTCGGTTATAGTCATTTGACTAAATCTATTTCATAAACTTCTCTTTATAGCTTTTCATTATTGCTTACCTTTGCTATACTTCCTATGTCAAGTGGTTCACTACTCTAAGTCTCGAGTAGTATGTCGAAGACCGAGTCTCATATGAACTAAATAGTTTTTGTAGGATTTGACATGCTTTGATGGATTAACTTCATTATGATTTTTTAATATATTATTATCTAATTATTTGAATATTTTTATTATTCGGTTTTCAAGGTTTATAGATATGTCTTTAGGTTTATGATGTATTTATAAATTAGAATATGAAAATGGGATGGAAAATTCAAATGAAAATTGAAATAGGTTAATTTATGGTCTTGTTTGGATTGCCTTTTTTATGTCTATATTTGATCTATATCAATTTGACATTTGGTATTTGGATTACTGTTTTGTCTGTATATTATCTGTTTCTATTTCATAATTATGATTAAGATGATGATTAAAATATCAAAATTGTGGAATGAAAATTTACGTACTTTTAAAAGAAAAGATTTAAAAAAAACATTTTATGCATTGAAAATTATTATTTTAATTGTTATTTTTGAAAAAAAATATATATCCATCTTTTCAATATCTTATTCATGCAAATACAAAGATTCAAGTAAAAAACAATAAGATGGAAAAAGGATGAACCAAACGAAGCCTAACTATGATATAGACACATGTTTGTAGAATAATTTGAAGATTCATGAACCTAATGCAATTAAAATTAGTTATCTTAATATAAAGATATGCAAGCTAATCGATTTTAAAATGAATTCGTATGAGGCATTCTTTTATAAAGTTGATAAATATAAATTAAGGAACTCGAAAGAGAAACCAAAGTCATCAATTAGATTACTAGACTCTAAAGGGAAGGGTGTCCTTGTGAATCTTCTTGATGGGTAATTTTGGATTGTAGACTTCTAAGGCCCATTTTGACCTTAATGGACCATGGACTATGGACCATCTTATATTAGGTCTTAACCAATCCATTGCAGTCCAAATGATAGCTTAGTAGGACCATTGATCATGTAGCCAACCTCTACTATCCTCAAACCTCTAATAGATCGGTTTAGTATTGATATCAGGCAAGTGTACCTATCAATTTTAATATAGAGGATGTGAGTCCGAGTCGATCCCTTAGAGATTTCGAGTACTAATATTAACCTTAGCTCTATTATCTAACCGGAAAATTATGATGAGTTGAATAAATTAAAAATACTAAAATTAACAAACTAAACTAATTATGAGACTTGATTAAGCAATTTAGAAAGTAATAAAACTAAGAACGACTTCAAGAAGGTAATAACGTATTTAGGAATTATTTTCCCTAGTGTTTAACATGTAACCGCTTAAAATATATTCAATTCAATTTCTATTATTCTTGACAGGAGGGATTCACAATTAAAGTTAATACCTTTTTCGAGCATATTAACCCTAATCCTAAATTATTTACCGGAATCTCTTCACTTAGTAATATAACTTAGAATTACATTAGTGTATAATGAATTCCCACATAAACAATCAACTTTCCGGAAGAAACATGTATCTTATCTCTAAATATACATCTAATTCTCTTCAATTATGCCAAGATCTTATTACACATGCAATTTCTCATTTATCATGCATAATATGATAAATTGATACTCCAGAAATATCAATTAACAATTAAATAACATAATTGAATCAAGAAAAGATAGAAACTTTATTAAAAATTATAAATCAACCCAAGAGTCATATGAAACCCTAGGTTCCATAATCCTAAATACATGAATTCTAAGCTATCATAATGAAACTAAAAACGAGTTTCATCAAAAACATAAAATAAAACATGAAAAATCCCTTTGATTGATGAAAAATCTCTCCAATCTTCAAGTTGGTGTTGCTTTCGCCCTTTTCTTCTCCTTCTCCTCAAGTCTCTTCACTTCTCTAGTATCTCATATGTCTTGTGAAACCCTAATATGTCCTTTTATAATGTATTGTAAGGTTTCCATTTTTGTCACCAAACACGGCTAGGGACATGGCCGTCTCCCCAGGTCGTGTAACTTTTTGACCCTGGCAAATTTTCCTGCATGGACACAACCTAGGGACATGGTTATGTCCCAAACTGTGTAACTTCAAAACTTTATAACTCCTTTATTTGAACTCCAAATTGAGTGAAACTTGATTCCTTTGCTTTGTTTTCAATCCTAGAACGCGTTCAAACCTTGAAATCAAAATTTTACTCAATTAAGTATCAATTTCTTTAAAGAAAACCAAAAATGTAAGGGAAATACTATAAAATCACCATGTGAAATATGTTTAAAATCAGAGTTATCAAATTTCCCCACACTTGAGCATTTGCTTGTCCTCAAGCAAATAAATCAAAACAAAAATTTCGGGACAAGAAACGCTAAACAAAATTTATCACTATTTAGGAAATCGGTGAACGAATACACTTGACAGGTAGAAAAGTCAAAAAATCATTCTCAACTAACTTGCAATAATAAAGTCAACTAATTTCATCTGACCATATTCGAATGCTCCAACAATACTTAATACTGGAGTTCACTAGTTAATTTATGAAAATCAAAGTTTACCCGAGTCATTTAACCAAGGATTCTTAAACTAAAAATTGGATTTAACATCTCGCCAACCGAGAAAGAGTCATAAAAATTTTGTCCATTTGACTAAAGTGTATACAATTATCTCTTCCATCTCACCAAACACCATAATCTAGAACAAACACATTTTACATCTACTCATCCTCTGATCATCCCCTTAGTTCATGCTTTTGTTGAGAGGTCTTTTAAATTTACCTTATTTAAGCACAATTGTTTTGGTAGAGGGAAAGAATCTCGCCCTTCTGACAGACTAAGATCGATCCATACCAACTTATTCCTTATATTGATAGCAGGAAAGAACCTTGCTCTTATGATGGACTAAGGCCGATCCATATCAATTTTTTTCATTAGAATTGGCATTGGGACTCAATCTCGCTCTTTTGACGGACCAAGATGAATCCTTACCAATTTTTCTATTTATACACTTGTTATCACTTTTGACCTCCAATCATTGTGATTTTTTAAGGGTTTCTCAAAAGAAGAATTTCATTTTTTTGTTTGCTAAAAATTATAGGACTCTTAAAAATTTCTAAGAGAAAGGTATATATAAAAGTGAATTTAAAAATAACCATAACTAACTCTTAACTAGTGATGTTGCTTCAATCTCAAGTCTTAAAGTCCTAAACTAAATAACTCGTAACTTTACCCTCCAAAAATCTAACTAATCAATTCTAGTAAAGTATAATAAGATCAATAATGATCAAGATGACACAGTTGATTTGGCTCAACACTTGTTAATCACCTATTGCAAGTTAACCTAAAAATTAATTGGGTCAAATGTGAATAATTGGTCTCCTAAACAGTAACAAATTCATATCTATCCCTTCCCCACACTTAATAACGTATAGTGTCCTCAATGTACGACTAAAAAAAAACATAGCAACAAGAAATGAAACAAGAAAAATCAGCATAGGGAAAAAGGAAACATATGTACTGAAAAAGAAACTAATACTTCCCTACCAATCGAAAATTAGGGGAAGAAGTTCAAAATGAGGAAGCATCATCATTACATATCTAAGTTCACATGCCTTGGCCAATGAAAGACAACACAAAAAAAAAATATGAACTAAGAAGAGGGATCGAAATCCGTCTCTTCATCCTCCTCCTCAGATGGTGCCTCAGCCATCATAGCATCATCATTGCCGTCACTGTCCTCAACATCCTCTTCACTACCTCTAGCCACCTCTTCTTCACCACCCTCATCATCCTCTTCTTCACCATCCTCATCATCCTCTTCTTCACTCTCACTATCCTCATTACGTATATTCGACTCTTTCATTTTGAGAAATTTTTCCATTTTGTCTTGGCGGATATGAAGTTTATCCACACTTTCTCTTATATAACGAACCTCAGACAGCAACATATCAAATTTGTCTTCAAAGCTTGCTGAAGACGTCTGGCCTTGAGATGTGCTACTGCGAGAGTGTCGACCATGATGTCTTGTTGATAATAGGTTCATGAGTCGAAATGAATTAAGGCACATAGGAGTGACTTGATTGACTAAGGTAAGTGAGGGCCAAACAACAACCTTAGTCCGCATAGCCTATACGAGTAAAGTGATGTAGGGGCCACAACAAATATGCCCTTTCTTTCGTTTAGTGGTGGCTTGGTGGTAGAAAAGTTCAGTGAGCTCGATGGCGAGATTGATGGGATGTTTATGAATAACACTGTACAGATAGAGGCAATCCTTGTTGGACACCATACTAGTGCTGAAGCCTCTGCCAGTTAATGTATGCGCAACAAACTAATGAAGAACCCGATATTCAGGCTTGACCAATTGAGAAGCCTTACTCCTTGCTGGATCATATGCATTACCAACAGTAATCTCATTCCAAAACGACCCTACTGTTACTCCATGAGGAAAACGACATGAGAGACGTTGGAACTCTTCTGTCCGTGTATATCTATCTTCATAGAGACCAAGATATCTACCCAATTGAGCTATGGTCATATGGAATGGGTGGCCACTCAAACTGAAATGTAGTTTGCGTTTGGGGCCCATGCCAGTAGCACTCTCTTTATCGAGTTTGTAAGTACATAAAAACTCCAAGGTCAGCTCTTTATAAACTGGAGCTTCAAGAGATAAAAAGCGCTCCCAAATGGTACCGTCCAAGAGCTCCTTCATTTCTGTGGTGAGCTTCAATTGAGCGAGAACATCCCAATTCAGACGAAGGGTCTCGCTAAAACGCTTATTCTTAAGTAAACTATAGCGTTGCGCTTGGTAATCTTCCTTAAATTGAAGCATTGGGTGCTCCATCGAAGGGAGAGTGGCTAATGGTTCAACAATTGCTCCTGCTTATGATGAAGAGGATGCTGCAAATTTGGATTTCCGTCGAATGGTAAGCTTTATGCGATTCGCCATTGAATACTTAAAAAGAAACAACAAACTAAATCAAAAACGCACATTCTTGCCACACGTAGTTCAAGAAGACAAAGGGAGATAAGATTAACAGTAAAGAATATTAACAGAATTCTCATTGGGACATTTAAACAAATATGTAGAGTGCAGCTAGAAAACTAGTTGTTGGAAAAGAAATAGCTTGCAAATGCATCCAACTAATTATACAATAGACCCACTACACTACAATTAGCTTGAAACACAGACGTCCCAACACATAAAAGACGCTAAATGACCCAGAATTGTTTTCTCATACTGCTAACCCTAACTAGCATAAGTAAATAATGATTAGCAAATTAGCAATCAAAATTCGGAATTAAGAGAGCATACATGAATATCTAACTAGATGAGGCATCATAAAGGCATTAAAATCAAGAAACACAAGGCAATGGTGTATGACGTTTATGAAAGAACAAAATAAATTTGCAAACCAAAATAAGAACCAATGTAAACAAGACCGAAATTTCTAGTAGCTAAACTACCTAAACCATGAGGAAGATAGAGCAAAATCAATAAGGAGAACTTACTTGGATCTAGATTCGTAATATCAGGAATCGTGATGTGAAGATGGAGAGAAGAGAGAATATGAAATAGAGATATGTTGGTTTGTGAGTGTGTGAGAGAGTGTGTGTGTTTTAAATAAATCGGGCGTGTGCAGAATCATGTAGGGCTGGGCAAATACGGGTTGCGATACGACCGTGACCCACGCCCGTGTAACTTCCTATGTTGGCATTGTCTTACCTAGGCGGACACGAGCTAGGATACGACTGTGTCCCACGCCCGTGTAACTCTCTGTGTTCGTGCGTAAATTCTAGATGCACACGGGATGGGACACAACCATGTCCCACGCCCGTGTAACTTTCTGTTGGCGCGTGTTAAAACTGGACGAACACGGGTTGGGACATGACCATATCCCATGCCCGTGTAACTTTCTGTAGGCAATCGGGAATACTGGGCACACACGGGTTGGGATACAACCGCATCCCATGCCCGTGTAACTTTCTATTTGCGTGGAGTATAACTGGGCGGACACGTGCTGAGACACGACCGTGTCCCACGCCCATGTAACTTTCTGTGGGTGTTGCAGATTAAAGGGGCTTGGATGGATACGGGCTGGGACACGACTATGTCCCATGCCCGTGTAACTTTCTGTTCTCTTTTTTTTTTTTTTTTTTAAGCCTAAATTCATGGATTTAATTTAAAAATAAAGGAAACTTAAAGGAATAAAAGTAATTAAACTAGAAAAATGAGAAAAAGAAAACTAAAGAGAAGAATAAAAATGAAACTAAAAGGGAAAAGCCTATGACTAAAATTGAAACGAATAAAAGAAGCAAAGCAAAGTTAGATAAAAGAAAAATAAAATGAAATAAACTTAAAGAACTAAAGTGTAAGCAAAGTTAGACATGGGTTGCCTCCCAAGAAGCGCTATAGTTAACGTCAATAGCTCAACGGGATACTTCTTCTCATGATAGTTCTGTCGGGTGGAGATAAAACTCCTCTCGTCCAACATGCTCCAAGTTTCCACTTAAGTATAACTTAAGTCTCTTCACTTCTCTAATGTCTCATATGTCTTATGAAATCCTAATATGTCCTTTTATAATGTATTGTAAGGTTTCCGTTTTCGTCACCAGACACGGCCTGAGACATGGCCGTATCCCTAGGTCGTGTAACTTTTTTACCCTAGCAAATTTTCCTGCATGGACATAGCCTAGGGATATGGTCATGTCCTAAACTGTGTAACTTCAAAACTTCATAACTCCTTCATTTGAACTCCAAATTGAGTGAAACTTGATTCCTTTTCTTCATTTTCAATCCTAGAACGCATTTAAACCTTGAAATCAAAATTTTACTTAATTAAGTATCAATTTCTTTAAAGAAAACAAAAAATGTAAGGGAAATACTATAAAATCACCATGTGAAATATGTTTAAAATTAGAGTTATCAAGTATCTTGGTCTTCGTACCTAAGTTAGGCCAACAACATAAATGCCATGGGGATCTTGAGCCTTAGTGGTTTATCCAAGAATCTTGGATTTCGAATATCAAGGAATACTGTAGAAGTACTGCTTCATGGGAACAAGTAAGGTGCCACGTTTTCCTTTGGGAATCTTGGACTATATCTATTTAAAAGACATACTTTCCTAATTGGGTAAGATACAAATCTATCTAGATTCCCTCCTTGAAACCTAAAAATAGCGATTAAACTATATAGATAAGACAGTTTATGGCACACACACACATGCCCTATCGCTCTTTCTTTCATTTAATCAAACAAACACTAACTCAAGCATCGAAGTAATCACACTAGAAAACCTCCTAGTGCCCACTAACATTATCCTTTCTTGTAGATTTAGGTAGCATTTGGTTGTTAAGACTAAATAAGACAAGAAGGACTAGATAGAATAAACACAAGGAGGAAAGAACAATACAATATTGTTGTAGATTTTTTTTTTGCATAATATTAGTTATAGATTTTTGTAATGTCCCTCATTTGCTATATATAAGGACTAGACTTAATGTTATATTTTAATATTAATACTTTCAATATTGTCTAATATTTATTTAAAAAAATTTTAATATTATTTTAAAAGTATAAATTTTAAATATTTATTAATATATACATCCTAATATTATCTAATATTTGTTTAACTACATTATTATCCTCAATACATGTATTTTTGTCNTTTAAAAGTAGAATTATAATAGATATAATAATATATACATCCTAATATTATCTAATATTTGTTTAACTACATTATTATCCTCAATACATGTATTTTTGTCCAGTGAAGTCAATTTTTATATCATATTGTAAATGAGACAAATTTTGAGCAATTTGTTCAGTCCCTTAAGCCATTTTTTGTTCAATAACTAAGCTTAAATTGCAAACCAAATATTGGGAAAAAAGATCATGTCCAATCTAATCCCACAAATTTTGCATAATCAAATGATACCTAAGCTTTCCCTCAAGGCCCCAAATAAATAAGCTCTATTGACAAAATTCAAGTGACAATAATTCCAATAAAAACTCAAATAATTAGTCTTAATATATACTAGAGACATGTGAATTTTCCAAACAATAACCTAGTGAATATCCTGTCTGTTTGGTTCATTTACCTTCTTACCATGTAGATTATTGGTATAGTTAGTTTCATTAGTTTAGTTTAATTTTATTGTAAAAGCCATAACTTTGTTTTAGCTAAAAGTAGTGTCTATATAATTGGTCCTTACTATTCAATCCTTGTAGGAATGACTTGGTCTTACCAATTATTTTTATTATTACATATACAACCTAATATACTTACTAGTAAATTGTACTAAAGTTTACGCATATCAAGTTTTAATACACAACCATACGGATGATAGCATACAATTCAATTAATCATTCAATCAAACAACTATAAGCGAAAAACAAACAATAAGCAAATAGTAGATCATTAGATTTCTTTTAGATGTAATTTCTCACTTGGTAAGGTCCTTAGAATTAATCAAATACAATAACTGGGTCATTTAAAGAGATAATAATAAGACTTTGATGAGTGTTTTTCATAAAGCTTTGTTATTACAATAAATATGTTTATCATAACTTACCTAGTTACTAGTTTGACTTATTTTCAACATTTTTAATTGAATTTTGCTAAACTTGGTTCATAATTTTATAATTTAAGGTTGGTGTGAATGAGCCGAAGCATACTTTTATATGGAATTGCTCGTTTAATACTAGTTATTTGATTTTTTGCTATTAATCGACTCCAAATTTGAATACAAATATATACTTAACTACTAAATGACTTAAACTATTATGGTTGGCTCCTAATTTTCATCTAAATATGTATTTAACTACTATATTTAACTACATTAAGATTCTCATGGCTACAATATGGATCCAATTAAAATTATTAAGGTCTCACATTACTTAAATTTACCATAAATATAAAGTATTATCATTGATAAATGAATTAACTAATAATACATAACTTTACAATTCTATATTATTACAATATTCACTTGTTTAGTACTTATATATCATTTGATTGTAGCTATAATTTTTATAAGCATCATAATTTATTAATTTTGATTTGTTATCAAGGAAAAAAAGAACATTTTTTATACAATTATAAAATAGACATTGTAAAGGTTATTTCAAAGTCAAATAGTAAAACTTGGAAAAATACATTTAATTCAAAAGCCTAGTCACTAAAACTATCACAACACATTTTAAAATATTTTATTACAAGTTTTTGTATATATATATATATATATATATATATATAATGCCACTAGCATATCAAAATTACATCACATAAATAGATCAAGTAGATTACCCTCATAACAAAACAATCATATGTATACATTTCAAATTCTTGTGCATACCATTTTGCTGTATTATATATTTATAGATACATTCATATATATAAATATATATATGTTGACCAAGTATATATGTATATGGAAATGGATTCTTATGTTTTTTGATGTTAATACATATATATCAAAAAATACTTTTCCAAATAATCCAAGATATGCAAATCTACCTATTTAGACAGACACTTAGTCTTTATATGCAATTAGTTATGCATGCACACAAACACATGCACACATATTTATAGAATTGATCATTTATTAACTTTTCCCTAAATACAAAATATACATTTATAGTTCTTTTTATTAGTATGATTATTCATAGAATTTTATATGAACATAAACATATAGATTTATTTGCATTTATGTATGTTTCAAAGATTTATTTATTCTTATTATTATTTGACACTTTAATACTTATGTAAGTAGTTGGTTATTTATGTAGCATATCTTCAAGAACATATATTACCCTTACTACCCATTCATTTCATCTAACGCATTAGAGTTGCAATGGAATTCCAATTCTAAGGAATCAAATAGCCATGTAATCACTATTATGGTGTTTACTTAAACAAAAAACGCAATATAAAGAATAGATATGTAACATAGTTAAAATTACTAAAATACCCTCTTCTTCTACTTTCTCCACAAACCTTAACCCAAACTACACCACAATATACTAAATTATAGAGAAGTTTGCTCTTTTCACAAGAATAAATCAAAGTAAAAAAAAGAAATGAAATAAACCCTTCCACTGGCACTAATCTTTTAAAGTACTTGTCTTTTCCTAGATAAGCAAACCCTTCTACTAGCATTGGTGTTACAAAGTATGAATGGCTTTGTGTTTTGTTAAAGCTGTTGGACAAATCTTTCTAGGTTGAAGTTATGTTCTTCGATGATATTTGGGGTATGTAGAAAGGTTTGGACCTTTAGGGTATGGTTGTGTCGTAGCTATGTATGGTCACCAAAGGAGCGGTTGGTGGTGGTGGAGATCATTAATGGCAATGATTTGGCGATAGGTAATGCATCGGGATGTGGGTTTATGGTGGTGGTGTATTGTGTTGGCGATGTATAATAGTAGTAGTACGTGGTGGTGTTGGTTTCTCTAGTGGTGGTAATGTGTGTGGTGGTGGTGGTTCCCTCGGTAGTAGTGTTGCATGTAGTGGTAGTGTCTATGATGAAGCCTACAGTTTATGAAAGAGATGAAGAAGAAAAGGGTATAGAAAGTCTTTTTTTGGTTGAATCCCAATTCTTAAGTTTAAGGAAGAAATCCCTATTACTTGATTTCAAGTAATAAGGATTCCTACCGAATCCAAAGTCCATAATAAAAATCTAAGTAAACAATATAATAAGGAATAAGGGGGGGATGGAATAGCCTTTCCCCCAAAGTGAACATGCAGTTAATATTATTGTTTTACTTATATATATGTATATTTACATATAATATATTTTCCTTTAAGGCTTATATATATATTATATGTACATATATCTTTCTTTTAAGTAATTCAATATTTTGGAATTTAAGATTAGAAAAATAAATATATACATTTATAGGTTCAAGCCAAACTATAACTAACATCATGTAACCTATACAAACCCTCTATATGCTAGATCTCTTTATCCTACTAGAATGATGGAGCAAGTTTAATATATAAATGAATTCAATTATCAATCTAACTATATGGGATATGCATGAAGAGCTACTAATTAGCTAAAATGTTATAGTATACATGCATGCAAACTCCTAATTTCAACTTCATTTTTTAGCTCATTGTTATCTATAAATTGAAAACAAATACCCAACATATTTTTGGCTCTACGAGACCTCTCTAATTATGTAAAAAAATTTATAGAAACAAGTTTAAATCAAAGTCAAATCATGCATCAAAGTGGCCTACCCATGCTAAAAAATGCAGCAAATATATATATATATATATATAGATATAGATATTTCTTCTAATTACACAAATCTATTTACAATAGGCTTTCCTAATTTTTAAGGTGAAATCAAACACTGAACTAATAGTCAAGTAATGCTAATCTAAAAAACAAATAGGCTTAGTGTAATTAGTTATCAATGGTAAAATATCATTAATTAAATTAAACAAATGTAACTATCTCATGGAAACTAGGGCTTAATAATGAATTACTTAGAAAGATTAACTAAAATGTAAAACAAAAGAAAAGGAAAAGAAAACAAGCCTTACTCAACACTATCCTTTTTCCCTTGTTCTCCCTTAGATTTTACCCAAGACTCTTATTTATAGTATACAAGACTTATTGTTATAAAGGTCTCTCAAAATAAGAAAGATTTCTTGAAATAATATAATCATGTCCTAAGATCATAAGTGTATAACTCAACATGATTCCCATTACAATTAAAATTCTCAAAATCCATAGACTCAAGGATCATAAGGAAGGATTATGAACGTGATCTTAACTGTGATATTCATTGATCATCAATCTTTAACATGATCTTTCTTCATGGTCATTCTTCTCAAACATATGCATCATTAAAGCTCTAAAACTTCACTAAATCGTCTCAAAATCCTAAAAAATATAACAAGCTCCTCATACGAAACATACAAATTAAATATTTCGCAAATAAGCCTCAAATCACTAAAACTAAAACAAATAACAACTAACAGTAACAAAACTACCCTAAGATATATGTACAAAATAAGTGTTATCACCATGCATATGCCTCAAATAAAAATATACGAACAAAATATATGTGAAAATATATAAACCATAAAAGAGTATAAACTTGAAAACCTCTTTTCCTTTTTCCTCTTGAAGTTATGCCAACTATATATGGAGTAGGGAAGTAATATTTTCTTGTAATCAAATTGTTAATCATGATTCAAATTATCAAAATGAGTTGAATTAAATATCATTTACTTAGCATATTATTGGATCATATATGAATTAGAGAAACTTAAGGTTATTTACTTGTGTATAAATTTGATTAAAATGAGTAGGAAGCATAAATAACTAATTAATGGTTGATTTGAAGACATCAAAACATCTTTGATTCATTAGGCATATAGAAGAATCACTTAGATCATAAAATGATGAATCAAAGTAAAATTGATATGAATTATAGCATATAAATGCATGAACTTACCCATTAAGGAGTTTGTAAGGAGAAGATCAAATTAGAAGCTTAAAAATTTATTGAAGTCATACGTAACTAGAAGAATGAAAATGATCACAAGATGAAATCTAAAGTGTAATTGAGGAGAATTATGATAATTAGATGTATAGACTTAGTAATTAAGGAATTAGAATATCAAGATCATAAAAGTTAATTAAGATCCCTAAGTAAAGAAGAAAATGAATCTTTAAACCTACATAGCGCATGTACTACACTTAGGAGAAGGGTTAAGTGAATCTTAAGTATATAGTTGCTTTGGATCTAAAGGATGGTGAAAATCCTAAAGGAGTAAAGAGGAGAGAGAGAGAGAGAGAGAGAGAGAGAGTGTGTGTATATGTCCCTTTACCTATAACCTTATCTTCTATTTATAGTTGATGAGGTCAAAATATTTTAGGAAAAATATGGGTGACTATATCTAGGGTAGAATCTTTTAAATTGTAAATGTATATCTAGTTGAATAGATACAAATCTTTTACAAACCAAAGTATAACTAAGCTAATAAGAATTAGCCTCCAAGTCCCATCACTCACTCTTAATTTAAAGCTTAGTTAACACCACTTGTTGGATTCTTAACCATTTCCTAACTCCAAAAGAAGTTGACCTATTTATGCTACGATGATCAAACTATGCATCCTAGCTGTTACGAGTTTAGTCTTCTCTTCATGCTAGAGCAAGGTCAAGCTAAGCTATTCGAAGACCTTCGACCTATTATACCAATCTATTTTGGAGACTTCCTTACTTTCCAAGTGCAAAACTATTATGAAGGTGTTCCTAAGCTATTCCAAAGAGTTTGTTTTGAGCTAAATAGAGAATCAAAAGCTATTGACCTTATCTCAACACATTTGAGTTCATTACATACTAGACTCTCTCTTGAAGACATGTATTCCACAATCTGCAACAACTCAAACTTAAAAAAAAACATGTTAGTTGTGATGAAAAGAAAAACCATAACTCATGCTAAAAGAGCTCACTAAGCTAATGGCCATGCTGTTGATGAAACTTTAGAGTAAATCCAAGCTAAATATCAATGTAACTAACCTAATGATGAATTTCCAAATAGAAGAGTTTACCCAACTTATGATGTTTAAGTTAGTGGAGTTGAGCAAAGAGCCAATAGGAGAATGGAGGTCGTAAAGGAAGAAAAGAGTGGTGATGAAGAGTTCTATGAAATCGATAAAAGACTAAATCAAGTACATTAAGGTGGTAGACTTCATGGCCAACCTAATAGAGTTAAGTATCCTGTTTAACATCCTTAAAGAAGAGTAGAGTGACCTGCTCATCAAAGAATCGATCTTATTGATGTTGGCGAAGTTGGTGAGGAGTTTGATGAGGATTATTATCAAGAGTACTATGCTATCCTACCTCCTAGAAGTATTAATAATGTGAGGATCCAAATTTTGAGCTTCGTAAGAAGTAGGAGTCCTGATGAGTACTTAAATTGGGAAGAGCGAGTGGAAAAATTGCTCCAATATTATCGTTATATTGAGTAAGACAAGGTTAGACTTGCTACTCTAGAATTTACTAAATATGCCTGTATGTAGTGGAAGAAGTTGCATGTGATGAGAAGAAGAGATGGTAGATGAGGTGTAAGAGTATGGGAAGAAATAAAAAGAGTGATGAGAAGAAGGGATGGTAGATGAGGTGTAAGAGTATGGGAAGAAATAAAAAGAGTCATGCGAGTAAAGTTTGTTCTCAATTCATACTATCAAGATACTTTTGGTGACTTTATAGGAATTGAGACAAGGGAATCGATTTGTTAATGAGTATGTGCAAGAGTTCCAAATGTTGATGATCAAATATGAAGCAAATGAGCTTAAGGCCAAAATTGTTTCAAAATTTGTTATTACCCTAAGATATGAGCTTAGAGATGTTGTCAAGGTACAATTCTTTCATGCCCTTGAAGAAGCTTTTAAGATCGCCCAATGTGTTATGAGACAAAAAATGACCAAACCTTATTGAGCTCGTAATTCCCGACCTATTCAATTAGTCTGACCTATTTAAGGGAGTAGTAGGAAGACTAGTGGCTCAATATTGATCAAGAAAGAAAGACATATATTATAAGTAGAAGGAGTAACGATGGAGTAAGGAAGGAAAGAGAAGGAATCTGAAAAGGGGTAGCCCTTAAGAAGGAAAACCAACAAGATGAAGTAATTTAAATGAAAGGGTTTTGAACATGTGGCTACTTAATGTCCAAATAGACGAACTATTGTTATTAAAGGAGATGCTTCAACCTTTGAAGTGTACAGTACTAATGAAGAAATTAGTGAAGCTTTAGAAGAATAAGATTGAGTAAAGGTAGAAGTAATGGGAGATAATATTTATCTAGATGAAGGCGACATGTTAGAATTGGTTGTCCACTGAGCTATGAATTTAAAACTTGACAAAGAGAATGGGCAAGTGATAATTTGTTTCATACTACATGCAAGCTGAAAGATCAATTATATGTATTGATCATTAATAGTAACAATTGTGTGAATGTTGTATCCAAGAGTTTAGTTGTTTACTTGTTGACCTTTCTACATCCTAAACTGTATAAGTTATATTAGATAAATGAGAAAGGATCATAACATGTTGCAAAATAAGTATCATCAGTATAGACACTCAATTTTTACCCCCTTTATTTTTTTATTTTTAGTTCCTCAATAAGTTCCAAATTAAGAAAAACACACAAAAAAAAAGGAAATTAAAGAAATCCCAAAATAAGGAAATTTAGAAAAAATAAGAATTTTAGAAAAATACAAAAAGAAAAAAATAAGAAGAAGCTAAAAAAAAAATAAGAAACTTAGAAAAGGATTAAAAAATAGAAAATTTAGAAAGAAACCTAAAAAAATGAGAAATTTAGAAAATAAAAAAAAATTGAAAAAATTGAAAAGAAAAATAGAAGATTTTAGGAAATTAGAAAATAACAATTTAAAAGGGTAGATTTTTAATAAATTTAGATGTCGGGCCGTTGGGCCTGCGGCTTAGAATTGAATTTAGCCTAAGCTGATATAGTCTAAATGTGAAATTTAATTGCACATATAGATAAAGCATAAACCAACAACTTAACAAATAAACACTTAGACATATGCATTAGGTTTAGTTAGAGGTCTTGGGTTCAAATCTTGGTGAAGGCATATAAAAGTCTTTTTTATTTTTTATCACATCAAAGACTGTCACATGTCAGGATCTAATTGCGCCACGTATCCTAACACATAGCATTGTTAGATTAGATGACGTGCTGACGTAGCACCACGTTGGTGCCACATTAACATTTTCTTTCTCTTTCCCTCCTCTTTCTCACAATTTTCCCTACCTTTCTTGGCTGAAAAACAACCTACCCCCTTCACTTTGGAGCCAATTTTTGCACAGATTTCACATACATACACACGATTTCTTGCTTTGATTTTGTTTATCACATGGCTTACTTCAAATGGGAGTCAAGAACAAGTCTAGATTCACTTAAGAGCACATTCAAATTGGCTTTCAAAAATTGGAAAAAAGCTAGAAATTCGAAGTCATTCATTTATGCTCAAATTCGCTATTAGTGGACTTTCCAAGCTTAGGCCAATTCAAAATACTATAAATTAGACTCTCCCAATCACATACGACCATCCATAACCATTAACAAGCAGTAGAATCATCGCAAAACCCTCTCTCTCTCTTGCTTTCTCTCTCTAATATTAGCTCTCTCTCTCTCTCTCTAGCTCGAAGTTTGGTTGTAGTGGTTTTCGAACGAAATCAACACTATGGCCATAACCCCCACACTCTTAGCTCTCAGCTTAGCTTTTCTAAAGCGCCGCCATAGCTCCTAGCCATATGACTAAACCTCACCAACGAAAACCCTAACCCACACAGCCACCACTTTACACCACCACTAAACACTACCCTAGGCACAAACCAACCCCATCACCACACTCCTCAACCTCAAAAACGCCCAACCTAACCAACTACTCACCTTCAGTAGCCACCTATGGCAGTCATTCAACATCCACGGCAACCACCACTCTGTACCACCCTCCAAACACCCTCAAATGCTTAGGCATCGAACTTACCCCCTAAACCCAATTAGATAATCATAAAGACCCCTTTTCTCGGTCGATTTAGAGCTCTGAGTGATTAGAACCACCCTTATCGATGCTACTACTCTTCCTTTAACTATGACCTGAATCCAATCGAGCTTGAACTACGATCTAAATCCAACCTCACAATCCAACTCGAAGTCTAACCCACATCCCTGACCTGTACCCTGATCTAGCATTCGGTTCAACCCTATTTTCTTTTATTTTATTCATTCATTTTTTTTTTCATTTTATTTTATTTATTTAGTTATTTATTTATTTATGTACATGTAAATTATAATAATAAAAAAAAAAGAAAAGAAAAAGAAGTTTATTTATTTATTTTATTTTTAGTCTAATAGATAAAAATAAAAGGAATAAATAAAATAGAAAAGTAAAAAGATATAAGTAAATAAGTTAAGGAATTAAGATTACTTTTAACACTTAGAAAAATCAAGTTTTTCCAAAAAAAAAAAATAATAATGAATATAATTGGATCCTTTTTAAGGTAAGGACATTTAAGAACTTTCCAAAAAAACAAAAACCTAATTTAGGACCTTCCTTTTTAAAAATTTTCTTAAATAAACCAAATTGAACTAAAAACGTAAATTCAACATGTTTTCCAAAATTAAAATTTCAACCCACTAAAGTTTTACAAAAAGAACTACATACATCTAATCCCGAATAATGAATACATAAGCACCTACAAGACAACGATAAAAAAAAATAATAATAATTTCCTTTTTTTTTTTAGTTTAGATTACTTCGTTTAGCCAATTAAAGTAATGAATAAATTGAGTTCTACTTCATGAAATTAAAAAGTGATTTTTAAGATTAAGGTTAAATTTTAAAAGTTAATGGTACCTGTAAGGGTTTAAAAAACTTAACCCCTGGATCCAAATCTCTTATTTTAAAATTGTTTACAATTTTGGTTTTTATCAAAAGATTAGTAGCTAAGTTATAACCAATTCACCTAATTGGTTATAATTTAACTTTTTTTCCGAGCTCTAATCGAGTGGTGACTCTAAAGTGGTTTTCAAAATACAAAAAAAAAAAAAATAACCGATTTTCTTTAAACCCTAGTTAAGGGTCAGTATTAAATAGGTAAGGGTTTAATACTAGTTAGTTTAGAAAAAACCTAATATTATAAAAACTATGAGGTAAAAAACTAGGCTCAACAGCTTGGCAACTCCATTAAGAAGCATCAAGAGGGTTGGCCATTTAACTTTCTAAAATTAAAATTAATCCCTAAAAATCACTGTAGTGTAATTTATTAATTTTCTTTGTTATTTGTATTATAACCGTACTAACATTTTTGCAGGTTTAGTTTTTTGTATTTAACTATTTTGAGGGGGGGAAATTTATTTCTTATACCATGAATGCATGATAGATACAGTCAAACCTAGACAGTCATTAGACCTTGGGACGAGGAGTCATTGTGTAAGTTTTAGGTGTAGTGGGGCAACCACCGTTCAGAGCCAATTAAGCTACCTCACTTAAACTACAATGTGACTAAGGAACCATTTTTTCATAAAAGCATGAGGTCACAAAGTTTAAAGACCTCTAGAACCTACCCTTCTTGCATACATTCTTCAGGGTTTGGCAAATAGCTAATAAGGTGACATTGTTATAAAGAAAAAAAAAAACCTAAAGCTTATTTCCCTATTTTTCTCCTAGAATTCACTTTCAGCTTCTATTATTAACTTCATGTCTATACTATTATCTTACATATTAGATGCACTGGGATATGGGGAGTCATTTGTTGCAGGGTAGATGTGATCAAACCTAAGCTATCTTAAGACCCTAGAAGAGGGGCCATTGTGTAGGCTTTAAGTGTTGTGGTGTAACCATCGCTCGAGGTTGATTAGGCTACCTTATTTAAGCTCGATGTGACCAATGAAAGTGTTCTTTAACAAGTAAGGTCATATAGCTTAAGGACCTTTTAGAATTTACCTTAATTCCATTCATGAACCCTATTCCCAAAATTGGTAAATTGACACAATGTGACAAAACCACAAAAAAAAATTCTATGAAGTTTCCTAATATTTTCCTTGTAAATGCTTTCTTCCTGCAAATACCAATGTAATCCCTATGTAAATAAGATAGTTCTGATATAATTTTCATTTCATCATTTTTGTAGAAAATGGGTAGGTCCTCTCATACATAGGCCCTTTTCAAAGAAGTCCATATCCATGAGCCTTTAGAGCATAAAGGCATACTTGAAAGGTGGTTTCAATTTTTCGATCTAAACCACCAGAAATTTATTAAAGACAAGATTAAGCCCATCCTCTCTTTACTTAAAGTCCAAACCAATGTCACTATGGTACGAGCTTTAGTTTACTTTTAGGACCCTCAGAATCAATCTTTTCACTTTAGCCCATGCCAACTAAGCCCAACTGTTGAAGAATACTCCTATCTATTAGAAGAAAAGGTAGCCATACTACAAAAGAGCATTATAGATTTGGAAATGACAATGGGCCACATACTTAGAAGATTTCAACACATAATGTTCAATACTGATCAAATGTTAGTAAACCCAAGTGATGAGGGAGGCCTAATAAGAAAAAAGCCAAGGAGGAATGAGAAAAAACAAGCCTAAGGGACTTAGAGGAGACAATTCACCCAATTAGAGATCTCAATTACCTAAATCTTTCATTATTTGAAAGCAACAAGGATTATAGGTTGTGAAAAGCCCCTAATCCGAATTACAAAACACGTAGCTTTGACCCAAAAGCACGATGCGACTATCATATGGGTCACAAGGGGCACTCTATTGAAAAATATTAGAGATTGAAGAATAAGATTCAAGACCTAATTGATGCAAAAATCTTTCAGCCAAACCTATAATAGGTTGGTCTTTCTTCAAGTCATGGGGATAGTCTAATTGAGTCGCTTAGACCTTCATTTCTTTTGAGCTTACCAATGCCATCTGATTAACTCACAAGTTGTTTTAAGTAATTAGGCACTTGTTAAGATAGGGGCAAAGAAAGTTATTTTCAATAAAGTCTATAATAGTTGAAATGATACCGTTGCCTTTTCAATTGAATGATTACAATGTTATTAGGGTAAATAAATTCCTCCTTAAGGAATCAGTAACCCACTTTTAAAAGGTTTAGTCTGAAAAGAGGTAAACTATTTTCTACACACTAACCTAAAACACTTTAAGAGTTGAGTGATATAAAGGTGAGGATACTTTGGTTTCATTCCTTAAAGGAAGTCCACTTTGAATGTGATATGCAAATTAAAATAAAGTTAGGAATTCACTTCCAATTCCTAAACAAAATCATCTCTTGTCCAGCCTATTGGACCCATTGAAGAATTTTCAAATTTAAACCCTATCGAGAACCATCCTATTGAGAACCACCCCATAGTGGGGCAACTTGGAGGTAAGGGTCATTGATAAGGAGAGAGGGATTAAAATTGGTTTATGCTTGCTTCAGTGATGTTAAATTCAAAAGCAACTTTTATTTTAGAGAAGTTATTTTTCTTTCGAAATGAAGAAGAGCCATATCTTTTTTAAAACACCTCGAGCTTATACTTACCTCACCCGAGCTCATATAATAGAAATCCATAAATTTAGGGCCCTGAATCACTTAAGAGACAAAAACTTAGCAATGGAGACTTACGGCCAAAAGAAAAAGAAAGAACAACAAAAGAACAATGGGGCAAAAAAGAAAAAGATGAAGTAAAGAGGTTAGAAAATTGGGCCCAAGTATAAATCAAAAGCCCTAAGAGATATATCATATCTCAGTAAGGGCAACTAAATCAAATCAAAAGTCAAAGCCCAAAGACACAAAGCTCTTACCTTAGAAACCCAAAAGCTCTATATCCACTTTGAAGCCTCTCTTATGCTGAATCACAGTAGGCCTTCCTACCTATAGTACCACCCTATAGAATAAAAGCTCTTCCGATCCTAAAAAGTAATTTATCTTTAATAGAAGTCATTTTTGAAACTGGGGCAAGAATATTTCTAATTTTTCCTAAGGTTCTTAACTTGTACACCCGGGATTAATATTTCTTTCAAAACAGGCTTCTTCATTAGTCCCTTTTGAAACCTTTGGACCAAAAGCCTGAATTCATAATGATAAACTGAAAAAGACCTAATGGATTGATCAAGGCATATCACATGCAAAATAGACTATAATTTAGGGACTATAGTCAAGAGTGTAATCAGGGCCGAAAGTTTACAAGGAAGTCCTCTTTGACTAAACTAGTCATAAGTTACCTTTTCCTTAAAAAAATGAGGGTGTTTGAAACCATAAGGCCCCAGCAAGCGGCCTAGCATCTAAGAGGCCCATGTGATTATTAAGGAAGGATTCTTTACCTATTAGCAAAATAAAAAAGAAAATAAAAAAAAAACAAGAGAAAGAAGAAAAAAAAGGGAGTAATAAAAAGAAAGAAAAAAAAAGAAGAAAGAGAAAGAAAGTATCTTTATTCCAAGTCCATGTCAGCCCAACTAGCTAAGTTTTCAAGCTATTCCAATGTCTTTTTTAATGTAAATGGTTTTCACCAAAGGGTTTATCTGTAAATATTTTCCTCAAACTAAGTAGTGTTTTGGACAAATTTAATCCTAGCTAGTTCTTAAAAGGGCTATTCTGCCTTCCATCCATTCAACTCTCTTCAAGGTCTTTAGCAAACCCATAGGGCGCTTCTATTCCTCAATTACCCTTACCATACCCATAGGGCCCTTCAGTTCACCAAGTTCTTTTAACAAGCCCATAAGGCATTTCGTTTTTTAAAGATCTTTTAGCAAGCCCATAGGGTACTTCCCTTCATTAAGCTTCTCTTAGCATGCTCGTAAGACACTTCTTTTCATCAATTCCTTTTGGCAAGCCCATAGGGCATAACATTAAGACCAAGTTTAGGGTTACTAATCCTCGAGAGATACTCCCGCTTAGGTTGGTAAGCCTAGTAAGGCTACAACTGGGTTTTAGATCAATCCCAATTTAAGGTTGTTAGTCCCCAAGAGATGTTCCTGCCTAGGTTAGTAAGCCTAGTGAGACATGACCAGGTTTTAAATTGATCCTAGTTTAGGGTTGCTAGTCCCTGACAGACGCTCCTACCTGGGTTAATGAGCCTAATGAGGTACAACCAGGTTTTAGATTAATCCTAACTTAGGGTTACTAGTCCCCAAATGATGGGAATCAAGCTACCGAACCCCTAACCCACAGCCAAGCCCAAGAACTAGAGGGGCTAGTATGATAAAACCTTCTATTATAACTAACCCCTGTTGAAGCCAAGTACTTCCTTGCCAAGTCACCCTTCATATTGTATTGCATGACTGCCCATTTTTCTGTAGTAAGCCAATTTAATGATTACTCTCTAGCACCATGCTGACCAATTACTTGGCATCTTTCTTACTAAGAAGTTGAGAGAGAGAGTCTTAACTGACTAAGCCATTCCTACTCAAACTAGCCCATCTGTCCGTACTTTTTTGTCTACATTTCCTAACGAGCTCACCAATGTAGCATTGCCACTTATACAATATCATGTGCAAAATCCGTCGCACCAATAATTTTTTTTCTTATATATTCATTTTTACCTTTTTATATCTTATATATTACTTCCTTAGAAAATACTCTTTTTGTCTTTTCCTTTTTAGGCAGGTTGCCCTAACCTATGGGTATAAATACCCTTGTAATTGTAACTGTGACAACATCAAATTATTCTTAAAATACACTCTTTGAGCACTTTTTTCTTCCTTGCGTAAGCACTATTTGTTTACTCTTAGCATCATTCTTATCATTTCCCTTAAGCAAGGTTAGGTGGCAAGTAACCTCACTAGACCAATTCGTGCATCATATCGAATTGAGTCGTAAGTCCTCAGAAGTTCCATTAATGCGTCATATCCTCTAGAGCTGTTCATAGGTTTTGCTTACTGTTTCATTCTTTGTTTTTACCCTTTCATACTATTCCCTATTGATCCTTTTCAAGCTTTCTGCAAGCTTGGACCCATTCGGTGACTAGCCTTCTCTATTCTTGGTCATGGTTCACAACATCTTAGTACTAGAACGGAGATTTTATGTCAACTGTAGTAGTTCTTCACAAAGTTTTGTTATACTCTGTTTTATGTGTGTGAAATAGAGCACGTTACTGTATTCAACTAACTATTGTGTTGTTAACTGTTAATTTCCTAAAGTATTTATTTAAGTTTTGAATCTATGAAGAAAAATGATAGACCCAAGTATGAATGTTGGTATTGGTGATGACAATGGAGTTGGCTACTATGGATAACAATCTCAAGGAACTCCTAGAAGCACTGACGAGAGACTTAATGATGTAGCTAACCTCTTAGTAGATCTGATCTAAGCTGTTCATGTGCTATCTTGCTGACCCACTGAGATCATACAAAATACTCCACAAGTTGCTGAACTTATTAGAGGTCAGAACCTAGCTTGACCTATTCAAGGTGCAGGAGTTGGCGGTTGAGTAAGGTGAAGGATAGACCTGAGAGAGCTTGATGAAGAGGAAGAAGAGTATTTTGAAGAGGAGCATGTATGAATCCCTAGAGCATCTAACCATGTGAAGCTTCGCATTCCAAGTTTCAATAGATCTGGGAATGCTAATAACTATCTGGATTAAGAAGAGAAAGTGGAACATGTGCTTGATTACTATCAATATGAGGATTATGAGAAAGTGAGAACTGTTGCTATTGAGTTCTCCGGATATGTCATCATGTGATGGAAGAATTTTCAAGCCATAAGAAGACTAGAGGGGTACCAAGAGATTAACACTTAGCCCGAGATTAAGAAAGTGCTTAGAAACAGGTTCGTACTAGAAACTTATCTCCAAGATACTTTCACTTAGCTTTAAGAGCTAAGACAAGGAGGTTGATCTATTGATGAATATGTTCAAGAATTTCAAATGCTTATGATGCGTTACAAACTAGAGGAACCACCAGCTCGAACAGTCTTAAGGTTCATTATCAAGTTGAGTGGAGACATTTGAGACATTGTGGAGCTCTAACAATTTGACACCATTGATGAGATTGTTAGGATTGCTAAGTAAGTAGAGAGGCAAAGAAGGAGTTGAGCATCGGTGAGGATTCTGACTACTTGACCCGAACAAGTAAGTTACCGAGCTCAGTCGAGTACAGAGCCGAGTAGAAAAACTGACCTGATGGTGAAGTGCCGACCTGGACATAGGAGAAAGGGTAAGGGTCTGGCAGGAAGACCAGCCAGACTAGGTGCTTCAAGTGCTAAGGGTTCAGATACATGGTTGCTCAGTGCCCAAATTAACGGACGATGGTCATTAAGGGACACATCTCGAAGCTCAAAGTAGAGAGTACGAATGAGGAACCCGAGAGGAAGAGGTTCCTGTCGAAGAAGAAAATACCGAGAAAGAGTTGATTCAGGAGAATGTGTTTCCTAAGGACTTAGATTAATTACTCATGGTTGTCCAATGCACTATGAACATGGAACCCTTACGAGAGGAGAAGCAAAGAGAATTTGTTCCATACCACCTATAAGGTGAATGATCAAATGTGTACCTTTATTGTAGATAATGGAAGCTATACCAATGTAGCATCAGCTGATCTTGTTTTAAAATTGAAGTTGCTGATTGTTTTACATCCAAGGCCATACAAGTTGTACTGGTTGAGTGAGAAAGGAGCATTACATGTCACTCGACAAATACCACTACCAATCACTATAGGGAATTACTCTAACCAAATTCTCTGCAACGTACTACTTATGTACCCTTCTCATATATTGTTGGGTAGGTCATGGTTGTTTAAAAGGACAGTTATGCATAACGGCTACAAGAACATGTATATGTTTAAGAAGGATGACCAAAAGATCATGCTAAATCCAATGCCACCGAGAGAAGCTAATAAGTTACAGAAGAAACTTGCTTACAGATCAAAGAAGGCTCTGGTGATCAGTAGAGCCAAGCTCTGAGAGGCTATCATTGCTAATGAGCCAACCCTCCTATTGGTCAGGCGATTGTTAGAAATGAAGGAGCAGGGTAAGTTTGTTGCGAACCATGATAAATAATAGACAAGGCCGATCGCTAGATGGGTCCAAGCTTGTAGAAAGTATAAAAAGGATTAATGGGGAATAATGCGAAAGGGTAAAAACAAGGAATGAAATAGTAAGTAAAACCCATGAACAACTCTAGAGGATATGATGTACCAATCGAAATTCCAAGGACTCATGGCTCAATTTGATATGATGCATGAATTAGTCTGGTGAGGTTACTTGCCACTTAACCTTACTTAAAGGAAAGGATAAGAGTGATGCCGAGAGTAAATAAGCAAAATTTATGCAAGAAAAAAGTACTCAAAGAGTATATTTTAAGAATGATCTAATGTTGTCACAGTTTCAAGTACAAGAGTATTTATACCCATAAGTTAGGGCAACCTGTCTAAAAAGGAAAAGACAAAAAGGGCATTTCCTAAGGAAGTAATGTACAAGATATAAAAGGATAAAAAATGAATATATGATGATGCTAAATTAGTAAGGTCATTAGAAGATGCAAACAAAAAAGTACGGACAGATGAGCTTGTCCAAGCAGGGATAGCTTAGTCAGTCTGAAGTCTCTCTCTTGACTTCTCGGCAAGGAAGATGCTAAGTAATTGGTCAGCATAGCGCTACAAAGTAATCATCAAATTGGCATATTACCAAAAAATAGGCAGTCATATGGCATGACATGAAGGATGACTCGGCAAGAAAGTACTTGGCCTCGACAGGGGTTAGTTAGAATAGAAGGATTTATCATGCTAACCCCTTTAGTCCTTGAGCTTGGCTGTGGGTCAGGGTTCTGGTAGCTTGATTCCCATTATTCCTACCAGGTTGTTTTGGATTTGGGATCAAATCTGAATGGTGTTTGCTCAGTTCTCCATCAAGGTGATATAAACTAAGGTCGGCAACGTTAAAGGCATCAGAAACTCCATAGTCCTTGGGCAATTGCAACCTATAGGCATTGCCATTGATTTTCTAAAGGATTTTGAAAGGTCCTTCTACTCTTCCAAATAATTTGTTCTTCCTTTTATTCAGAAACTGTTCCTCGTTGATGTACCACCATACCAAGTCTCCTGGCTAAAATTATTTAGCTAACCTACCCTTAGTCTTTCCTTGTATTCTTCTAGCAGCTTGGTCGATGTGCTAAGTGACCTTATCATGGATGTACTAAAGGAATTATGCTTTGGCCATTGAGCTAGGGTCTTCTTGCACAGGTATTGGTATAGGGGCAACTCGAGATTGAGCTAGAATCCACCTTGAAAGGAGTCTACTTAGTGGTGTCATATATTGTTTGGTTATAGGCGAACTTGACTACTAGTAAGCAAACATCCCAATTAGCCAAGTTCTTACCTACTACAGCTTGGAGCAGTAACCTCAAAGTATAATTAACCACTTTTGTTTAGCCATCAATTTAGGGATGAAATGAAGTACTGAAGAGTAATTTGGTTCCCAGCCGATGCTACAGGGTTCCCCAGAAATGGCTCAAGAATTTTGGGTTTCTATCGGAGACTACACTTCTCAGTATGCTGTATATCCAAACAATCTCATGCAAGAAAAGAGAAACAATAGCTGAAGTGTAGTTAGTCTTACCGTAGGGCACGAAGTGTGCCATCATACTAAATCGATCCACGACAACCATTACAGAATCTTTGCCTTGAGCGATTCGCAGCAGTCCGAGAACAAAGTCTATGCTTAATACAGTCCACGGCCTTATTGGAATAGGCAAGGGCATTGCTTTCCCTTACTTAGCTTGGCACTTGGCTTTCTTACATATGGCACAACTTTCGACAACTCGGTATACATCTTTCCTCATTTTCGGCCAAAAGAATCGGCCATTTATCACTTCACAGGTCCTCCTTTCCCTAAAATGTCCAAAGAGACCTCTACTACAAGCTTCCCTGACTAATAGCTCCCTCAATGAACAAGTCAGCATGCATAATTTTCCGCCTCAAAACAAGTAGCCACCTTCTACATGATATTCGTCCACTGTCTTCCCATCGATGCATCATGAAATTATGGGTCCAAAGTACAAATCCTCAGAATACTGTTTTTAATACTTGCAAACCCAAAAAACCTAGTTTGTAGTTCTGATAAAAGCGCATATCTCCTTGAAAGAGCATCTGCAACTACATTCCTTTTTCCTTAGTTATACTTTATCACAAAATTGAACCCTTCAAGGAATTCAACCCATCTCGCCTGCTACTTTGATTACTTGACCTGACTTCGAAGGTACCTCAGCAATTCATGGTTAGTATATATGACAAATTCTCTTGATAATAAATAATGTTGCTAAACTTGCATTGTTCAGATCAATGCCAAAAGTTCCTTGTCAAATACAGAATAATTTAATTGGGGTCCTTAGAGCTTTAGAAGGCAATTGGTCTTCCTTCTTGCATTAGGATAGCAGCTATTCCAATGCCTAATGCATTGCATTCCAGCTCAAAAATTTCGTCGAAGTCAAGTAGTGCTAACACCAAGACGGAGGTCAACCTTTTTTTTACCTCAACAAAGCTCCTCTCCTCCCTTTCTCCTCATCAAAAGTTGGTGTTTCTCTTTGTTAGTTCAATAAGTGGCGCAACAAGAGTGCTAAAATTCTTGATGAATCTTACGTAAAACGAAGCCAGTCCATGGAAACTTCTCACGTCGATATAAGCAATAGGAGTTAGCCACTCGACAATTGCTTGGATCTTCTCATCACCGACTCACGAGCCTCTTCTACTGACTACATAGCTCAAGAATACCACTTGCTCCTAGCAAAAGCAACATTTCTTTAGATTGCCAAATGATCTCTCAACATAGAAGATATCTAAGACTGCTTTGAGATGTTCATAATGACTCAGCAAGTCGGCATTGTAAACTAAGATGTTGTCAAAGTACGCTGCGACGCACTTCTCAATGAGGTGTCTCAGCACATGGTTCATTAATCTAATGAAAGTGGTTGGGGAATTTGATAAGTCAAAGGGCATGACCATCTACTTATAAAGTCCATGTCGAGTCTTCAACGCAGTCTTCCATTCATCGCCTAGTCTCATGCAAATTTGATGGTAGCCAGATTTAAGATCAATCTTGCTAAAAATCATGGCTCCACTCAGTTCATCTAACATGTCTTCTAGCATCAGGATCAGATACTTGTATTTGATTATGATTTTCTTCATGGCTCGGCTGTCTACACACATCCAACGATTCCATCCTTCTTTGGTATTAGAAGTGTAGGTACAACATAAGGGTTGAGACTCTCTCTTACATAATCTCTTTCTAATAACTCATTGACTTAACGTTGGAGTTCAAAAGCCTACTTGGGATTCATCTAATAAGCTGGCTTATTCGACAGTATAACGCTGAATACTAAGTCATTGCAGTACTCTATGCTTCGAGTTCGAGGCAACCCTTTAGGTAACTATTTTGAAAATAGGTCGGCATATTCATCTAACAACTCTTTGATCTCTTAAGGTAACTCTAATAGGAATCAAGCTACCAGACCCCTAACCCGTAGCCGAGCTCAAGGATTAGAGGGGCTAGCATGATGAATCCTTCTATTCCAACCAACCCCTAAGTACTTCCTCATCATACTGTATGACCGCCCATTTCTCTATAATATGCTGAGTTGATGATTACTCCATAGTGCCATGTCGACCAATTACTCGGCATCTTCCTTGATGAGAAGCTAAAAGAGAGAGTTCGGACTAACTAAGCCATCCTACTCGGATAAGCCCATTTGTTCGTACTTTTTTGTCTACATCTTCTAACAACCTCGCTAATATAGCATTGCCACGTGTATAATATCACGTGCAGAATTGGTTGCACCAATGATTGTTTTATTTGTATATTCATTTTTACCCTTTTATATCTTGTACATTACTTTCTTAAGAAATACCCTTTTTGTCTTTCCCCTTTTAGGTAGGTTACCCTAACTTATGGGTATAAATACCCTTATACTTATAACTGTGACAACATCAAATCATTCTTAAAATACACTTTGAGTACTTTTTTCTTCTTGGCGTAAACACTGTTTGTTTACTCTCGGCATTATTCTTATCCTTTCCCTTAAGCAAGGTTAGGCGGTGAGTAACCTTACTGAACCAATACGTGTATCATATCGAATTAAGCTGTAAGTCCTCGAAAGTTTCATTGATGTATCATATCCTTTAGAGCTATTCATAGGTTTTGCTTACTATTTCATTCTTCATTTTTACCCTTTCACACTATTCCCCATTAATCCTTTTCAAGCTTTCTACAAGCTTGGACCCATTTAGTGACCAGCCTTGTCAATTCTTAGCCATAATTCATAACACCAAGAGACACTCCCACCTAGGTTAGTGAGTCTAATGAGGTATGACCAGGTTTTCGATCAATCCCAATTTAAGGTTGTTAGTTCTCGAGAGATGCTCTCACCTATGTTAGTGAGCCTAATAAGGTACAACTAAGTTCTTTAGATCAATCTTTGTTTAAGGTTGTTAGACTCCGAGAGGCACTCCCGCCTAGGTAAGTAAGCCTAGAGAGGCATGACTAGGTCCTTTAGATCAATCCCATCATTGGGTTGCTAGTCTTCGAGAAACACTCCCGCTTAAGTTAGTGAGCCTAGTGAGGCACAAATAGGTTTTAGATCAATCCCAATTTAGGATTGCTCATCCTCGAGAGATGCTCTCGCCTAGGTTAATGAGCCTAGTAAGGTGCAACTAGGTTTTAGATCGATCCTAATTTAGGGATGCTAGTCCTTCAGAGATGCTCCCACCTAAGTTAGTGAGCTTAATAAGGCACAACAAGGTTTTAGATCGATACCAATTTATGGGTACTAGTCCTTAAGAGATGTTCCCGCCTAAGTTAATGAGCTTAGTGAGGCACGAGCTGGTCCTTTAGATCAATCCCATCATAGGGCTCCTAGTCTCCTAAAGACACTCCCACCTAGGTTAATGAGCTTAGTGAGGCACAACCAGGTTTTAGATCGATCCCAATTTAGGGTTGCTAGTCCTCAAGAGACACTCCAGCCTAAGTTAGTGAACCTAGTGAGGCCCAACTAAGTTTTAGATTAAGCCTTATTTAGGGTTGTTAATCTTTAAGAGACACTTTCACCTAGGTTAATGAGCTTAGTGAGACGCGACTAGGTCCTTTAGATCAATCCCATCATAGGATTACTTGTCCCCATGAGACGCTCCCTCTTAAGTTAGTGAGCTTAGTAAGGCACGATCATGTTCTCCAATTCAATTCCAAAGTAGGATTGCTTATCCCTTAAAGACACTCTCACCTTGGTTAGTGAGCCTAGAGAGGCACGACCAGGTTTCGTTTATTCTCAAAATCCCTAATAGATTGGGTCTAAGATAGCTAGTAATCATTTTAAAGTCATCCCAAGAGCAAAAATAGTGTCTCTCTATCTTTGTAGTAAAGTTTTGTTCAAACTTTGCTACAAAGTGGGGTAATTGTAGATACTCAATTTTTTTTTCCTTTATTTTATTTTATTTCCTCAATATATCCTAAATTAGGAAAAACAAAAAAAAAATAAGAAATTAAAGAAAACCCAAAAAATAAGGAAATTTAGAAAAAAAAGAAAGAATTTTAGAAAAATACAAAAATAAGAAAAAGCACCAAAAAAATAAGAAACTTAGAAAAAGATCAAAAAATAGAAAATTTAGAAAGAAACCTAAAAAATGAGAAATTTAGAAAATAAAAAATTTTAAAAATAAAAAAATAAAGGATTTTAGGGAAATTAGAAAATAAAAATTTAATAAGGTATATTTTTAATAAGTTTAGATGTCTAGCCATTGGGCTTAAGACTTAGAATTAAATTTAGCCTAAGCTGACTTAGTTAATATTTGCAATTTAATTGCATATATAGACAAGACATAGGTCAATGGCTTAACGGATAAACACTTAGACATATACATTGGGTTTTATTAGAGGTTTTAGGCTCGAATCTTAGTGAAGGCATGTGAAAGCCTTTTTTATTTTTTATCACATCAGGGATTGACACATGTCAAGATTCGATTGCACGATGTGTCCTGATACGTAGCATTATTAGATTAGACATCATGCTGACATGGCACTATGTGTCACATAATGATACGTGGCAAGCTGTGGGTAGTCGGGTTGGCTGACGTGGCACCACGTTAGCATTTTCTCTCCCTTTCCCTCCTCTTTCTTTTTCTTTCTTCTTCTTTCTTCCTCTTTCTCATGATTTTCCCCCCTTTCTCAATTGAAGAACAACCTACCCCCTTCACTTTAAAGCCAATTTTTGCACAGATTTCACACACACACACACAATTTCTTACTTTGATTTTGTTTACCACATGGCTTACTTCGAATAGGTGTCAAAACAAGTCTAGATTCAATCAAGAGCACATTCAAATCAGCTTTAAAAAAAAAAAAAAAAGATAGAAGTCATGCATTTATGTTCAAATTCGCCATTGGTGGACTTTCTGAGTTTAGACCAATTCAAATTACTATAAATTAGACTCTCCCGATCATACACAACCATCCACAACCATTAACAAGCAGTAGAATCATTGCAAAACCCTCTCTCTCTCTCGCTTTCTCTCTTTAGCTCAAAGTTCAATCGTAGTGGTTTTCAAACGAAATCAACACTATGGCCATAACCCCCATACTCTTAGCTCTTAGCCTAGCTTTTCCCAAGCGTCGCCATAGCTAATAGCTATATGACCAAACCCTACCATCAAAAACCCTAACCTACACAGCCACTACTTCGCACCACCACCGAACACTACCTTAAGTGCAAACCAATCCCATCACGATACTCTTTGACCTCAAAAACCCCCAACCCAACCAACCACTCACCTTTAGCAACTACCTACGACGATTGTTCAACATCCACCATAGCCACCACTTTGCACTACCCTCTAAAACATCCCCAAACACTTAGGCATCGAACTTACCCCCCCTAAACCTAATTAGATAATCACAAAGACCCATTTTCTTGATCGATTTAGAGCTCTAAGCGATCAGAACTACCCTTACCAATGCCGATACTCTTCCTTTAACTATGACCCAATTCCAATGGAGCTTAACCCATAATCCAAGTCCTACCTACATCTTGATCCAGCATCTGGTCCAACCCTATTTTCTTTTATTTTTTTCATTTCATTTTATTTATTTAGTTATTTATTTATTTATGTACATGTAAATTGTAATACCAAAAAAAAAAAAAGAAAAAGTAGTTCATTTGTTTATTTTATTTTTAGTCTAATAGATAAAAATAAATAGAATAAATAAAATAAAATAATAAAAGTAAATAAGTAAATAAGTTAATAAGTTAAGGAATTAAGATTGCTTTTAACACTTAGAAAAATTAGGTTTTTCCAAAAAAAATAAATAAATATAATTGGATCTTTTTTAAAGTAAGAATATTTTAGAATTTTCCAAAAAATAAAAATCCAATTTATGACCTTTCTTTTTAGAAAATTTTTTAAATAAACCAAATTGAACTAGGAACGTAAATTCGACATGTTTTCCAAAATTAAAATCTCAACCTACTAAAGTTTTATAACAAGAACTATATACATCTAATCTTGAATAGTGAGTACATAAGCACTTATGAGGTGATGGTAAAAATAAAAAAAAAAAACCTAATTTTCTTTTTTTTTTTTAGTTTAGATTACTTCATTTAGTTAATTAAAGTAATGAATAAATTGAGTTCTACTTCATGAAATTAAAAAATGATTTTTAAGATTAAGGTTAAATTTGAAAAGTTAATGGTACCCATAAGAGTTTAAAAAACTTCACCTTCGATCCAGATCTCTTATTTTAAAACTGTTTTCAAATTTGGTTTTTATCAAAAGACTAGTGGCTATGTTATAACTAATCCATCCAATTGGATATAACTTAACTTTTTTTCCCAGTTTTAGTCAAGTGGCGACTCTAAAGTGGTTTTAAAAATACAAAAAAAAAAAAAAGTCGATTTTCTTTAAACCTTGATAGAAGGTCAATATTAAACAAGTAAGGATTTAATAATGGTCGATTTAAACAAACCTAATATTATAAAAATCGGGAGGTGAAAATCTAGGCTCAACAATCACCTATTTCTATTGGGAGTTATGAGGATGAAATCATATGTGATGTGCTACCAATGTGTACCTCTTACATTCTACTTGGCTGACCTTAGCTATTTGATAAAAGAGTTGTGCATGATAGGTATAAAAATACTTATACATTCTGAAAGGATGGCAAACTATTACCCTTATCCCCATGACATCAATCCAAGTCATCATAATGCAATCCAAGTTGAATTCACAATCCAAGAAGACTTTAGTTATGATTTGATTTGAATTAAGAGGAGACATGAAGTCAGATGGGCTAACTTTTTTGTTTATACAAAGATTGTTTGAGCTAAGAAAGTAAATCAACCTGCTTGAAGAGGTTAAGACATCTTTAAAGGATTTTGCTGATCTTTTTCTTGAAGAACTACTAAGAGGATTACCCTCATTATGAGGAATAGAGTATGGCATTAATTTGCAACCTAAAGCTACTTTGCCAAACCAACCAACCTATTAGATGAATCTTGTGCAAGCTATTGAGTTGTAGAGGCAAGTGAATGAACTCATTGAAAGAGGTTATGTCAGAGAAAGTTTGAGCCCATATGATGTGCCTGTATTGTTGTTTCTTAAGAAGGATGAAAGTTAGATCATGTGTATGGATAATCAAGCCATAAATAAAGTGACTATTAAATACATATATCAATCCTTAGACTAAATGATATCTTAGATGAACTGCATGGTGCAAGAATATTTTCCAAATTGATTTGAAGTCCGAATATCATCAGATCCACATGAGAGAAGGAGATGAGTGGAAAACTACTTTTAAGATGAGGTAAGGATTATATGAGCGGCTTATGATGCCATTTGGTCTATCAAATGCTCTGAGCACATTTATAAGATTGATAAATCATGTGCTAAGGAATCAAATAGAAAAATTTGTTATGATTTATTTTGATAACATTTTGGTGTATAGTCTTAGCTTATCCAATCATATGAATCATCCCTAAACTATTTTTGAAGTTCTACGAGCTAAGAAACTATTTAGCAATTTGAAGAAGTATTGTTCCTATCAAGAAGAAGTTGTATTTCCTAGCTATGTAGTCTATGGTGAAGGCTTAAGATAGATGAGGAGAAAGTTTGAACTATTGTGAAGTAGCCTACTCCGACCTCTTGTGTAGACATACAAAGTTCACACGGCTTATTATCTTTCTATCACAAGTTTACTTAAAACTTTAGTTCTATTACTACGCCTCTTACCAAGCTCACTAAAAATAACGTTGAATTTCAATAGGGAAGTAAGGAGGAAGAGAGCTTAAAGAAGAGATTGACTTTAGCCCTAGTTCTATCCTTACCCAATTTTAATAAAATTCTCGAACTCAAGTATGATGCGTTTGGCATTAGCATAGGAGTAATTCTCATGCAAGATAGCCGACCTATTACCTACTTCAACAAGAAACTCGAAGGATCAACTTTGAATTATTCTACGTACAGGAAAGAGTTATGTGTACTTATCCAAGCTTTACAAACTTGGCAACATTATCTATCATCAAAAGAATTCATAGTATAAATTGTTCACCAAACCCTAGGATATTTGAAAAGTTAACCAAAGCTTTCTAGGCAATAAGTCAAAGGAGCTAAATTTCTAAAGGGATTTTTGTTTATGATCAAGTATAAGAAAAGGAAAGCAAATGTGGTTGTAGGTGCCCTATCTAAACAACAAGTGTTGTTTTCTAACCTTTAAACAAGATTGATGGGATTTGTGAGCATTAAGGAGCAATATTCTTAAGATCTACATTTTGGTCCAATTTTTACCTAGAAAACTATGTGTATCGATCAATTTGATACGAGAATTACTCATCAACGAAGCACATAGTAGGAGATTGTTATGACATTTTGGAGAAAGAAGAACATACAAGTTGTTGAAGCCTAGATTTTACTGGCCCAAGATGCTAAGGTACGCCCATCGAATTATTGAAACAAGTATGACTTATAGAGAGGTTGAGAGTTGAGTTATACAAGAAGAGGCTATGTCATTATTTATGCCAACCAAAGCATGGGTTGATTTGAGTATAGATTTCGTTTCTAGTTTACCTAGAACAGCATGAAAGAAGGATGTTGTGATGGTAGTAGTTGATATGTTCAACAAGACAATGCATTTTGTGCCCTGTAATAAGACTAACAATGCTTTAGATATTTCTTTTATGTTTTTGCAAGAGATCGTGAAGCTTCATTAAGTTATTAGAAGTATTGTGTCTAATCAAGAGCTAAAGCTTTTCAGTCACTTTTGGAAGACCTTGTAGCACTAATCAAGGATAAAACTACTGTTCAATACATCATGCCATCCATAAATTGATCGATAGACAAAGATCATTGACCAAACATTGGGATCTCCACTTTAAGCTACTATTAGAAGAAATTAAGCCAATTAGGATACCTGCCTACCTATTATAGAGTTCACTTACAATAGATCTATTCATAACATACAGGGAAGATGCTATTCAAAGTTATCTATGGTTTCAACCTAGAGTTACCAATTGATCAAACACTAATACTTAGAGTTAAACTAAGAGATGTAGAAGCTGAAGATTGAGCTGAAATCCTACTGCAAATCTATTAGAAAGTCACCGAGTAGTTAACTGGAGCTATTGACAAGGCAACACGAGGAAGTCAAGGACGAAGAGAACAGAAGTTGTTTCAACTATGACATCTTGTGTAGCTACATCTTAGCAAAGAATGGTTTCCAAATAAGAGAAAGAACAAGCTCTTACCATAAGTTAAGGGACCTTTCAAAGTATTTCAAAAGATCAATGATAATGCCTATAAGCTCGAGTTCCCAAAAGTGTATGGAGTTTCTAATGTCTTATATATTTCCAACCTATGTCCATTTGTACCCGAAGAAGACACCCTAATGAAGAACAATAAATCCAATTAAAATTTACCCTGTTTTCATATGCTCAAAACAAGGTATAACAGAGCATACAACAACAGTAAACTACTATGCCTTCTACTTTCTCAAACACTCACAACTAACCTCTATGCAACTATATCACACTACCACAGCAACTAAAACTTACAAAAAAGCTTAAACACAACTTACCTAAACAAACATCTACTCTGATATCAAGATAATTTACCATGCCAACAGTAGATATCAAGCGGTCCCTCAAGACCTTGAGCTTAGGCTCAAATTAAAGGTCCAATTGTTTAATTTCCATCTTAATGTTATGATAAATCACACCCGATTTCGATAAATCATGTCATGAATAATAAAATGAAAGTCGTGGACAACTTTATTCCTGCCATTGATGGGCATTGTTTAGTGAAATCTAGTGAAAACAAAACAGTTGGTAACTTCTATTTTACCGTTCATAATATGATTTACTAAAATCAAATGTAATTTACCATTATGTTATGATAACATGATGTTGCCATAGAATTTCCTTACTTTTCCCTCTATTTCTATTTTCAAATCTTACATTTCTTTCCCTAAAATTTTTCAACTCTCACGATTGTTCTCTAGAGAAAGCATAAATAGCCTTTAGTTTCTATTAGCAAAAATAAGGTAAATTCAATGACTTTTATCAAAAGTTAGTGGAAGAATGCTTTTCAATTTTTAATTACTTGATTTTTCATTAAGTGAGTAATCAATCTTAAGAATATAAAATGTTTTAGGGCTATATTAGACTAGCGTTATGGGGGCAATCACTTTCCCCATTTTTTAGAATAGGAAAAAGGAAAATGAATGGTTTAAAAAAGAAAGAAAGTAGTGTAATTTGATTTTTCCCTTCCATTATTTGAAAAAAGATGGAATTGATGAGTATGGATGGTAAGAGGGAATAAAGTCCTTAAAGCTTATACTAACCTCTTCCAAATTGAAATGATGAGATGAGAGAACTATTAAAATTCCAATAATATGGTTTCTTGTCAACTTTTTTATTCTTATTAAAGATAATATAATAATTAACTAGTTAAAAAAAATACTTTTACAACGTTAAAAAGTATTCCTCCGTATATTTGCATAGTCATTCTTTTTAACCAAAAAAGAAAAATAAACCAATAGCCTATTTATTTGAGGATAATAGAAGAGAATAAAATAACTATTTCCGTAGTACTAGCTACTACCTCAATCATTTGGAAATTGGTCCAAGAATTTTTATTCCTATGACTTTCTTTATTATTCCTTTTATATAGGGAATAGTTGCTCTCTTTTGTAAGATGCATTTTTTTTTTTTAATTCCCTTGGTTTAGTGAATGAACAATTCCAATGTTAAACAACCATGTCTCAATTAATTAAAGAAGTTGGATGAATTCTAGTTAATTCTAAAAAGACTAAATAGAGATTTATCAATATTTTTTTTTATCATATTCTACAATTAATGAGGTAAAGTAAATACTAAAATAGGTATTTCTATAATAGAAAAAATTTTGCAAATTAAACATGTAATATAAATTTTCTAATTTAATATTAGTAATAGAAGTTATTACCAAGACATAATTTTTTTTTCTCCTTATCTATTCTACTATAGAAAGCAACCAAACCATAAATCTTATCATCACCAACACCACATAACCCTACACCCACAACCACCCCACGCTCCAACCACCCCCCACCACCTCATTCAAACCCCACCCCACCCACCCCCCCCACATTCCNATGAATTCTAGTTAATTCTAAAAAGACTAAATAGAGATTTATCAATATTTTTTTTTATCATATTCTACAATTAATGAGGTAAAGTAAATACTAAAATAGGTATTTCTATAATAGAAAAAATTTTGCAAATTAAACATGTAATATAAATTTTCTAATTTAATATTAGTAATAGAAGTTATTACCAAGACATAATTTTTTTTTCTCCTTATCTATTCTACTATAGAAAGCAACCAAACCATAAATCTTATCATCACCAACACCACATAACCCTACACCCACAACCACCCCACGCTCCAACCACCCCCCACCACCTCATTCAAACCCCACCCCACCCACCCCCCCAACATTCCATACCTCTTCCATCTAACCATTCCTTTATTCTCTTCCTAACTTCTTTTTTTTTTTCCCTTATAGCAAGCATAGTGTAAGGGACAAAACATTAAAATGCAAACTCTTAGATGAGAATCAAATCTAATCTTGGTAATAGAGAAATCCATTATCGATTCACTTCTTTCTTTGGGCATGGGTGTGGCGATTTGTTGGAGAAAAATTTGACTCCATTTAATTGCTTAGCCAACACAAACTTCTACAAATTCCTCTTCTCTAATAAGAATCTACTCGCATGTAATAAAACTTTGAGTAAAGAAACACTATCTTATGGTAATCTCTACAAAAAGGATCTTGTCTATCTTGGCTTTTGTTAAGTGGAAGTAGAATAGCTAGACAATTCTAATCCCTTAGAATTCCCATGTCTCTCTATCCATCTATTTGCCTACATCCTTTGAAAATTTTTCCAATGGGACCCATGAAATGCATAGGACTTACAAACATCCTTATATCCTCTTTCATTTTCTCAAATTTATCTTCTATTACTCATATGTTCTTTCACAAATTACTTTGTAGAAAATAAGTGAAATCATGGTGATGCCAAATTATTCTTTGGCAAAACAATTGAGTATGAAAAGGAAAGTTCCTTGTTTTTGAAGGGTTAGGCATAAATTTTGATATTTATTTCTTTAATCAAAGTAAACTTGTTGCTTAGGGAGATCTTACTATGAATTTAATGATTCATAGAGTAAGATGGATGGCAACATCGATCCCTAAAAAGCAGAATGGGTCCATAGAAAAATCCTATTGCTCATGAATGAAATAAAATACTCTTTTCATTAGAAGAGTCAAATCAACATAGATCACATTACCTCTATTACATATTTTCATTTTGTATCTAATTCACTTAATTAGGACTTCGGTTTAGAGTTCACTATAAATCTTTTTCTTTTTTTTTTTCTTTCTCTAGAAGAATAACTATCGTATATCTTGAGTCTAAATGCTTCTCATAAGTTAGGTGACTTGAAAACATCAAATGTGTTGAATTGAATTTATAACCTAAAAGCTTATTCTAAATTCTACATGATATTAGATTTAAAGGTCCATATACAATTTTCCATATAATCTTTGAATTATTTTCACACATCTTGAATCTTAATAAACATTCAAAGGCTCAAACATGAAGAGTATTGGAGTTATGAAATAAAATATCTAACACCAAAAGTTTAAAAGGGAAAATTACATAAGAGAGTATCAATATTTGGAAGTAAATTGAAATAGAAGGTTAACGTTTTAAAAAATTTAAATAAGAGATCCACATTCAAGTAAGGTATTCCATTAACTAGTAGTTATAATGCTATTAAGTCAATTTGACATGGTCATTAAGTGCCAACTAATGCTTACACGGTGCTTATGTAGTGCTTACATAATAGTTTAAATGAAAATAAATTTTAAAAAAACATATAAAATTATCAAAAAAAGAAACATATTTTAGTAGGTAAGAAGTGTTAAAAAAATTATAAAATAATATTCACATATGTAACTGTACATAGAACTACATATCATATATATATATATATATTATACAACTACATACTATATATATTATATGAAGAACATTAGGCTAAACATAAGAGGGAGGAGGGGGGGTTTGGTGAATTGAGTTCTAAGATAATATGAAATTCATTTTTATATAACCCAATAAATGCAATAATACGAGTAATTAAAACAACAATAAAATGATGATAAGTACAGAAATTAAATGAGATAGTGATAGAGAAATTCAAGCCCAAATATAACGTAGAGTTCGGATTGTCCCCTAGTCTCCACGGACTTACAATGCTTTCAACCAAGGACTTCACTTCACTTTATTAATTTCACAACTCAATTCTCCAAAAGCTACACAAGCTTACACAGTCTCTATTACATACAACAAACTCAAGTATATCACTTTCTTCACTCAAGATTACAAATGTAAGGACTTTCAAGGACTATAACTATGTCTCTTTTTATTTGATAGCAAATAAGTATATAAGAGACCAAAGAGAAGTAAAATGAGCTCAAGAATGTAAGAGAATATCTTTTAATTATAGGATAATATTATATCTTAATTGCCTTTAATTAAGTTATTGAGCATTTATATTAACTCATTGAATTCTTTCCGTTATTGTGCATTAAATGCTCCAACGACTCCTTAAATTAGACTTACCGGCATGCCAACTACTTGTACAACCAGCAAGCCAATAACAAAATACTCTACCGACATGAACACCAGCAGCTTCTTCAAGCCAATGAGTGTTTTAAAAGGTTTTATACCATCAGTCTAGTTCTTTATTGAGCCGTTAACCTAGTAGGCCAAACATCATCTGAAAATTCTTTTAACATGCAACAAACAAATATACTTTGCAATCTAACTTCAAGATCATTCGATCACCATTTAAAAGATTAAATTTCTTGTAGAGATAATTGATATATTTATTCTTTAAGCAAATTAATCAATCTTATTCAATTACTTCAATATAAACAAATAATACTTAATTTAGTCATCCACTTGTTTGGTTAAAAACACTATGTTTAGATATGTACTTTTTGTTCTCATCAAAATCAATTAATAAATCTTAGATTCAACAATCTCTCCCTTTTTTATAAGGATAAAACTATTAAATGTTTAAGTGCTCCCCTGCAATTTGTCATGGGAATTCAAGATGATCAATAATTGAATAAGATTGAGCAAAAAGATGATAATTGATCTTTTTCATGATAACTCGATATAATGGATATAATAAATTTGCAAATGCTATATAATATATATGTCTAAAAGTTAAAAGGGGATGACCATTACCTAATTAACTTATAATTAACTAATCAATAAAAATATCTAATTTAGATAATTTTTAACTTTTAGACTACTTTAGACTATCAACTTGAATTATCTAATTAATGACTTGAATTATTTCTCCCACTTTGGCCTCATCAAAAGGAAGAGGATCCAAGAGGTGAAAAAGGAAAAAGATTCAAGTCGAAAATTTGGCAAAGTTCCGGCTTATACTAAAGAATATGCCCCTTGCAAGAAGAAGATCAAGGATACACAAAGCTCGAAAAAGGCAATAAAAGAGCCAACATATCAAAACAAAATGAAAGAGTCACAAACATCCAACACAAAGAGCAGGCCCATCAAGAACCAATGTTTACAATATAACAACAAAGTGAAAGAATGGTGACCAAGTCCCTAAACAGAAAAATGATAGAAAGTTGAGGCGTATGACTAAGCAACAGGAGGATCATTGTTCTAAGCTGGAGGAGGAAAAGGACAAGATGGGCAATGGTAGTTCAATTGGAAATGGCTATAGAGGTCTTAAAACCCGCTGTGTAAAAAATCATGATTGTCCTACCGAAGTTGATTGTAGTGCATCTTTGAGTATTGATAAAAAGGATGCTGAGAGGCTAAAGGAGCAATCAAATCAAAAGAGGGGAACCCATAGTCAGCTGGAGGCTGGTGAGAAGATCCTTCAAGTGGAGGAGTAGCAACATGGCTTAGAGTAACACCAGTATGAGTGCTAAGACTACCTAACTCATTAGCAGAAGTAATAGGATCCTGTAGACGGCGCTCAGAGCTAAGATCAAGAGGAGGAAGTTATTTCTTCTTAACCTAATTATTTCTCGATTTCTTCCAGATACCTCTACAAATATGAATTGACTCAAGGTGCTTAACCCAAGCAACTCAAAGAGGGGAAGGAAATTGAATACCCTTTCTGATAAGTAGTTATGTAACCAGTCGCCTAAACCAAAGGAAATATTGAGATAGGTTATTGGTAACATCTTTAAAGCACTAAACAATGATACTAAAGAAGTCAATCTACTTGTTCATGATCAAATAATATAAGATCCATAAGTCTTGAAGTGTGACATTGGATTGTTGGCCCTGACGAGGGCAAAGCTGTGAATTATAATATGATGGAGGATTTTGGTCCTAAGATCTAATCGAATGGCTACTAAATTTTTTACCTTACCCCAGTTTCCACCAATACCCTTATATTTGAACACTCTTTCATTAAAAATTGACATTTACATCAATTCCTCCAACAACAGTTTTAACAAGGCTACAAATATCCTCAGGAGTAATAGTGATTAAGGCACCATAAACAAAAGTGTAAATGATACAACGACGAATTTCATCACTTGGATTCATTTTTAATTTTAGCTAACCTGATTGTCTAGAGAGTCCGACATATTACTATAAAAATATTTAAGTACATCATCGTATACCTCATTAGGAAGCCAAAGAATATCATGGACATGGATAGTGATGATGCTGGGAAAAGCCTCAATGTAAAACTCCTCAAGCACTTCTGGGGGATAGAAGATACAAGTATCTCTTTCGAGGTTAGCAAACTTCTCGAATCATTGGGCATGCTAGCATGATGGAAAGAGTTGGTAGTCATAGGCTGGAGGTGTGAGTCCATGAGCAACGCGTGGTGCCATGAGTGGTTAAAGAGGTGTAGATGTATATGGGTGTGGGTGGTGAGGAGGACAGTAGACGGTGTAGATATGAGTAAAGGTGGATAGGATAGTAGGGATAATGTGGGTGATGGAAGCCGGTATGATGGTGGAGGTGTGTAGATTATGTGTGGTAACGTAACGATTGATGGGTATGGTTAGATAGAGAAAGTGAAGAGAGGAAGAAGAAGGAGAAGTGGGACACAATGACGATAGAGAAAGAGAGTTGAGAGAGTAGGGAGGTGATTGAGGGAAGAAAAGATGAATTTTGATGGAGTAAAAGAGGTAGATCGAAGAGAGGGAAAGAAGTTAGGGTTTTGAGGGAAGAAAGGGGGGGTTTTGTAGAAGAAGATAGAGGGAGAGAGAAAGTTCAACATGACTTAAGTCGTGCTAAGAAATTGACGAACCAGCATGCTAATAGTATGGGGAGCTGACATGCTGGCTATGCGAACACAATGTAAAATAGCTCATTAACCAGAGGAGTATACTGGCATGTCGGTGGTTAGGTGTACCGACATGCCGGTTTATCAAATAGAACCAAAAAAATTTGGAAATCTAAGGCAGTATACCGGCATACCGGTGTTTAGGTGAACAGGCTTACCGATTAAATGATCAGAACTGAAATTTTTGTATTATCCAAGGGGGTAAACCAGCAAGCTAGTGGATTGGGTAACCAGCATACCAATTTTCTGCAATTTATCAGAAAAACGATAGAGTTCTCCTTTTTGAGCAAAGTTTCCAATGCAAATTGGACTTGTAGAGATTCAATGAATATTCTAACACTTCAAATAAGTTTAGTTGTGTCCGTTAAGGCTTAGAAAAGCAAAATTTAAGCTAGATTTTCAAAATTTTAGCCAAATTAAACTCTAAAATCCTATATTTTGTTTAATGAGAGAAGAGTGCATATATAAGCAAGGAATGTGAATAGCCATTAAGTTTTGGTACACTAATACTTCAAGCAACTTTCAAATGCGTATTTAAGAATTGTGAGAGCAAATTGTAGTATTAAGACTCTATAAATGACAAAATCACCACATGAGTTCCTTAGGATCAAAGCTAATCATATGAGTAAATAATGAACAAGTGCACATCCTTCCACAATTTTAAGATAAGTTCATTCGTCAAGTATGAAGGAAGTTATAAAGATGCACAATAACTCGTAATCAAACCAAATAACACTCATATTGACCAAAATATGCTAGAAATGCTCCTTATAGCATTTTAATATCTAATATAGGTCTAAAGAGGTCAATTATGCATGAAATTCAATTTATGCTAGTTTGATCACTCAAGCATGATTTATGAATGAAAATAGACATGTGACCTCTGGTTTTGGGCATATAAACCAATGTATGATAAATTTGAGTATATATAAACTTAGATAAGCATGAATGACTTCAAGTGTACTCAAAACATGTTAAATGTGATATTTAATGCATAAGAGCCACATGATCATGTTTCTTATACTACATAGTGTGATATTTTTTGATCAACTTACTTAGCAAGTTAATTAAAAAAAAAAGTTATGTTGGTTCATATGTGTCTAGCACTCATCTTGCAAGATCATTCTCAATTCTCTTCTTAAAGTGCAAAATCTTTCCTCACTCAAGAGTTTAGTAAAGATATCGGCTATTTAATTGCTAGTGTCAACAAATTTTAGGCAAATATCATTGTTTTACACATGATCATGAATAAAGTGATGTCTAATTTCTATATGCATAGTTCTAGAATATTTAATTAGATTTTTCGTTAAATTTATAGTACTTGTATTATCACATCTTATTGGAACATTGGTAAATTTTAAACCATAGTCAAGCAATATTTGCTTCATCCATAATACTAGGGTACAACAACTACTAGCTGCTATATATTCAGCTTTAGTAGTAAAGAGTGCTACTGAGTTTTTTTTCTTTAAGTGCCATGATACTAATGAATTACCAAGGAAATGACATGTCCCACTTGTGCTTTTCCAATCAACTTTACAATCGACGAAGTCAACATCGGAATATCCAACAAGATCAAGTAAGGTGATCTTAGGATACCATAAGCCAATTTCAATAGCGCCTACAAGATACTTGAAAATGTGTTTGATCGCATTCAAGTAAGATTCTTTAGGGCAAGATTGAAATCGTGCACATAGATACACAACAAACATGATATCAAGCCTAAATGCAATTAAATATAGAAGACTTCCTATCATGCCCCTATATATCTTTTCACAAATGCTCTTTCCACTCTCGTCTCTATCAAGTTTTAGAGTAGTGCTCATTAGAGTTGGCTTAGTTTTGCAATTTTCCATTTTGAACCTTTTTAAGAGTTCTTTAGTGTATTTAGCTTGGTTAATGAAGGTTTCATCTTTGGTATGCTTAACTTGAACACCTAAGAAATAGTCGAGTTCTCCCATCATACTCATTTCAAATTCATTTTTCATTCATTGGACAAACTCATTAACTAATTCCATGCGAGTAGCACTAAACATAATGTCATCAACATATATTTGAACAATTAGTATATGATCATTGTGTTGTTTAATAAATAGTGTTATGTCAAGTTTCCCTCTAGTGAATTCATTCTTTATCAAGGAGTTACTCAATCTTTCGTACCAAGCTCTAGGAGCTTGCTTTAGTCCATATAAGGCTTTATTAAGCTTATATACATGGTTTAGGAATTTATTATCCTCAAAACCCAGTGGTTGCTCTACATATCTCTTCTTTGATGTAACCATTTAGAAAGGTACTTTTAACATCCATTTGATATAGTTTAAAGTCCTAATATGTGGCAAATGCTAAAAGTATTCTAATGGCCTCTATTCTAGCAACTGGAGCATAGGTCTCATCGAAATCAATTCCTTATTCTTGATTGTAGCCTTTTGCAACTAGACGTGCCTTGTTTCTTATTACTATTCCAATTTCATCTAACTTGTTTTGAAATACCTACTCAATTCCAATTATTAGTCTATCTTTTGGTTTAAACACTAAGTTCCATACCTCATTTCTAGTGAATTGATTTAGCTCTTCTTGCATAGCTTGAATCCAAAATTCATCCTTTAAAGCTTCATCTACATTTCTTTTTATTTAAGTTGAGATAGAAACACTACATTATCTAGATTTTTAAGTGAGGCTCTAGTTTGAACCCTCTTGGATGGTTCTCCTATTATTAGATCCTTAGGATAATTTTTCATAAACTTCCATTTTCTAGGTAAATCTAAGTTAGAGTTGTTAACAATTTCATCTTGTCTAGAGAATTCCTTTTCAATAGAGTTGGATTGATTCTCGTTAAGACCAAGATTGTCCAAATGAGCACCAATGTTTTCTATTTCATCATTAGACTCTTTATATACATAAGTATCATTAAATGCAACATGAATTAGCTCTTCTACAACAAGTGTTCTCTTGTTATATACTCTATAAGCTTTACTAGTAAAAGAATAAACAAGAAAAACACCTTCATCCAACTTTGAATCAAATTTTCCTAATTGTTCCTTTCCGTTATCGAGAATGTAACATCTCATTCCAAATGGATGAAAATATGATATGTTAGGTTTTTTGTCTTTCTAAAGCTCATAAGGGATTTTCTTAAGAATTGGTCTTATGAAAATACGATTTGATATGTAACAAGTTGTATCGATGGCTTTGGCTTAAAAATATTTAGGTAGATTATTGTTACAAAGCACAGTCCTAATCATTTCTATAAGGGTCTTATTTTTTCTTTCAGCAACTCCATTTTGTTGTGGAGTTCTAGGTGCCAAGTAGGTATGTTCTATTCCATCTTTTTAACAAAAATCTTCCATATCATGATTTTCAAATTCTCCTCCATGATCACTTTTTATAAAGACAATAAGAAGACCCTTTTTATTTTGGACCTTCTTATTATAATTCAAGAATACATGATAAGTTTCATCCTTGTTGGCAAGGAAGAAAGTCCAAGTATATCTAATGAAATCATCAACTATAATTAAGGTGTATCTTTTTCCTCCCAAACTTAAAGTTTGGGTTAGACCAAATAAATCCATATATAGTAGTTGGAGTAGCCTAGAAGTTGAGATGGCATCTTTTGACTTAAAAGATGACTTGATTTGTTTGCCATATTAACATGCTTAATATGTTCTATCTTTATCAAAATAATCTTAAGTAATCCTTTAACAAGATTCCTTTTGGCTAACTTTAACAAGATATTCATACTAGTATATCCTAACTTTCGATGGCAAAACCAACTATCATTGTTTTGAGTGGATAAACAAGTCTCAAGAGAACATGAAAACATATTGAAGTCAATTTTATAAATGTTTCCTCGTTTATACCCTTCAACATGGATTTGGTCATTATTAATATTTTCAATAGAATACTTTAATGTATGAATGATTACTTTATATCCTATGTCACACAATTGACTAATACTAAGTAAATTATGTTTTAAATTATCAACAAGTAACACATGCTTAATAGTAAGATCATTATTAATGCAAATGTTACCATCACCAATAACATGAACTTTTCGATTATCTCCAAAGGTTACATTTCCTCTATCCTTTAAGTCTATAGATGTAAACTTGGATGCGTCTCCCATCATATGTCTTGAGCAACCACTATCCAAGATCCATTTGTTGTTATGCCTTAAAGGATCCTACAAAACAAACAGTTATCTCTTTGGTACTCATTTTAGTTTGAGTCTTATGGGGTTAGTAGTTGTAATGTAGGCTTGTCCCTTAGGGACCCAAACCATTTTACTTTTGTTATATAAGGAGATATTGTAACGTAATGCATATGTATGTGCAATATGACCATATCGTCCAGAGTAGTTACGAGTTTTATTCGATGCCTTAACAAAATAGCTTTTGTATGTTTTATACATATTTTCTTTAATATAACATATTCTGGTTTTGTCTAAGCCTATCCTTTATGTTTCAAGGATCTTATCCAAATTCTTTTCTCCATCTATGAAACACCCTAATTAGTTTAATATGTTATTTAAATCGAAACTCCTTAGGCTAATATCATTAAAAACCGAAATTAAGGTTCTAATTTAATTGTTTTTTATTTTATTTTTTTTAAATCCTTAATTTTATGTATAATTTAAGCATAGAATTTATATTTTACATATGGATACAATAATTTCTAATAGTATTTTACATTATGATATTATATAAACATTTATTTTCCTACGCAGTATTTATTTATTCTTTTTATATTTATTTTATTTTATTTTTCTATATATGTATATTACCCTGTATCTTAAAATAACCTACCCTAACCCTATATTTTTCTAGCCGCAATTCTTTCTCTCCAAGCCTTCTCTCTCTCTTACCTCATTAATTTTTTCTCTCCATCTCACCCCTAACCTCTCTCTCTCGTCCTTATCCTTGTCTCTTTCTCTCTCGCGTCACCTCCTTACCCTCATTAATTTCCCTTGCCCCCTCTCTATCATTTGTCCCCTTCCTCCCTCGTCTCCCTATCTCTCTCTTGTCTCACCATCTCTCCTTCCCCCTTGCTCCTTTACCTCGACCTTACCCCCTTGAAATCCCCTATCTCCCTAACCCTTTGCTCCTTCTCCCTCGCTCGTAATAACCCAAACCCCCCCCCTAAATTGAATAACCATGCCTCACCTTAACCCTTATATCCTTTCCCTCTTTCTTGACTAGAAATCCCTTAATTTCTGAAGTTCAGCCTAAAATTATTTAAATAGCTCATCTGAATTCATTTTAGGTGTCACATATGGCTGCTTTAGCATATCTCCGTTTCCGTGTATTCCGAGTTAACCCAGTAAATATTATTAATTAAATATTTAAATATATTATTTATAAATTATAATTATGTATTATTATTTGTGTTAGGTTCTCACTTGTGCCCATTCGGTGATCCTCTTCTCGTGTTGAATTCATGGACCGTTTTGATTTCGTATTCGGTACCATACTCCTAATGTATATTTTACTGTTATTTTATTTATTATTTTCTATTGTTAGTGTGAATAAAGTTTTGTTAGTATTTCAATTACCACTTTTAGATCATTTGCTTATTATGCTATATAGTGTTACTTATGTAATAGTTATTGTTAAAGTTATCTTATCATATTTTGGATAGTTAGTTGTAGTTATATATCTTGAGGCTAATTTTCGCTTCTATCGTATTTGACTTGGGTTACTATCTTCTATTTAATTATAAATTTTGTTAATAATCATATTTTAGATGATAATCTCAAATGTCGATCTGGTGTATTATAATACTATATTAATGTTAGTATGTCTTATTTTTTATATCAACAATATTCCAATCTAAGTATTTTCTTCACCTTAGTATTATGAATGTATAGTATATTTTATCATATCTCGAACTATTGATTATAGATATATATGTATGTTAGGGCCAAGTTTCTATGTATTTATATAATAAGTTAACGATCGTACTCTACATATGTTCTTATTTCCAATTAGTATGCAACAAATCTTTCTATTAGTAGTATGGTTTATTATTATTACAATTATCGATGTTTTCGTAATCTAATTATTTTATCACATTAGTACTGTATATATATGTGGCATATCATAGATTATGTAGTATGTCCATTTTATTTGTTGACGATTACTTTGTCATTTCTTATGAGTTTTTATAAATTATATTATTTTATTTTTCTAGTAAGTACGTATTGTTTATTTGCCATATCAGTTTGATAACTTATATGATCCAATACTCTATTATGTGTCCATTTTGTACCTTCTTATATATATATATATATATGTATGTATGTATATATATTATGTACTTTACGAGTTATTATAAAAGTGATCTTATATATATAGTTATGTCACATTTTTAGTTTACTCATATTATGTCATTACTATTATTTGACTTAATGATTTTTTTTGAGACCTTAATTAAGTATATCATAAGCTCTTAGATAACTCCTAGGTAAGACTTAGTCTTAGAATGTAAAGGTTAACATGCTACTTGTTTTCTTCTAGATTCGTGGTGTTCGGTTTCCTTTATCAAGGTCTGACTTTTGTTTGAGCTAAGATCAAAGTATTAGATTCAATTTTAGAGTGATTCTAGATACATAGTGTTTGTTGTTGCTTATGCTTGCTAAGTTAGAAATGATCTAACTAGACTAACTATATTTGGCTTTTTGATCTTAGTTACTGAATTTGCTTGACCCGCTTACTTTAGGGGCCTGCAATAGTACATCCCTAGAGGGGCAACTACTGATCATGTGTGAGGATTCCTTAATGGACTCATACATAGGACGACACAGTTAGAATATTAGGTATTAGACTCTGGTTTCTGAGCGTAAAAGACTTAAAGGAAAATGTATAATTATATCCACCTATATATGTAGGTAAAGACCAAGTATGGCAGGGTTTGAATACCCCTTTGTTGTTCTGTGGACCTAAATTGAGATAATTAAGCTGTTGTATATATTATTATACCATATTGCATCATTGTATGTGAATGATTCATCTTGGCATGCGTATGTGTTTGTACACTTATATTGGGCTTCGGCTCATTCGTTTCTCTTTCAAGTGCTGGATCTAAGGACCTTCTTATTTATGAGGAGATGTTTGTCAACGATATTCAAGAGGAGGATGGATTCGAGTATCTATATTTCTATGATGACTAGGTAAAGCAACATCTATGTTATTAATGGTTTATGTTTTGTTGAGGATTTTGTATTTTGAGGAGATAAACTTCTTTTAATATCTAATGACTTTAGTTATTGACTTATCTTATGTTTTAGTTGTGAGTCGGGATACCTCTAAACTCTTGGATGTTTCAAGTTGTTATGAGTTGAGTGAATGCAGTTTCCTACTCCCCGGTAGATTATATATATATACATATTATGTGATGTGATTTTCTTTGTTTCAATTGTGGACTTAGAAAGCCTTATATAATCTGAACTAGCCGGGATATGTAGCGAGTTATAATGCCATTTAGGGTCTTAAGGCATTACAATTTACAAATTTTGCCATTGTTTTCCTTGAGTCATCTAAGCTAGTTCTTAGGATTGAGTTTTCAATTTCAAGACGACTTAGCTTTTCTACCATTCCTTCATCATTCTTTACCTCAAGTTTTAGTTCTTCTATTTCCTTTTTAAAATTCTCGTTGACCTCTTTTAATTTACTATTTTCATTTATCAATTCATTATTTCTAGTACTTAGCTCTACGTTATCTTTTGTCAATCTCTCATTTTTCGATTTTCAAATATTCATTGTCTTCTTCTAATCCTTTTTTTGCATCAATTACTTTATTGTATTCACTTTTGATAATATCAAACTCATCACCTACTTCACTCATAGTTTGCTTTAACACTTTATTCTTTTTTTGCACTTTTATGAATTCCTTCAACGACTCATCATACATACTCCTAAGTTCATCAAAGGAAGAGTTACTAGAATCCCCATCACTCCAAGTAGCTATCATATCTTTCCTTTTTTACTCTTTATTGGCCTTCTTAAGTAATGGATAATATTGTTGAATATGTCCCAGCTTTTGGCAATTGTAGAATTTGATAACTTCTCTCTTTTTCTTCTTGAACTTAGAAGATGATTCATATCCATCCTTGTCTTTCTTAATCCTTTTATTGAATTTCATGAACTTTCTAAACTTCTATGCCAACATTGCAACCTAATCATCGTCTTCACTTTCTTAATTACTTAAGTTCTCCTCCGTGACTTTTAAAGCAATTTTTTTTCTTTCTAGACTCTTCTCCTTATCTCTTTACCATCTCATGTGTCTTAAGTACTCTAAGGAGTTGCTTTTTCGACATTTCATTAAGATTATGAGCTTCCTCGATAGCAGTTCTTTTGGTTTCCTAATCTCTTAGCAAAGACCTAAGAATTTTGGAATTTATTTCAAGATTAGTGAATGTCTTTCCAAGAACACTCAAAGGATTAATGATATTGATAAATCTATTATGTATCTCATTAATTGTTTCATTAGGATCCATCTTAAAATTTTTAAATTATCTACATAATAAGCTTATTTTTATATTTTTTACTCTATTAGTTCCTTTTTATGTGCTTTATAATTCATTTCATATTCCTTTAACACTTTTACATGTACATATTCTATTGAAGTCATTTTCATTTACGACATAATGCAATATACTCGTAGCAATTTCATTTAGATCAAGTAATTTCCAATCATCATCCGAGTAATCTCTTTCTTCTTTTCCTTCTATCTTAAATGATCTTTGGTTAACTACATACCATAGTAGTCTATTTTGTGCCTTCAAGAATATGAACATCCTACATTTCCAATATGGATAATTGCTACTGGTTAAGAGAGAAGGCTTATTGATTGCTTGTCCTTCTAAAAAGTCTAATGCATTAGATACCATGATCTTTACTCTAATATGCAATTAAGCAAGTGATTAGAAACTAACTTTAATAACAATTGAAGAACATTAGGCTAAACTCAAAAGAGAGGGGTAAATTGAGTTATAGGATAATATGCAATTCTTTTTTATGTAACTAAATAAATGCAATAATAAGAGTAATCAAAGCAATAATAAAATGATAATTAGTACAGAAATTAAAGGAGACAGGGATAGAAAAATTCAAGTATAGATATAACGTAGAGTTCGGCCCGCCCTCTAGTCTCCATAGACTCACAATGCCTCCAACCAAAGACTTCACTTCACTTTATTAATTTCATAACTCAATACTCCAAGAGCTACATAAGCTTACACAATCTCTTTTATACACAACTAACTTAAGTATATCACTCTCTTCACTCAAGATTACAAATGTAAGGACTTTCAAGAACTATAACTATGTCTCTTTTTGTTTTATAGCAAATAAGTATACAAGAGACCAAAGAAAAGTAAAATGAGCTCAAAAATGCAAGAGAATGTCTTTTAATTATAGTAGAATATCATATCATATCATATCTTAATTATCTTTAGTTGGGTTGTTTAGCTTTTATATCAACTCATTGAATTCTTTTCGTTACCGTGCAATAAATGCTTTACCGGCTACTTGAATTAGACTTACCAACATACTAACTCCTTGTACTATCAGCAAGCCAGTAACAAAATACTCTACCGGCATAAACACTGGCAAGTGAACTCGGATGCCAACTTCATTAGGCTAGTAAGTGTTTTTCAAGGCTTTATAGCATCAGCTTAGTTCTTCATTGAGCCATCGACTCGATAGGTTAAATATCACTTGAAAATTCTTTTAACACATAACAAACAAATGTACTTTGCAATCTAACTTCAAGATAATTCAATTACCATTTAAAAGATTAAATTTCTTGTAGAAATAATTGACATATTTATTCTTTAAGCAAATTAATGAATCTTATTCAATTACCTCGATATAAACAAATAATACTTAGTTTATTCATCCACTTGTTTGGTTAAAAACAATATGTTTAGATATATACTTTTTGTTCTCATCAAAATTAATTAATAAACCTTAGGTTCAACATTATATAATATAATTAATAAAAAAATCACAAAAAAACACTAGTTAAAAATTACATATAAAGAAAAAAAGAAAAAAGTGGGAATAGGCATCCTAATGTCAGGGGTGGTTAGCGACTACTTAGGAGGAGTTACATGAATCCCCTCAGTGGCCACTGAATAAGAGGGTAAGTTACATCGTTCTTGAAAATGTTAAAGTTAGGCTTTTAATACTTTCTTTTTTCTTTTTCTTTTTTTCTTTTTTTTTTTTTTTGCATTAAAAAACAAGCACTTTGGCCACCTAATGCCACGAGGTAGCCAATGGCTAAGGGGGGTCTTGCAACCCCTCCTAAGTGGTCAACGGCCACCCCTTGGCATTGGGTAGCCAGTTTTTTCTCTTTTCTTTTTCTTTTTATTTTTAGTTGTTTTTTCTTTTCTTTTTATTTCAATTTTTTAATTTTTTATTAATAATATAATATAATATATATGGTATGTAGTTGTATAATATATCCTATCTAATATGTAGTGTGGTTAGGCATATATTATTTTACAATTTTTTACTTATTCAAATATTTTTCTTTTTTTTTTATAATTTTATATGTTTCTTTTTGAGGTTTTTTCTTCTTTAGTTTTATTTAAACTACCACATAAGCACTATGCAAGCGCCATGTAAGTGGTAGCTGATATTTAATGGTCACATCAAATTGACTTAAAAGTATTATAATTATAAGTTATCGAAATCCTTACTTGAATCACTTAATGAATAATTAATTCCTTATTTATATTTTTTAAAATATTGATTCTTCATTTAAATTTATCTTAAACATTGATACCTCTCACATAATATCCCCATAAGTTTATATTTTTTAATTGGTTATTAGTTGCAAATTAGGTAACTTGATATTATTGAAGAAGANAATATCAGCTACCACTTACATGGCGCTTGCATAGTGCTTATGTGGTAAAAAAAAAAAAACTAGTGATGTATTATCCTCTAAATATTTCAAATTATATAATAATTATAAAAAATATAATATAATATATATGGTATGTAGTTGTATAATATATCCTATCTAATATGTAGTGTGGTTAGGCATATATTATTTTACAATTTTTTACTTATTCAAATATTTTTCTTTTTTTTTTATAATTTTATATGTTTCTTTTTGAGGTTTTTTCTTCTTTAGTTTTATTTAAACTACCACATAAGCACTATGCAAGCGCCATGTAAGTGGTAGCTGATATTTAATGGTCACATCAAATTGACTTAAAAGTATTATAATTATAAGTTATCGAAATCCTTACTTGAATCACTTAATGAATAATTAATTCCTTATTTATATTTTTTAAAATATTGATTCTTCATTTAAATTTATCTTAAACATTGATACCTCTCACATAATATCCCCATAAGTTTATATTTTTTAATTGGTTATTAGTTGCAAATTAGGTAACTTGATATTATTGAAGAAGAATATACCATTATGATTAGTGGTTAAATACCCCATTCTCCCTCCAAAGACTACTTGTTTTAGATTTTGTTGTATCTTTTGTCTACTGTAATCTTCTCGTCTAGTTGCATCCTTTTGGTCAATGGTTGAAAGTTAATGAAATTACTTTTTTCCTTTTTGCTGGAGGAAAATAAATGGTTAAATTTATAAAGTGGTGTAAAGAAAGTGTTTGTGAAGTCATATATGTTTATTCAAAACGGACCTTTCACAACTCAACCAAGGAGTTGTATTATTTAAACTCCCATTGTTGCCAGGTTTTCCATATGTCAATTAGATAATTTTTGACAGCTTATTAACAAAGTAGTTGTATTCCAATTTCTGAGTAGTCAACACGATTGGCCCTCTTTGTTTTCTCAAAAAGTAAATGAAAGTCCATTCACGGAAACAAAATTGTATCCTAGGATTTGACATACGTTCCCTCCAGTCAAATAAATGGCACTGATTTAGGCTACATCAGCTTGCAATAGTCAAATTGTGAATAATTACCGCTTGACTAGTTCGGAAGTGAATTCAATTAGGACGCGAGGGAAAAACAAGTGATGAAAAATTCTCATTCCAAATTGATATCACATACGTAAAAACTGTACATTAAGGACAAAGTGAAGGCCCTAAAGGACTTCTTTAGTCACTTGATTAGAGTTTAAAACATTATATTTTAGTAAAATTCTTTTTATGATTTTTTTTCTTTAATTACGAGCTATATAATTAAAACTGTTGTAACCTGATAGTTTGAATATTAATCTTTTAATAAGATGAATTAGATTCAAATATTTCGTTTTTCAAATTATAATATATGATGTTACTAATAAAAAAAAAATAAAAAGAAAGAAACTATGGACTGTATATGTATAAATTACATATTTTGATCCCTCAAATTTATAAGATTCATATTAAAAAAGTTGTGGATTCCACCAATTTAAATGCTCTCCCAGTGCTTGATCCATAATAGATCAAATGGCACCCGATGTCTTTCTGAATAATGGCAAGAGATATCTTTATAAAATATTCTAATTATGCACAAGACATAGGTATGTCTTTTCTACCGAATAAAGCATCCTATAGTTATTTTTGGCCAAGAAAGAAAAACAACTTGTAGTATTAACAAAAGAAAATATATATATATACAGTAGCTAACAACTAAAAACATCAAATCCGTACCCATCGCACATTCCCACTAACAACAAAAGAGGACGAAAGTTGCGAAACCCTAGAAAAGCAAGCATTGCCGCCTTATGCGGAGACATCAATTAGGACCAGCATAGAATGTGGGTGTCCATCACATCCATGCATTGTTGTCAGGTCCCATCACCTCTTTGAACCCATTGGGCAACTCACCGTTTAAACTTCTTCTAGCACGGATAAATTCAAGGATAGAAGTTACTTAAGTTACTTCCTATAGTTCATATCTTTCGTAAAAGTTAATCTTATATTTCCAGTACTTTATCAGATCATGTTCTATACTTTATGAAGTTAGTTGGTAAATCATGTTGTGGAAAGACATGTTTTAAGATGGTTACAAGTGGTGTTTTGCACGGATTTGTGACATGTGGTACGACTGGAATGGAAAGAAAAAAAAAAAAAGAGAGGTATATGTCACGGACTACAATACGATAATTAAAAACATTTAGGGCATTATGTCGTATTTGTAAAGGCAAGGATGGAGAGAAAGAACAGGGTATATGAAGTTCGAAATGCAAGATAATATTCAAGGCGCCAACTGCTTTATAGTATTTTTCCATTGTATTAAAGAAAGTTATTTTGATTATAAAGATTAAGCGTAACAAAACATGATAAATGACTGTTATTAAATTGTATCCGGATTTTTTCATGGTTCCCTTGTTAAGATGTTATAATGATATGATGTTATTATATATGTAAACAGTATGCTCGACTGTCTACAAGTATAAAAATAGGTTTATAATGGAAAACATTGTGTTCTATTAATATATGTAAGATACTGAATTGATCTTTTGTAATGTTTACAAGACACTAACTCTCATATGTCGTGGGCGTATGTTTATTGGCCGCCTCTCCTTTTCCTTTTGCATTTGTCTTTTTTTTGTTCCCATTTGTAATATTTCTCGTGACATTTATACTCCAACAATTTGTTGTGTTTAAATGCTTACTTTTGTGTTTGGCGAACGCAAAATAATAATAATAATAATGTTACTTTTGTGATATTCCGAAGGCCGATCAAGATATATGGTTGACATTTCATGACATTAAAACGTTATCAATGTCTGCCATTTGCTAGTGTTTTTATGTCACCGATCTCAAAACTTCCAATTTTTTTTTTCTTTTTGGAGATGTACATTTTTCAAACATAAAAAAATTTCAAACGTGAGGCTCATTTTTTCCAACTTATATTTGCAACATTTAATAAACATCAAAAAAAGGTTTCTAATGGCATCTCTTTAAAAAATCAAAGCTTCGTTTTATTGCTGATGTGGCAATTTTCTTGTTTTATATATTTGTTTGAATCATTTAAAAGAATAATTATTAAAGTTCAAAAAATGCTTCTGTCCATTAAGATTATAATAATCCATTGTTTCAATGAATAACAAATAAATTATTAATCATGTATAGACCAATTAAGAGGTGTTGACTCAAATTCAGTTCAATTCGGACAAGCTTGGACTTCACCTCCTATTATTCAATACTTGCAAAAAAAAGCCCCCAATAAGCAAGGCCAAAAGAGTCTTTCAACACTCATATCAATTAGGAGAACCAAGAAAAGAAAGGACAAATACTAAGGACCCAACGGACTATGCTTACCTAGTATGCAGGTGAAGGGTATTGAACTTCCACTATCGATGAAGGTCTTTAGAACTTCAAAGTACCTAATTTCATCGTTTATGACATGTGCATCGGTATGGGGTAGGTTGATTCCCTACTCGTCTTCACTGATAAAGGTCATTATTGTGTTGATCTTTAGCTACTTATTTTTGACGATGTGCACCTCATGTTTGGGAGTGAGGGTGGTGTCGCTTGAGAGGAGGTTAGGTTGGCCAAATATGGTGTTGACCTGACCACGACATCCCTTTCGGTTTTGCTCATTCGTAGAGGGATTGGCCTATTGATGATGGGGTTGTTGTTGGTTATCTACTCGGTGATGTTGGGTAGGTCGTTAAATTTGGTTTTTCTCATCTGTGATGAAGTGGTTGATATAGTCTTTACGAATAAGGCCTTCAACTTTGTTCTTGAGGTGACAACATTTGTCGAGGTTGTGTCCATATGTTTTGTGATAGTCGTAGTATTTTCTTGAGTTTGTCGCTTCTAGTGTCTCACGAATGCTTAGTGATCTCGAGAGTTGTTCTCAAATCTCATACATGATTTTGTCGAGTACAAGGTTAAGGGTGTGTATAAAGTATAGTCTTAGAACTTGTGCCTTTGCTTTTCACACTTTTCTTGTGGAGGGGTTTGTGGTCTGGAATAGCGAGGTCTTAAATGATGCTTTATTGAGATATGATTGTTATTTTTTGCCTTGAAGCGAGATCTAATAGTGCCTTCCTGAGCTATATATTGTTCAACGATGTTCATAAATTCACCAAAGGATTCAGACTTATCCAATAATGCTGCATTAAGCGCCTTCCATTTAGATCTATGCTTGTTAAGAGTGCCTATAGAGCCGTTCTTATGTTTAGTTTGAAAACTTATAGCCTCATTCGTTTGAAGCATTTAAGATATGCTTGTAAGGTTTCATTAGTGTATTGCCTAACATTATAAAGGATGGAGGAATCTCTTTGTGAGACTTAAGAATTGAGGAATTGTTGTTGGAACCTACTTCCTATGTCATCGAACAAAGTGATGGATGCCTCGGAAAGGGTGTTAAACTAGAGCAAGGTAACTTTCTCTAGTGTACTAAAGAAAGCCTTGTACATGATGATATCTAAGAAGTTATAGAGGCTCATCATTGTTTGAAAGTAGATGAAGTGGTCATCTAGATTAGTAGTACCATCGTTAGTGTTGAGATGTGGTAGCTTTGTACCTATAGAGAGCATTTCTTTAAGGATTGAAGAGATGAATTGGCTCTTTGTTAGCGTAGAGCGCAACACTTATACGAACGACTCAACTTTCTTTTAATTGCATTCACTGGGGGCGTGATAGATGTGTTCATTGAGCTCATTCATGCTCATGTCTTCGTAGTCTCTTGGCGACAGCCTTGGTGATAGGCTATCAACTAGTTTACTTGTTGCTATGTGCTCACCCTTCACATGTGTTTTGCTATGGTTATGAAGCCACTCACGTAAGTCTTTGTGTGGTTGGTGATCTTGCTGAATGTGATTGCGTAAGCGCATAGGGCATGTGTTGCATTTGTTGTCATTTTTTCTTGGCTATGAAGAGGACTCGACGATTGCCTCCTTGTTTAGGCTTTTTTAGATGCATTTTTTAAGGTATTTTCTATTTTCATCCAACATTTGTTGGACAAGTAACTTAAGCTACTAGACTTTGGTACTTTCATTTTGAGGTGGAAGTGTTTAATCTCCTTTGCCTTGTTGGGAGGTATTTTCTATTTTCATCCAACAATTGTTGGAAGTGTTTTATCCTTTATATGGGAAGCTTACGAGTTATTGTTTTTGCTTTTTTCCATTGTGATCATATTAGCCTAAAACAGTGGGTACCAAAATGTTAATCGTGTGTAGACCAATTAGGATGTGTTGACTTAGATTTAGTTCAATTTGGATGGGCTTGGACTTCACTTCCTACTCTTTAATACATGCAAAAAGCCTCCTATAGGCAAGGTCAAGAGACCCCTCTGATGCTCAAATCAATAAGGAGGACCAAAAAAAGGGGAGATGAGTACTAGAGACCTAGCAGACTATGCTTGCCTAGTGAGTGTGCAATGGGGATTCAACCCCTCTCTCTCTCTAATGAGTTTTTGGGGTCGGATATACGGATAAGCATCACAACGAAGTAAACGAAAAACAAACAGGGTAAAAATTAGTAAAGTCTGGATAGTTATCAAATAGATATAATGCATTACTAGATCCTACTCGATTTACAATTCGCCGAATATGATACACTAGTTTAAATTGAAGAGTTACTCGCCACTATTTCGTACTAAAAGGAATAGATAAGAATTGAATAATAATGAGAACGCTAAGGTTACTTAATGTGAATAATTCTATATTGATTAGTTGATTGTTTACATACAAAAAAGTAAGGGTTTATATACCCATTCACTAAGATTACTTTATATGCATAAAAAGATAAAAGAGTATTTTACAATTAGGTTACATGAAATATACTAAAAGAGGTAAAAGAGATAGAAAATATTTAGTACGAAAATAAGGAATCATTTTGCAAGGTTGTGTTCAAGAGACGTAAATCGCTTGGTGGCTGGACATTAGAAATATGATACAAAATAGGCGAGAGCAGAAAAGTATTGCAATTAGGGGGCTAACCTAATCTAGATCAAGTTGAGAGCCAATCAATTCATTAAAAAAGTCAACTAAATGGGAGTTAGACGCTTGTGGTTGGTTAGGGAGCTTGGCTTGGCTCAGTTCGGCTCAGCTAATTTTGAGCTGTCTTATGGAATAAGACTTTACCATTGAGCAAAAGCATATCTAATACATGTGACGATCTAATAGACAAATCAGTAAGAGATTAGTTCAAAATATGGATCATCATCTTTGCTTTGGTTTTGAGCTAATATTTTCCGTGTGAGCCCTTAGAATCTTCTAATTTAGCTACGAGTGATCGGTTTAGAGGCCTAATCCTATCACTCAATCTCTCTCTCTCTCACAAGACCTCTTCTTCTCTCTCTCTCAAGAGAGTAGAAGTTAAACCCTAATTGTACACTCACTAGGCAAGTATGATCCAGTAGGTTTTTAGTGCTCGTCTCCCCTTTTTTTAATCCTCCTTGCTAGCTTAAGTATCGAAAGGCTCTTATGACCTCGCTCTTAGAGGACTTTTCAAAGGTATTAAGGAGTAGAAGGTGAAGTCTAAGCTTATTTGAATTGAACTAAATCCAAGTCAATGCATCTTAGTTAGTCTATACATTACTAACATAAATTATGCAAACGTAACACTTCAAAGAATAATTTTGAGGGTGATGAAATATGATAATAATGGATGACTAATCTATAAACACATCGTTTTCCTATCTACCCAAAAAAGAAAAAAATGCCAATTGCAAAAATTGATACCAATAAGCACACAATTAAAGAGCTGGGAATTTGAAAGCCCAATTTTAAACGGGACACATCTCTTTGAGAATTAATAAGCCTCGCAAATGGAACACTAAAACGTAACTAAAAGAAAAAAATCTAGGTTATTGACGAGTATAGCGTATTCCAAATGCAAGAGATACCATAACCCCACATATATCGGTGATATAACAAAAAGAGAAAGGAAGAGTAATAATAACATAGCATAACGTAACAGATGCAACGCTTATTGTTCTATGGAAATCATTACAGATTAAACCATGATCGAAATGACGACCTTAATCTCCTTCTGACAAGAGTTGAAAATTTGTTGACTTGTACGGTGGCAGGTGAATGCAAGTACAATAGTGGGAATTGTAATATATGAAAAATTTAAGGATTTCCCTCTCCCCAACCTGCTCTTTTTATGTTGTCAGTGAATTGCCGTAGGGAACTTATGATGTTGGATATTCAGATTTACAATAGCAAGGAAGAGAGAGGGGCTTTCAAAATGGATGGGCAGCTGTATGTACGCTTGTTATGACTGTAACCCGATTTAATGATTGTAATACGGATAGAATATAATGAACACCGCATAAAAAGCTTCTTTAATTGTTCGAACGATTTTAAGAAATATGAACCAAAATCCTAAAAGCTAGAATAATATCTATATATAGATATATAACAGAAACATTATAATTATGATTATATAATTATATTTTATTATTTATAAGTATGAAATTAATGTTTACTCTCTACCAAACATTTAATAATTATTAATCTTAGATCAATACATTTTTATGTTATTTATTAGTAAATATTTTGTAATGAAGTTATTATATCAAAAAATTATATATTTTTTTCATCTTATTGTACACTATAATAATTTTAGTGCTGCATATATTGAATATAATATAATCATGGATATATTTGGTCCTGTTATAACAATATGTTAAAGTATTGTACTTATATATTTAATATGTATTATGTATGAAATATATAGTACCTATAACTTTTTATTTATTTTAATATCATACGTCAAAATTTATATATGACTAAATATTATCTTATTACTTTATTATACTATATATTTTAGAACGTTAAGATTATAGTAATATTGTTTGAAACTATATTTTAATAATATAATTGCATCAAGTTTATTGATCATATCATTTAAAAAATTCATTTATCATATCTGACTATACTTACGTTATATATTTTTTAATTTTGCTATAGAAAATAATAATTTTAATTAATGTTATTTTTGCTTATTGAGGTTTGTAATTGTACTTCAACTTTTTAGCATAATATTATATTATTTATATTTTTTATATATTGATATTTGCTTGTATAATATTATATTGTATACTTACTATGCAATATTGTTATTTTATTTTATAACTACTTATATATATATATATATATATCTTATAATGTTAATATTTTTAATATGGTATCCTTTTGAATCCATACTTATTATTTATGCGCTAGAAATTTTTCATAGAATATCTCATATTGAAAATGAGGTTTGGTATCCGACTACACTGGATTTCGCTTCTAATGCTCTTTCTTTGGGATAAATTTTCTTTTCTTCCTTCTTTCTTTCTTTTTTTTTTTTATTTTAAATGGTGCTTCTATTTCCTACAATTCGTCATGCTATGTGAAAATAAGATGAGATAGAGAAAAGAACAAGAAAGGAAGTGAAACATACATAAAGACTTTCTCAATTAAAATTTTCAATAAGGAAGAAACGACTAAAACGAGACATAAATAATGAACATCAAACCTGGTAACTTTCTCATCTATTGAGTTTTACAACCAAACAAAACCTTGTTGGAAAAGGACTGGGGCATATATTATTGTAGTATTATAGCATGATTTGCTTCCTATAATGGATTATTTATTCAAAGGTTAGGTTTGGTAGAGATTCGGCGGGAAACGAATCCCAGTGGATATCTCCAAGACAAAGCAACTGAAAATGACGCTTGATCAATCCAGAAAGAAAATAATGCAAACCAAAATATAAATTTCTTCAGAAAGGCGCAGATTTTAGAGAGAGAGAGTGATGGAATGGAAAGGGAAGTGATGTCGACATTCCACATAGAGAGAATCATGCAAGTTGAGGGCCCACTGAAACAGAGATTTGACGGCGACGGAATTGGATGGTCCGATGACCGAAATTGCGCAGCCTGCCCTACATGAGTAGAAGTGAATCATGCAAGTGTAGTTTCGTCGTTTTCTGCTGCCCCGGGTAGCGGTCAACACTAGCAGTAGTAGCAACGAGTGTCTCTCTCTCTCTCTCTCTCGCGCGGAGCGGGCGGCACGCGCGGTCAGGTACGTATTCGGTACATTACTACAAGCAATAATGCTCATAAAAAGCCGAAAATGTAAACTGAGCATCAGGCCCTCTTTTAAATATGTCAGATGTCTTTTATAGATTTATACATGACAAGACAAATTTTTTTTAAGGAACTATTGGAAAATGGCAAATGATTAACTTGATTCACTACGGTTGGGACGAGGGAAAAAATCAAGGGAAGAAAAAGTTAGAGGAATGAAAATAAATGGAAAAAAAAAAATCTTTTGTTTTTTTAATTTGTATAAGGAAGAAAGAAAAATGAATGAAAAGTAAATAATAGGAATCTTTATTATAGCAAATTATCGTAAATTTCTCCAAAACATTAAAATGTTCATTCATTTTAAAAATAAGATTGTAAATTTGAAGTAATTTCTTCCAATTATCTCTGTATTTAAAGAGAATGATTATTATGAACTCAAGAAAATTTTATTTCAAAATTTATTCTCTTTCCCTTCTCCTCTTTTCCCAACAACATAATAATAGGGGGTGAGAGTATTGTTGAAATGGGGAAAAGAAAAAGAAAAAAAAGAAAAGAAGTTTGTTGAAGAAATATTAATCAATTTTCCAATCCATTTGTTCAAAGATGGAGTAACAGAGTAATGGAAATTAGTTAGTATATTTAATATTAACGTGGATAACTGGTACTGGCCGATGGACTATTCTTCTTATTCTAAGATGAATCACATATTTTTTATATTTTACCCTTTTAATTGCTAATAAGCTTTTAGCATAATGATAAATGACACTTTGACATTAGAGTAGCTCGGTTACCCTTCTCCAACCCCCTTTTCAAGTCTTAAAATGAAGAGGGAAAAAGCGAGAGAGAGAGAGAGAAAGTTTAAAGTCTACTTAATTAAACTCTGTCAGTAATATAATGACTTTGTGATTATTTTGATTTTGAAGGAAATCAGGGAAGAGAGAGGAAAGTGCGGTCAAAATGAGTCAATAGTGGGAAACAAACATGGTGTTGCTTTTGATTTCCGATTTGCGTTTTGCATTCATATTTCGTTTTCTTGTGCATATATCTGACAGTGGACAGATGTGTGCTGAGGACTGAGTTTCCATTATTTGACATGGGAATGATCCTACAAAACTTTAATTTTGCTTCCATTTTAAAGATGCTGTTTGTGTTTTGTTTTGTTTTCTATAACGTTGTTTCTTTCTGGGGGTGTCTCGACTTCTTCTTTCGCTGTAGATCAATTATTGGGTCAAGATCTTGGGAGAAGCAATTTAACTTTACCTTCCACCCTAATTATGTATGTTATGTATCTTTAGTCTTTTAGCACACAATGCTACAGCTCCTTTTTGATAATATTAATTTTAAAAATACTTGACATTAAGGATGTAACAAACAAAAATAATTAGATTGTACATCTCTTAAATAGAAACCATAAAATTTTATTATATATATATATCACATCCTTAACCAAGGATATTATTAGAAATAAATAGACTAATGATATATATACTTTTTTTCCCAACTTTACCACTCATCAAATGTCTCATCCACTAAACAAAATTCAACGTTTAAATAGTTTCCTAAGTGGAAAATTGAAGCTACAAATGTTCAATCATGGGCTACAAGTGGAGTTTCATTTTCAACAATTCCTTTAAAGCATGTACATAACTTTAATTCTAAAAATATTCCCTAATATTTTAAAATTCACTTCTAAATATCTAGTCTGTTATGTTTTTGCGACTTTAAATATCTTATTAAGCATTATACTTGTTGAATCACTATTTATTTGTTTTTTATTATGACCTTAAATATGTTTTGCAGTATGAAGATATCTCTTATACACTATTTTTCAGGTTGATGTACTATGAACGCTGTAAATTATGAGTTAATGGCCTGTTATCTTATCTAATATATTTCTTCTTATATCACAAAATGGAAGAAAAAAAAAAAAGAGAAAGAAGAAAAAAAATACTGGTATGCTGTAATAAAGATTTAATTTATTGGCCAATAGACACCGTATGCAAATGAATACAGATATTTAACGTGAAAATCAACAAATTGAATTAAAAATGCAATTGAAGTTTCGCTTTCAGAAAACCGAACCTATAGTACATGGGTATAGTGATTCGTCATGTGTTGGTCCACCAAGTTAACTGAACTTAGTGCAATGAGTCCACGGAGTCAATGACCCTTGAGATAGTTTAATATTATTATTGTCATGATTAAGAGGCATATTTGCTGTTTAGAATATTAGGCACTACATTGTCTTATAATCGAAGTGATAAGATTTGTTATTCATCCTCAATTATTTCAAAATTGTGATTATGATTGACCAATGGTTGTACGAATATGGAACATGTGGGCCTCTCTTATCCCTATCCCTAATGCTCTCTCTCTTCCATTTCCTCAGATATCCTTTCCTACGTCTCATGTTGTGATTATCTTAATATAAGGGGTTGAAAATTTTCCAACTTGTAATTTAACCACAAACCTTATGGGGAGCAGCTTGGTCACACTATCATGTCAAGGAGTCTGGTTGCCGTAACATTGGCATGAACTTGGTTAATATGAGGGCAAACTGTAATCCCATGAGCAACGGACAAACTAGCGCTACTTTACGTGTTTTTCATTTTTTTTTTTTTTTTTTGTACTCTTGTAATTAGGTGAAATAGTGTGTTTAAGAGGACCCTACTTCACAGTTTTCACCTAACGAGGTCCATACATATTGTGTCCTTAATTAAATGAATAAATAAATAAATATGAAATTTTGTTTGAACTCTTCTAACGTATACCTAATATGTCTTTGTTTTGAATTTTTTTTTTCCTTTTCTTCTTTTGCTATTTCTTTACTAATAAATCCTTTTATAAAAATATTCATAGGCCTTATTAGTATGTTTATATGACTCTGAAAGGGTAAAGAAGAATAACTATTCTTTTCTTATAAAACTAGTTCTAGTTTAATTTGCAGAATACCTATTTCATAGAATTTTTATTGGCGTAAAACGTGCAACTGTGATTTCTCCATAGGACTAAAGAAATTGTTACTTTTTACTCTTACTCATCATATTTTTATATCTACTATGAGACTTAATCCAACATAAGGGTACGTTAGTATTTTTAAATATGTTTACAATCTATTTGAAATACCAAAAAAAGATGTAATAAATGATTTATAGATATAACAAATAAAATGAACTAATGATGTGATACTTATAAATAAATGCTCAAGATAAGTGATTTATAAACATTTTATAATCATGATAAAGTGATTTTGTGCCAAAAAGAAAACATTTATATAAACCTTTATATTGTTAAGTAGTAACTATAGGAGAATATTAAGGAGTTAGAATGTTATAACTTGTAGAAAAATAAACTTAATAACAAAGTAAAATGCAAGATTCAAATGACAAAGGAAAATATAAATAAAAAACTTGATGGGATGGGATTTAATCAAAATCTATCTATAGTCTTCTAAGTTCAACACTAAGCCTCATTTTTTAATTGCTTCGACAAGTTTTCCTTGTTACAAAAGGAAAAAAAAGAGTAGAAATTAAGAAGCCTTAGCATAAAAGTTATCTAATCTTTAGAACTTGTGGTATAGATTTGTTACTAAGACTATAATTCATTCACACATAAGAGAGTAATCAGTAGAAGATTAAAACCCTAATTCCTTAAATTGTTTTTACAATACCTTAAGTTAAAAATAGTGAATAATCAAGCTAACAAATGTTAATGACCTTTTTTTAACTATTTAGTTTAAAAGTTTGAAGTTTGTGTTAACAGAGTATTCACCACTATGTTTTTATAAACTAGTATTAAATCTCTTCCACAATCCATGTAGGACTTCACTTAGCCATGGGGTATCGCAATTTCTTCCCCTTAAACATATAACATCTTTGTTGTGAGACCTTTACAATTGGGGCTAGTTCTTCTCTATTTTCGGTATACAATTTCGATTACCCTCTACTTATAAGTCATAAGAGTATTACCACTCTTATGATACTCCCTACCCTCCTCATACCTCTTCTTTAAACCAAGGCTGTACTAGAATTATCTACCTATTGATTGGAGGTTGTTTTCAATTCTATTCGTAACGCCCCAAGCCAAAAATAGTGAATAATCAAACTAACAAATTCTAATAAACTTTTAACCACTTGACTTAAAAGTTTTAAGCTTGTATTGATAAAGTATTTATAATTATGAACTTATAAACTAGTGCAAAATCTCTCGTACAATCCATATCAGAATTCACTTAAACATGAAGTATTATCGTTTCTAATCATGAATGGGCATGAGGTAAAAGGGTAAAAGATAAAGGTGTGCAAGTTGGATAAACGGGCTAATCGGCTCGACCCACTTTAACCTACAAGTTAAATAGGTCGGGCTTATTTGACCTATTTTTTAAACGGGTAAAAAAATCTCGACCTTAGCTCATTTAAAAAGTAAGTTAAATGAGTTAGCCCATGAGTTAAAGCCGTAAATGTGTTAAATGGGTTGACTTAAATCGACCCACTTTAGACTATAGGTTAACTGGGCCAGGATCATTTAGCTCGTTTTTTAAACGGATAAAAAAATCTTAGCCTAAATTACTAAAAAAAAGTAGGTTAAATAGTTCGACTCGCGGGCCAAAACTCACTTGCACATCTCTATTAAAAGACTTAGCAAATTTCCTTAATTCGATTTTAAATCTCTAATAGGTATTCTTTGAACTCTTAAACTACTCAAATTCTAACTATTAGATTCATAAGACTTGCTTTGTCATGTTTCTTATAACAATTAGAAACCTTAATCTTATTTTAATATTTCCTTTGTAACATACCCTAATTCATTTGATTATAAAAAATCTAGAACCTTAAATTTGTTTACATTCATATAATATGAAAACATTACTTTTAGTTTTCTAAAATTATTGAAACCCCCATTAATTTGATTCATAGAATATGAAACTCTAACTATTAACTATGTTGAAGTATTCAAATTTACTAAATTGAGAATAAATCAATTGAAAATATTTATTTCAAATCATAGTTATATCTAAGGAGTTGAAGTAGACTCTAAACAATTATTAACAATGTGAAAAGAAACTCAAAGGCTACCCTTATTTCTAGCTTGGCTCAAACTAGACAAAAGCCATATCGATTGTCAAGAGGACATCTTGATTGACTACAACCTACCCTTGGTAGACAGGTAAAGAGAAGACATTACCCAATCTTGTAATTTATAAATAAAAGTACTAACAAAGGTTTCACAAAAAAAAAAAATTAAAACCTTGACATAAAAACTAGAAAGAAATAAATAAAAGTTACATAAAGTGAAATCTTGATAATTTTTTTTTTTATTTTGATTATTTAACTTATATATGTTGTTAAGAATTGAATAGAAGGATATGTATGGAGTTGTAGACAAACCAAGGTAAGTGGTTTATTATTTTTTGTTGAACATGCTCATAAGTTTAGGTAACTAAATGAACTTAACTATATTCAAACCTTATTGTTAAAGTACTTATGCTTGCACTAAGGCCAAAAGATTAAAGGTTGTCGATGATAAAATATAATCACTATGGAAAAGAAATTGCATTGTCCTAAGACAACAATGAAGAAGATTGATGTGCTAGATTAGGCATTGATGCCACCATGTGCCCATGTTTTAGGTTAATGGTTTGTATTAAGATATAAGTTCATTTACTGGAAGGAAATTGTAATTGGATCATATTGATGATACAAGAAAACTCTATAGATGGTGGCAATAAAATAGTAATGCTAATGGTTGATCCTAAAATGATCTAAGGTAAGATAAGTTTTTTTTTTTTTCTTTCTTTCTTTCTTTTTTTTTTTTCTTTTTTTGTTTTGAGATGTTAAGGAGTACCCATAACAATTACCATAGGTCAAATCTACTATAACACAATTAATGACATATAAATTAGGTAATCTATACCTTTAATATTTTGTATACTAAGGATATGTATGCCTTGTTGATGGAAATAATGCATGATAGGAATCGAACTATGCTTGTCTAATATGATATGATGCATGAATTTGATGTAAAAACTTACTCAAGGAGAAAGTATTATTGATTAACTCATATTATCTACAAATAATGACCCTTATTAAATCATAATCAAGGGTAAAATAGGAATAAAAAAGATTACAACTCATTTAAGTAAATAATGTAATATTGGAAGTCAACAAAGCACAAAAGTTAAGAAGATTTGGAAAGAGTCCTTAGTCTACGCTTCAGTAAAGAATCGTTGGTTAAGAATGATCTTAGATTGGTTAAAACCTTCTAAAAAGAGTCCAGACTTATCAAGTCCCATAAAATCTATACATTTTATGGATCTTTTCTCACTAAAAAGTATGGGGCATGCATGAAGAGTCCAAACCCTTTAACGTGCTACTGCTGGATATTAATTGTCATCTAGATACTTCAAACCTTTTATAAAAGGTCTAGACATATTAAAATTCTACCGTTCTGCTTGTTGGTTGACTCTTCCCACCTCTTCTAAATCCGTTACCAATGAAACCTGATCATGTAAACATGTAAAATGAACTTCATTACTATCAATAATAGATCTCTTTTCCTCATTTTGATTATGAATTAACACATGTTAAGTCAATTTTTACCACTTCTCTAGGATTTAGCGATGTGGTTGATTAGTAAAGATAACCACTTTGTAAGCTTTAAAATAATGTTGAAGCTTATAAGCAGACATCACCATTGCAAGAGTGAACTTTTCCAATATGGAGTACTTGACATTGAGTCCTTGTAGGATGTGATTAATGTAGTAAACCAATTTATGCCCTTTCCCTTTGGCTTAGATTAAGACCAAAGAGGGGGTTATCTATTGATTAATGAATATAATTATAGGCCTTCACACGGTATAGGCTTAGGCAACATGAATGGAGATGTAAGAACAATTTTAATTCTTTAAAGGTGGTTTAACACTAGTAAGTCCATTGGAAATTTCTCGGGTTCATCAAGATCTTGAAAAACTCTAAACATATGTCCATAGAACATGACATAAACTTGTTCAACATGGTTATGCATCTAGTTAGCCCTTGGAAATATTTGACTACATGGGTAGGTTACATGTTAAAGATGGCTTGGATTTATTTGGTAATGGCCTCTATTCCCCATCCCATGACCTTGAAGCTAAAGAACTTCCTTAAAATTGCCCTAAACACACATTTCTATGAGTTAAGATTCATGTTTTACCATATAGGGGTCTAGATTGTCTTGTCAAGGTTAGATAAGCACTGGTCAGTGAGCTTACTTTCCATATCATGTTATCAACATAAACTTCAAATTTGTAATTTGAATGTCGTGGTTACTAACCTTTAGTAAGCATCCTCAATATTCTTAAGGTTAAAGGGCATAACTTTATGGCAATAAGTACGAAAGTGGTGATTAAGGATGTATGGAATTAGTTATGCTCATGCATGTAAGTCTGATCTTAGTCTAAAAATGTAACCATGAAACCTAGTAGTGTATGGCTTGTGTTGAGTCAACCAGTTGATTAAAGCTAGGGACGAGAAAGCATTCCTTTGTATAAGCTTATTAAGGTTAATAAAGTTAATGTACGCACTCTACTTTCCATTAGGCTTCTTGACCAACATAGCATTTACTAGTTGAGTTAGATATAGCTTCCCCTTAATGAAGTTTACTTGAAGCATTTTTTGTACCTCCTCTTATATTGCTGCCCATCATTTTAGAGTGAAATCCTTCTTCTTCTATTACATAACATTGGCATAGGGGTCAATGTTGAAGTGGAGTATAATGATGTTTCGAGAATGCTTGACTTGTTTGATGGTCATGAAAGAGGGTAATAAATGGCATGAGCTAATGCATGTACATAACACTTTAAATAATTGCATAGAGATTTGGATGATTAGATGCAGTGCTCAATGCATGATGACAATCATCTTATTGCTTATTGCCATTACTATAAAAACTAATGAATGTGTATATGTTAATATGTATATCTTTTGCATGAAAGGCTTTGATTTCTCAAGCAAATCTCTCTCTCTCTCTCTCTCTCTCTTTCGTTGGAGTTTATGTAGGGATATTAACTTTACATGTACCTCTACGTGGTAAGCCTTCTCCTTGAACTAGCAATCACTATCTTCAATGGTACCTTTCATTAGAGGAACTTAAGAACCTAATGTAAATTATTCTTTTAGAAAACTTGATTGCTACTATGGATGTGAATTTCTGTTCATTATCACCATATTAAACATGGTTCTTATACAATGGTGCCAATTTATGCAAACAAATCCTTATTACTGACTAACATAAATGGGATGGTTTTTATTTCAATAAGAATGTCCTGAGCATTTTTTAATAACAAAAGAGTAAAGTTTTCATATTTATATCCATACTTCTTTTCATGGGATCATTAATCTTAAGAAAATAATAAATTTCTTTCTAACAAATTTTAGAAGTGAATAGATGTTCTTATTAATGAAACTTCATATTTAAGTGTTGATTGGTTTCTACATGGTTTGGTATACCGCGTAGAAAGAAAATAGGTTGAAAATATAAGAATATTGTTTAAATTTTAATGGATGTCTTTAGTGCATGAATGGAAACAAGTCCTTAAGTGGTATGGTGGAGTACTTTATATTTCTCTAAATAAAAAATGCATGTATTCTTACATAGAGACACCTCTATTGGTTAGTATAAACATAGACTATATTGATCTCTATTTATACTATTACTTTGTTCTTCCCCTCTTGTAATTATCCCTAAGGTTATAAAGGTTGGTATCAAGTGTTACGATTGACAAAATATTGCTTACAAATATTTTTTTAGCCATCACCTCTTTCTTCTTCGAGTTTAGGGTAATCCCTTTTAGAAGATCCTTCATTACATATATCATAAATGGGTAGCTATAATTTCTTAGTAAAGGACTTGATAGAGGAGATTATGCTACTTTGGGAAGATGTTTGGGAAGTTTTTAAAGAAAAACTTATTAACACAACGTTCTATTAATCTTCGGATAAAATCTTAAAGAGAGAAGGCTAAAGCAATAACATATTTGTGGTATCTTATAGCACGGGAGTAGAGATCCATTGTTGATATTGAGATAAATCGAGTTTTCTTTTCTTTTTTCCTCCCTTTTTGATGGATTACTAACCTTTGGACCCTTTACTCACGCTTGTCTTTGAGGCCTCCAATCTTTTACCAGGAGAATCCTCTCTTGTCAGCTTGTTAAGGATGTGCTCCTGTATGTAGAAGAGCTGTAGGTGTATTCTCTAAAGTCTTAGCTTAAATACACTCTACTCTACTCGGACCCTTACCTAGTGGTCAACTTGCCAAGAATGAAGGCCGACTTACTGAGTGTTGTGTCTTAGGCTACTATACATAACACCCTTCTCTTCTAACCTTCTAAGTTGCCAAGTGCTAAGGCTGAGGTTACTATACGCTGAAGTCCACTCTCTTAGTGTACAGAACTATAGCATCATTCATTTACCTTGGTAACTTCAAGCACATATTAGCCCTAACAGCCTCAGCATCATTTTAGCCCAACCATAATGCCTTAGATCCCCGACTATGTACCTAGTGACAAGCTGCCATATATCCCTTACCTTTTTTACAATTGTACTATATTCCTTTTCGTCCTTTGTAATATATACTCTTTTTTGTACATATTAGGAATTTCTCTCTTACATTATCTTTTATGTAATTTTCCATTATTGTATTATTGTGATGAAGGACTTACTATAAATAGTCCTCTTCACTATAGTCGAAATCACCTCACACCTTTACAGATATTGAATATACTTATTCTTTCAAGATATCTTTCTCCAAGTATACTTTCTCTTACAGTCTTATCTAATCTTTTTGAATAACTCAAGATTAATGGTAAGTAGACCTTAGTCTTAACATGTGAGTAATATCAAGTGAAGTACTAAGCTGTGTTGTGTTTGTTAATGAGTCATATCCTCTTCATAGAAGCTACTATGTTTGTCATTCTACTCATCCTCTCTTCTTCAAGATCTCGAAGGACCCACTATTATTACTTCCTATAGTAAACTCTAGTGATTACTAAGCTCCTAGGTGCCCACCATTAATTCTAGTATCAAAGCTTGAGGTTACAATTAAAAGCTTAGTATAGTAGTAATAGTTGTTTCTTGTTGTAGTGTATGTGTTCTATTATAATCTATTTCTCTAATAAAAAAACAGAACAAGTTCTTCAGTCATTATGTATATCTTATTTTGAAAGTTTCTATTGAGTAGTGAACTTTTTGAAGTTTTGTATTGAGAAATGTCGAATCCTAATGTTCAAGGAGAGATTAATGATCTTGAAAGTGATGCTTTTGGTTGAGTTTGTGTTGCCTAACAAGCCCTGCGAACTATTAGCAAGCAAATACAAGACCTTATTGTTATTGTAGCCAATTTGGCTATTTTTATACAAAGGATAGTAGATACTAGGCTACAAGAGAGAATTGATGAACAAAGTTAAGAAGATAAGTGGTTGAACCTAGAGCACCAGAGGCTATTAATGTAAACCTAGCTCTAACCCATCATGCTGAGAGGTTTAAGAGGAAGAGACTTAAGTTGGATGAAGTTGAAGAGTAGGAGGAGGAGGAGGAAGAGTCATACAATGGGTTAGAAGAACATGACCTCCATGCTTCTAAAGGAGATGAGCATCTTAAAGTATAGATTTTGAGCTTTAATGAGTCTGGTAATGCTGTTGACTATCTGGATGGGATGAGAAGATTGAAAAGATATTCAATTTTTATGATTATGAAGAGATGGTGTATATTTGAGTAGTCGCTTTAGAATTTTCTAGGTATGCAACAATATGGTGGAAGAAACTATAGAATGTATGTTAAAGAGATGACGTGAAATCCGAACATGGTACGAAATGAAGAGAGTTTTAAGTTGATTTGTTCCAGAACACTATAAGTAGGACACTTTTTAATGTCTTCAAGAACTGAGATAAGGTAATCGATTAGTGGACGAGTACATTTGGGAATTTCAATTGCTAATGATCCAATGCAAATTTGACAAGCTTGAGGCATAAACCATAGCTAGGTTCATTTTTAGACTAAGGATTGAGATTAGTAGTATAGTGGAGGTGCAAAGGCTAGGAAGCTAGGATGAAGCCATTTGAGTAGCCTAAAGAGTAGAAAGGTAAAGGCAAAATTAGCTTAATCGAGCACAAGGCAATCAACCTAACTTACCTAATGGGACTGGTATGCCAAGTTGACCTAGATATGATTGAGCTCTGGACATTTCTGAGATGGACCATCAATGTTAGATTCTAAGTAGACCTAATGATAATCGAGGCAAGACTAAGGCCTAAGAGCCTAATAAGAAGAAAGATTAAGGTCAGACCTTAAGAAGGAAGACCAAGGAGATTAAGTGTTTCAAGTGCTTAGTTTTAGACATGTAGGTAGTTAATGTCCTAACTAACGTGTGATGAATATTAAAGGAGATAAGGCCCAATTCGAAGTGGAGAGTGCAAGTGAAGGAGAGGAGGAAGAGGTAGATGTTAATCAACTGCTAGAAGAGTCTCAAGAAGATTTAAACTTTGTAACCCAACTTGAAATGGGAGACTACTGTATGGTTGTCTAAAGATCCCTTAGTACCTTTACCTCTAATGAGAATGAACAAAGAAAGAACCTCTTCCATACAAACTACTAAGTGAATAGCAAACTATGTGGTTTGATAATCGACAGAGGGACTTATACCAATGTACTAGCTCAAGTTGTAATGAAAGCCCTACAATTGCTAACCAACCTTACCCTAAGCCTTACAAGATTCATTGGTTGAATGAGAAGGGAGGTCTACTTGTTAAATAGGTCAAAGTACTGAACACTATTAGTGATAGATATAAGGACGAGGTGATAAGTAACATCCTACCCATGTGTGCTTCATATATATTGCTAGGCCAACTGTGGCCCTTTAATCTTAAAGTACTTAATGATGGATGTAGGAACACTTATATGTTCCAAAAGGATGGGAAAGAAGTTGTACTAACTCCTATGAGCCTAGAAAGAAGTTTAAGAATCTCAAGTCAAGGTTTATAAATCCTTGCAAAAGAAATCCTTGGTGATTTCTTGAGCATAGTTTTCTAAGGATGTTAAAGGGAAAGAGTTTGTGTTCTTATTGGTTAAAAGATTACTTGAGTTGAAGGTTATTGGAGCATTACCTGCTAAGGTAAAGACATTGCTCAAAAAGTATAATAACTTGTTTCCGACAGAGTTGCTAAGAGGTTTACCCCATTGTTAGGGGGATAGAGCATTGCATAGACCTCTAGCCTAGAGCTGCTTTACCTAACCAACTAGCTTATAGATTCAATCTCAAGCTAAAGAAACAAGTTGATGACTTGATTGAACGCAATTATGTTTAAGAATGAACTCCTATTCCGTATTAGTCGTCTTAATGCTGAAGAAGGATGGCTCATGGAGGATATGTATTGATAGCCAACCAATTAACAAGATCACTATCAAATATTGATATTCAATCCTACAATGGGATGATATGCTTGATGAGTTGCATGGTGTATGAATATTTTCAAAGGTTAATTTGAAGAGTAGCAATCACCAAATCTAAATGAGAAATGGAGATGAGTAGAAAACTGCTTTCAAGACTAAGGATAGTCTATTCGAGTGGATAGTGATGTCATTTGGGCTTATAAATGCATCAAACACCTTTATGCCACTCATGAATCGTGTGTTAAGATCTTTGATTAGTAAATGTGTTGTTGTATATTTTGATGATATTTTGGTAAATAGTACTGACCACATTTCTCATATTGTGCACCTAAGGTTTGTATTTAAAATCCTCCATGCTAAGCAACTATACAACAATATGAAGAAATGTGTGTTCTGCCAAAGCGAAGTAGTATTTCTCGGTTATATTGTTTCTAAGGGAGGTATCGAAGTTAATGATGAGAAAGTTCAAGCTGTTTTTGACTAGCTGATGCCTACTAGTGTTACTAAAGCAAGGAGTTATCATGGTCTAGTTACTAGCTTCATTTTATTGAAGATTCATTTAAAACTTCAGTTCGATAGTTGCCCTATTAACCAAGCTGACCAAGAAGAACTCTAAATTCCATTGGTCTAAGAAAGCTTAGAGAAGCTTTGATGAGATTAAGTCCAAGTTGACTTTTACCCCAATACATATCCTGCTTAACTTTAAGAAAGTTTTTGAACTAGAATGTGATGCATCTGGAGTTGACATTGGAGCTGTTCTCATGTAAGATCGTCAATCAATTGGTTATTTTAGTTAGAAGGTCAAAGGTGCCATACTAAATTACTTGGCATATGATAAGCAGTTTTGTGCCCTTGTTCGTGCACTTTAGAACTAGTAACACTACCTATTGCTAAGAGATTTCATTATCTACATAGACCATGAATCTCTCATGCATCTCATAGTATAATGGAAACTTTCTTGATGTCATGCTAAATGGGTTGAGTTCTTGGAAATCTTTTTCTATGTCAGCAAGTACCGTAAGAGAAGTATAAACAACATGGCCAACATACTTTTGTGTTGACGTATTCTTATTATCACCCTGCATAAGATACTTAGGTTTGAAACCTTACTTAATAGTATAAGCATGATCTACACTTTGGGTAGATCAATCGGTTTAGCAAAATGAGCCACTTCATCCCTTGCTACATAACCAATGATGCATTATTTGTTGCTAATGTCTATTTCTAGGAGAATGTATGGCTGTATGGAATTCCAAGAAGTATTGTATCTGATCCTAATTTGAAGTTGAAGAGCTTCTTTTGGTGAACACTATGGAAGAAGGTCGACATTAAGCTTATGTTCAGTACTTCTTGCCATCTACAAACAAAAGGTTAAATCGAAATTGTGAATAGAATAGTTTGCAACCTCCTTCGAGCTGTTATTGGGAAGAATCTACATGATTGAGATCTTTACCTACCCATCGTTAAGCTTGCTTACAATCACTCCACTCATAGCTTAATTGGAAGGATGCCTTTTGAGGTTGTCTATGAACTCAACTCGAACTAACCATTGGATATCATTACCGACTTGACTTCCTTGAGAGAAAGTTAGATTGGCTTACAACACGTCAAAGAGTTTTAAACGTTGCATAAGAAGTTTACTAAATAATTAGCTAAGATAGTAGCCCAATAAAGAGAGCAAAGGACTAGAGGTAGAAGGCGAATCATCTACAACCTTAGGGACCTTGTCTGGATTCATCTCAGCAAAGAACGATTTATAGGAAGTAGAACAAATAAGATATCACCTAGGTCAAATGGCCCTATAAGATCCTTGAGCGCATAAATGGCTATGCTTATGAGCTAAAGCTACCTAATGGATATGGAGTGTCTTTTACCTTTAATGTTGCTAACCTGATGCCCTATGTGCCAAAGGAGGAAGAAGAAGACCAAGATTTAAGGATAAATCATCAACAACCCTAAGGAACTGATAGATTGCCAACCTTTTGGACCCCTTACTTGTACCCCATCTATAAGGCCTCCATTCTCTCTCTAAGAGGATCCTCTCTTGTCAACTTGCTGAGGATGAGCCCTTGCATGTAGAAGAGCTCTATGCAAATTCTCTAAAGTCCTAGCTTAGATACACTCTACCTTGCTTAGACCCTTACCTAATCACTGACATGCCAAGAGCTAAGGTTAACTTGCCGAGTGTCGAGTTTGAAGCTACTATACATAGTGCCTTTCTCATCCAGCCTTTTGAGTTGCTAAGTACTGAGGTTGACATCACTATACACCGAGCTCCACTCTCCCAATTTATAGAACTACCACATCATTTATTTACGTTGGCAACTTTAAGCATATATCAACCATAGCAACCTCAACATCATTTCAGCCCAGCTACAATGCCCTAGACCCTTAACTACATACCTAGTGATAGGCCAGCACCTATCCCTAACTTTTCTGACTATTGTACTATGTTCCATTTCATCCTTTTTCATACTTATTAAGAATCTTTTTCTTATATTGTCTTGTTGCTCTAAAGGACTTACTATAAATAGTCCTCTTTACTGTAGCCAAAATCACCTTATACCTTTATAGATATTAAATATACTTGTTCTTGAAAGGTATTCTTCTCTGAGTGTATTTTCTCTTATATTCTTATCTAATCTTGTCGAGTAGTTCAAGATTAGTGGTGAGTGGACCTTAATATTAGCTTATAAGTAATATTAGGTGAAGTACTAAGTTGTGTTGTGTTTGTTAGTAAGTCATATCCTCCCAATAGCTTCATAGAAGCTATTATGTATGCTATTCTATTCATTCTCTCTTCTTCAATATCTTTAAGGACCCACTGTTACTACTTTTGGAAGGAATTAGGCTATTAGGCTTTTAACACACAGCTGAACCCAAGGATTAAAGGGATTGGTGAGGCGAATCCTCTTATTATAACCAACTCCTACTAAGGCTGAGTTACTCCTTGCTATTGATCAACTCTTTATGTCATGCTAAATGACTATCCATCTCTTGGAAATTGTGTGCCAACTTGAAGAATGCCCTAACAGTAGCTAAACCTTATGTACCTACTTGGTCATGTCCAAGTCGACTACTTGCTCAACATCAATTTTACCGAAAAATTGAGAGTGCTGCCTTGCACTAATCCTCAACCACTTCTATTTGGACAAGTCCACGTCTACTCAACACTCCTACTTGGCCACCTAACCAACTCGTACTGCTTTGTCTACATCCTCTAACAGTATCACCAATGCATCTTTACCACGTATATAAGACTATGTGAAGAATTTGCTACGCTAATCATTTTTTTCTTGAATATTCACTTTTACCCTTTTGTACTCTTTGTACCTTACTTCTTTAAGACAATACCCTTTTTTTCTTTTTTCTTTTTAGGCAAGTCACCTTAATTCCTTGGGTATAAATACACCCTTGTATATGTAGCTGCAAAGATCAGATTAACTTTAATATACTGGATATTTTCTATTCGTAAACATTGTTTGTTTGCTCTCATTTCACTCTTATCTTAACCCTTAAGTAAGGCTTGGTGGCGAGTAACCTCATTAGGCCAACTCGTATGTCATATCGAGCTGTGTTATGAGTCCTTGAAAGTTCTATTAGTGCATCATATCCTTTGGAGCTGTTTATGGGTTTTGCTTACCTTTCATTCAGTTTTGTTCGTTCATGTGTTTCCTATCACCCTTTTCAAGCTTTCGGTTAGCTTGGACCTACCCCTACAACTGGCCTTATTTTTTCTTAGCTAGGGTACACATCATCTTAGAATCAGAGTGGAGGCTTTGTTTGGATTATAGTAGTTTGTTCTTGAAGTTCCCCATTCATACTCTATTTTAGGTGTGTGAAACAAAGTAATTTTTCATGTTAATTTAACTGCCGCATTTGCTAGTTATTAAACTTTTGGCTCGAAGGGAATGTATGTTGTGTGAATTAGAGAGATAGTATCAGCTATAACACTGAGTCGAAGAGTTTGAGATTTGGATTTAATAAAGAGAATGATGGACCTAAGTGTTAATGTTGGTGCTGGGATGACAACAGTGGTATTGTCCTCCATGGTCAAAAATCTTAAGATACTCTAAGAAGTACGGATAAGAGACTTGATGAGGTAGTTAACCTCTTAATGGATTTTACCCGAGTTATTCATACATTTACTTATCAACATGCTGAAGTCATACATAACACCCTACAAGTTGCCCGACCTACAAGAGGTCAAAACCCAGCTTAATAAGTTTAACGTGGAGGAGTAGGTAGACCAGTGAGGAGAAGGATTAACTTGGAAGACCTAAGAGAAGAGGATAAGTAAGAGGAAGAGTATTATGAAGAAGAAGAACAAGCTCAAGCACCCTGAGCATCTAACCATGTGAAGCTTCAAATTTGAAGCTTTAATGAGTTTAGAAGAATAGATGATTACTTGGATTGGGAGGAGAAGGTAGAGCGAGTTTTTGATTATTACCAATATGAAGATTACAACAAAGTGAGAACTGTTGCTAATGAGTTCTTTAGATATGCCACCATGTGGTGGAAGAATTTCCAAGCTATGAAAAGGAGAGAAGGCTACTAAGAGATTAGTACATGGCCTGAGATGAAGAGGGTACTACAAAACAAGTTTGTGCCAAATACATATTTGCAAGACACTTTAGCTTAACTTCAAGAGCTGAGGTAAGGAGGCCAAACTATTGACAAATATATTTAAGAGTTCTAAATACTTATGATTCACTATGAGGTGGAGGAACCATCAGCACGAACAGTTTCTAGATTCCTAACTAAGCTCAAGAGTGACATACTAGACATTGTGGAACTTCAATAGTTTACTATAATGGATGAAGTTTTATAGATAGCCTAGTGAGTAAAGAGGCAGAGGAGGAGCTGAATGCCAACTAAACCATTGATTAGCCGACCTATTTAGCCAAGCCAACAAGTTCAAGGAAGCTACCGAAGTTAGCTAAGTACCAAGGCGACCAAATGAGCAGATGTTAAGACTGAGCAAAAGGTACCAACTTGAACATATAAGAAAAGGTAAGGATATGGTAGGAACACAAGCCAAATCAAGTGTTTTAAGTGCCAAGGGTTTAGACATATGGCTACTCAGTGTCCAAATTGAAGGACTATAGTCATCAAGGGAGACTCTCTGAAGCTGGAAGTGGAAAGTACCGATGAGTAACCGAAGGAAAAGTGCATTGCCGAGAAAGAAACTTCTTAGGATAATGAATCGATTGAGGAGGATGTATTTGTTAAGGACTTAGATCAATTGATCCTAGTTGTCCAATGCGCACTAAGCTTGGCACCCTTACATTAGGACGAGTAGAGGTAAAACTTGTTTCATATCACCTATAAGGTGAATGATCAACTGTACGCGCTAATTGTGGACAGTGATAGTTGTACCAATGTAGTATCAGCCGATTTAGTCATAAAGTTAAAGTTGCTAACTATCGTGTGTCTGAAGCTATACAAGTTGCATTAGCTACATGAGAAGGGAGCACTGCATGTCACTCGGTATGTCACTCGGTAAGTATTACTGTTGATCATAAATGTAAATTACTTTGATGAGATTCTTTGCAACGTGTTGCCTCTATACGCCTTGCACATGTTGCTTGGCTTACTATGGCTTTTTGATCGAAGGGTTACGTACGATGGGTACAAGAATACCTATGTGTTTGAGAAGGATGGTAGGAAAATTACACTAAACTCGATGCCACCGGGTCAAGTTAACAAACTGTAGGTAAAACTTGCTCAAGGATCGAAGAAGACTCTAATGATGAGTAGAGCTAAGCTTTGAGAAGCTATTGAAGCCAATAGGCCTTTCTTTATGTTAGTTAGGTGACTATTAGAATTGATAAAGCGGGGTGAACCACCCTTGGAAGTAAGAAAGTTGCTGAATGAATATACCAATCTATTTCCTGAATAGTTACCCGAAGGGATACCCCTGTCCCAAGATATAGAGCATTGCATTGACTCAATACCTGACACTGCCTTGTCGAATAAGGTAGCTTATTGGATGAGTCCTAAATAGGCTTTTGAGCTCCAACAACAAGTCAATGAGCTACTAGAAAGAGGGTATGTAAGGGAGAGTCTCAACCCTTGTGTTGTTCCAGTTTTCTTGATGCCTAAAAAGGATGGTATCTCGTAGATGTGTGTTGATAGCTAAGTCATGAGCAAGTTCATGATCAAATGCAGGTATCGCATCCTTAGGTTAGAAGACATGCTGGATGAGTTAAGTAGAGATAAGATCTTCAATAAGATTGATCTAAATTTTGGTTACCATCAAGTTTGCATAAGGCTTGAAGATGAGTGGAAGATTGCATTCAAAACTCGACATAGACTTTATGAGTTGATGGTTATGCCATTTGGCTTGCCGAATGCCCCGAGCACTTTCAAGTGACCAATGAACCATATTCCAAGAAATCATATAGAAAAGTGTGTTATGGTATGCTTTGACGACATGCTAGTGTATAGCGGCAACTTATTGAGTCATTGTAAACATCTTCATATCGATAGGTTATTCAACAATCTTAAGAAATGCTACTTTTGCCAGGAAGAAATGGTGTTCCTAAGCTATGTAGTAAGTGAGGGAGGCTTATGAGTGGATGATGAGAAGATCCTAGTAATTGTCGAGTGGCCAACTCTAACTACTTGTACCAAGGTAAGAAGTTTCCATGGACTGGCATCCTTTTACTGAAGATTTATAAGGAATTTCAACACCCTCACCACACTACTCACCGAGCTGATAAAGAAGAACATCGGCTTCAAATAGGGAGAAAAGGAGGAGAGAAGCTTTGTTGACGTAAAGGAAAGATTGACCTCTACACCGATGCTATCTTTACTTGACTTCGAGAAAGTATTTGAGCTAGAATGTGATGCGTTAGGCATTGGGATAGGTGTTATCCTAATGTAGGAAGGTTGACCCATCGCCTACCACAATGAGAAGCTCAAGGGACCTTAGATGAAGTACTCCATATATGACAAAGAACTCTTAGCACTCATTTGAGCACTTTAAGTATGGTAACATTATCTACTGCCAAGAGAATTTGTCATCTATACCAAACACAAGTCTTTATGGTATTTATGAAGTCAAACTAAGTTGTTGAAGTGGCAAGTGAGGTGGGTTGAATTCCTTGAGGGATTCAATTAGCACAAGTAAGGAAAGAGCAACATGGTTGTAGATGCTCTTTCAAGGAGACAAATGCCCTTAATCAAACTATAGACGAAATTGTTTGGGTTTGCGAATATCAAGCAATAGTACTTTGAGGATTTACACTTCGAGCTTATACTTGGGCATTGTACTAATAGAAGGATAGTGAACAAATATCATATAGAAGATAGATACTTATTTTGAGGAGGGAAATTATGTGTATCGACTTTTCACTAAGGGAGTTATTGATTAGGGAAGACTACAATGGAGGACTCTTTGAACACTTTGGGGAGAGAAGGACGTATGAGTTGTTGAGTGGGTGTTTCATCTTACTAAGAATGAGGCAAGATGTACGCTGAGTTGTTGAAGGCTGTACCGTATGCAAGAAGGCTAGATGCCGAGCTAAGTAAGGGAAAGCAATGCCTTTACCTATCCTAACAAGACCATGGACTGAGTTGAGTATGGACTTTGTTCTCGAATTACCACAAACTATCCAAGAACATATGGTCATTGTTGATATATTCAGTAAGATGGTACACTTTGTTCCCTACTTCAAGACTAATGATGATTCAGCTATTGCTTCTCTTTTCTTGTAGGAAATTGTTTTGTTACATACTGTACTAAGAAGTATAGTATCAGATAGAGACCCAAAGTTCCTAAACCATTTCTGGAGAACTCTATAGTGATGGATGAAGACCAAACCACTATTGAGTACCTCTTGTCACCCCCCAAACTAATGACCAAATAGAAGTAGTCAATCGTTCTTTGGGATCATTACTCTAAGCTACTGTGGGCAAGAACTTGATTGATTGGGACATCTATTTGCCCATGGTTGAATTCACTTATAACTGAACAGTACATGACACCACCAAATAGATGCCCTTTAAAGTTATCTATGGTTTTAATCCCGAGTTTCCCTTCAATCACACCCTTATACTTATATCTAAGCAAGAAAACCCTAATGCGAGAGCTTGACTACAGTCCCTACAACACATCTAAGACAAAGTTACTCTATAGATTGACTAAGCTATCGGATGAATGTGTGAGAAGGCCAAGGATAAAATGACAAAACAGTTTTTATTGGGAGACCTGTTATGGCTATACTTGAGCAAGGAAGGGTTTTCGAGAAAGAGGAGGAACAAGCTATCTACATGGGCTAAAGGACCCTTCAAAATCCTCTAAAAGATCAACGACAACACCTACAAAGTGGAGCTGCCCGAAAATTATGGGGTTTTAGACACCGTCAACATTGCCAACCTTAATCCATATCACCTTAATAGAGAACCGAATGAAGATAAGTTAGATTTGATCCCAAATCCAAATCAACCTGAAGGGAATTATATGAATTAGGCTACTAGGCCTTTAACCCATAGTCAAACCTGAACACTAGAGGGAATGGTGAGGTGAATCCTCTTATTATAGCCAACTCCTACTAAGGCTGAGTTACTCTTTGCTATTGATTAACTCTCTATGTCATGCTAAATGACTGCCCATCTCTTGGAAATTATGTGCTGACTTGAAGAATGCCTTAATAGCAGCCAACCTCACACACCTACTTGATCATGTCCTAGTTGACCACTTGCTCAACATCACTCTTATCGAGAGACTAAGAGAGCTGCCTTATACTAATCCTCAGCCACTTCTATTTGGATGAGTCCATGCCTACTCGGTATTCCTATTCGACCACCTAACCAGCTTGTACTATTTTGTCTGTATCCTTTAACAGCATCACCAATGCATCTTTACCATGTGTATAGGACCACGTGAAGAATACCCTTTTTAGGCAAGTACCTAATTCCTCGAGTATAAATACCCCATTGTACATGTAAGCTTAAAGAATAGATTACCATTAATACATTTCCTTTCATAAAAATTGTTTGTTTATTCTCATTTCACTCTTATCCTAACCCTTAAGTAAAGCTAGGTAGCAAGTAATCTCACCATACCAACTCATAAATTATATTGAGCTGTACCGTGAGTCTTCAGAAGTTCCATTCGTGTGTTATATCCTTTGGAGCTGTTTATAGGTTTTGCTTACCTTTCATTTATTTTCATTTGTTCAAATGTTTCACATTAGCCTTTTCAAGCTTTTGACAAGCTTAGAACTACCCTTGCGATTGGCCTTGTTTGTTCTTAGTTGCAGCATGCATCAACTTTCTACGATAAGCCCTAATGGTTACTAAGCTCCTAGGTATACACCACACACCACTTTTGTTAGAGTGACTGAAAGAGAGAGAAATGGGGTTTGAGATGATATTTTTATCATTAAGAATTAGCTGGTACAAAATACTTAGTTTGTAAGCTATTTAGGATTAAGAAAAGCTTTCGGTTAATTAAATTAAAACAATACTTTTGGCATCTCTCTTTTCTTTATTTTGTATAGCAAGCCTCATAGGATGCAGCTAAAAGTGTCATTGAAAATTTAATAACTAACGAATCATTTTTCTAAGTCTAAAGAATGTAGCAACTCATTGTATGTCCTTACCAATAATAAGAATGTACAAAATACTTATAGCATCAGTGACACTTATTTCTACACTTAGCTCATATTTGAAATAACTTTATTAATAAATAAAAGACAAGGGCCTTAAAAGGTTAAGTGAAATGGATAACAAGTAACACAATTGTCGGGTAATAAATTTATCAAATGCTTGATTCACATGTATAATCATAATTAAGCAATAGAATGAATAACATTACAAATTAACAAAAATATTCCATCTAATGTTCTTGTTTACCTTTTTCATTTATACTTAATGATAGAAGCCGTTGCTTTCTATTTTCTTGGCATAGCTCAAGCTTTGGTAGTTAGCCTATAGCCATATTTCCTATGCCTTATAAGGTGACAAGCATCATCATAAATACTAGATGTGGATCACTCTCATTTCAAGTTGCTTGTTTGATAATGGCCGAATCTTGATATGAAGTTTTAGAAAGATAATAAAGAATTGGCTAATTAGAATGATATTACTCACAATCTAATTTTTGGATTATCAATAAATTGATATAACTTAGACTATATTATAATCTAATGAAAATAATGTTGCCACAATCTATTGCCAATTAAAATAGATTGATAAGACAATAATGAGATAAGAGTTTTGAAGGATTACTCTTGAGGGGTTTTATGTAAACAAATAAGATCCAAAATTGACTAAAACAAGAAGATAACCCTTTTAAATAGCAAAATCTTAAGCTAAGGTCAAATAAGTAAATAATTAATGATATAAATAAAATTGGAAATGACTCATCTAGTATGACCATGGGTAGGTCCATAGTTGTGAACTAGCTCATGTTTCTTCTATTTCTAATCTTTCTTCGATTCTCATAAGAATTCGCCTTACAAAGGGCTCTACGACCATGTTTCTTAGGCATATTCCTCTCGGCCTTCCCAATTGCCTCTCTTCTTTGCTTCCTAGCTCTATTTCCTTGACACTATGGTTCCTTCTCATGCTACAATGCCCTTCCTGACCTTTACAAATGTCCTTTCAAACCTTAATTCCCATCATTACCTTGAGGGTAGTGAAGATTCACCTTTAAATCTAAATTTGGCTCCAACTTGTAAACAAAAGAGAAGAACTCCATGCAAATAAACTTCTTAGTCCCTTCTTAAACGTTCCTTAAGACAACCATTCCTTCTTGATCTCAATTAGTGTCATAGGTGAAAGAATGATTTCTTGGCCTTCATGGACAAACATATAACAATTTTTAAAACCATCATAAACCACCCTCTTATCATACATCTACACTCTTCCTAATAAGATATGTACGACCTCCATCACAACCACATCACAAAGTATCTCATCCCTATATGCTCTTATCCTAAAATGAATTTTAACCTAATTGTTAACATGGAGCTTACCCTTCTCCCTAAACCATTCAGAGCCTACGATCGAAGATGAGAAATTAATTGCAACCCTAAGTTATGTAGTGCAACTATTGAAACAATATTTGTACAACTTCCGTTGTCTATCACTAAAGAACTAGCCTTATCCTTCACTTGGCCATGAGTAAAGAATAAATTGTTCCTCTACTTAGCATTATTAAATGAAATAATGCTCACATCTTGCCTTAACATTCCATTAAGAGATAGTGCAGCCCTAACTTCACCCATGTCTTCTTCAATAACCAGCTCCTCTTCCTCCTCCTTCTCTTCATCATTGACTACTCCCCCTTTAAACATCAACATCAACCTTCAGTTAGGACATTGAGCAGCTAAATGTCCAAAACCTAAACATTTAAAACATTTCACTTCCCAACTCCTACTTACTTCACCCTGAGAACTAGAACTCCCTTTGCTAGTAAGTTTAGAAACAACTACATTCTTATGTCTCTCTTCTTTATTGTCCTCATTCTTGGCTCACCCTTTCTCTTCCTTATCATCTCTAGTGTTATCAAATAAATTAAGATCAAAAGTAATATGAGAATTTACTTGGCCCTTGTAATTTCCTCTTTGCAACTGTTGTTCAATGGTAGTGGCCATCTACACTACCTCCTTAAGATTATATAGGTCAATAGCATTTGCAATATCATAATGTAATCTATCTAAGAATCTTGACATGGCATGTCCATCATCTTCTACAATCCTCACTCTAATTCTAGCCACCTCAAACTCTTTAATATATTCTTCTATAGATTTATTGCCTTGCCTTAATCTCTTCACTCTCATATATAGTTCATGTCTATGGTGCCTTGGTACGAATCTACTTCTTATGGCTTCCTTTAAATAGTTCCACATATCAATTTTAGCTAATATAGCACCCCTTCCAAAACGATGTATATTAGACCACCACACCTAAGCATATCCTCCAAATTATACAGAAGCTAGTTGTACTTGTTCAAGATATCCATGCCTACAACATTCAAAAACCCTTTCTATTTTATCTACCCAATCCAAAAAGTCGTCAAGATTACCTGTACCATTAAAAGATGGAATTTTTAACTTGACGGTCTCTATGCTGTGTACACCTCTCGGTTGTATAGCATCCCTTCCTATGTCAAACTCTTGATCTTGAAACTTATATTGCATCTTTTGACTTATACTACTGTATAGCTTGGCTTTGTTCTAATGTTCCCCCCAATCATATTCAACCCTAACATCCTTGGTAGCATAGTTTGCATGATCTTGTAACAATGCTCAAATTCCATCAAAAACATCCCTTAACTTATTTGGCATCTCTTGCTGCTATTCAGTTAACACGTAGACCAGGTCCTCTAACAATTATGATCAACCATAAGAGGCTTTCGAATTGGGATGCAGTAAGGTAATCTTATCTTTATGCTTTTCAGTCTACAAATCTGTTATTTCCCCTAAGCTATCTTGCTCACCAAACATGCTGTAAAGATGATTATCATAAATCGTGAATAAACCCTCTACGTAATGACAATAGAAAAGATCATAATTGTAAGACCGTCATGCATTATAGAATATCTTAATAGTCTCGCTGTATATCATAATCACTTACGATAGCTTACAGCCTATCATTATCGTAGTCAGTTAGGATATATAAGGCTTTAATATAACTAATACTTAAAGAATAAACATTTCATTAATTTAATTTAAAATTGTATTACAATATAGGCTAAAGCTTGAGTTAGAACTCAATTTTATTACAAAGATAAGTTTCAATTCCTTATTCCTTCCCTCAGGTCCTTGTCTTAAAAACCTACTAACAGAACCCCAAGCATGGTGTTAGGTATGTCTTAGAACCTATAGCAAGCCTATAAGGATGTGAGCGAAACTACGGCTTAGTAGCAAGGAACCTACATTATACTTAGGCAAGTAAGAACAAAACAATCCTTTTAAAGTGCAATGTAACAAAACAAATGTCATCTGCATGATGTTGTCTAGATCATCATGAGATTAGAGAAATGACGGCTACTCTAATATAGGTTTCAAGGAGTTTCCATAATAAGATGTTCTCACACTAAAACTAGGCTTATGCAATTGATCTTTCATCCTCCCTAAACCACTTAAGACTATCCTTAGATAACTTTTACCTGTACTGCAACCTCCTCTCCAGTCAAAATAGTTTAGTAAAGTTAAAAGAAAATATAATCTCACTAAGTGGTCGATATTTGATGGAGATAAGATGTAAAGATGCGAGGATTACAATGTATGTTTGTTTTCTTAAGACAAATAGATTCTTAAGGTTCAATTCAGATTAGTGATCAATGAAATAGCACAAACCATAATATCATAATTTTAAATACATAATAACCCTCCAAATAGAAAAACTCAGTTACTAAAATCAAATTTTCAATCACATAATCGCATGTACACAAACAGTTCTATTTATAATCATAAGTAGTAAAATAACTTATAGTTCCTTGTTAAAAATAATACAACTATGGTGAAGTAGGACAACTTACCCGATTCGTAGTTGTCTTGTATACGTAGAAGTAAAAAGAAATTTACTAATCGAGTTGCATAATATTTCTACCTCTTAACCGTGTAGTTAAAAGTTGAATATTTTGGGTTTCTTGATTTGAAATTCACTTGATACAATAATATTGAAAGGTCAAATATAGCTTATTGAAAAACGAGAATGTGGAATTATAATGGTTAAGTTGATAGTATTTAGAGCCTAATCCTAGTTTATCAAAAATAGGATATTGATAGAGATGGTGATATATTAATTTACATAATTTTAAAAATAGTCATTTTACATTGATACTAAGTGTTTTAGGTTATATATATCATTTGTTTATTATTCTATAATTTTTATAAACAATCTATTTTTGGGTTGTTTTCTTGAAAAAAATGGGTCATAAAGTAGTGATAAATAGAAAGTAGTTGGAAAAATAGTAATTTTGGCATACAATAGTCATAAATAATATGTTGTAACACAAAAAAATTCATGGTAGCCTCATAAGGTCAGTAGCTATTTATTTGAGAATTTTCTTGAAAATTAAGTTTTTAAACATTATTAAGTAGAATCTTACAAAAATTATTAAATATATCATACATGCAAAATAATTTTTTCAAAAATATCCATATATTAATGTTATTATAGAGTAGTTATTGTAAAAATTTCAAGAAAAAGGGAGCCCTATATCCTTCTTAAAAATTCACATACTGAAACGCCTTCTACGGCCCAAAACCACCACTCCAAAGTGGCCACCACAATCCAATGATTATCGGAAATTTAAAAGGGAAATAGAGAAAACTCTAGCTTAAATTTGGTGATTCATGGAGCTTTTAGTGAGTGTATGTGAATTTTACAAATTTGGGCCAGTATTTATGGGCAAATTCCTACATTTAGAAATTCATTTTTTATTAGTAACTTAAGAGTTAAGTGCTAGAAAAAATACTATAGCTTCCTAACATTGGTACACATTTCCAATAATTTTAGGAAACTTGTTAAATTTCTTGTGAATTTTTGACACCTAAAGTGTATTTATTAATTTTCTGACAAAATATTTGACTTTATAAAAATTATTCTTTTTATTTCTTGAATTTTTCAAACTTATTAAATACGTTGTTGGGCTTGATGTAATATTTCTTCACATGTTGATTAATTTTGTATAATTTTTCTTATTATTTAAGGTTATTTTAGTAATTTCATTATTTAATTAATAAATATTTAGATTATTTCTGCTATAATATGGTCAAATCATCTGGTGTTACAAATTTTATGTTTAATATGTGAAATGATTGTGCCTTACATGCAAAAGACATAAGTTAATATGTCATAAATACAATTTACCTTCATTTACTATTTTACCATTTACTTACTTCACTTTTTGCTTTTTACATTTTACTTATTTACTTTTTAATTTTTACTTTTATTATTATTATTTTATTGTGTAGGGTATTTTGGTCTATTTCTCTTATTTTGTCTCTTTTATCCTATAGTAAAAGGTTAAATACATAATAATTTTGGTCTTTTCACTCCCCTTCGCTTTCATCTTTTTTTTTTTTTTCCTTATAACTCCCTAGATACATATTTTTTCATTTCTTTAACTAAAGTTTTTAAAGGAAAATATTCTTATATACATACATAATTTTTCTAAGGTTTTGGTCGATCAAGCCCTAAATCCTATTAAACTATTTAACAAATCTTATAGTTAATAGAACTAAACCTTATTTATTGTTTTAAATAAATACAAACCCTAACAATAACTTCCCTTATCGTAACCTTCGTTTTGATACCAAGTTGATGTAAATCACTCTTGTTTTAAATTACTCATTTGATAATGATTGAATCTTGATGTGAAATTTTAGAAATATAACAAAGAATTGGCTAATTAGACATATGTTACTCACAATCCAATTTTTGGATTATTAATAAATTGATATGACTTATTATGTATTATAATCTATAGCCAATCAAAATAAATTGATAAGACAATCATGTAATAAGATTTTCAAAGGATCACTCTCAAGGAGTTCTATGTAAATAAACAAGATCTAAAATTGACTAAAGTAAGAAAACAACCCTTTTAAATAGTAAAACCTTAAGTTAATGACAAATACATAAATGAATGATAATAAATAAAAGTTAGAATGACTTGCCTAGCATGACCATAAGCAGGTCTACAGTCATGAACTAGCTCGTGTTTCTCCTATTTCCAATCTTTCTTCAATTCTCATAAGAATTCGTCACATAAAGGGTCCACGACCAGGAGTATGGTTGTGTTTCTTAGGTGTGTTCCTCTCTAGCTTTGCAATTCCTTCTCTTCATTGCTTCTTAGCTTGATTTCCTTGACACTATAGTTTCTTCTCATGCCATAGTGCCCTTTTTAACCTTTGTGGATGTCCTTTCAAGCCCCGATTCCCATCACTACTACTCTCCATTCTCAACCTTTAAAGGCCAATGATAGCCTAGCTATGATCCACTTATCACATATGGTCAAAATGCTAGAACCATTACTTCTAGTTGCTTCCTCTTAATTTCCCTACCTAGTAACTAAATTGTTACATTTGGTTAGTCTACATCTCCATCTACCCTACATACATCAAAAGTTGCATCTTACTTCTTGTCCAACCACTTCATCTAGACATAAGAAGGCACTTAATTAGCAATTGCTAATCAACATTTATGACTGTTATATCATATCTTAACTAAAGATGGGCATACATTTAAATCCAAGCCACTCACTTTATTCCAACTTTACTATCCATTATAGTAGCCATAAAAAGTTGCCCCTCATCTTATCTTATAGTAAAAATATCCAACATCAATAAGCATTCAATAGTTTATATATAGCCTTTATTTAGTTCACTTTAGATTTCATTTGTATGGGCAAACACATATATAAGTAAATAATACCTGAAACGACACAAGCAACACAACAACCAAAAGGTTCTTGTTGTTAATTAGAAAATCTATTAAGCCTTAATCTATATCTGAAGAAGGTACATTAGTTAGCTTAAGTAATAAATCAGCTTATGTTAGTGTAGATGACAGTTATACTTTGATTCTGGCTTTAAGTGGAGGTGTAGTAAGAAATGATACAGTTAAGATAGTGTTTTCATTTGAAAAGTTCTTTCTCTTTTTCCCCAATTGAGCTTATAGAATTAAGAGAAATAAAAAGAGTCTTATATTGATAGGGATCAAGGATCGATGACTCGCTCCCGAGCTCAAAGGCTTTCTTACATAATCCGTCGAGCTGTTCAAGGAGTGTTAAGCACCGAGGAGTAATGTTTTCCCCCATCCAATCTGCTAAGCTACTTCTTTCTCCACACTATCTAAGAAGCTACTAAGGTGATTAGCCTATACATGGAGCCAACCACCCTTTCCCGTACCCTAGTCTAAGCACCAAATTAAGAAAATAGCCTTCTCTAAAGTACTGAGGTTGAGTTGACAATTGTGAAGGGTTAATTGGCCGAGGTTGACTTAAATGCAAGTTGTCCCCAATCTAACCCCTATCTAGCCCCAATTGTTAGGGCGCCAAATTGCTAACGCTAAATAGACCTAATCAAAGGACTACCCCTGCTCGGCTCATAATATTATCAGAATCACAGATTGAGTAAAATGCGCGTGTTATCCTTTTATGATAACTGTACTGTCCTAAAAGGACATTCTTTTGCATGATTTCATTTCCCTATAAATTATTCTCCTTTTTGTTTAGCAAATAAGGATTGATTTTTTATAATTTCTGTAACTTAGGACTTATCTTAATAAGTTACTATTATAACTTGCATAAGGTAATAGCCACATAGGAAATACATAAAACCTTTTTTTTTTTTTTACTCTCTCTCTTGAGTTAAGTCTCCTTTTTGCTTACTCTTAAGCTACTCTTATCTAGCCCATTAGAGCGTGGACTAGTAGCAAATGAACTTTGGCCATACTTGTACGTCATATCAAGTATGACCCAAGCTTATATGAGGTGTTAGTGTGTTATATCCATCATCGATATACGAGAATCCTTGTTTATCCCTCAACTATCATTTACTTTTTAAGCCATCTCGCAGCTTAGACCCACCCCCTATGGCTACTCATGATATTAGGTCCATGTGTTCATTTACAAATCTATATCATCTTAGTATCAAAGCCTGGCTACATTTGAAGCTGGATATTTTGCTATTGTAATCTTTGAGTGGTCTGTTACTACTCTCGTAAGATAGCGGTTCTATTGTTAGCTTTAAAGTTTAGTAGTTGATGAGTGTTTTGTACTCTGTTTTCCCCTGTTTTCGATACGCAAAACAAAGTATGGTCAACTGTTCATTTGTTGTATAATTGTAATTATGAAGTAACCAATAATGTCAAATTCTAATGTTCAAGGAAATTTGTGAAACCAAGATAATGGTACTTGACATGACTAAGGATAGGAAGGAAGCTTCACACCTTAGTTAGTAGGTGATCACTTGGATGGGCTTATCGACTTGGTAGCTAGCCCAGTGACTATTATTCAAGAAGATAGGCAGTGAGCTAGAAATAACCCTACTAGGGAACACGGGCAACAAGGATGAGAAATGGTTAGTTTGACTGAGTTAATGCCCTAACTCGACTACCCTGAGCTAAAGGAATAGTAGGGACACTAAACAAAGGCTAACACTTAAAGAGATTGATGAGGAAGTAGAAGGAGATGACGAAGCAAAGGGGTACTACAAACCTGAGAAAAGAAATGTATGAGCTCCTAAAGTTAGGGGCTTGAGGATACGTATTCCAGGTTTCTTTAGAAGTAGTGATGCCGAGAACTACCTAGATTGGGTAGATCAGATTGAAAAGTAGTTTAAATGTCATGAAGTGCTCAATAATGCAAAGGTTAGACTTGTTGTGTTGGAGGTCATTAGTTATGCCGCCTTATAGTGGAACAACTTGCAAGCTATTAGAAGAAGAAAAGGAGAATGAGAAATTAGGAGTTAGGATGGAACGAAGAGAGTCATGCGGAGAAGATTTGTATCGAGCTATTATCTATAGGATGCATTGAAAAGATTATAAGCATTGAGATAAAGAAGATCGAGTGTAGATGTTTACGTTAAGGAATTCCAAATGTTAATGATCCAATGTGAAGTTTTAGAGTAAGAAGACCAAATTGTATCTTGATTCATTAGTGAGTTGAAGTATGAGATTAGGGATGTCCTAGAAACCCTGGACATTAGTATACTTGATGATGCGATCCGAGCTGCCCAGAGGTTAGAAAGGTGTTAAACAAAAAGATTCTGACCACCCATCAATCGTCCTAGTAGTAGCTACCTTGTTTCGAGCAAGCCTATAATAATGGAACTAAGCAAGGCTACTAAGACTCAACCTGCTCAGACTACCCGAGTAGAGGAGAGGGAACCCTTAAGGAAGTTTGAGAAAGGCTAGAGTTTAGGTAGGAAGACGAATGAGATCAAGTGTTTCAAATGCTAAGGATTTGGACACATGGTCGTTCAGTGTCTGAATAGGTAAGCAATGGTGATCAGAGGTGAGGTGTTGACCATTGAGGTCGATAGTATTGATGGGGAAGTAGAGGAGTTGAAGAGAGATGGATAGATCGAGCTATCAGAAGAGGAAGTAATCTGTAGTAAGGAAGGCAACGTTATGTCGACCACTCTAGTGTTGAGGAGGATAATGAGTATCAATCCTATACTTAAAGACGAATAAAGAGAAAATCTCTTCCATATTGGATGTAAGGTGAATGACTCACTATGCATGCTAATTGTTGACAGTAGGAGTTGCACCAATGCAGCCTTTGCATTTATGGTCTAGCAGTTAAAATTGCCAACCATGCCCTACTTAAGACCTTACAAGCTTCATTGGCTTTGTGACAAGGGAGACCTACAAGTCAACAAATAGGTGTTTGTACTGATCTACATTGGTAAGTATCGAGATGAAGTGCTCTATGATATGTTGCCCATAAGTGCATCCTACATTCTACTTTGACAACCATGGATGTTTGATCGAGTAGTTATGTATGACGGAAGGAGGAATACGTGCTCTATAAAGCATAAAGGAAGAAGGATGAAATTGAGTCCTATGATCACCGAACAAGTAAAGGTTATGCAGTCTCAACTGAGTCAAGCCTTGAAGAAGGAGGCTTTGGTTCTAAGCCGAGATGAATTAAAAAGAGAGATGGAGCTCAAAAGACTGACCTATCTACTAGTCCAAACAATTCTAGAGTTGAAGTTTGAGGAAGAGTTGCCTATTGAGGTCAAAACTGTATTGGAGGAATTTGTCAACCTATTTTTAGAGGAGCTACTGAAGGTTTTACCCTTAATTCGAAGCGTCGAGCATACAATTGACCTATAACCAGGAGTTGCACTACCAAACAAGCTTGCCTATAGTCTAAACCCTGAATAGGTTGTTAAGTTGTAGAGGTAAGTAGACGACCTTATGAAGAAAGGGTATGTACGTAAGTTCCTTAGCCCCTATGTCGTTCCAGCCTTGTTAATGCCAAAGAAGGATAGTTCTTAGAGAATGTATGTTAATAGCCGATCAATCAATTGAATCACCATTAAGTACAAGTATTCCATACCTAGGCTCGATGACATGTTGGATGAGTTAAGTAGAGTAAGAGTGTTCTCCAAGATTAACCTCAAATCTAGATGCCATCAAATCCAAATGCATGAAGGTGATGAGTAGAACATCGCATTCAGGACACGACATGGTTTATATAAATGGTTTGTAACGCCATTTGGGCTATCTAATACGCCAAGCACATTTATATGCTTGATGAATCATGTGCTTCGAGAATTCATAGGGAGATTTGTTGTAGTTTATTTTGATGACATTTTATTATACAGTCCTGACCTAGAGATTCACAAGGAGCATCTATAAAGAGTCCTCGCGAAACTCCAAGTTAAACAACTTTACGCCAATCTTAAGAAGTACGAATTTTTCTGATCCGAGGTGATCTTCTTGAAGTTTGTTGTGAGTAGAGGTGGCATTAGAGTTGATGATGAGAAAATAAGAGTGATCATAAAAGGGCTTGAGCCGACCTATTTTGCTGATGTAAGGAGTTTTCATGGCCTGGCATCATTCTATCGTAGGTTCATAAAGAACTTTAGTACTATTGTGGCCCCACTTATTGAACTCTCTAAGAAGAATGTTGAATTTAGATAAGGAGAGAAAGAGTGGAAGAGTTTTGAGGAAGTGAAAGAGAGGCTAACTACAGCCCTTGTCTTAGCTTTGTCAAGCTTTGATAAGGTGTTTAAAGTCGAGTGTGATGCATCTGGACTAGGCATAAGTGTTGTGTTAATACAAGAAGGCCGACCTATTGCTTATTTCAGCGAGAAATTTCAAGGAGTTATACTCAACTATTCTGTCTATAATAAGGAGTTCTACTCCTTAATCTAAGCCTTGATGGTATGGTAACATTATATGCTACCCAAGGAATTTGTGATCTACACTAATCATGAATCCTTGAGATATTTAAAGAGCTAACCAAAGTTGTCCCATAGGTAAGCCAAATGGGTCGAGTTTATAGAGGGTATTTCTTATGCGTAAAATACAAGAATGGAAAGAACAACATAGTAGCAGACGCTTTATTAAGACAACATACCCTCCTAATCAAACTACAAACAAAGCTACTTGGTTTTTCAACCATAAAGGAATTATATGCTGAGGATCCATACTTTGATCTTATCTATGCCCGATGTGAAGAAGGATGAACATTGGACAACTATTATAAGGAAGATGGTTACCTATTTAGGAAGAGGAGACTATGTATCCCAACTAGTTCCATAAGAGAATTATTGGTGCACGAGGTGCATAGAGGAAGATTAACAGGATATTTTAGCCAACGCCGAACCCTTGAAGTACTGTCTGGGAGATTCTTTTGGCCGAAAATGATGAGAGACATGCCGTTCGTACTAGAAAGGTGTGCGACCTATAGGAAAGCAAAGAACCAAGTTGAGTAAAGACATTACCTACCCTTGCTTATCCTAACTAAACCATGGTGTGGGCTAAGTATAGACTTCATGTTAGGATTGCCAAGGACATCCTGAAGGAAGGGCTCTATCATGGTGATTGTGGATCAGTTTAGTAAGATGGCACATTTCATGCCCTACTCCAAAACTAACGACGCTTTAACTATTTCTTTTCTTTTCTTGCAAGAGGTGATCAAGCTTCATGGCGTACCTAAAATCGTTGTTTCAAATTGAGACCCCAAGTTCATGAGCCACTTTTAGAGGGCACTTTAAAGGTAAATGAGAAATAAGTTATTATACAGCATGTCTTACCATCCATAAACCAATGGACAGACTGAAGTTGTCAACCAAATTGTAGGAACTTTGCTATGGGTTGTTGTTGGACGAAACATGGCTGATTGGGATTTGTGTCTTCTAATCATCAAATTCACCTACAACAAAACCTCCTATAGTGTTACTAGCATATCTCCATTAGAAGTCACCTATGGATTCAACCTCGACCTCCTAATAAACCAATCACTTTAACTGAAGGCTGATGATGATGATCGACCATGGTAGAAAGAGTCGAGGCCATCAAAGCTATACACTAGAAGGTTGTGGAGCAATTGAGCTGAACTAAAACTAAGCTTGAGAAGTGAAGCCAAGGACGGAGAAAGAGAGAATTTCAACCAGGTGATTTAGTCTGGATACATCTTAGCAAGGATTGGTTCCTAAACTTGAGCAAGAGTAAGTTGTCTCCTAAGGTCAATGAACCTTTCAAAGTGCTATAAAAGATCAGTCCTAATGCCTATAGGATTGAATTACCTGAAGGATATGGAGTCTCGAACTCCTTCAACATTACTAATCTCCAACCTTACACTCCCGAGGATGACCAACCTGAAGCCGAACCAAATTTGATCCCAAGTCTCAAACAACCTAGAGAGAATGATAGGAATCAAGGACTGATCACTCGCTCCCAAGCCTAAAGGCTTCCTTACATGGTCTACGGAACTTTTCGAAGAGAGTTAAGCATCGAGGAGCAGTGATTTCCTTAATCTGATCTACGAGCTACTTCACTCTCCATATCATTTAGGAAGTTCTCAAAGTGATTAGCCGACACATGGAGTTATCCCCTTCCTATACCCCAGTCTAAGCACCAAATCAAGAAAACAGCCATCTTTAGAGTGCTGAGGCCAAGCTGACAATTGTGAAGGGCTAATCAATCGAGGCTGACCTGATAGGAATCAAGAACCGATCACTCGCTCTTGAGCCTGAAGGCTTTCTCACATGGTCCGCCAAACTTTCTAAAGAGAGTTAAGTATAGAGGAGCAGTGATTTCCCCAATCTGATTTACCGAGCTACTTTACTCTCCATATCATCTAGGAAGTTGCCGAAGTGATTAGTTGACACATGGAGTTGACCCATTCCTATACCCCAGTCTAAGCACCAAATTAAGAAAACAGCCATCTCTAGAGTGTTGAAGCCGAGCTGACAATTATAAAGGGCTGACTAATCGAGGCCGACCCGAATACAAGTTGTCTCTAATCTAACCCCTATCTAGCCCTAGCTGTCAAGGTGCCAAACTACCGATGCTGAATAGACCTGATCAAAGGACCACCCCCTACTTAGCTCATAACATTGTCAGAATCGTAAACTGAGTAAAATACATATACGCTATCCTTTTCTAATAACAATACTATCCTTTTTGATAGAGGATGTTCTTTTGCATAACTTTATTTCCCTGTAAATTATTCTCCTTTTTGTTTAGCAAATAGGGATCCATTCTTTATAATTTCTGTAACTAAGGACTTACCCTAATAGGGTACTATTAATACTTGCATAATGTAATAGCCGTAAAAGAAATACACAAAAGAATACCTTGAACCTTTTTTTTTATTCTCTCTCTTAAGCTAAGTGTCCTTTTTGCTTACTTTTGAGCTATTCTTATCTAGCCTATTCGAGCATAGACTAGTGGCAAGTGACCTCCAACTATACTTTTACATCATATCATGTATGACCCGAGCTTGTGTAAGACATTGGTGCATCATATCCATCACTGGTGTACAGGAATCCCTACTTATCTTTTGATTATCATTTACTTTTCAAGACATCTTGCAGCTTGGACTAACTCCCTTTGGTTATACGTAATATTAGGTCTGTGTCTTCATCTATGAATCAATATCACATATTGTGTTGGCAACAAGGATTACATGATATTATAGATTGTGAAAAAAAGGGTCAAGATTAGATTATTTGTTACATAATTAAGAGGATTCAATTATGATGCAAGAACTTATACGTAATATTAAGTCTTAACTATTTTTTTAGGAAATATCATGATAATTGGAATCCTAATAATGGGATAAGCAATAGAATAACATTCTATGGACTTTTAGGAACATAACTCCTAGTTTATTTTTTTATTACAAAATGGTAGAATCAAATCTATAAGGAATTGAAATCCTAAGCTTATCAAACCAAATGAGGCTTTAATTGTTCATTTTCTAACATATTCTAGATTCGCTAATCTTATATAAAATATGTTTTTGTAGGGATAAGTGTAGTAGATATCATCTATTTTTCTATTGAAGTTCAATTGGATTCTCTTTGTTTTATACAAATCATTTTAGTCCTCTATTTTCTTAAAAAAAAAAAAAAATCAATCAAGGACTCTGTATCTTCTATTAGCCAAAAGAGAATTTATTTCATTGAGTAGAAAAGAGGATTACAAAGTATAGTCTTATGGTCTAAAAGCACAATCAACAAACAATAAATGTGATAAAGGGGATAGGGAATAGGCTCTCTCAAGTCTTTTCATCTCCTTTTTTACTTTGAGATGCTATTTAGTTTGTGAACACATTGGCTTTTCTATTTATTATAAGCAAACAACAAGAAATAAATGGATGCTTCCATTTGAAGATCTCTTCCAACACTAGCTTTGTCTTTCAAGATGCATCTCTTTTTCAACATGCTATTATAGACTAACATTGAATTGGTCTCTACCTTTATTGTCATCCATTGCTTCCCTCTTGCCAAAGATAACACCAACTTGATTACTAAAGATTATGAGCTCCACATTTATGTTGTTACGTAGATTTAGTACTCCAACCATGAACTCTCTCCTTGAATTGCAAGCATGTACTTCATATTAGCTTAACTTGCTTGTGTATCTATAATATCACAATTTAATGTGATAACTCCATTAGTAGGTGATGTGCCTAAAATCCTTGCAAATGATCAAAAACACAAATTTGATGTGTTATAAACAATAAAGGCCAGTTCATTTTATATTTTCAAGTTATATGTAAATAGAGGAAGAATCATTGATAGTTTTTGCATTTATAGAATGATTGAAGTAAAAGGATATGGGCAATTACCAAGTTAGAGAATCTCATTCAATAATCAAACTGGGGTTTTGACTTTGCAGTCCTACAATCAATATGATTTATGGATTATGAGAAAAAGAAAGTATTTCATAGAAATGATCAATATCACATACAATCAATTTTAACTAAAACAATTGATTGCCATAATTAAAATAATAGATTTTTTATTAATATGATCAATGAAAAATTTTTTCAACATTAAAGAAAGGGTTTCTATTGAAGAATAATGATATCCATGAAATTAGGAAATTGAATGATTTAATACTCTTATTAGGATTTGCAAGAGGTTTTACACATACCAGAATCTCATTTTAAAATATGCATTAGTAAAGGAAAATACTCAAAAGAAAGGAAATCAAACATTTTGTTAAATAACTAAGTCTAAATATCTCAGGTTCTTTATCATAGATAGCCCTAAAGCAGAACCTCTAAACACATTGAACACTCATGCAAAAGCTCTACCGAAAGTAGATATTAGTAGCAAAAGCTTTACTAAGAGAATTTGAACCTCAAACAAAAGTAGAAGGAAAGCTGGACGAAGAAATACTAACAAAAACAAAAATAAAAGCGACATGTGAAACATAAGTTAGATTGAGGTAAGAAGCATCTTCAACTTAGTTTGGAAGTCAAGCTTATTTTCCTCCTCTCTAACTTGGCCTTTGATTACTAGACCTATGACTTAGAACCTACTTTCTACAATTAAAAATCTTGAGATGTTAAGTCAAATAGCTAATCTTAAATATGTAATTCTTCAAATTATTTCACTTCAAATTAGCTTGGTTCACTTTGTGGCCTCTGAATCTATGCTTAAAACAATAGGCCTTTTTGTTTTTCATCAATTGTCAAATGTTTGACAACAACCTAAGGTGTTGCTATAGGAAACGTTGAAGTTTGTTTCTCTTTCATACTCTCTCAATAACAAATCTTGGTTCTGAGTGTATATGTAACACCTAGAAAATTCAAGTTAATTGTAAAATAAAATAAAGGTAGAATTGTGAAGTTATAAATTAAAGCAAGAGCATAATGGGAATTATTAAGGTCTACAGTTGCAAGACTTGATTTAGTTATAAAAGCTAACCTTTGCTATCAACCACAGTTTAACATTGGCAACGAAGAGAAGGAGGTATTCTCTAAATGGCAAAGTAACCCTATACAATTTCTTATGGTAAGACACGTAATCCTTTTTGTTTTTCTGTGATTTCAACAATTAGACAAGAGGCTAATGTCGTTGGGTTGTCGATTTGTAGTATATTATCGTTTTGTGATTTGAGAGCAATGGTCTCATTGTAGGAAAATTAATTAAAAGGTAAGATGAGTGTTATAATCGAAGAAATCTTGTTTCTTGTTGAAATCTAATAAGATTATTTATATGGGATAGATTATTGGCGATTGTAAGAATCAAGGGTTTGTAAGATCTCTTGAAAAGTCCAAGTAAGTATGAAAAGATTTGTATTTAATTAACATTTTATGGTTAAAAAGATGAGAGGAATAGGTTTTATGATAATATGAATTATGCTTTTGTTTTGGAAATTTGGAGTTAGAGAGTTGTAGAATGAAAAGAGAAGGATTTTTGATGATTTAAGAGGAAAACATTTATAAAAAAAGGAAATGGTTCTAATTGTGATCCCTTGTAATTTAGAGTTTTCATGTCGATCATGTTTTGTGAGAAGAAATTTACAGGACAAGAGGATTATGGTCTAAGATCACGGGTATGATCCTAATTGTGATCAATGGAGTTAGGTTTCCATGAGGAACATGACCCAGGACCATAGGCATGAACCTGCCCGTAGTCATCATATATAGAGTTTAGCAAGGAACATGCCCAATGACTACAACCATGATCATAGGCGTAAACACCAAAGCATATTTTTCCTTCAAAGTTTATACTCTAAGTTAGTCATAGTCAACATAATAATCTAATTTTAGCTAGTTTAAGGACCTAAGACTAAATTTGTGTAGACTCTAAGCTTAGTATTCCTTATCATTATAGGTTCTCTTATTGTCAATAGCTTTACCCAAATTGAATCAAGCTATTTAGGTTTGCAACACATGTTTGATTGTTATGATTCCTATAATGGTTGAATGAAACTAAATTAAATGATATTAGACCTTAATTATAGTAAGTTGCTCGTGTGTAGCTCAACTTAGGGACCAGTTGTTTCGAACCGTGACCAAGAACAGGTAAGGTCAATTGCTGGATGAGTCTAAGCTTGCCGAAAGCTCGAAAAAGGGTTTATGAGGAAAGATACGAAAGAGTGACAAAGACGAATTAAATAGTAAGCAAAACTTACAAACAATTCTAGAGGATATAATGCTCTAATGAAACTTCTGAGGACTTACAGCATAATTCAATATGACCCACGAATTGGTCCAGTGAGGTTACTTGCCACTTAACCTTGCTTAAGGAAAATGATGAGAGTAATGCGGAGAGTAAACAAGTAATGTTTACATAAGGAAGAAAGTACTCAAGTGTATTAAAGGTAATCTGTCTCTTACAACTATAAGTACAAGGGTATTTATAACCATGAGTTAGAGCAGCTTAGCCAAAAGGGAAAAGACAATAAGGACATTTCCTAAAGAAGTAATGTACATAATACAAGAGGGTAAAAATGAATATACTAAGAAATCAATCATTGGTGCTACAGATTCTCTATATGATATTGTACACGTGGCGATGCTGTATTAGCAAGGTTGTTAGGAGATGTGGACAAAAAGTACTAGTAGGTGGGGTTATCCGAGTAGGAATAGCTTAGTTAGTCCGGATTCTTTGTCTCTTAGCTTCTCGGCAAGGATGATGTCGAGTAATTAGTCAGCTTAACATTAGAGTAGTCATCAAGTCAGCATAACACAAAATAAAGGGTGGTCATTCAACACGGCATTAAAGGTGACTCAACAAGTAAGTACTTAGTCTTGGTAAGGGTTGGTTGGAGCATAAGGATTTGTCATCCCAGCCTCTCTAGTGCTCGGGCTCGGCTGTAAGTCAAAAGTCCCGTAGCTTGATTCCCATCACTCCCTTTGGGTTGTTTTGGATTTGGGATCAAATCCTAATGGTATTTACCCAGTTCTCCATCAGGGTGATATGGACTGGGGTCGACAATATTAAAGGTGTTAAAAACCCCATAGTCCTTGAGCAACTCCAACTTATAGGCATTGTCACTGATTTTCTAGAGGATTCTGAAAGGCTCTTTCGTTCTTACAGATAATTTGTTCTTCCTCTTGTTTGGGAACTATTCCTTACTAAGGTATAGCCATACCAAGTCTCCTAGCCGAAATTGTTTGGCCGACTTACCCTTAGTCCTTTCTTGCATTCTTCTAGTAGCTTGGTCAATAAGTCGAGTGACCTTGTCATAGATGTGCTGAAGAGATTATGCTTTAGCTAAGGCATCAAGGTCCTCTTACACGGGTGCTGGTACAAAGGTGTAGTCAAGGGGCAACTTGGGATTGAATCCATAGACCACCTTGAAGGAAGTTTGCTTAGTAGTATCATGTATGATCCAATTTTAAGCGAATTCAACCATTAGCAGGTAAACGTCCTAATTAGCCAAGTTCTTGCTTATTGTAGCTCGAACCAATGACCCTAAAGTATGATTAACCACCTTTGTTTGGCCATCAGTTTGGGGGTGACATGAGGTACTGAAGAATAATTTGGTTCCCAACTGATGCCATAGGGTCCTCTAGAAATGGCTTAAGAACTTTAGGTCCCTGTCGGAGACTACACTCCTTGATACGCTGTGTATTCGCATAACCTTCTATAAGAAAAGAGAAACAATAGCTGAAGCGACGTTAGTTTTGGTGTAAGGTATAAAGTATGCCATCTTACTAAATTGATTTACGACAACCATTACAGAATCTTTACCTCGCGCAGTTTGCGACAGTCCAAGAGCAAAGTCCATACTCAATTTAGTCTACGGCCTCATCGAAATAGGTAAGGCATTGCTTTTCGTTATTCGGCTGGGCACTTGATCTTTTTTGCATACTGCACAGCTTTCCATAACTTAGTGCATATCTCTTTGCATTTTCAGCCAAAAGAATCATCCATTCAATAGTTCACAGGTCTTCCTTTCTCCAAAGTGTTTGGAGAGCCCTTTGCTATAGGCTTCCGTGATTAATAATTCCCGTAGGGAACAAGTCAGCATGTACAGTCTCCCTCTTCGAAAGAGATAGCCATCCTCCACATAATACTCATCCATTATCCTCCCTTCTACACATTACGAAATTATTGGTCTAAAATGTAGATCCCCGGAGTACTGTTCTTTAATACTCGCAAAACAAAATAACCTGATCTATAGTTTTAATAATAGCGCCTACCTCTTTGAAAGGGTATCTACAACTACGTTGCTTTTTTCCTTACTTATACTTTATCATAAAATTGAACCCTTCAAGGAATTCAACCCACCTCACTTATCGCTTCAACAACTTAGCCTAAGTTCGAAGGTACCTCAGCAATTCATGGTCAGTATATATGGCAAATTCTCTCAACAGTAAGTAATGTTGCCACACTTACATTGCTCAGATCAGTGCCAAAAGTTCCTTATCATATACGAAATAGTTCAATTGTGGTCTTCAAAGCTTCTTATTATGGAAGGCAATTGGTCGGCCTTCCTACTCCAGATAGCACCTATTCCAACACCTGATACGTTGCATTCTAGCTAAAAATTTTTGTCAAAGTCAGGTAGTACTAACACTAGGGTAGAGGTCAACCTTTCTTTTATGTCAGCAAAGCTCTTCCCCTCCCTTTCTCCCTACCGGAAGTCAATGTTCTTCTTTGTTAGCTTAGTAAGTAGCATAGTGATGGTGTTAATGTTCTTAATAAACCTTCTATTAAATGAAGCCAATCCATGGAAACTTCTTACATCAGCATAAGTAGTAGGAGTTGGCTATTAGATAATTGCCTTAACTTTCTAGTCATTAACTCATAAGCCTCTTCTACTAACTACATACCCCAAGAATACTACTTCCTCCTAGCAGAAGCAACATTTCTTCAAGTTGTCGAAGAGTCTCTTGGCACAAAGGATATTTAAGACTGCTTTGAGATGTTCAATGTGACTCGGCATGTCGTCACTGTAAACCAAGATGTTATCAAAGTACACTACGACACACTTTCCAACAAGATGTCTCAGCATATAGTTCATAAGTCACATGAAAGTGCTCGAGGCAATAGACAAGCTGAAGGGCATGACCATCTACTCATAAAGTCCATGTTGAGTCTTGAATACAGTCTTCCACTCGTCTCCTGACCTCATGCAGATTTTATGGTAGCCAGACTTGAGATTAATCTTGCTGAAAATCTTGGCTCCACTTAGTTCATCCAACATGTCTTCTAGCCTTAAGATCAGATACCTGTAATTGATTGTGATTTTGTTCGTGGCTTAGCTATTAATACGCATCCGTCAAGTTCCATCCTTTTTCAGCACCAGAAATGCAGGCATGGCACAAAGGTTGAGACTCTCTCTCACATAACCTCTCTCCAGTAACTCATTGACTTAACATTGGAGTTCAAAAGCTTGCTCAGGATTCATCCGATAAGTTGGCTTATATGATAGTATAGTGCCAAGTACTAAGTTAATGTAGTGTTCTATACCTTAAGTTTAGGGTAACCCCTTAGGTAACTGTTCTAGGAACAGGTGTAAGCCCCAAAGTTAAGCCAATTGACCGTAGGATTGAATTTAGAACCCAAGGTTTAGGGCGATCGGTTAAAAGATCCGATCAAACCCAAATTATAAACTAATCAGAAGAATATTAGTAAAAATGACCCCGTAAACTTAAATTTAAGAAAATAAGTAGTAAAATAGGAGACTATAAAATTTTCAAATTTTAAGCATAATAATTGCTAATTACCGGAAAGGCGAAAAGTGTATTATAATAACTAAAAAATTACTAGAGATAGATTATATGTATACTAAAAATTCTAAAATGACCAAAATAATAATTAGGAATGTTCACATGTACCCCACATATATTTACGTGTAGATAAAAATACGCGAAATTACCAAAACTGGCCAAAAACTAAGTAAATTATAAATTAATTATGGAAAAATCAGAAGAAGATAAGATGAATCAAGATCAGGTTGTGGCATGTCAGGATAAGCAAAAGAAAAATCAACCAATAAAATTTGGACAACATAAAAGCCAAAAATCAAGGAAAATGGGCAAAGTCTTGTCAAGAAAATAGGAAAATTAGGAAAAATAAGAACACTGAAAAAATTGAGAGAAAATCTAGAAAATAAAAAAAGAAAAGAAAACTGTGCACATTGGGCAAATGAACCAAACCTACCACTCACCACCACTTGGGACCGAACCACCACCACCACCCTACACTAGAATCACCGCCACCCTACACTAGAATCACTGCTTGGGCCGGTCAACATCCTTGGATGGGGTTTGGATGGCCAAAAAGCTTCGAACCAGTTAGTCTCTTATTTATCCCGATTTTTGAATAACTTTTTAAAATTAATTATTTTGCCAAAAAAATTATGAAACTTGTTATTCTGAGGTTTTAATGTATGTAGATTTAGGGAAAAATATTTATTTAGTTTAATTATTTCTAAAAATATAGTGTCCTTAACAAATTGTTCAAAACCGAACATGATTAAACCGAAAAATAAATAGGTTTAAGAGTGTAGTTTGGAGCACAAATTTTTTCTGTAGGATACTCATTAGATGTAGAACAGTGCTATGAAACCATTTTTCTAAAATTAATTTTCAAAATTTTTAAGTTAATTTTTAGCCCTAAAATGATGAAAAAAATTGGGTAATTTGGAGTTAATTAGGTAATTAGGATATTAATTACTGATTTAGATAGTAATTAGATATTTAGGGATGTTAATCTCTGATGTAGAACCCTAATCCTAACATTTGGAGTATTAAGTATGGTTAATTTAGGAAATTAGGTAATTAATATAAGAAATTAGTAATACGTGAAATTCTAAATTAATAAATTTAAAAAAATTAGGGTTATTTAGATAATATTAGAGTAAAAATCAGAATAATATTAAATCTGAATCAAGATTGAATTTTAGGTAATTATATAAAAAAGTAATATTTTCTCACATCAAAGATAAATTCGATACCCTAATTAAGACTAGCGTGTACGGAATAGCTTGGAATACTAAATTAAGACCCAATAGGATATTTGAATACTCGAGCTTAATGTGATTAATTTCACATTAGGATTCGAGCATGTTTAAGATTTAGAAATCGAACTAAAACCTAATTTAGAAATTGATGTGGAAACCGAAACCGAACTCGAACCTAACCCCAAACCTAGAATAATTATAAAAGACTTAAGACCTAGATAATTAGGTATATTAAACCTTAAACAAAACATAACAATAAGTGTTATAAGATAAAATGAACCTATAATAATTATACGAAAAACTGAAACCACGTTTGTGTTAAAGGGATGATCGGCGATAGCCTGAGCAAATCGGACCTCGAGTGAGTAAGCGAGGAGTCGAGGTAAGTTGGGATTAATACGATGCTGTATTTTGGAGGCTTAAGATTATGCTTGGTTGTGCTTGTTAAATAGTTGAATGTGTGCATGTGCTTGATTATGAGTGATGCTATGATTCTGTTTGTTGCTCTGGCACGTATTATATGAATTGTATGAAAGGATTGATCACCCTAAATTGGACTTAATTAAATATCCGATCAGTAATCATAATCGGACATGCATGGCAACCCATTAGGGGAACTTAGGACTCTCCGGCCAAATACCGACCCCTTTAGAAGGGATAGCGCAGGATTGCAAAATGGTCCCTTTTTCATCCTCAATCGAACTAAATAACAGGAGAGGAGGTCGCGGCGAGGGTGAAGACAGTGGTTCGAAGGTAGTCGTGGGAGGAGCAAGGTCTCCATTACACAAGCCTGGGTTTGGTCATGAGCTGTTGCATTAACGGCAACTCCTCAACCCGGATTAAAGCGGGCACAATTTCTCTAATCTCACGATGGGCCGGACAACGTCGTGCGATGGCATTTGCTTACACATGCATTGCACCTAATAAGTGATTGAAAATCTTGTTGTGTGTATGGTATATTTTTAAGTCCTCCGTCCTAACTTACTGAGCTGTGGTTGCTCACATCCCTATAGACGTCATGCAGGTGCTAGCTACGAAGCGGCAACAACTACTCTGAAGCTAGCAACTGCTGGATCTTGGGGAGTGAGGAAAAATATTGAAGAATAAACACATAATTTTAAGGTCTAAGTTTTTATTTTAGAATTATTTTTCATTTCCGAATGATGTAATAACTAGGAAATATACTATAGAGAAATATTGTAAACTTTAACTACAATAACTGAATTATAACATATATATATATATATATAATTCCTCACTTTTATAGATAAATGATTTATTTAAATTACAAACTGTCTACTTCAAAGCGGGTTATTTGTGGACATCTTGTGTAGATCAAGTCTAAGATAGCGGTTATAAGGCCAACTTCTATCTTAGGATGGTTTACACGGCAGGGCTGTTACGACTCTGCCGCTTTAGGGCGTAACAGTTCTAAATTGGTATCAGAGCGTTGTTTAGTAGACTCGCTTTGAAATGAATAATTAAAAGCATTAGACATGTTAGGAATATTGAGAGTGGGTAATATTAAGTGGGCGATAAAAGATTGTATTAGGCATATAAAAACACAAGTAACCATAACGTTTAACATAGTAAATGTTAATTAGTTTAATTATAATTATAAGGTCGATGGGGGGAACTAATACATAGTTGGATACGGTTCGGGTGGAATGGAGAAGTATCTCCTATTGACTATAGGGTTAGATTTCAACAATTATTGGCAGAATCAGCTGATTGGAATATCTTTAGGATAATTGATGAGACTATTGATAAGTTTCACGATAAGATGTGCTACAGTTGGAAATATTAGTGAGCATGGATGGAGATGAGTCTAAGACCTCAGTATAATAGATATACTACCATAGCAGCTTTTGAGTAGAGATAGTTGGAGACTGAGGGAATTGTAACTTTGATGATGCCCTTACGGTATTTTTCCACTAGGTTGGAGGATGGAAGACCATACCCTACTAGTATTGCCCACATCCCTGCTGACATTTCATATATTCCTAGATAGTACCCACCAAGGATTATTGATTGGTTTTCTTAAGTTTCCAGAACCTGCTAGAGAAATTATAGAGATACCATTAGACCCTAATCCTGACCCTGAGCCTGAGATACCAGAACCATCACTAGAAAACCCACCTCCAGTTAAACCCCAAGAGGAAGGAGTTCATGTTGAAGAAGACCCTGAAGAAGACTTAAAGGAAGATCCCAAAGAAGACCCTAAGGAGGAGTAAGAGAATGAGGATAAACCTAGTGTAGATATACATGCTGTAGTTATGAAGGTGATTACAGATACCGAAATAACTGGAGCAGGAGCTAGTGATATAGCTAAGTTGGATGGTGATGATGCGTCTTGGGTGATCGATTTTGGAAGTGGTCTGTATATTAAGAATTAGTGGTTTATTGAAGTGATTTAGAGTAAATGAAGAAGAATCTTTGAGTTAATATAAAGTTGAGATGTGAAGAATATTGGTAGAACTAAATAGTAGGATACGCTACTATTATAGATGAGATTCATGAACAATAATGGAAATCAATTTAAGTTTGGAATAAGAGAGATATGGTGATATGTACAGAAAATTAAGGTGAATCCGAAACTTATAGGATTTCTGAGATGATCTCAGCTTGATGTTTAGTATGAATATGAGATAGTATAATTTGGAGTAAAATAAAGCATGGTATAGAAGTGGATTCTAGGAAAACAAAACATTGAGAGGGAAAAGTTAGAAACCGATTCAAAAATGAATCAAAACCTAGACTAAAGGTATAATCAAAACCTAATTCAAGAGTAAACCTTATATAAAATGAGGATGCAGTATAGGAGATGACAGATGATGACAACAATAAAGAGTCTGATGATGATAAGGTATATGAAGTGATCGTTATTTCTGATTTTCTTATGGAAGTATAAAGTATTAAATCAATAGGTGGAAAAGATGCTTGATTAATTAGAAGACAAATGTAGTGGGATTCTTTTGAATGAATAGTCGATAAAAGTAATTTGAATTATGGTATGATAGTTGATCATGTTTTCTTAAGAATTGGAATTGATCCTGCATTAATTAATTATATATGTAGATATCCTAACGATCTTTTAATGGATGTAATTGTGCTTCTCGATGAAGTGTATTCTTTTGGACATGTGCAAATGCAATGACGACTAACATATCTGTAATTAGGAGTATAAAAAGATCAAATGTATTTTGCTGATCAAACTTGGAAGTCCTTTATATGTGTAAAGATGGTAGAAGAAATAGTGCTAGGAGGTTGTAATCAAATTAAAAATTCTTAGATCTTTAGTGAATCATGAATTGAAGAATTATCGTCTGGAGTGATAAATTAAATGTGAATGAAGCCATATGAATGTGAAATGGATCAAGAGATTTTTATGTAGTGCTAAGGCAAGTAAAAAAAAAAAATTTTAAAAATTATATGGTACTTATAATTGGTTATATGAGATGGATAGTTATTAAATGGTACAGGAGAAATAGAGTAAGACTGTCGAGTAAACTATAATCGAATATGCATCTAGGCACTCTCAAATAGTAGTAGGATGAGTAATAAGTGATGGTAGAGATGGAATTAAAGTAACAATTTGGAGATGATTAGGACTTTTAATCAATAGTTACATAGTTATTTTAAGGATCAATCTGAAAAGGCATAACTCTCCAGAGAGTAAATTTTATGAGACAGTCATTTATTAGTAAACTACTTAGGATAAGGAATGTTAATCACGGATAGAATTTAAGGATCCAAGCTTAAAGGGATTAGAAAATAAGCAGTGATTTCATTGAAAGACTTTCATTTAATCTTAGTTGAATAATAACAAATATGAACAAAAGGATTAGTTGATAAGTACCCTTACCATAGAATATACAAATAGATGAAATGTAAGAGTAATGATGATATTGAGGTATTCATTTTCTACAAGTTAGAAACTAGTAAGCAGAAAAGGATTTAAGAGGATTGAGATTTTTGTTACCTATCAGTTTGGAATCTATATTGGAGGAAAGACATTAATCTGCAGAATCGTAGGGTATGATGGAAATGGAATTTAAAAGGAAAGTTACTGATGGTAGATTATGAGAAATTTGTTGATATCTATAAAGAAGATATTGAAGAAAATACCAATAAGTATTGGATCTACTAGTAACATATAAAGGTTCAAATGCATTTCTGAAGATTATTTTGTGGATATTTGAATTTCATGAGTAAGTCAATTAAGAATCAAACCTATGGTGGAAACTCTGTATTGGATGTTGTAAATGAGACCTTAAGAGTTAGAGGAGTGACTGTCAATTTCTAGAATAATATTAGAGTAGAATGACATCAAGAAAGGATCAGTGCATAAATAATATTAATGGAATTGGGAGAAAGAAATGCATGTCAACTGTATATGAAAATGCTTGTGGTGGTATCCGTCAATAGTATTTTGATATACAAAGTATCTGTAGATAGCATTATTGAAGTTGGGTGATCATAAGTAGTATATTGAAATGGAAGACATGTGATTTTCGAAGGAGAGAATACGTTTTCATCAAGCTCTTTGTATTTGGAGAAGGTATTTGGGTGGATATTAAAAATGTTGAATTGATGATTAAAGGAAAAATCTATTGAAGTAATCCAGTATATGAAGAAGTTATGAAGCTACAACGTACTTCATATTAGCAATTGCAATAGGTAATCCAACAGGAACATGGCAAATCTGAAATTGTCAAATTGTTGTTGTTAAGTCTCATGTCATGTCAATCTAATCAGTGTATTCTGTTGTGTCATGTTTTGTTAGGTAGTCTGTTCTTCTTAATATTGTCTCTTTTGTTGAGACTGTCAGTCAACAGTCACATTTATCGTTCTCGAGTCAAGTCAAGTCAAATTGAATCGTTAACCATCTCATTTGAATCCGAGATGGAGAAGCATCGGGATTTGCCAAATTTGCTTTTGTTGATCCTATGCTAAGCTGTATGAAGAACAAATGAGAAGCTATGATAGTAGTATAATTATTCAAGTGGAAGATTTTGGATGAAAGAAAGGGTGATGATATGAAGTGAATTTAGAACCGCTAATGATCATAAATAAAATTTAAGAAATAACCAAACAAGGAATAAATGGAGAAAAAAAAAACAATAAGAAAATTTGCGAGGCCATAAAGCTAGGTATAAGATAGTACAATACAACTGGAGGAGTACGGTGATGAAATAAGCTCCGATCGATACTAAGATAAGGAATGCAAAGGAAGGAAATAAAGAGATCGAGCAAAAGATCAAATAGAGAAGAAATGGAATGTTAATTAGAAAGCAATTAAAGAACTTAATCAGTAGACTACACAGAAGTTTCACTTGAAGATAGTCCGGTAGAATGGAAAGTGGGTTTTAAGGATATAAAGTAACCCCCAAAAATACTGGATAATCAGGTTCAGAAGTTCAAGAGTTGGGACATGAAGTAGGTAAAGATACGACCTGATGAAGGTCTAGACTTAGAAATTAAAGTAGAGCTAAATGTAGTGAAGACAAAGTATTACTTATAGGTTTTTTGATTTTTAGAATAGTAATAATATATAAACTATCAATCCTAGCAAGTAAGCAATACATAGGTATACAGTAGTTTCGAGGATGAAACTATTTTAAAGGGGGGTAGAATGTAAGCTCTAAAGCTAAGCCAATTAACCGTAGGATTGAATTTAGAACCCAAGGTTTAGAGCGATCGGTTAAAAGATCCGATCAAACCCAAATTATAAACTAATGAGAAGAATATTAGTAAAAATGACCCCGTAAACTTAAATTTAAGAAAATAAGTAGTAAAATAGGAGACTATAAAATTTTCAAATTTTAAGCATAATAATTGCTAATTACCGGAAAGGCGAAAAGTGTATTGTAATAACTAAAAAATTACTAGAGATAGATTATATGTATACTAAAAATTCTAGAATGACCAAAATAATAATTAGGAATGTTCACATGTACCCCACATATATTTACGTGTAGATAAAAATACACGAAATTACCTAAATTGACTAAAAACTAAGTAAATAATTAAAGAAAATTATAAATTAATTATGAAAAAATCAGAAGAGGATAAGATGAATCAAGATTAGGTCGTGGCATGTCAGGATGAGCAAAAGAAAAATCAACTAATAAAATTTGGACAACATAAAAGCCAAAAATCAAGGAAAATGGGCAAAGTCTTGTCAAATTAATGCATATTAATTACAGCAAATGTTTATAAATAAGGGGAAAATTTACAGAAGTCATTTGGACAGTTTAGCATTTAGGAAAAATAGGAACACTAAAAAAATAGAGAGAAAATCCAGAAAATAAAAAAAGAAAAGAAAACTATGCAGATTGGGCAAATGAACCAAACCCACCACTCACCACCACTTGGGACCGAACTACCACCACCACCCTACACTAGAGCCACCGCTTGGGCTGGCCAACATCTTTGGACCGAGTTTGGTCGGCCAAAAAGCTTTAAACCGTTTAGTCTCTTATTTACCTCGATTTTTGAATAATTTTGTAAAATTAATTATTTTGCCTAGAAAATTATGAAACTTGTTATTCTGAGGTTTTAATGTATGTAGATTTAGGAAAAAATATTTATTTAGTTTAATTATTTCTGAAAATATAGGGTCCTTAACAAATTGTTCAAAACCGAGCATGATTAAACCGGAAAATAAATAGGCTTAAGAGTGTAGTTTGGAGCTCAAATTTTTTTTGTAGGATGCTCATTTGATGTAGAACAGTGCTATGAAGCCATTTTTTTAAAATTAATTTTCAAAATTTTTAAGTTAATTTTTATCCCTAAAATGATGAAAAAAAATTGGGTAATTTGGAGTTAATTAGGTGATTAGGATATTAATTACTGATTTAGATAGTAATTAGATATTTAGGGATGTTAATCTCTGATGTGGAACCCTAATCCTAACCTTTGGAGTATTAAGTAAGGTTAATTTAGGAAATTAGGAAATTAATATAAGAAATTAGTAATATGTGAAATTGTAAATTAATAAATTTAAAAAAATTAGGGTTATTTAGATAATATTAGAGTAAAAATCAGAATAATATTAAATCTGAATCAAGATTGAATTTTAGGTAATTATATAAAAAAATAATATTTTCTCACATCAAAGATAAATTCGATACCCTAATTAAGACTAGCGTGTACGGAATAGCTTAGAATACTAAATTAAGACCCAATAGGATATTTGAATACTCGAGCTTAATGTGATTAATTTCACATTAGGATTCGAGCATGTTTAAGATTTAGAAATCGAACTAAAACCTAATTTAGAAATTGATGCGGAAACCGAAACCGAACTCGAACCTAACCCCAAACCTAGAATAATTATAAAAGACTTAAGACCTAGATAATTAGGTATATTAAACCTTAAACAAAACATAACAATAAGTGTTATAAGATAAAATGAACCTATAATAATTATACGAAAAACTGAAACCACGTTTGTGTTAAAGGGATGATCGGCGATAGCCTGAGCAAATCGGACCTTGAGTGAGTAAGCGAGGAGTCGAGGTAAGTTGGGATTAATACGATGCTGTATTTTGGAGGCTTAAGATTATGCTTGGTTGTGCTTGTTAGATAGTTGAATATGTGCATGTGCTTGATTATGGGTGATGCTATGATTCTGTTTGTTGCTCTAGCACGTATTATATGAATTGTATGAAAGGATTGATCATCTTAAACTGGACTTAATTAAATATCCGATCAGTAATCATAATCGGACATTCATGGCAACCCATTAGGGGAACTTAGGACTCTCCGGCCAAATACCGACCCCTTTAGAAGGGATAGCGCAGGATTGCAAAATGGTCCCTTCTTCATCCTTAATCGAACTAAGTAACAGGAGAGGAGGTCGCGGCAAGGGTGAAGATAGTGGTTCAAAGGTAGTTGCGGGAGGAGCAAGGTCTCCATTACACAAGCCTGGGTTTGGTCGTGAGCTATTGCATTAACGCCAACTCCTCAACCCGTATTAAAGCGGGCACAATTTCTCTAATCTCACGATGGGCCGGACAACGTCGTGCGATGGCATTTGCTTGCACATGCATTGCACCTAATAAGTGATTGAAAACCTTGTTGTGTGTATGGTATAGTTTTAAGTCCTCCGTCCTAACTTACTGAGCTGTGGTTGCTCACATCCCTATAGACATCGTGCAGGTGCTAGCTAAGAAGCGGCAACAACTACTCTAAAGCTAGCAATTATTGGATCTTGGGGAGTGAGGAAAAATATTGAAGAATAAACATATAATTTTAAGGTCTAAGTTTTTATTTTAGAATTATTTTTCATTTCCGAATGATGTAATAACTAGAAAATATACTATAGAGAAATATTGTAAACTTTAACTACAATAACTGAATTATAACATATATATATAATTCCTCACTTTTATAGGTAAATGATTTATTTAAATTATAAACTGTCTACTTCAAAGCAGGTTAGTTGTGGATGCCTTGTGTAGATCAGGTTTAAGATAACGATTGTAAGGCCAACTTCTATCTTAGGATGATTTACACAGCGAGGATATTACGATTCTGCCGCTTTGGGGCGTGACAACAGATTGGCATAGTCACTTAGCAACCCTTTGATTTCCTGGGGAAGCTCACCTCGCTCTTTCATTTCCAATAGTCACCTAACCAATATTAGGATCAACTTATTAGCATTGATGGCTTATCAGAGCTCGGCTCTACTCATCACCAGAGTTTTCTTCGATCCATGAGTGGGTTTCGTCTGTAGCTTATGAACTTCTCTTGGCGGCCTCGGATTCAGCGTAATCTTTCTGTCTTCCTTTTCAAGCATATACATGTTCCTGTAGCCATCATGTATAACTCTCCTGTTAAACAACCATGGCCTACCCAGAAACATATGGGAAGCGCACATAGGCAACAAGTCATAAAAGATCTAGTCAGAGTAATTCCTTATGGTAATCGATAGCAGTATTTGCTGAGTGACATGTAAACTTCCTTTCTCACTCAATTAATGCAACTTGTATGGCCTAGGATGTACAACAGTCGGTTGCTTCAGTTGTGAAACAAGATCAGCCAATGCCACCTTAGTGCAACTTCTATTATCTATAATTAGAGCATACATCTGATCATTTACCTTACAGGTGGTATCAAACATGTTCTCTCTTTACTCCTCCTCTTGTGAGGGTTTCACGTTCATAGTGTACCGGACAACCATGAGTAACTAGTCTAAGTCCTTGGGAAACACGTCCTCCTCAATCGGTTCTTTCTCGGCATTTTCTTTCTTGGCAGGAACCTCCTCTTCCTCGAGTTCCTCATCTGTACTCTCAACATTTACTTTTGGGATGTTTCCCTTAATGACCATCGTCCTTTGATTCGGGCACTGAGCTGCCATATGTTCGAACCCTTGATACTTGAAGCACTTGATTTGGCTGGTCTTCTTGTTAGACTCCTATCCCTTCTCATACATTCGAGGGAACACTACATCTTTAGGTCGCCCTTTCTACTTGGCTTTGACATTAACTCTTCTATTCGGTTCAATACTAGATTGAGTTCAGTGACTTGCCTATCCTGGTCGGCTAGTCAGCATTCTAGCTGACTAGTTGACATTCTAATCATTACTCGGCTCCTTCTTTACCTCTCCATTCGCTGGGCAATTCTAATAGCTTCATCCATTGTATCAAATCGTTGAAGCTCTACAATGTCTTGGATGTCTCCTCTCAATCCAGTAATAAATCTTGAGACTATTCAGGCTAGTGGTTCCTCTACTTCGCATCTTATCATAAGCATTTGGAAGTCTTGAATATACTCATCAATAACTCAACCTCTTTATCTAAGCTCCTAAAGCCGAGTGAAAGTATCTTAGAGATACGTTTCTGACACAAATTTGTTTTTAAGTACTCTCTTCATCTCGGGCCAGGTGTTAATCCCTCGGTACCCCTCTCTTCTTCTCATGGCCTGAAAATTCTTCCACCATATGGTGGCATATTCGGAGTATTCAATAGCAGCAATCCTCACTTTCTCATAATTCTCATATTGATAATAATCAAATATACGCTCCACTTGCTCTTCCTAATCTAGATACTCGTCAGTATTCCCAGACCCATTGAAACTCAGAATCTGAAGCTTTACATGGTTGGATGCTTTGGGGACTCGTACACGCTCCTCTTCAAAATACTCTTCTTCCTCCTCATCAAACACTCTTAGGTTTATCCTTTGCTTTACTAGTCTACTAACTCCTCTACCTTGAACTAGTCGAGTTGGGTTTTGACCTTTGACAGGTTGAGCAACTTATGGAGTGTTTTGCATAGCCTTAGTGAGTCGGCAAGATAGGGCATGAATAACTTAGGTTAGATCTACTAAGAGGTTAGCTACTTTATCAAGTCTCTTGTTAGCACTTCTAGGAGTTCCCTAAGATTGTTGTCCATGGTGGATAACTCCACTATCATCACCAATACTAATATACATATTTAGGTTTGTCATTTTCTTTTTCTTTTTCCTCATAGATTCAAAATTCAAACAAATACTTCAGAAAGTGAAGATGTTATAACATAATTGTTAAATGAACATAATAACTAACTTTGTTCCACACACGTAAAACAAAGCACAACAGAACTTCTAGAAGAACTAACTATAGTTTACACAAAACCTCCACTTTGATACCAAGATGTTGTGAACTATGATCAAGAACAGATAAGGCTGGTTATTGGATGAGTCTAAGCTTACTGAAAACTCAAAAAAAGGTTAATAGGGAAAGGCACAAAAGAGTGACAAAGACAAATGAAACATAAGCAAAACCTACAAACAGTTCTAAAGGATATTATGTACCAATGAAACTTACGAGGATTCGTGACACAATTTAGTATGATGCACGAATTGGTCCAATGAGGTTACTTGCCACTTAACTTTACTTAAGGAAAATGATAAGAGTGATGCTGAGAGTAAATAAGTAATGTTTATGTAAGGAAGAAAGTACTCAAGTGTATTGAAGGTAATCTGTCTCTTACAGCTATAAGTACCAGGGTATTTATAATTGTGAGTTAGAGCAACTTAGCCAAAAGGGAAAAGACAATAAGGACATTTTCTAAAGAAGTAATGCACATGATATAAGAGGGTAAAAATAAATATATTAGAAAATCAATCATTGGTGCTATAGATTCTCCATACGATACTGTACACGTGGCGACGTTGCATTAGCAAGGTTGTTAGGGGATGCAGACAAAAAGTACAGATAGGTGGGGTTGTCCGAGTAAGAATAGCCTAGTCAATCTGGATTCTTTGTCTTTCGGCTTCTCGGCAAGGATGATGTCAAGTGATTGGTCGGCTTAGCATTAGAGTAGTCATCAAGTCAACATAATACAGAATAAAGGGTGGTCATTTAGCACAGTATTAAAAGTGACTCAGTAAGTAAGTACTTGGTCTCGACAGAGGTTGGTTAGAACGTAAGGATTCATTGTACCAACCCCTTTAATCCTTAGGCTCAGCTGCCAGTCAGAGGTCCCGTAGCTTGATTCCCATCACCAATAGTGGTAGAGCCATAGGCACTTTAATGATCTTTAGGTGGCGATGTCCTTAACGGAGTTTCCAATTAAAATAATCTATGGTAGATTAAGAATCCAAGGTCAGAGGTAGTAGTTCCTAGGTATGGTGTTAAGTATTTTATTTTTGTATATTATTATTATTGTATAGATAGAGTCATGAGTACCCTTGAGTGCTATTTAATGGGCTAAGATTGAAGATAATAACTTATTATATGTTTATTGTTGTTGCATATTTTGTATGTGTATTTGAATTGCTTATTCATGCGTGTATGCAGACATGTTGCATACTAAGCTTCAACTTGCCCATTTGTTTTTCCTTATAGCTGTAGTTCAATGAGAAGAATATGCTAGATATGATGATTATGGTGATGCGTATTATATTATTAGGATAGGAGAGTGGAGACTTTCTTCTATTATTATGATGAAGATCAGAATTACTGAGATCAGTTTCGAAAAGCTAGTGTTAGTTAATTTAGAGACTTAATTTCTATTTTAGACTATTGTCAGACATGTTTTATTTAAGAATTCACTGTTGATACTGGATTTGCTCTTTCGGAGTTGCAAAAACTCATTTAGAGTAGTTAACTTTCATTATTGAGGTTATTAACATTATTATGGAGTATGTGGTTTCACAAATAACTGGAGCTTTTTGTTGTGATTTTGTAGCCTGACATATCAGTATAAGACTAGGGACACGTGGTAATATGCAACAACTTGAGTTTGGGTTGTTATACCTTATATAAAAAACACTTAAATTTATGTTTCTACAATTCCTAAATTACAATGCAAATGGCCTTTATTTTCTCTTTTCCATCCATACTAGCCTTCGACAAATCTTTGAACATGAGCATTAATCTCTTCTGAATTTTATAATGGAGAAAGCTTCACAAAGCAAACCCGATACTCTTTCCTCTCAAGATAAAGAGATTATAATCCAACATGAAGTAGGAACTTGGAGTTTATATGTACAATAGATTGACATGAGAAAAGTAGATCATCATTTGACCTTCAACTGAGCAAACTTGCAATCATTAAGTTGGTCTACTGCTATTAAAAATAGCTAATTGAAGTAATGCTTCAATGGGATAAGATGAATAATTTTGGAAATTTCTAAATTTGTATTTATTAATGATTTTATTTTATTTTTTTATGCTCATTACTTTAGCTAGAGCTCATAACATGTGTATTTGATTTTAATTTTGAGAATTGTACATTTCTAGTAAAGACTATTTGAGAATTCAATAAGATTAAAATATTCCTTGTAACCTCATTCATATAAAGTGGATTTATCAGTCCTCTTTTCCTTATGTATTTTTTTCCTAATTTTGAGATTGTTTGTGTAAGTTTTGTTATAGGTTATTCTAGTCTCACTTCATTCTTTTATACATTTCTTATACAAAATTTCTTTGTTTTTTTGTTTTTCTTCTCCATATTTTAGTCAAATAAAAAATAGCTCAATCACTATTGACTAAAGTTATGGTAGTCCAAGAATGTAATGTGGTAGGCAAATGGAAGCATTGTTATTATGAATGCTTTGCTTACCATCAATATCCTATAGTACAAACATATCATAATATATAGTTTTGAAAGCTCTTTCCATATATAGTTCTACAATCACAATACCTTTCATAATTATGTTTCTTAAGTTTAGAAATGTCATTTAATTTTTGAAAATTAATATTTTCTTCCATTTTTGTTATTGTCATTAGTTTAGCAATTAGCATATAATATTCATAATTAACTTTAATTATCCTTTAATTTATTTTAACATTTCATATATATCTTACTACTTCTCCCTATAAAATCAACAAGCATAAAAACATCAATACCTTATGGACACTATTCTCCTAAGTATGCACCCATTACAGTCTAATCCCTTTATTGCATTTGATTTGATTTGTTTTATTTTTGTATTATAAAAAGTTGTTGGTTTTTTATATTATGATGCTTCATTTTTACTAGAATAGTATTATTACATTATTATGTTTCTTTTCCAAAAAAGAGTAATCGATTGCTTTTATACACAAGATACATTCTCATGCTTTAAGGTTTCTTTCTCCTTTCTTAAAGTCATTACACAACGTCATTGCCCCACTCGCCTCACTTTGGATAACATTGGCAAAGTGTATTGTTAAAGTTGGTTTTCTCAAGCACCATTATGATAGTACCTTCAAGAAGAAAACAAATCAAGAAAATATCTTTTCTTTTCTTAACAACAATGCACTTTCTTTTCTGGTATTTTTAAGTTTTTAGAAGTGAAATTTGTAACTTTTGATATTGTAAAATTTGTAACTTTTAAACTTCCTATATAATCATACTTATGATTCTATGTATGGTGATTTATCGATGGTTAATGCTTTTCATCAATTAAAAAAAACAGAAATAATTGAGTTAGTCTACAGCCAAAATAACAACTGTGATTAAGAGGACTACAAATGTAAGCCATATGGTAACGAAGATGAAAATTTTAGAGGGACTTTTTGTAAAGAGTAACCCATATATGCAATATGGTGATTGAGAAGATAAAAAACACAAACCAAATGTAATAAAGACCATCAAGAGTTAAAGGAGGGTTATGGCTTCCAAAGTTCAGTTGACATTCCAACGCTTTTGGATAGTTATCATGAATGCCATTCATGGTCATTACATTATAATCTCGATTGAAAAGATAGTGCATAATTCTATTGTTTGTATTTTGTTATCACTCAATTGAAAACAATATCAAAGTTTCGTTTTGTATATATTGTAAAACCACTACTTATTATTATTATTATTATTAATTATTATGTATAGTTGTTATATGATTAATTGGTTTTATTATATTTTTCCTCAAAGCATTATACCCTTCTATATTCCTTAATTCCTTTTATTATGTAGATCACATTTATTAAATAGGTTTAGACAACATAAAATTCTACGTATACCATTATCCATGGACAATACATCAAAATGATGAAATAATACCATGAGCAGAACTCTTTATGGATGTTGTCAAATTTTACATAAAAATATAACGATTCAATATTTAATAATTAGCATTATGTTATAATTCTTATTTTTTATTTTTCAATAGAAGTTCAATGATTTTTTTTTCAATTTTTGATTTATTAAAAATGACATTGAATATATTAGTTGATTTATATTATGTTGTAGGCAATAAGTTATCAAAATGAAAGTTAATGAATGCCTTTAAATTTGCATTTTATATATGAACATTTAATGTAATCTATTCATGAAAAATCCTTTAATTATGTTGAAAGACACTCTTTTCTTTTATTTTGTTCCTTTCATGACTCGAAACAATCAATAAATTGGAGATTTTCATCCTTGAGGAAGTAAGAATCGCTAATATAATCACGGTCCAATTTTATAACAAATAATATTATGCATTTAATTAACTTCTATAGGTGAATTTCCATTTACCCATGCTATTTAAAGCAATCTAATCTTTAGCTATTATATATTTCATAGCTTCAAACCTCTTGAAATTTTTTAATCAGAGAAATGAATACTTCAATTGAGTTATTATGTAATTATTGCATGTTTATTAACATCGTGCTATTTTCAATATTGTCATAAACAGTAAATACAAAATATTTTTTTATTAGATAATTTATACTTTTACTTAGTTAATTCTAAGAAAGAGAAATTAAATGATCATTAATATCTTAGGGAAGTTTTATTATTTATAAATGGAAATAAATTTTGTAGTTATTGGCTTGCCAATTTTAGCATTAATGAAAGAAACTTATATTGGATATGAGTAATAAATTTTGTACACATTTCATGCATAATAAAAAAATATTCATTGATATGAAATTTACTTTAGATATGAACATGTGATATATTTGTTCATAAGATATCCTTTTTGATGAAGGATTTTTTTTTTCTTTTTTTTTTCTTTCATGACTTTAAGCAATTAGCATATTAGATATTTGCATAGTCAATGAAGTAAATTGTCAATATGATGACAATATAGTTTTGTAACAAATTAGCTATGTATATGAATATATATATGTACATATAAGTTGAAATACAAAAAAATACTTTGCAATGGCAAGCAAAGTAGGTTGATCTTAAATCAAGGGTTCACTTGAAAAAACTGAAACAAAAGCATATATAGGGAGTACTTTTTTTAGTATATAGTTTACACTTTTATTTAGTCATTTCTATTATTTGAATGAAAGAATAGTTCAATAATGATACCATTTGAGGCAACTTTTTATTATTTATGAAAGGTAATAATTTTATGGTTATTTATTATTATAGCTTACCTTGATTTTGAACTTAACAAAAGAAATTGTACACATCTCATGCATAATAAATGGTATTCATTGTATAAAATTTACTTTAAATTTGCTTTCTTATAAATGAATAGTGATATAATCTATTTGTGAGAAATCCTTTAACTACATTTTCTTTTTTTTTTTTTTTGCTCCCTTCCATAACTTTAAATGATCAGTAAATTGGAGATTTTCACCCTTGATAAAATAAGAATAGTTAATATAATCACAATCCTATTTATAACAAATAATATTATACATTTAATTATAACTGTCTTAGGTTTATTTCTATTTAAACATGCTATGTGGAGTGATGGAATGATCTTTAGCTATTATACATTTATAGTTTCAAACCTCTTCAACTATTTTGCTAAGAGAAATAGATACTTCATTTGAGTGATTACATAATTATGCATTACCGTAAACAATAATTATATGGAATACTTTTTTTTATTAGACATTTATGCTTTTACTTGATCATTTCTATTTATTGGAAAAAGGAATAATTAAATGATCAAGGGAACCTTTTATTGTTTATGAAAGAAAAAAAATATTATGGTTATCAATTTGTCTTAACAAAAGAAACTTATATTAGATAAGAATAATTAATTTTGTATACCTCTCATTATAATAAATAATATTCATTTTAATGATGTTGTTGATTGTGTTTTAATTTATTTTTTCCTTATGTAATTATTTCTTCATATTCAAATATATAAAACATTATGAAATTGAAGAATATCTATTATGTTCCTCTCACAAAGCTCAATATAGATGCATAAATCCCCAATATAAACATCTCTAAAATTATTATAAATCTAGAAATGAAAAAAAAAAGAAAAGAAAAAGAAACAAAAATGAAGAAGCAAATTTTCATTGCATAACAGATTTCTTGACATAGTTTCAAATGCCAACACTGACAAAAGTCACATTATTTTTTTAATTGACGAGGTTCTGTGGGGTAAAATATTCATAACATGATTCATCCCAGTTCATAATTAAATATGCTATACTTTTGCTCAAGTAGTACGCCGAAGGCACCATATACACCATATATATATATATATATATATATATTTGTATTTCTCTACTCCATAATCATCTTAGTCCTTATGAAGTGTAGGTTGGCATATACGTAATAAGTATGACATAAAACCTATGGTTTTTCTTTTAAAATAATATAGTTGAAAGGATAACTCCATTTCCAAATTACTTTATATAACTAAGTTAATCAAGTACAAACTAAAGTTTTGCCCTTCGTATTGTGTGGCTATATCAAAGGATTCCACAACCAAAGCTCTATTCTTTTCTACCCACACAAAAAGACATTGGCAGCACAAAGCCATTTGAGCTAAACTTACAAAGGCAAGTGGTATTTGCATCTCTCCCATCTCTTTTTATGATTTGAGCATACATATAGTTGTAGGGTGTATAAATATATATATATATATATTATATAATCTACTTTTCTTTTGCTTTTCCACTACTCAAAAAGGCTCATCTTCTCTTGCTTTTAATGATTTTGGATTGTTGTAGATCAAGAAAGAAGTTGAAAGACAAAAGGATGATTCAAGGACTATTAGGAGGAGAGAGGAAAATTTCCATGAATAATGGCGGAGTTATTCTAGAAGGCACACGTTCTTCTTCTCCTTGCCTTTCTCCATCTCCATCTCCTTCGCCTTCCACTTCTACAACCTCAACTGTTGCGACTACTACTAGTGTTGCTACCACTACTACGACATCGGCGAATTCCGACAACCAAAATTTGAGATGCCCTAGGTGTGATTCATCCAACACCAAATTTTGTTACTACAACAACTATAATCTCACACAACCCCGTCATTTTTGCAAGACGTGTCGTCGGTATTGGACTAAAGGAGGGGCTCTAAGGAATGTTCCGATTGGAGGAGGTTGCCGAAAGAACAAGAACTCAACAATCTCTTCTTCAGTTTCTAAAGCAAGTGCTACAAAATTCAAAACGTTGGCATCCGATATAGGTCGATCAAGCCTCCTTGGTGGTTTTGATCATGAGTTCTCTCCCAACCCCATTTTATGGGCATCATCACAAAATTCTCATATTCTAGCCCTATTGAGAGCCAATCAAAATCCTAACCCTATCCCTAGCCCTAACCCTAGTCCTATATCCTTGAAAGAAGAGTTGAATATGATCGGAGCACACGTTATTCCGGACACTGCTATTTCCATGGGTGCTATGAGCACTAGAAATTTAAACCTAGATCCTGTGATGAATCAACTGCCTACTCTAGGTTTATGCAGCTCTTTTTGGAGAAACAATCTAGTTCAATCCCCGCAATACCTACAAACCCAACTTAGCAATCAACAGCAGCAAAACGTTGTTGTGGATGAGCAAAACTCAGGAATACAAGCCTTATACCAAAGACTTAGGGCATCTACAGGAAACTACTTCACTGATCATTCTCCAATTGCTCAAAGCAGTATAACCACATCATCATCATCGCCTTCGCCAATATTGGAGTCTGTGCCGACCACCGCGGGGGAGCTTACAGGGTACTTTAATCCCACTCAACTTTGTTGGTCAGATCTTCCAACTACTAATGGTGCATATCCATAGGAAAACTTCTATATGTTGCTATTATTCTTTTTTTTTTTTTTCCTTGTTTTAATTTCCTTCTCATGAATGTCTTTCATGTTTTATATTTTCATCAGCTAGCTAGAATAGGTTGATGGCTATTATTATTGTTAATTTTCATGTGGAGTTGCAGAATATGAACCGGCTTAAATGCCAAGTTTATAAATATTTATATTATGTAATTTAAGTTATCAATTGAGTGAATTAATATGTCTCGTATTTCAGAAAACTAATTTAGCGATATATATTTTACCCTTATATAGTTTGATCTTATAGATTGATCAATACTATTTTTGTTCAATCAATTTTTTTTTGTCTTTATCTTTCAACTTAATTTTATTTTTTTAAATGAAAGTTGTGTTAAATTATCCAGACGTGAAGCCCGGTTTGGTTGGGGGTGGGGGGTGTGGGGTTGTGGGGTGGGTGCTTGGGATTTGAGGTGGGTTTTGCTGCTTTTAATTATAGCTGGTCGAAGGTACATATGAAGATTCTTTTGATGTTTTTGAGGTGAAAGTGATCAAATTGAAAACAAAAGCAAAGCCTAGCTATTGGCAAAAAGCTTTAAGCAAACAGATATTTGATTCTCACACAGTCAAGTAGGATTCCCCATCTTGCAGCCTTTCGTCAAAGACCTGTTAAAGTTGTGTCCACCACTATGCTTGTACCATTACCAATCTGTCTCTCCTCTCCCTCCTCGGTACAGCTGAGCTGATGCAGATTTTGCCTTCCACCATCTTGATGTGATAGCAGATTTCCATATCCGATAATGCATAGAGAAACGTGCAGTCATATATTTTTTACCCTACTTCTATTTTTTCCCCTTCTAATCATTCCTTTCCAACTTAATTTTTTTTTCCCTTATTACAGATAGTGCAAGGGACCGTACATAAAAATGCGAACTCTTAAATGTGAGTCAAATCTAATCTTGGTAGCAGAAAAATCCATTATGGATTCACTTTTTTTTTTTTGGGCATGGGCGTTGCGATTTTCTGGAGAAAAATCTCACTCTATTTAATTGCTTAGCCTACATAACCTTCTATAAATTCCTCGTCTTCAGTAAAAATCTACCCACATGTAATAAAAGTTTGATAAGAGACACGTTATCTTATGGCAGTCTCTGCAAAAAGAATCTTGTCTGTCTTAACCTTTGTCAGGTGGAAGTGGAACCAGATTATTCTGATCCATTGGAGTTCCCATCTCTCTCTATACATCTATCTGGCTACGTTCTTGGAAAAAAAATTTTCCAATCGAACCCATGAAATGCATAGGGCTTACAAACATCCTGTGTTTCCTCTTTCACCTTTTCAAATTTATCTTATATTACTTTCATGATCTTTCACAAAATTATTTTGTAGAAAAAAAGTGAAATCATGGTGATGTTGCATTATTTATAAATTTATACATGACAATAATGCTCATAAAAAGCCGGAAATGTAAACTGAGCATCAGGTCCTCTTTTAAATATGTCGGATGTCATTTGTAATTAAATTTATAAATGACAAGGCAAAAACTTTTAAGGAAATTCTCGGGAAATGGCAAATAATTAAGTTGATTTTTCCAACATTGAAAGATGGACTGACAAAGTAATGAAATTAGCGAATACCAGTTTAGGCCCTTCTAATGCAAAGATTCAATTTCAAAATACATTTATATTAATGAAAGTAAGATATTTACATCAAGATTGTCGTAACTAAAATGTTAATAATGTACATTTCTCCTTGAAAGATTGTGTGAATCCTATTAATTAATTATATCAATATTTTTTGTCTATATTGTAATTTATAGGGCTATTATTGATGGTTATCTAAAATGTTACAATATTTAGAAAATGTTCAATATGTTCAAGTTATGATAATACAACATTATGTATCAATAACCTTGTATCTAGTTGTGTAAAAGTCGTAACTCATATCCAAATCATCATCTATGTAAAGGATATATTTCAGGAGCAATAATGACAGGTTATGGATGATAAAAATAGTAAAAAGTGTTGTTAATGAGAAAAACACAAATAATAAAACTTTTTGAGAAAAGAATAAAACAGTGTACAACAGAAAATGGAGAAGTGAAGAGTCATAGGACATATTGAGAGTTTTAGTTACTTTTGACATGCATAGACAATTCCTTTTTATATTAAATGATTTTTCATAAAATGTAAAGACATGAAAAAGTAATTCTGAAAAATTACCTTTCTAAGTTTTTATAAGTTTTGACAATGATTTCTTGAAAATAATAACATTATTAATATTTGAATTCCCATGTTCTTTCAATTGAGACACTTTGACATATAAATTTGTAAATTTGAGACACAATTCCCAAACTCAAACATTTTTTTGGGGGTAAACTCAAACATAACATACTAAATCATACTACAACGCAAGATAATAAATTGACAAATAAATATGACACATTTCTTGAGACCTTTCAGAATGTTTTGTCTCCTCAATGATTACTAAGCTTCCTGGCACACCAAAATAACTTCTATCATTGTGATTTCTATTTTTTCTCCTAATGATTTTGACAATTAGTTTCCCCAGTTGATCACCAATGAGCAAAAACTCTTCATCCCATTATATCTGTAATATGCTTGCATTGATAACTCTTAACTACCGCTATTATTACACAACCAATATGAGAAAAGGAGGTAGAGAAAAACAAATATGAAGATCAGTTGTCCGGTGATTGTTCTTTAACTTTCCTTTTTTCCTCGTATGATAATTTGGATGTCGTTGAACATACTGGAATGCCGTGCTCTGGATATAGAAGTTAAAAGTAAAGTAATATGGAAAGCCAGAGTGCTGTAGCTTTATCATTTTAATAAATGTACTGATTATTTGTCTAAATGGATATTTAGTTTCAAAATATGGTTCATATCGAGAAGATAACAATAAAAAATATGGAAAGAAAATTGGGAAATGGTTACACTTTAAGCAAAGTTTAGATAACTAATGATCGTGCATTAGACATCACAACTGGAGTATCATGTATTAGTAGGTTCTATCTATAAGTTTTAAGAACTTGCTCCCATGAGATAAAGCATGATCTTAGCCCACCATAAAGATATAACCCAAGACTTCAAGTTTTTGAATACCTTATACTCTATTACTGCTATAATTAAAGCACTTGAATCTATCACTCAATATATATGTGTAAAGATTTTGAAAACCTGCTATTATTTATAAACATATTTGTTGATTGTGTATAGACCAACTAGGATGTTTTGATTTGAATTCAGTTCAATTTAGATAAGCTTAGGCTTTACCTCTTGCTCTTCGATACTTGCAAAAAAGCCCCTTGTAGATGATGCTACGAGGGCTTCTGATACTCAAGTTAGTAAGAAGGACCAAGAAAATAAGGGATGAGCACTAAGGGCTTAGCAGGCTGTGCTTGCCTAATGTATAGGTGAAGGGTGTTGAGCTTCTACTCTCTAGAGAGAGGGGGAAAAAAGGTTTATAAGAATGCTTAGTGTACTAGTCGTATTATAGATGTCAGGCACTCAATAATGAGCTGCAATGGAATGTAGCTGTTAAAGACAAAAGTTGAGCTAAAATGCTAAGGAAGGAGTCGGCTAATGCTTGATGAGGGTGAGTTGAGCCCTAAGCTTACGCTGGTTAATCGAGGGGTGTTAGCTCAATAGTTGGGGGTTGACCTACTTAGATAGTTGTCATTTGGCTTGTTAGGCAGGTTGTGAAGGAAAGGTTAGTTGTTGGCTCGTATCTTCGCTGGTGCGAGCTTATGGCCTCACAAGAGGGTCGCGAAATGACATGTGAGCTCATTGCTCCTTATGATAGGCTTCACTTGTAGGCCTTGGTTCAGGTAAAAATTGGGTATCAACACTTATCCCCCCCCACTTTCATCAATGCTTAATGCATAAGGAGAGTAATCTAAGCGATGTTAGTAAACCATGGCCAAGCCTCCAAACGGGGGACTAGTTTTGCTACTTTGGTTAAAGCATATCATTTTCCCATACATCGAGTCACTGCTTTATTAACATAACCATTGTGCTACTTAATGTGTCATGGTGGTTATCATTGGGAAGTATAGTGTACATTGATGGTCTGTAAAGAACTGTTGTACACAAGAAATGATCCATTATTAAGCCACATCGTGAATCTGTATGCAAGGATTAATCGAGGACCTAGGCTGAAGGAGTGGGGCACATGGGTGGCTAAGATTTAGTGTACATTAATCATGAGATAGTGTTCTAAGAGTGGAGAAACCGTTCACCTTCTCTCCTTGTTTGTTTATATAACGGGGGGCCTAGATGTTTATTTTTCACTTTGCTTTGCTCACTTAGGGGAAACTCTACTAAAATTTTGACTTGTGAGCTAACTATTTTTTCTTATGTGCTTCCAATTTCTATTGAACACTTGCAATGGCTAATCAAAGCACAACCAATAATCAGAGTGAGACCTCCCATCCTTCTATTTTAGGGGAGGTAAATGGGGGTTGCAAGAGCTTGTCTTAAACAAGGGGTGGTAGCTCTACTCCCCCTAAAACAATGGTGATTGGAAGAGAAGAAGATGGGGTGATATTCTCTTAAGAGGAGAGGTGGGAATGCATGTGGCAACGTCCTCAATATACATACTTATCGGATGACGAAGAGGGTAAAATTGGGCAGTTGTTATAGATGACTTGTGCAACTGAGCACGTATATGCTTGTGTTTTGTAAGTGTTGAGGGAGGAAAAGTTGAGGATGGTCTACTGGGAGGTAAGAGCGGTGCTTGAGTGATGGAGGAGCTCCAGTATAGGCTATAGCCATACAACATAGGGGATGCCTGATCATTTGACATTTACACGAAGCCATTTGAGCTCGGTCTTTAGCTTCCTTTTTTCAAATTTCTTGCTCAAGTTCTTTTGGTATTACAAAGTTGCACCAGGTAGTCTAAATGCAAATGCGTAGATTTAGTTACTCGCATTTAAGGTGTTATGCATTTAGGAGTCGCAACAGCCAATTGTCTAACTTTTTGGGCACTTCCTTTTTATAAGGAGGGTGGCCGATGGATAGGTATACGTCACTACTCGAGGTATGAGGATTAGTATTATTGATAAGCCTCCAACTAAGGTAGAAGGGTAGAAAGAACTCTTTTACTGCGTTTGTGCTTCTAAGTTACTTAATTGGAGGTGGCCCATTCGGGGTAAGAAGTTGAAGGCCTTAAGGGATGAGGGCACGATTGTAAGCATTGAGCTCTTAAATTTGGTAGGTTAGAGAAAGCTTAAGCCATTATCAATATGTAAGAAATATAAGGATGGAATGTCGGTGTTTGTGATGGAGATAATTATTTGTTATGCTCTTCCAAGGAAGGGTGGTTGGTTGTTTACCATACCATGTCACCCTATTCCTAGAGTAGGGGGCATTGAGCTGTTCATCCTTAGCATAGCAAGTGCTCTATCATCCTTTTAGTCTATGTTTCTAAGGAGTTTACTTATTCTTTTGTAGCTTCTAAGCTAGTGACATAGAAATTAAGGGTAAAGTTGTTGGTTATGCAGAATAGGCAACTCAAAAGTGCTTTCAAGGTTGAAAAGAGAAGGGGGCTTGAGTTGGAAGGGGATGGGGAGAATTCACATCGCCCCTCAAAAAGTCTAAGAAGAAGAGTTGAAGGGAGTAGACCTTTCCTAAAATCGTTCAACAAAGGGGCATAGACGTGTTGATAGGAGTGTCGTTTGGGGCTTCAATAGTAGGACTTAGGGCATTTTGTAGGGGGTGCAGCTTTAGAAGCTCTAGTTAGGGCTATCATTGTAGTTGCCATTGAGATTCCTACCAACGAGTATGTTGAATTGTTGGTTCGTTGGGGTAGGTGAGCAACTCCTTTGTAGCCTATATATCAACTTGATTAGAGGTTTGAGCAACTACAAGCATGGCTTAGGCAACTAGTTGCCAGTAAAAACGAATTGGAGGCCTAAAAAAAAATGCTAAGGAGGTGTAATGAGGTAAGCTGCTCATGTGTTTCTATTAAATTGCTTAGTTTTAGTTCAATTATTGATTGCATAATATGCTTGCAACTATTTGACTTGTTGGATTTCATCCTGGCCTACAATTGCTCGGTTTTTCTATTAGAGGGGAGTCAAGTAAGGGCTGAGATGGAGAGGCTCTAGAAGGCACTAGAGGAGGAAAAGAAAGTGCACGGCAACTTAGCAACTACATTCAACAACCTAGAATGCCAACATAGAGAGCTTTACGATTAAGTGGATCGATTGAAGAAGACCGAAGAATCTAGCAAAGTTACAAAAGGTAGGTTAGTTACTGACTTAAAGGCCAAAGGAGAGGAGCTCAATAAGGTACGAGCCTAATTCAATAGGAGGGTGGTTGAACTCTTAAGAGGCAAGGGGTTGTCGGGCGAGGTGAAATGTGATATCTTGAAGAGACCATGGATAACCCCTTGATCGAAGAGGCCATCACTAACGTTAGGTATGCAATGGCATAGGAGGTAAGGAAACAAGTTTAGTAGAACATGCTCGATGCAAACTCATCCTGCCTACATTAGCTTAATGAACCTAAGGTTGTTATTAAAGGTAGGTTGGGTGGCAAGTCGTTTGGTGACTCGTTAGGAACTTCCAACAGTGGCTCGAAAGTAAACCTCAGGAAAGGAGGTGGTGTAAACCCTACTATTTAAAGGACATGTGAATCAACTAATTGTCCTTCTCGATCATTCCTAAGGATCAACTAAACTAAGAATTTAAGTATACATTTAGAGAATGAACTAAATCTTTCAATTCAAAAGTTTATTATCGATAAAATTTGAACACAAGAATAACGAACTCTAAGTCACCTAAAACCCCAAAACTTAAGTTAATTAAGGACTTGTGACCTTAAGCAATTAATTGAGATTTTAATTTGAATAATTTATTCAACTCTAGAAAATTATAAAATTTCCTAAGAAGTAAATCCTAAACCTATGAAATAATTTAAGAACAAAACCCTAAAAGAATTATATATAAGACAATTCCCTCATTTTTACTTATAAGCTATGTTATACATGAATAAGTAAGCTAACCAATCACATTAAATAACTTATCAATTGAGAATTAGAATCAACTATCACTTAATAACTTATTAAAAGCCAGTGATAAGACTATTTCCTTATCCTACCATAACCAATATTTCCTTATCCTACCATAACCTATACTACATAAGGATAAGGATAAGTTATCACATCACTTTATCAATTTAATTTTTAAATAAGTGACAAGATAAGAGTCATGATGCCCTTAAGGACTCTATATGGCTAGTTGTAAGACAAGGGGATTGGGGGGGGGGGGGTGCGCAGAGGGGTAGTGGGGGGTGGTAGGGGGATGCATATCTTATCAATCACACATGAATCCATTTGTATTTCACATCTATAATTCACCTCGCTTACATCACCGAATCATGTCAAAGTATGGCTTGTATACTTGTTTAAAGACAACAAAAAGGAGCTTGTTGGACACATTACACACACATTTGAACCTGCATACTCTCTTTCATTTTCAATTATCTTTCATTTCCTTTTCTACACTCTAAAAACAAAAACCAAAAGAAGAGACCAAGCCTTACGAACCCACACTTTTCGCCACTCATTTGCATACACACACTTACAACACAAGCTTATTTTATTGCCTTCTCTTTGTTCACTTCAAAAGCTATTTTAGGAAACCTTAGAACATCCCCAAAACTAACCTTAAATATCAAGACTTTGGTTACTAAAAGAGCTTGTGAGAAAGGGAAGGAAAAGAAGGAGCAAAAGAGGACTCTTAGTGCATAACTACCTATTTTTATGCATTTAGGACGAGTAAGTTTATTTCTTTGTTAAGTACTCTAGTACGCCATGTTTAAGAGATTACATTTTCATGAAGATATTGGCATGAACATAAGGTGATAAAATAGTTAAACTACTTTAAGTAGTAAGCTTGAAAATCTCTTACATAAAGGATGAAAAATGAGTATACTAAGTTGGTATTATGAAGGATACATGTCTAACACTTAGAATAGAAGTTTGTAAGTTGAGAAAATTATGAAATATGTATATAGACAAAGGAGTGACATGTTGGAGGTGAAGTGTATGTAAGGTGTTTAGACACTATTTTTTTAATTTCATTTGGTTACATATGCTCAAATCTAGCTTTAGATAAAAGAAAATCCATTATATGATGTTTTTATGAGGAAATTAACTTTTTGAGATGTAAACTAAGGTATAGAACATACGACAAGTGCATGATTCGTAACTTTTACTTAGTACTTAAGCTAAATAATCACCTCATGGAAGAGAAATTACGTTAGAATTGGAATATAAGTAGCATAGGTTCTTAGTCTATCAATTAAACTTAAGGAAATAATGAAATAAGTTGAAAAACCAAGTTCAAAACCCTTGAATCAAACCATCCAAATCTAGAACCTTAAGAAAACTAATGTAAAAATATGACAAAACAAAGTGAAAAGATCAACCAAAACAAGTACGATAAATATATAAAGCTTAAAACTTAAAACCGAGCTTAAAACATTCAAATTGAGCTCTTAACAAATTTCTAACCAGCACTTAAATTGATTAAGAAAAGTTGTTTTAAGACCCATAAGAAGCCCACATAAAACTCCTAAACTCAACAAAGTCACCAACTTTAGTTTAGACAAAAAACATGCCCATTTGACCACATAAGCCTACTTAAAAGTCCAAGAAAATGTCAATAGTACTAAGGTCATAAGCCAAGGATGGAAATCTAACTTTGTACAGTGTTTTAAGCTTAGAATAAAGTCCTAAGCCTAAGCCTAAAAGATTTCCTAAGATATCAAAAAGTTCAACAACCAAACTAAGACCAAATGAGTTTTAAAACAAGACAACTACTACTATTTTGACTAGTGGATAGAATTGTGGGCCTTATCTCAAAAATCTAACTATATCATGTTGAAGTACATTAAAAAAAAAAAAAATTAAAAATCAACTATAAGATTATAAAAATCAAATTTAAAACTAGAAAGTTACACGTGATTGAAGTTCTAAGTAAAGCAGGTGAAAAATATGAAAATAAGTTAAAAGTATAACTAAAAAAGTTTTAGGTTGGCCTTTCAATTTTTTTCTCAAACTCTTAACATTATCATATTTACGATGTTTAGGGGACTTGACTGTTAGAGATGACTTACCTTAAGATTATTTCGACTGATCTGCTATGGCTGAGTGGATGATTCTCGATGACTGCATGCTTGGTTTTGTTTGTAGTGTAGATGCACTTAAATTTATATAATCAATTAGAATGCTTGTAGGATATGAGATATGCATGTGTACGATATTATGGTTGAGTGCTACAACTTGCTAATAACATAATAGGGGGAATTGTTTATGATGATTGCTATGCATAGTTAAATGGACTAAAATTGTATGATTACAATGAAAGTTGAATTAATTAAGTATTTAATTAAGAGATTCAATGAGTCATGCATTTCTCATATTTGCATTATAACTATATCTATTGCCACCTCACGCGAAAGATAGGAAGGGGCTTATAGGAGGGGGGCCTCCTATAAGGATTATGTAACGGTATGCTATTTACATATGATTGAGTCTCTATCTCGAGCTTTTGAGCTTATTAAGCATTAGGGGATACTAACCGTTAGCGAAGGCCTGTGTCTTGTGACTTCTGCTTGAGGTGTGTAATGTGGACTACGAGGGCTACCACATTGCTAAACGTAAGATTTTAGCATAAATTTTATTTCTTGAAAAGGGAAACTATATTTTTGTATAAAAGGAAAGATTTGTGCATATTACATATATGTTTGAGTTGATTTGAGCACAATAGTGCAAATGGAAATAAAAACTTAGGTGCTAGGATTCGGTTGACGGTTTATGTCAGTTAATTATCTCTAACCTCGACTATAGGGAGTGTAATTCTAAGTTGTATACAGTTCTTAAGTTACTATATGTATTAGTTGGCATCCGGAGTGTTCATGTATTCATATATTGTGCATTTAAATTATATTGTTTATATGGCATGGTGAAGGGATTTACTCACTAAGTGTAAGCTTACACCCTAATTGATTTTATATTATATATATATGGGTCTGATGGTAACATATAGTGGAAAGAGCATTGTGTATCGTACGAAAGGCTTATGATCAATGAAGGGGTTGATTATAGATCTTTGTATGGTACACTACGATCTATCACAACAATGATACTATTGGGTCATGATAGGTAGTGACGATAAGGCTAGGTAGGAGTCGAAGCGGCAATAGGAACAACAACAATAATAGCAACAACAACAGCAAGTTGAGGATGTTTAGGAGCGTCTTTTGAATTTTTGTTACTTTCTTATAGTTATTGCGAGCTAATGTGTGCCCATTTCTGAATTTGTGTATTTTTCTTTTAGCTAGGGGTCAAGGTGCCAACCTTCCTTTGTGTAATTGCTTGAGCTTCGAATAAATGATGTTCTATTAATTATCTTTAATCTCATGCTTCCTTTCCTTTGATCGCTGTTTCTTATGTTTGTACTATTTGCATGCTCAAACACTATTTTTTCTTTATCTAAGTCATTTTTGTTAGAGGGGATGTTTATCGAGCAAAGTTATGTATTGTGTTACCTTATGAGATTAGCCAAATTCCATATCCCTAAGTAGTTGGTTTGTAGTTGCCCATTAATAACTTCTTGCGGACATGTATGTTTGCCTATGTGCTATTGCCTCATACTAATCTTTGATTTTTCTTAAAGTGTTCTTATCTTATGATGATACTTACTTGTAGGCTAATGTACCCTATTGCTCAAGTAGATTGTGATTCTTGGGGTTCTTGTATAGTGATAAGCTTGTAAGTACGTATCTTATGGTTGTAAACCCCTAAATTTCTCGACTTAACCTTTGAAGTAAACTCGAGTGCATTAGATATTCTTAAGAGTTGGCAAGGTTAGTGAAAATGAAAACCTTAAAATAACTAATCAATCACATATAAAATTTTTTTACCCTAGACGTATGTAAATATTAAAGATTTCATCCGAAAGTGATAAAAACCCTAAAACTATAACTTTGAGGATATAAAAGTACTAATTCACCATAATTTACCTTAAAATCCTAATTGATAATATATCCTTAGTATTTTGCCAAATCATTAGTAAGAGATTAAAGATAACTTTCAATCATTCATAAATACATATAATACTAAAGTAATCCTTTAGAAACTAAGATATTGCATCATATATCACATTCATCTTTTAAATATATAAATAGGTTAGTATTATATAGAGTTAAGAGTTTAATTTATGCTTATGTTACATGTAGTAAGTATTAATACCCTAAATGAAACTTCTCATAATGATTACATTAAGTAGCATACCAAATGATGTATATAGGATATAAATACCTAAAAGAAGATCTCATTATCTATTTTTACTAATCAATTCACTAAACTTCTTATTTCCTTTCATTTCCTTAATTTTCTTCCTGATTTTTCTTAATCACTTCATTATGTACACTTAGATTACATGTAATTGTAAAATGTTGACCAAGTCCAATGTTGACCAAGTCAAAGGTTGACTAAGTCAACATAATAAAAAGTCAACATATGTGTCCTTATCAACTAGAATCTTCTCTTCCTTTCTATTGATTTCTTTTCTTTTGGATTTTTTCCCCTTTTCCCTTCTTATTGCCGTCTACTCTTGTCCCCCTCTAGACCCCACTTGTCTTCATTATAAAACACAAAATACACAACACAAAATCCCTTTTCTTCTTCCCATTCCAAACAGTCACTCTCTTGTCCCCCTTTCTCTTAAACTTTTCAATTCTACTTCCATATTTCAACAACTTTTTATACACTAGATAAATTAATACCTCTCTTACATATTACAAGGAGTAAAAGGTATGTTGTTATGTACTTTTCCATCTTATTTAGTAGTTAGATGTATAGGTTAGGTTAGTATAAGAAATTTATGTGTCATGTACATATATGTTGTTGAAGGAATAAAGTTCCAATTTTTATGTATAGACAAGTAGGAATCCTTAGATAATTAGAAGAAGAGTATGTGTACATATGCTTAAGTATGTATATATAAGAGTACACTTAGTAAATACATGTAGGAAGACCTTTGTACATAAGTATCCATTATGTACATAACTTAAAATGAGGCATATACTAATTATATATACATATACCATACTAAATACACCCTTAAAGTACAAAAATATGAAATTTTTCAAGCTTTCTTAAGAGGAAACTTTAGGCATACGAAAATAAGTATAAAAATACGTATGTCACCATATGTATATATGGGTATATGTACTAGTATATGTATAAGTACATAAGTATATATACTACTATGTTAAAAGTATAAGTATATATATAACATATGTATAAAGTGTATAAATACATAAGGATAATAATGGATGATGATGTAAGCAATGACATGATTGAATAATGATGTAAGCAATGATATAATTAAATGATGACATAAGCCATGATATAAGCGATTGATGACATAAGCGATTAATGACATAAGCAATGATATAAGCCTTTAAAATAATAAACCATAAGATCATTAAAGTGTAAGAATTAATGGCTAATGAAACAACTAACTACTAAAATAGAACATAAAACTAGCCAATAGGAATAATTAAGCTTCAATAGTTTGAATTTTAATAAATTTAGTCTATATCGTAAAATACGGGTTTTAACATTCCAAATGAACATCACCGTGTGAATGTGCTTTCAAAAACGATGGAAAATAACTATAAATTCATAAATATCGGAAATAGAATGAAAAAGTTACATACAATTAGTGATAAAGTCTAATCAAATTAAAATTGATAGTAATTTAAGTAGAATTCAGTAAAAAGATATCTAGAATTACTAGTTAATTCAATTGCTTACTATCATTATTATATCGTAATGATCAGGTGATCTTAACGTAGACAAGGAACTCCCAATTGATTACTACGACTAGAGCGAGTCATTATGGTCGAGTAAGTATTTACCCTATGATTCCATGCTTGTATGTGATTGTAGATAGTGGACTTAAATGATACTATTAATTGATTGTTGTATGGGGTCGCAAACTACTTGTATATGTTATAATGTACTGAGTTGTGAATTTACTTTAAGTACGAATAATACTTTATTTGTTGCATGGTAATATAGATAATGATTGTATGTACTTTTGGATGATCACATCATAATTGGACTTAACTATACTCGACTTATAAGAAGAACTGGTACATGCATCAACATGCATTGCATAGACATAATTCCAGCTGTCACATTACACAGAGGTAAAGAGAGGCCATTCGAGGCTTGTTATTATAAATTTATTGGTTTTGTATGGTGCACTTGTACAAAATGACCTTACGTTGGCCCGTGGGAATACTAGGCATTGGAGGCGCCAACCACCTAGCTAAAGGTTTAGTTTAGAGGCTTCCGTTTAGGGGTGAGTGTAAATTACGAGGGCCTACTCATAATTATACTAGAGCTTGGTTTTTATGAAAATAAAAGACTTGTTTGATTTAAGTGCGAAATGTAGAGTTCCGTAGTAAAGTAAGTTTTAGTATAATACCTGGATCTGATTGGTGCCGTGTATACTCTAACCTTGACTTCAAAGGGCATTAAATCTAAGTTGCGTATGCCAACTAGTTAACTATACGTATTGTTTGGCATTCTATTTGTCCATTCATTTATGTATGTGAATATAATGTATTTATAACTTGCTTGTTGTGTGGTTGAGGGTTTTGCTTACTAAGCTTAGGCTTATACCCCCTTAGACTTTTGCTGTAGGATGGCTTATTTGTAAAGGTTAACAGGGAGATGCCACAGGTTAGCTTGGAGACTTGGGCAAAAGTGAGCCATCCAATGTGTTGAGAGAATAGATTATGTAGACTTTTACTTATATACTTTTGTTTTATCAGTAATATAGACTTAGATGTACTAAATTATTGCTTATTGTAAACTTTGTAATTTAAATTTTATATAAATATGTTTGTGTGATGATATCATATGGATTTGTATGTTCTTAGGAAGCTAATGGTTGTAGAGCCTTGTATATTGTGTGAAGAGTTCATAATTGGAAGGGTAACCAATCAGGGGTTCTTCGTATAATATACGGCGTCTGCCACAACTAGATCGTCTTTAGTTTGTGACAATGGTGACGTCATAAGATCTCCTTAGTAAGGCAATTTTAGCATGGTGTATCTCTTATTGATCCACTATATCCTCTCCATAGAGTTTATTTCTAGTATCATATGCTTTTGGTAGGTGAAACGACTTGATAAGGTGCTTTCTAAAGATATTTAATGTACATATAGCTCATTATTAATCTTTCAAGTGTCGCTTAGGTTCTCAATAAATTGGGGCTATACGATGACTGGTACATGTACAGCTAATGGCATTTCATGGCTCTTATATAAAGTATGTATAAGTCCTTGCCTTACCATACAGATTACCTAAACAACTTTACTAAAGTATACATTGAGAGTTGACATGAGTGTGTTTGAGGCAATCATGTTGAGGGATGGGGTGCTTGAGCTTGGTAGGGAGTCGCCTTTGACTTATTCATTCGAGTTGTAATAGTGAGGGGTAGATAGCTGCTCGACAGTAGTAGTTGGATCTTGAGATGTGACCAAGAGGCGTACGTAGTCTCTGGGTCCTTCCCCCTTTTGTCCCAATAATGTCAAGTAAAAGAAGGGGGCTCAAGTGTAGCCTACCACATGTTTGATGTGGCTTCACTACAGCGATGCCCATCTATATGGGGTTCTAGGCAATCATTTATGCACATTATTCCAAATGACCCCCATCCGATAAGGGAAGCCATTGTGATTATGGTGGTTGATGTGTTAGGTAAGTGTATTCTATCAAATTGTAATTATAGATTAAGTCTTAATATCTATAATATCCTAGGATTTCAAGCCCATATGATAATCTTAGGATCTAAACTCTTAAATTTAGGCCACCAAGTTATGATATTTGTTTTAGTTCAAATTTCATAGTAAGGTTAGAAAAATTAGACGAAACATTTTAGTAAAGTCAATTTCTTAAAATACACTATAAAAAGGATTAATTTAAGAAAAATATCAATTTATTAATAAAGCCGATAATTATTGAAATCGTGAAATTCAAACTTTAAGATATAACAAGATATTAGAGATAAATTGTTTAACTTTCAAAAATAATAAATGATGTTAAATTATATGTAATATACATATATTAACATAGAATATATATTATATTTATTAGATACATAATATAATAATAAATTATAAAAAATAAGGAAAATTATTATAAAATCATGGAAAATTAACTAAAAAGTGAATGGATGAGTCATCAATGATGTGGCAATAGGGAAATAAGGGAAAACATGAGTCTTCAACAATTTAATAGGAAACTAACACTTCAAACTTGGCAAAACAAAAAATAATGACATATGTATGCTAAATGTCTAATTTTTAATGAATCTAATCAACTTATAAATTATAAGTAGGACCAAAACACATCAAAAACAACATTTTGGAAATCAAAAAGTACAAAAAAATTATTAAATAAAAAGGGCAAAGATAAGGCACAATCTAATCTAAGGTAGTTCATTAAGCTATGAGCAACCTGACTTAGGGCGTATCAAGCCTAGTTTTTTCCTCTCAGTCTTTTATAAATTAGTCTTATTTAAACCGATCAATATTGAACTCTACTTGTTTAATACTGACCTTCGACTAGGGTTTAAAAAAAAACCTTTTTTTTTTTGTATTTTGAAAACACTTTGAAGTCGCCACCTGACCGAGTTGGAAAAAAAAGTTAAGTTATAATCAATTGGGTAGATTGATTATAACCTAGCTATTGGTCTAACGATAAAACTAATTTTATAAAATTGTTTTTGAAAACTAAAGATCTTAATCTGAGGGCTAATTTTTAAACCCTAAATAAGTATCACCTTTTAACTTTTCGAATTTAATTTTGCTTTTCAAGTACTCTTCTAATAATGATTATTTACAAGCTATAACCCATTTACAAAAAAAAAAAAAAAAAAGAACTTAAAGAATTATTTACTAAAGGGGAAAGATAAAATTTTTCTCTTTTTTAAGTTTCCCTATGCATACAAGTGCTTACGTATTTGCTATTTGAGATTATACTTCCATAGTTCATTATGAAAATTTTAGCGGGTTGGTATATTTTAACTTTCAAAAAAATGATTAAGTTAACGTTTTTACCCGATTCAATTAATTTAAGAAAATTATTCTAAAGAGCTCTAATTGATGTTTATTTTTGAAATTTCTAAGTAGGATCCTAATTTTAAAAATAAACATCAATTAGAGCTCTTTAGAATAATTTTCTTAAATTAATTGAATCGGGTAAAAACGTTAACTTAATCATTTTTTTGAAAGTTAAAATATACCAACCCGCTAAAATTTTCATAATGAACTATGGAAGTATAATCTCAAATAGCAAATACGTAAGCACTTGTATGCATAGGGAAACTTAAAAAAGAGAAAAATTTTATCTTTCCCCTTTAGTAAATAATTCTTTAAGTTCTTTTTTTTTTTTTTTTTTGTAAATGGGTTATAGCTTGTAAATAATCATTATTAGAAGAGTACTTGAAAAGCAAAATTAAATTCGAAAAGTTAAAAGGTGATACTTATTTAGGGTTTAAAAATTAGCCCTCAGATTAAGATCTTTAGTTTTCAAAAACAATTTTATAAAATTAGTTTTATCGTTAGACCAATAGCTAGGTTATNTTTTTAATTTTTTATTTTTCTCATTTATTATTACATTTACAAATAAATAAAATTTAATATTAAATAAAAAAGAGGTAGTAAACTAGGTCGAATTCAGGTTAGCTTGGATCGGCTTAGGTTAGATTGGCTTAGTTAGCTTTGGTTGGCTCGGATTGATTCGGAAAATCAAATTTGGAGTATCGAATCTGGGGTTGTTGGGTGTGAGGAATCCAATGGTGGCAGTGGATTTCATTGAAAAATACCGTAAAGGATGCTATCTTAAAGAGGGAGGAACTGTACTAAAGAGAGGAAGCTTTCATTTTTATTTTTCTAAAGTGTTTTGAAACTTTGTTGTGTGTTGAAAATGAAGAGCAAACTCTTGTTTATAGGTATCATGGTTGAGTTAAAGATAGAAAATATTAAATGTAATATGATTTTTTTCCTTGTTTGGGTTAGGCGAATCTGAACAATATGTAATGCTAAATACAAAGTTATGCATATAGGAATGCATCCAATGTGTATAGGAGTGTACTTACTACACTTAGAAGTGAGTCGTGGCGATAACATGGTGATGAAGTGAGAAAAGAAAATAAAAGAGACATTTTGCACTTTCCATAGATTGAACATAAGATCTCTAAGTCTTATACAATATCAAGTCTAAGTACTTATCTAGATGGGCTGCTGTTTTTTCCTTATTTATATGTGCAATAAAAGATTTAAATCTAAAGCTAGGCTTAATGACCCTCTCTTTATTTTATTATATTCTACTAAATTATCTAAAAGATTTTTATTTTCAAATCTTCGATTTTTTTTGTATTTTTCTAAATTTTATATTTTTGTGATTTTTTTTTGAATTTCTTCTTCTTTTTTTTTTCTTTTCTTAAATCTTCTATTTTTTATATTTTTCTAAATTTCTTATGTTTTTGGCTTTCTTTCTTAAATTTTCTACTTTTTTATTTTTATAAATTTCTTATTTTTTAGGTTTTTTCTTATTTTGGTAATTTTCTTTTTTTGCATTTTTCCTATTTTAGGATCCTATTATAAAGATTTTGAAATATAAAGGGGCAAAAATGGAATGTCTATAACTACGACTCTCAGTGGTGAAGTTTGAATAAAACTTTACTATAAAGACAAAAAAAAACATTTTTACCTTGGGGGTAGATTTTATCCTAAGAAGCGCTATAACCAGCTTACTAGCTATCTTGGGCCTAGTCCACTAAGGATTTGGTGGAGAGAGAGGTGGCACTTTAAGACTTCAAGAGGAATTGAAGCTTAGTCATACCTAAACGAATAAGCGCTCTTTAAGCTGGCTAAGACCCTATGCTAGAATAGATTTGGGGAACTTAGTCTTGCCTTTCTAAGTTTACTAACCTAGGTGAGAGTGTCTTTAGGGGACTAACAACCCTAACATGGAATTGATTTAGGGAACCTAGTCATACCCTTTTAGGTTGACTAATCTAGGTAGGTTTATAAAGAGTAACAAGAAATCAGGATAACGCTCCAAGAGCATGTAATCTGAGAGTTTCAACTTAGATCAGGATAACGTTGCGAGAGCATGTGATCTGAGATTTTTAGCTTAGGTTAGGATAGCACTCAAAGAGCATGCGATTTGAGAGTTTCAACTTAGGTTAAGATCGTGCTCTGAGAGCATGCAATCCGAAAGTTTGGCTTGGGATGGTGTTTTGAGAGCATGCAATCTAGTAGTTTTAGCTTAGGTCAAGATAGCATTTCGAGAGCATGCGATTCGACGATTTCTAAGTCAAGATAGCGCTTCGAGATCATACAATTCAACGGTTTCATAGTTGGGATAGTGCTCTAAAAGCATGCAATCCAAGGGCTTCAAGGTTTGGATGACTCTTTGAGAGCATACGATCCAAGGGTTTCAAGGTCAAGATAGTGCTCCGAGAGCATGCGATCTAAGAGTTTTAGCTTAGGTTAGGATAGTACTCTAAAAGAATGCAATCTGAGAGTTTTAGCTTCAGTCAGGATAGCACTCTAAAAGCATGTGATCAGACAATTTAAAGGTGAGGATAGCACTCCAAGAGCATATGATTCGATGGTTTGAAGGTCAAGATGGTGCTCCGAGAGCATAAGATCTAAGGGTTTCAAGGTTAGGATAGTGCTTCAAGAGTATGAGATCCAAGGGATTTAAGGTCAAGATTGCACTTCGAACGCATGCAATTTAACGTTTTTACTACATGGATAGTGCTCTAAAGAGCAAATGGTCCATGGGGACTAAAGCAAAAGGAGTTTATGTAAAAATTCTTGAAAAAGATAGATTTGTTGATTAGCAATCATGAAAGATAAAGTCCCTAGATAGAAAGAGAGGTGGATGACATTAGCCATGAGGGCAATCATGTTAAAGAGGATGATTTTAACCTCTAAGGCCAACTTGGGAGCGATTTTTAAGTGGGAGTAGATCCTTGAACTTGGGATGACAGGAAGTGAGCTCGTTTGAAAACAAATGTTTGTGGGGTAATGATAAAAGCTAACTACTAGGGTTGACTCTAGAGAGGACGACTATCAAAAGAAATGAGCACTCTTGTCCAAATGACTAAAATGATAGGGAATTAAATTTATTATTTTTTGACATGCTAACAAGTTTAGATTCTCCTAGTAGTATGTAGGCTTTTCAATGACATAACAACTCGATCTTTCAGGCCACTATGGTCTAAGAGAACCTTTTCTTTCCTTTTAGAGCAAATAACTTTCCATGACTTTTTGAAATTTCTTCTTATCAAAGAATATCTCATTAAAGTTAGGTTTAGTCTAGAAGGACTTCCTCATACTCTCAGTTTAAACTCCTCTCCTTTGACTTCGATTTAAAAAATTATGGTCTACTTTGTCAGTAATACCCTTTTAATCAATCCATTAGGTCTTTTTCAGATTGTAATGCAGTAAAGGCTTTTGGTCATCGGTTTCAAAATGGATATTACTGAAATGGCTTTTTATGAAAGAATTGCTCTTTAACTTGGGTTTACAAGTCAAGAACCTTATAGGTAAAACTAAAATTATGCTTGCCCTAGTTCCAAATGTAACTTTTACCAAGGATAAGTTATCTCTTTCAATAAGAAGGGCTTTTAAGGAAGGGTGGAATTGTAGGTGGGCCATGAGCCATGTGTTAGTTACAATTTCTTTGGGGATCATAAATTTTGGGCTGAAATTTTGGTATTTGCCTCAGCTTCTTTCAAGCTTAATTGCTTTGATTGTGTTTTTAGGACCTTTATTTGAGATGTAAGTCTTAATTCAGGAATGGGTTTCTGTTCCCCTTGTCCTTTTAGGTTTTAAGGCTTTAGACTTAATCACCTTATTTGTATCAATCATGCTTTTCATTTTTTATGTCACATTTACTCATTTTCCCTCTTTTTTCCTACTTCTCCCTTTCTTCTTTCTTCTTTTCTTTTTCATTTAAGACAAAATGATTATTCTTTATTTTGGCTTGTAGCTCAAAGCATATGTGGTTTTAGTGTTTATAATGGATGCCTTTCTTCATCTTAAAGGAAATTAGTTATCAATGGTAACAATTAATTTTAACTTTTTCTTCTAATAGATGCTCCTAACCTCCTTTTTGCCCTATTGTAGGGGTAGTTCTTGACAAGGTTTAATTTTTAACAATAGCCTAATAAAAAGGTCCAATAGAGCTAACAAAGGACTTTATGTTGAGGATATTGAAAAGAATGCCTAACTTCATTTTGATTTGGGTATTAAATGTAAGATAAACTTCCTTCAAGGACTGAGTCCAATAGTCTCATAGTGATACCACTTGACTCTCAAAGTCTCTTAAGGTTGGTGTTTTGAGATTTGTCTTGCCTTTCTTCATTCTAAACATTTTAACCAATGAGATATCTTAAAATAAGAGAAATGTAAACAAGGCACTTTATTTGAATCACTTGTTTTTCACAAATGTTATGAAATTTGACCCTATCCTTGAATTGAGTCCAATAAGATTGCCCCTGCATTAATTAGGTCTCGATCTCTATTCTTCAATTCCCAATAGTTGTCAGTAGAATGCTCCTATTGACTCATATGACATTGACATTATGCATTTAGGTCATATTTCCTCAACTTATATCTTGGTATTGAGGCTTTCTATTGCAATAAGCCTTTGTTTCTTAATAGGTCAAATACTTAAGATAACAAGGCAAGGATCTGAGTGAACTTTCTTCTGGATATTTTTGAGCCTTTTTTGCTTGTTGTAGTATTTATATATGCTCTTAAATCTAGTAGGGCTGGTCTTTTTCTAGTTAGCTTCCTTGTTCTTATAGCTTCTTTAATTCGGCTCCCAGTAAGTACAATGTCCACAAAACTAGCTATTGTATTACTTAATAAGTGCCCATAATATGGTTTCACCAATGAGTTAACAAAAATAGATATTAATTCTTTTTTAGGGAGAGGAAGAATGATTATAGTTGCCATACCCCTTTGTCTTTGGGCATATTCCTTAAATGACTCATTTTTATTTTTTCTCATTGTGCATAAGTCCCAAATTGAAGGAGCTGTCTCAATGTTGAACTTATATTACTCATAGAATGCTCGAGCCAATTTCTCCTAAGTATTGATTTGGTTAAGATCAAGTTATGCATATTAGGTTAATGCAAGACCTATGAGACTATCTTAGAAAGTTTGTACTAAGAGTTGATTATTTTGAGCATATCTGCTTATCTTACAGATGTATAATCTGGTATGTAGCTCATGCATCCGGTCACATCGTACTTTTCAAACTTTGGTATTTTGAATTTTTTTGGGTAGGCTAAAACATCAAATTTTGAAAAGGTCAATGATGCTTGCTTACTCAAATCCATCATAGCCTTCAAATACCCTCATTTTCTTAGTGATTTGTTGGGTTAACTTCTTTCCCAATTCTATTAAACTGTCCTGGTTGGCCCTAGAGTTAATCGGCTTTTTATTGATTAGGAATGAATACGTGTTAAGCTTAAAAGTTAGGTTGACTTTTTTATAGACCCCTTCTGATTCAAAAGACTCAAAAGTTAGATTAGCCTTTAGATAGTTCTCTTCCACTTCCAAGGGTGAGGCCTTAATATCCTTTCTACAGTGGGCCCTAGAGTGCTTTCTATTTGATGTGGCTTTTAGTAAAACAATACTATCAGTAAGGAAACTCAATTGATCTACGATTTTTTCCATAGTTTGCTCTAATGGATGAAACCTTACTTCTGCAGCATTGGTGCCATCAAGTTTGTTGTTATTTCCACCATTGGCCATTTTTCCATATAAGAATCCTCACTTATTAGCAACTTCTTCATTTTATTTTCTTTTCTAAAAGACTACTCTTCTTTTTAAGAGAGAGAGAAAAGGGAAAATGGAATATAAGACTTATTTACAAGTTATAAGAAAGGAGTAGAAAAACATTTCTAAGGGATTAGTAGCCTAAATATTTACAAAGAAAAAAAATGATCCTTAAGATGTATAGGAGAAAAGATTGGAAAGAGTTAGAGTAAAAGGTATAGAAAAAAGGACTTATAAAGAGATCAAATATTTAAAGACTTAAGGACACGATTCTCATGATGTTATTCAAATAGAAACTAATGACTATTTATAGGCAAAATAAAAAATGCAATATGAGGATATGTGGATGTAGAGAGGAGAACTAGCAAACTGACTACAATGTAGCATGAAAAAGATTTTTATTGCATCTTTGAAGTTTCCCTTACATTATTAAAAAATTTATTACAAATAATTCCTAAAGTCTAGATCCTCTTTTTCTTGTGGTGTCTTGGCTCCTCTTTAATCTTCTTTTTAGCTTAGTTGAGTTGATTTATCTAGCAACCTAGGAGATATCTTCAATGTGGAACTTTTGAAAAACTCTGACCTAATAATAGGTAGTAATATCTTTAGGGAGTTGAATGACAGTAACAAACGCATTAATGGGATTCATCTTCTAGACGCTTTGTCTATGAAGGAAATCAAGTTTATCGCTCTGAGTATGGTTGATAAACCAAATCATAAGTAAGGCCATATTGGTCTTTAATTCTCCATTCTTCTCTTCTTGTAGACAACTGAGTGATCTGGTTTATGTTGCTAGTAGTGTTGGGACATAAGATTTCTCTTTTAATAATTGGGTCACTAGCTCTAGAATCCTATAATGTATATGAAATATCCCATTGGGAAACCAAATAGTTCAAATGCTGCCAAGATATAGGCATTGATCCTATATTGCTGCCAATCTTCAAAGGTACCATAAAAGAGCTTTTGGTTATAACTGGATGGGGTTGTGAACCAAGTAAAAAGATTGTCCACCTTAATGATTCTCTTATGAGGATTTGCTCATATTTTGCACATTTCAGATTCATAGAGGCTCAAGAGTTTTTTGAAAATCTTTGTAGGGCTAGCCGTGATCTTTGGGACATATTTTCCATTTTTGATAGAGAGGACTCCTAATAGATAGGAGTATTCTTCAATGGTTGGGCTCAGTTGGCATGGACTAAAATGAAATGACTAACTCTAATAGTCCTAAAAGTGGACCAAGACCCATACCATGGTGATATTAGTTTGGACTTTAAGTAATGAAAGGACGAGCCTAATCATGTTTTTAATGAATTTTTGCTAGTTTGGATTAAAAAATCAAAACCATCTTTTGAGTATTCTCTTAGGCACTAGAGGCTCGTGAATATGGACTTCTTTGAAAAGGGCCAATGTAAGAGAGGACCTAACAATTTTCTATTAAAAAGGATAAAAATAAAATTACATCAGAATTATCTTATTTATACGAGAATTACATCGATATTTTAAAGATAAGAAAGTATTTATAAGGAAAAGATTAGGAAACTTCACAGTTATATTTTTTTTTTCTTTTTTTTTTTAATCTTATCACATCATGTTAATTTGCCAATTTTGGAAAAAGGGTTCCTGAATGTAGTTAGGGTAGGTTCTAAAGATCCTTAAGCTTTGTGATCTCACTTGTTTTTTTTTTTTTTTTTTAAAAGATACTTTGATAAGTCGTAATGAGCTTAAGTGGGGTGACCTAATCAACCCTAAATAGTGGTTACACCACTACACTTGGAGCCTGCACAGTGGCCCCCCTCTTAGGGTCTTAAGATGGCCTAGGTCTGACTACATTTACCTTGCATCTTTGATGCAACAAATGATCCTCTCATGTCCTGAAGCATGTTGTATGCAAAATAACTATGGCAATTAAAGTATATACACCAAAAAACAAATAGATAAATAACAACGGTATTTTGAATGGCAATTTTAATTTCAGAAAGTATTTTAAGTGGTTAGCTCTCTTGACATTCCTAGTAGAGTCGCCAAGCTATCAAGCTTAGTTTTTCCTCTTAGATTTTTATAAATTAGTCTTTTTTAAACTGGTCAATATTAAACTCTATCCATTTAATACTAACCCTAGACTAGGGTTTAAAGAAAATCGTTTTTTTTTTTTTATATTTTGAAAACACTTTGGAGTTGTCACTCTACCGAAGTTAGGAAAAAGAGTTAAGTTACAACTAATACAACGATAAAACCAATTTTAAAAAATGGTTTTTGAAAACCAAATATTTAAATCTGAAGCCTAATTTTTAAACCCTAAACGGTTATTATCTTTTAACTTTCTAAATTTAATTTTGCTTTTCAAATACCCTTCCAATAATGATTATTTACAAGCTATAACCCATTTTACAAAAAAAAAAAAAAAAAAAGAAGTAAGAATCTAAAGAATTATCTACTAAAGGGGAAAAATAAATTTTTTCCAATTTTAAGTCAACCCATACGTACAGGTGCCTATGTACCCACTATTCGGGATTAAACTTTAATAGTTTATTTTAAAAATATTAGCGAGTTGGTTTATTTTAACTTTTAAAACAAAGGTCGAGTTTATGTTTTTTACCTGATTCAATTTATTTAAGGATATTATTTTAAGGAGTTCTAATCGATGTTTATTTTGAGAAATTCTTAGTAGGATAATAATTTTAAGAAGGGTTAATTTATTTTATTTATTATTAAAAAAACTAATTTTTTTTTCTAAGTGATATATTTATTCATTTATTACTTACTTATTTTATTTCTAAAAAAAATAAAAATGGACTTTCTTTTTTTTTTATTTCTTCCTTTCTTTTTTCTTCTTTTTTTTTTCTTTCCCCCCTTTTTTCTTTTTTTTTTCTCATTTATTATTATAATTACAAATAAATAAATAAAATTTAGTATTAAAAAAAAGGTAGTAGATTGGGTCGGCTTGGGGATTAACTTTGGGTTTGCTTGTATCAGGTTTGCTTGGCTCAGTCAACTTAGTTCGACTCGTTCAGCTCAATCAGCTTAGGTTGGTTTCGATTGACTCTAGTTGACTTTGATCAGTTTTAGTTAGCTCTAGTTAACTTTGATCAGCTCAAATTGACTTGGAAAATCGGATTTGGAGTGTCGAATCTTAGGTTCTTAAGTGTGAGGAATTTGATGGTGGTAGTAGTCTTCATTGAAAAACACTATAGAGGATGCTATCCTAAAAAGAGAGAGGAGTTGTGTAAGAGAGAAGAAGCTTTAATTTTTTTTTTCTAAAGTGTTTCGAAGCTTTGTTGTGTGTTGAAAATAAAAAGCAGACTCTTATTTATAGGTATCATGGACGAGTTAAGGATGGAAAATATTAAATGCAATATAATTTTCTTTCATGTTTTGGTTGGGCAAACCTGGACAATATGTGATGTTAAATACAAAGTTGCGCATATAAGAGTATGTCTAATACGCATAGGAGTGTGCTTACCACATTTAGAAGTGAGTCGTAGCGATAATGTGGCCCATGACATGGCGATGAAGTAAGAAAAGAAAATAAAAAATGCATTTTGTACCTTTCATGAATTGAATCTAAGATCGTCAAGTCATATGCAATATCAAGTTTGAGTGCTTCTCCAAGTGGGCCGTTAGTTTTTCCTTATTTATATGTGTAATAAAATTTGCATATATAAACTAAGTTAACCTAGATTAGATTTAAAGCTAAGCTTAAGCCCAATAACCATCTTTTTATTTTTTTATATTATACTAAACTATCTAAAAGATTTATTTTTTTTTCTAAATCTTCTATTTTTTTGTATTTTTCTAAATTTTATATTTTTGTGATTTTTTTGAGTTTCTTCTTCTTTTTTTTTTCTTTTCTTAAAATTTTTTTTTATATTTTTCTAAATTTCTTATTTTTTTGGCTTTCTTTCTTAAATTTTCTACTTCTTTTGTATTTTTCTAAATTTCTTATTTTTTGGGTTTTTTTCTTATTTTTGTAATTTTTTTTTCATTTTTCCTAATTTAGTCTCTATTATAAAGATTTTAAAAAATAAAAAGGAAAAAAATGAAGTGTCTACAAAATAGCTTGAGGGTTAAATCGAGTGGTGCACTTGGTTATTTTGATAAGGTTAGGTGGTTCGGTGGTGGCCAGTTTAGGTGAACCAAAATTCCGGCCGAATGTTTCCTAATTTTTTAAAAATACAAAATGGTGCTAATTAGTTATGGTTTTTTAGGATCACTTATGTGTAGATTAATGTATTAAATTTATTTTAGTTAAAAAATTAGTGGAAATATGGGTGCTTAATGAATAGCTCTATTTGGAAGAAAATTAGATTAAATTTTAGAAATATTAAATGATATCATTTCAAGCTAAATTTTTGTTCATAATATACTTAATATATATATTCAATTGCAGTGATAAGAATTTTTGAAAATAAACAAGTTTACTATTTATTATAATTATTTTAGATAAAATTGGCAATTTTTTTTATTTTGTTGAATCAATTAATTTATGACAAAATCAATGTGTGAGACCTATGTATTCTAATTTTTAGAAGTTTATAATGATGTTTAGAACACTTGATTTTTATCTTGCGATTAAACTCACTTATTTGCTTAATTTTTAGTAATTTTGAAGTAACGTTATTTTTAGAAATATAAATGATAAGCTAGTTTAGTACAAATGATGGTCAATATCTAAAGTATATATTTTTGTGAGTTCATAGTATTTTTCGTATAATTAATCGAGCTCGTATACTATTTATTATGTATTTTCCTAGTATAGACCTGTATATAAACTTAATATGGGGAATAATGAATAATACTATTACAGTGATTGCTAGATATTGTAAGATTGGTAACTATGACATGTAATTGATATTGAGTAGGTTTGAATAGCATAATTTTTAGGACTTTTAGTTTAGAATTAAAGCCCACTCAATCAATTACGAAGTTATAATAATGTACGATTGAATTGGTAATACGAAATGCTATTTTTTTTTACTTTTAACAATACTGATTAATCTTGATTTATAAGATATCTTACTAGTACTTAAAATAATTATCGTTACGATATAAATTTTAATAAAATTATATAAAAATGAATAAATTACTATCAGAATAATCTTAGGAAACACAATTGTAGAAGCTTATAAGAGTTTGGTATCGACTTGTTGTTGACTTGGGGTTTGTGTGTATTTTGCTAGGTGTGATAAGTAAGGAAGGATCACATCGTACAGCTTATGATCTTACACTACTATTAAACTTAGGTTTGTGGTTATTTTTATTTTTGAGTAAGTAGACCTATGTCTACTTGACTTGGAGTCAATTGTGTTGTAAACTATGATGACGTATTAGATTGGTTATGATTCTATTGAATGTGTGTTGAATGAGTGAAATGTTTTCTCATATATGATTGATTCATCGATGGGTGTTTCTATTTAGAAAACTTGGAAACCAAATGGTCCTTTAGTGTATTCACCTAAGTGAACCCTATATGAAGAAACGTATTATAAAGTAGAGAAACAAAGCTGAAGTTGAGATAGTTGAAGTGTTTATGATGTAGTACCTGAGATTCGTACCTAATACTAGGTTATTATACTACTTACTTCATTCATGGCATGGCACGAAAGGACTTACCAATCAAGTTTTTGAAAGCTTGAACACTATTGACTTGGGTTTTGAGCTTATAAGACTGCATTGGTCAACTTATTCTAACCATGATGTGTAGTTTTAGCTCGACTGACTATGTATTGAATTTTCAAACCATAGTGAGTGGTTTTTCTTGAGGGTCCTATTCTCAAGCAGCTCCTTATTGCCCTAGGTTCCTAAACGTTGTATTCAGATGTTCGAATATGTTGACTAATCGGATAAGATATTGGAAAAGCCTAGTATATCAGTACTAATGCATGTCATGTATATGAGCATGGTACGAATTTCCTGTATGGACAGTTTGTATTGATAACTTAAGTTATGAAATTCAATATTCTTTAGTACTAATCCTTGTGAATATGTATTACCCTTGTTTATGCTTATTTTATTCACTCTCACTTAGTTCACAAAGAGCTGAGAGGATACTTATGTATCGTCATGTTATGAAGAGAATTGATTAGGCATCAACATTAGTTGGGGGAAAAAGTCTTGTGAAAGTGCATAGGATGGAGTCAGCCACTTTTGAAAAAGTTTAGCTATATTTTGATCTTAGTTCCATGAAGGATCTGTACATATGATAAAAAAAAATAAAATAAAGTACTGTGTTTTAGGTTTGGTTAAGTTTGATGGATGTACTCTTTTATATAAATTAGTGTAAAGCTAAACTCCGTTTTAGTACTCTTTTGTTATAAATAGAATTTTTGTTAAATATAAACAAGTATTCTTATGTTATGGTACATCTTATGCTATGCCAGGATGTGATAGTATCGATCCTTCAAGGACTTTGACTACTAGTACTCAGTAGGTCTTTATTATCTAATTGGCAAATTAAATTTCAAGAAACTTAAAGAACTTAAATTATATTGCAATAACTAATATATTAACATTTAATTAAGAATTATCTAAGAACTTAAACAAGAAAGAAATAAAATTATAACTACTTCAAGATTTACAAAAACTTATTTAGATCTTTGCTTCCCTTAGATCTAAAATGTGATTTTCGTAAAGATAATATAATTTATTCTTTAATTTTTCTTGATTGAGAAATTTTTTTACTAAAGTTAATCACTTTCTGAAGGCAATTAAACCTAATCTTAAAATCACTTGTTAAAATCTCTTTTCAATAGTATAACCTAATATTACATTATTGCACAACGAAATCTTTGTGATCAAATTAAAAAATCTAAGAGAATTTTGCAAATTATCTCTAATTTTGTATTAATCCTTATCAACTTTGCCTAGATCTAATTTTATAAGAAATCTCTCGATTCTCTTATAAGATATCAAACTCTAAATTACTACTCACGGAAATAATAACCTAAATCATGAAGTATACATGGTTAAACCAAGAAAAGAGTAAAGAATTAAATAAATGAAATAATAATCGTATCATATGATCAAATCTAGGTTTTACAAGACCTAGATACCAAAGATCTACTCTCTATACATTGCAAAATGAGAATCTAAAATCAAAGAGTAGAGAATTGTAGAAAAGAAAATCATAAAGTGTAACATTAAAATCCTTTGGTCCTTGAGTGTTCTTCTCTCGAAAAGCTCTCTAAAATTCTTGTTCAATAAGTTTTCCTTTAAAACAAACCCTAACAAGGCCTTATATAGAAAGTGAATAAGAAAATAAGCTGGTTGGAAAAAATATGATTGAGGATACGATCATATCTTTTGGTTGAGTGGTTGGCTGTGATTTACGTTTGCATCTTTTTTTTTTTGTTTTTCCTTTCAAAATTAAAAACAACACTATTGAGGATAAGGTCGTATCATTTTGCCGTGTATTGGGTAGTGTCTGCTATAGTTACTATGGTTGCTAATGTGTTAGGTAAGTGTACTCTATTAAATTATAATAGTGGATTAAGTCCAAGTGTCTATAATACCCTAAGGTTTCGAGCCTATATGATAACCCTAAAATCTAAGCTCCTAAATTTAAGGCGTTAGGCTATGCTATCCACTTTAGTTCTAACTTTACAATAATGGTAGAAAAGTTAGATGAAATATTCTTGTAAAGTCAATTTTTTAAAATAAGCTATATAAAATGATTAATTTAAGAAAATTATCAATTTATTGATAAATATGATAATTATCAAAAACGCAAAATTTGAACTTTAAGATATAGTAATATATTAAAAATAAATTTTTTAACTTTCAAAAATAATAAATGAAGTTGAATTGTATGTAATATGTATATTAACATAGAATATGCATTATATGTATTAAATACATATATATAATAATAAATTATATAAAATAAGCAAAATTATTATAAAATCCTGAAAAATTAACTAAAAAGTGAATGGATGAGTCATCAATGATGTGACAGCATTGGAAATTAGGGAAAACATGAGTCATTAACAATTTAATAGGAAATTGATACCCCAAACTTGGAAAAACTAAGAAAATGACATGTGTATGCTATATGTCTAATTTTTAATGAATTTAATCAACTTGTAAATTATAAATAGGACCTAAACACATCAAAAACATTATTGTAGAAATCTAAAAACACAAGAAAATTACTTAAGAAAATTTAGAAAAAACAAGAACAACAAGGAAAAAATAAGGCACAATTTGATATAGGGCAGTTCACTAGGCTAGGTGCAACTTGATTTAGAGTGACTTGGTAGTTAAGGAGATGGTGGTGTGCTTGGTTGTTTTGATAAGGTTGGGCGGTTCGGTGGTATCTAGTTATTCCGGCTAAATGTTTCCTAATTTTCTAAAAATACTAAATGGTGTTAATTAATTATGAAATTTGGTTTTCTAGGGTTATTTATGTATATATTAATGTAATAAATTTATTTTAATTAAAAAATTAGTGGAAATATAGGGTGCTTAATGTATTGCTTTATTTGGATGAAAATTATATTAAATTTTAGAAATATTAAATAATGTCCTTTCAAGCTGAATTTTTGTACATAATATTCTTATATATGTATTCAATTATAGTAACAAGAATTTTTTAAAATAAGTAAGTTTACTATTTATTATAATTATTTTGGATAAATTTGGAAATTTTGTTGTTTTATTAAATAAATTAGTCTATGAAAGAACTAATGTATGAGACCTATGTATTCTAATTTCTAGAATGTTATAATGATGTTTGGAACACTTGATTTTATCTTGTGATTAAATTTACTTATTTGCTTAATTTTTACTAATTTTGAACTAAAACGTTATTTTTAGAAGTATAGGTGATGCGTTAGTTTAGTACATATGAGGGTCATTATATAAAGTGTATATTTTTGTGAGTTCATAGTATTTTTCGTATAATTAATTGGGCTCATATACTATTTATTATGTATTTTCCTAATATAAACCTATATATTAGCTTAATGTGCAAAATAGTGAATAATACTATTAAAGTGATTGCTAGATAATGTAAGATCGGTAACTATGACATATAATTGATATTGATCATGGTTGAATTGTATAATTATTAGGACTTCTAGTTTAAAATTAAAGCCTACTCGAGTCGATTACAAAGTTACAATAATATATGGTTGAATTGGTAATACGAAAGGGTATTTTTAGACTTTTGACAATATTGATTAATCTTAATTCTTAAGATATCTTAATGGTACTCAAAATAATGATCATGATAATATAAATTTTATTAAAATTAGAGAAGAAATGAATAAGTTATGATTGGAATAAATTTGGGAAACATGATAGTAAAAGCTTAAAAGAGTTTAGTATTAACTCACTGTTGACTTAAGGTCTATGTGTATTTTCCTAGGTATGATAGGTAAAGAAAAACCACATCATGAAGCTTAGGATTTTATACTACTATCAAGTCTAGGCAAGTGAATATTTTTATTTTTGAACAAGTATACCTATGTCTATTTGACTTGGAGTCAAATGTGTTTTAAATTGTGATGATGTGTTGAATTGATTAGGTATATGATGCCGTTGAACATGTGTTGAATGAGTGAAATGTTTCCTCACGTATGATTGATTCATCGATGCATATTTATGTTTAGAAAACTTATAAACTAAACGGTTCTCTAGGGCGTTCACCTAAGTGAACCCTGTATGAAGAAATGTATTATAAAGTTGAGAAACAAAGTTGAGATTGAGATAATTGAATTGTTTATGATGTAGAACTTGAAATTTGTACCTAATACTAGGTTATTATACTATTTAATTCATTTATGGTATGGTACGAAAGAACCTATGGGTTAAGTTATTCTAGCTATGATGAGCGAGGTTTTGAGTATATAGAATTGTATTGCTTAAGTTATTTTGGCCACGATGTGTGGTTTTAGTTGGATTGACTATGTGTTGGATTTTCAAACCAGAATGAGTGGTTTTGGTTAGGGTCAAACTCCTGGGTAGCTCCTTGTTGCCTTAGGTTTTTGGACGTTGTTTCTAGATGCTTGGGTATGTTGACTAGCCATACGAGGAATTAGAAATGCTTAGGATATCGGTACCGATGTATATAATGTACATGAGCATGGCATAATTTTCTTGCATAGATTGTTTTTATTGATAACTTGGGTTATGAAATTGAATGTTCTTTAGTACAGATCCTTGTGAATATGTATTATGCTTGTTTATGCTTATTTCATCCACTCTCACTTAAGTCATAAAAAGTTGAGGGGATGCTTGTGTATCCTTAAGTTATGAAGAGAATTGATTTGGCATCAACATCAGTTGGGGGAAAAACTTTTGTGATAGTGCATAAGATCGAGTCAGCTACTTTTGAAGAAGTTTAGCTACATTTTGACCTTAGTTCCATGAAGGATTTGTACAAATGAGAAAAAAAAAAAGTATTGTGTATGAGGTTTAGTTAAGTTTGATGGATGCACACTTTTGCATAAATAGGTGTAAAGTTGAACTCCTTTGTAGTACTCTTTTGTTATAAACAAAAATTTTGGTAATTATAAATAGGTATTATTGTGTAATAGTACACCTTTGCTATGCAAGGATGTGATAGTATTAATCCCTTAGGGACTTTGGTTACTAGTACTTATTAGGTCTTTATTATCTAATCAACAAATTAAATTTCAAGAAACTTAAAGAACTTAAATTAAACTGCAGCAACTAATGTATTAACATCTAAGAACATAAACAAGAAAGCAATAAAATTATAAATTACTTCAAGATTCAAAAAAATGTATCTAGATCTTTGCTTCCTCTAGATCTAATATGTGATTTTCCTAAAGATAATCTATTTTATTCTTTAATCTTTCTGAATTAGGGAATTTTTCTACTAAAGTTAATCACTTTCTTAAGCCAATTAACCCTAATCTTAATATTACCTATTAGAATCTCTTATCAGTAGCATAATCTAATATTGCATTATTGTACAACGAATTCTCTACGATATAATTAAAAATTTCTAGAGAATCTTTCTAATTATCTCTAATTTTATAATAATCCTCATTAACTTTGCCTATATCTAATCTTATAAGAAATCTCTTGATTCTCTTATAAAATACCAAACTTTAGATTACAACTTCGGAAAATAATAACCTAAATCATAAAGCATACATAGTTAAACCAAGAAAAGACTAAAGAATTAAGTAAATCAAATAATAATCATGTCACATAAATAGATCTAGGTTTTACAAGACCTAGATATCAAAGATCTACACTCTACATATAAAATAATATTCTAAAATCAAAGAGTAAAGAATTGTAGAAATGAAAATCATAAAGTCTACATGACATTAAATCTTGAATTCTTAATGTTCCTTCACTGCTTAAGTGTTCTTCTCTTGAAAAGCTCTCTAAAATTCTTGTTCAACAAGTTTTCCTTAAAAAAAAAAAAAACCCTAACAAGGCCTTATATAGGAAGTGAATAAAAAAATAAGTCGGTTAGAAAAGACATGTCCGGAGACACGATTATGTCTTTTGGTTGTGTCGTTAGCTATGATTCATGATTGCATCTTTTTTTTTTTTTCCCTTTCAAAACTGGAAATGACACAACTAAGGAGATGATCATGTACTGGGATGTAACAATTGAAAATAAGTTCCAAATTTTCTTGGAAACGACACAATCATGTTGTTTGGTCGTATTGATCTTCAAACCTTCATAATTTACTCATTTTAACTTCAATTTAAGCAAAATTTGTTTCTATCTTCTTGTTTTCTTACATAAATCGTTTCAAAACCTACAAAAAAAAAATTTTACTTAATGAAGTATCATTATCTAAAAATAAACCCAAATTTTAAGGAAAACCATCAAAAGTTGCTAAATAAAATATATGCAACTAAGAACTCATCAGTGGTAGAGGGGGTCCTTTCTCTATGTTGATGTATGGATTGAGGTGCTGATGGGAATCCTTTGCTTTGCGAGTCCTCTTGTCTAATCTAGGTGAATGATTGACCTTTCAATAAGGCCTAGACAGGTCGGCATTGTAAGTGGTGTATTTATCTCTATTGCTACCTTTGTGTAAGAGAGGCTTTGGAAGGTAGAATGGGGACCTTCACTTAGAAGTTGAGTGTCATTGGGTGCTCTGCCATTTAGGCGTCGACTAGGATAGATTCTAGGGATGTAGTCACAACATGAGAGCTGGCTAAGTCAAAGTTAAGAGGAGTTCCTCTTTAGGAAGAGTTTCCAAAGCAAGGAGTCAAATCGCAGCTAAGAATGCTCATTCAAGTGAAATGAATAGCCATAATATAGCAGGTAGTTGTATACTTTTATATTGTTTAATTTTCTGCCTTGATTTAATTGGGCTCGATATGTCGACCCATTAAACCTTGTACTTCATTTGATTAGCAAAATAAAAGTTCTTTCTTTTGATCATTACTTCTCATTAGCTAGTTTGCTTTTGTTTAGTTATTGCTATCTAATTTGGCTTCGAGTTGTATTTAATAATTGTTATAATAGTGTCTTGAATGTTTAAGGATGAAAAATCAACTCGTGCTCGAGGGTACGAAGCGAATCAATGGCTGAGCAGGGTGCTCATGTCATTAGTGTAAGAGCTAACTTGGGGATGAAAATCAACTAAAGCTTTGGAACTCGATGTAAATTGAGACCTAAGAGAGGTACCTACGTTGTTAGTATAAGGATTGACTTGGATGAAACTTGGGGATGAAAATCGACCCAAGGATAAGGGCTTTATGTAAATTAATGCCCACATCATCAGTATAAGGTCTAACTTGGGCTAAGTTAAGGGATGAAAATTGACCCAATGTTAGGGACTTGATGTAAATCAATGGCCGTAAGAGGTGGTTGCATTGTCAATGTAAGTACTGACTTGGGCTAAGCTTAAGGATAAAAATCAACCTAAGGATAGGAGCTCAAAGTAAATCGATGGCAGTAAGAGGTGCCTATGTCATTAGTGTAAGGATTGACTTGGACTAAGCTTGAGGATGAAAATTGATTTGAGGGGTTTGATGTAAATTGATGCTTGAGAGGAGTACCTACGTTGTCAGTGTAAGGATTGACTTAAGCTAATCTTAAGGATGAAAATCGACCCAAGGATAGGGGCTTGATGTAAATCGATAGCTACAAGAGGTGCCTATGTCATTAATATAAGGACTGACTTAGGTTAAGATTAGGGAAGAAAATTGATCTAAGGACATAGGCATAATGTAAATCGATGTCCAAGTGGGGTGCTTGCATCATTGGTATAAGGAATGACTTAAGTTAAGCTTGGGGAAGAAAATTGACTTAAGGATAGGTGCTTGATAGAAGAAGAGAGACAAATGCTAGAAACTTCATTATTTCATTACATTCAACCATGATTACAAATGCTTTTGAGCCTTACTGTTGCACTTAAAGAAAGTAGGGTCTTAGATTCTAGGCATTTCATGCCCTAGGGATGGGTTGTCCTTTTAGCATCTCGAGCTTCTATCCTTTCTTACATCATCGACCACTCGCATAGAGTCTTCCCAATTGGGGGCAAGCTTGCTTTACCCTTCTTCTAAGCCAGTAGCATCTAAATTTCTACACACTAAGTCTCTAGGGTAGAAAACCCTATGTTAGATGCTATAGTTGTAGTATCGGGCAGCTTGCTATCGATAGGCTACTAAGCATGCCTATGCAACATCATGGACTTCTTCAATAGTATCAAGGCTCACATGTATGGCCATGTGATTAGTGTTTATGTCAAAGTGTTTTATCCTACTAGTGTGTAATTCTTATTCAATAAGGAGGACAACTTTGACTATGAATGCAAGATGGAATGGGGTTGGGTTTCTCCGATTGAGGTCCTATGCATCATATGATAACCTAGAGTATATTGGGAAGCTAGTCAACCTACTTACCTCTTGCTTGTTTCACTCTCTTTTTCAAAATGTTGAGAACTATCTTGTTGATAGCCTTAACTTGGCCATTGGTGTTAGGACCTTACAGGGGGCCTAGTAAGATTACCTAAAATTTCCATAGCACGTGTACACCTATGATATGGAAATCGCCTTGCAAGTTAGAGATTGCAAGACTCTAAATAATTAATCACTAAGGTTATTGATTTTTAAATAATTAATTTACTATAGAATACAAATATAAATAACTATGAGTGTCTGATATCCCACAGTTCCTTAGAACCGTAGAGAATTGGTATCCCCTACCAAATAATAAGACAGGATATACCAACATTATAAAAGAAATACAAGAAAAATTAAATTATCTACAAAGGATGTTTATGTATCATCTAAAGAGTACTCAGCTATTTCTAATACTAGGATACGTATCTTTATTTTACACTCGACACTCGTGACTTATCCCAATCCCAATATAAATAAACATACAAGAGACATTATGAAGGAGTGAGCATATAACAGCTTAGCGAGTTTGTTCCTCACTACTACCGATCAAGCAAGTTTTTACACATTATTATCACATATGTAGGCAAGTTATTTATATACAACATAAATGCATGCACGATGAATGCAAGAAACACTTTCATAGGAGTCCGGAACTATGGAAGGTAAAGAATTATGTTGTCTACACTTTGATTATCCCCTGTACATACCCGCACAGGGCACCTCAGTTTACTCGCATGAGGCTACCTAGGGGTACCACCCCTCTAGGCAACACTCGACTATTACCCTAATCGAGAAAAGAGTTTCAATCCAAATAGAAGGATTCTAAACTAGGACTATCTACCCTCCAAGTCCCCTCGGGTGCAAATTTGCGAGTCCTCTCATAATCAAGTTAAGAACCCATGCTAGCTTTGCCTTAACGATAAAATATCATTTCTAGCATTGTAACCCTTATCAAAATCGTACAAAATAAGTTTAAGATTAGGAAAACTTTTTCCAAAAATAACCTTTTCAACATTTTGCAAAGCTAGCACTCTCCATCCATACATTTACTAGGTCATAGATATGGAACGAATAGAATTGGTTATTTGGGTCAGATATTTATATTTATCAATTTAAAAAGGTAATTACACAGATGATGGCATACAAGTAGAACAGTCATTCAAATATATAAGTAACAGCAAACAGCAAAACATCATACAAGTAATACGCACAAGAAAGTAGCAGGTCATTAGAACTCCTTCACTTGGACAATTGCTCATTCTCTAAGCTTTAGGGTTTCTAGAACTCGATATTGAACGTCTAAATCAAAATAGTAAAACTTATCAGTATTCTGAGAAGTCAAACTCCTTAGTTAACTAAAATTCTATTGTAGTTTATCTAGTTTCCCTCAATATAACCCAAGTATAATGTATATAGGGTTTATCATATTCAATGGGGTTAATAGTAACTATTTTCTTATATTTGTAAGTTATGAGACTTCCTTTATGTATTTTGTAACTTTTTCATTCTAATTCCGATATTTGAGAACTTATAGTTATTTTTCATCGTTTTTTGATGCACGTTCACACGGTGATGTCCGTTTTGGACGTTAAGACTCGTGTTTTACGATATGGGTTAAATTTATTGAAATTTTATCTTATTGAAGTTTAATTATTCTTATTGCTTATGATTATATCCTAGTTTAGGACTTAATGATTGAATTAGCTATTAGATTCTTACACTTAGGAAATTTTACATTAGTATTACTAATTCACGTACTTAATGAAGTTTCTTTCAATTTAGGAAGTGTCCTAAGGTTTAAGAGATTTTTGGCTTCTAAGTACATGTATATACCTATGTTTTATGCTTATGTAATCTTATTATTTCTTCTTTTATAAACCTATGCTTATATCATCACTTATGTAATCACTTGATGATGTCATGGCTTATGTAATCCTTTGATGACATCATTGCTTACATCATTAGTCCATTATTATCTTTATATATTTACACACTTTATACATATGTGATATACATACTTATACTTCTGATATACTAATATGTATACTTGTGTTCTTATAAGTACTTATACATGTGTAGTTATACATATATGCATACGGTGACATACGTATTTTTATACATATTTTCGTATGCCTTATCTACCCCCTTAAGAAAGCTTCTCAAATTTCACCTTTTTGTATTTTAAGGGTATATTTAACATGGTATATGTATGTATAGTTAGTAGATGTCTTAATTTAGGTTATTTATATAATGAATACTTATGTACAAAGGTATTTATACATGTATATCTCTAGCATATCCTTATGTACACATACTCAAAGACATGTACATGTACATATACATCTTCTTTCATTGCCTAAAGAATTCTAAACTTCCATATGTAAAGATTGAAACTTTAAGCCTAAATCAACATATATATACACAACACATAACTACTTAACCTAACCTAACCTAACCTAACTCTTCTTCTAACTAGTAAAGAAGTTGGAGCAAGACATAGTATCATAAGTACATACCTTAATTTTGCTCTTGAAAATGGATGAAAAGTTGAAAAGGAAAGAAGAGTAAAAGGGGAAGGGAAGATACAGTTGGAAAGGGAAGATACGGTTGGAAAGGGGAAGAAGAAAGGAATTTTTTTTGTTTTCTTTGTTTTGAAAAAGCAAACAAGTGGGGTCTAGAAAAGAGAAAGAAGTGGATGGCAAAACAAAGAAAAAGAAGGGAAAAGCCAAAAGAAAAGAAAAGAAATCATGAGAAGGAAGATATTTTTTTCAAATGGAAGGAACATTTTTGTTGACTTTTCTAAATGTTGACTTTGGTTAACATGTGTTGACTTGGTCAACTTTCCATACATAATGTAGTAATTAAGGAAAATTAAGGAAATGAAAGGCAATGAGGTATTTGGTGAATTGATTAGTAAAAATAGATTATGAGATCTTACTTTAGGTATTTATATCCTGTATATATCATTTGGTTAGTTACTTAGTATAACTAGTATGAAAAGTACCAATTAGGGTGTTAAGGTTCACTACATTTAACCTAAGCTTCAACTATACCCCTAACTCTATGTAATACTATCCTAGTTATATACTTAGAAGATGAATGTGATTTAGAATGCAATATCTTAGTTTCTAAGGGATCACTTAAGTATTCTAAATATTTATGCATGATTGAAAGTTATCTTTAGTCGTTTCCTAATGAAATGGAAAAATATGGAGAATATATTATTACTTTAGGTTTTAGGGTAAATTATGGTGGATTAATGCTTTTATATCCTTAAAGTAATAGTTTTAGGGTTTTTATTACTTCTAAGTACAATCTCTAGTGTTTTTACACATTTAGGGTTTAATACATTCATACTCGATTAAGTCTGCAATTGTTTTCTTAGGGTTTTGATGAGGTTCAAGGTTAACTTTTGTAGTTACATATATTGAGGTTTTAGGGTCTTCGTATGCGATTAGAGGTTCAATTGATAATTTAAGGTTTTTCATATTCACTTTAGGTTTTAAGTTGAGATTTTTAATCGGTTTTAAATCATACTGGCTCTATTGACTTTAGAAAATCATCTACAGTTTGGACGTTTGATTCTATACTTAGACAGCTAAATTCGTAGGGTTTACAATTAGTTTAAGGATCAGCTACTAAGGTGTAATGTAACCTAATATTAAGCTTGTTGTAGATGTCCTTGAAATGATCATTGTTGAATTGCCTCCCAATATCAATGATCAATTTATATAGCACTCAAAAGCAAGATAGTATGTATGTAAGCATGAACCCTTCGATGACTTAGACTGTGATGGTTTCGATAGTCGATGCTTCTACATACTTAGTAAAGTAATCCATTGTCACTATGATGAAACATCAGCCTACCGAAGCTTTCAAGAATAGGCTAAGGATGTTTAACCCCTACTATACGAATGGCTATAGGCTGTGATACGATTTGGAGAGTACGTAGCGAATATAAGCCAAGAATGGGGTTTTGAATGCGAATGTAGATGGATATCACTCACTAAGGCACAAATATAATTGGGGGTTGAGTGTGAAATAGGGTTCGATATGACTCATGAGCACTAAATGTCACTCGAGTTTCAAACGAGGGGTTAGATGCGACTTACTAACCCGCCCAAATGAAGGGTTTCATCATAATCTTGAGAATAAGATTAACAAGAGCAAGAAAGATTAAAGAGTAAAATAACACTCAATAATCTGAGGGCATAAGCTTAGGCAGCTTACAAAGATGTCAAATATATTCTTGCTTAAAAGAAGGTTTGACTCCTCTAATAATTATAAATTTTTCTATTTATGGCAAGTCCTAAGACCCTAATGACAAAACTGTAAATAAAGTATAAGGCCTTAAACACTAAATTAGCCTATAACTAAAGTTAAGGAAAATATTTACAAGTATACAAAATTGTACGCTTTAACAAGGAGATTGGCAAGTGGGTTATCTAAGCTGTCTTGGAAAGAGCAAGATCTAAACTGTGCAAAGTCAATAGTTAGATGTTTAAGCGTAGGTAGGAGTCGTTAAAGTCTTATAGTGTTTAGATGAGCTTCTTGTGAGGTTGACCTACAGTTGCTGAGCTTCAAGATTGGTTAACATTAGGTTCATAGAGTCATGCTAAGCTTTAAGCTACCTAGTCTCTTGGCTTCTTGGTAGACGATAGATTTGATGCTGTATTGTTTCTTTTCTTCCTCTCAGCCTTCTAGTATCAGTTTAGTTATAGATGCACTCAGCTAAGGATAAGTAAGCCTCTGTCTAGAATAGGTAAGCTTTTGTTTAGAACACGTTGACCTTAGCTTAGAAAGAATTGTAGGCTGATTCATATTGGGTTGGCTAAGGGGTGTAACTCCAAATTGGTGGCATGAGTGATTAACGCATGCTTTTGGCAAGAATGGCACCTTTGGACCATGACCTTAGTGTCCTCCTTCATTGTGGGCTAGTAATAACCTAACATGAGTGCTTGAACATATAATGCTTGTGATTAGATATGATTGCTACAAATTGGTCCATGGATCTCCTCGAAGACATAAGTGCTTTGTTCTATTTAGAGGCATTTAGGGAGTGTTGTGTTGTGTCCTCATCTATAGAGTACATCATTGATTAGTGTATAGTTAATTGCAGCATAAGTTAAGTTCTTTGCCTCGGTTGATTCTTTGGGTAATGCCCCTGTCTTAAGGCATTGTACAAAGGAGTCCATTTAGGAGGGCTCAAGAGCTAGTTCTATAGTTTCAACGACCTGTTGTTATTGTGCATTTGTATTCTTTTCAAGGAGATACTATATGACTAGTAGCTTCTCATGATCATTCGATGTAAAGATGGTAGATGAAGCTATCTTAGATAGTTTATTTGCTTTTGCATTCTTTACTTTAGGGATTTTATTGACTTCCCAAGAAGCGAATTCCATGAGAATGCTCTGCACTAAATGTAAGTGCTTAGCTATTGTTTTGTCCTTAGTCTCGTAGTCCTTGGTCTCATATTTTCCCTTGACCTACTATACAACTAGCATGGAGTTTCAGTATATGCTGAGTTTTATTGCTTCGATATCCTTAGCAATTTTCAAGTCGGTAATAAGTGCCTCATATTTAGCTTCGTTGTTGCTCACTAGGAAAGCAAACTTCAGGGCATAGAGGATCTTCATTCCATATAGGCCTTGTAACATGATATTGGCCTCATTCCTCCCTTTAGTGGAAGAGCCATTAACATTGAGTGTCCAAATGGGTATGGTGAGCTCAAGTTGAGAATCGTCTACTCCAATGAATTCCACTATGAAGTCTATGAGGACATGTGCCTTAATTACCTATCTTGGGTAGGATTGGACTCAATGGGCATTGAGTTTAAGGGAGTACTTCATCATTCGACCTAAAGTATCGGGCCTTTATAGAGTAGTTCTATTTTGGTATATCTGAGCTTGGGCCCTTAGCAAATGTAGTTGACATAGTAGATTGGTCGATGTTCATGACCATTAGCTTGGACAAGTACTGAGGATAATGTTTTATCACTGACTATAAGGTATAAGTGATAGGAATTGGCTTATGATTATTTCTAGGCCGAGGCTACCTTATCGCAAGCTGAGGTCAACATGTTTTAAACTAAGGTTGACCCATTTTAGATAGAAGTTGACCTATCCTTAGTAGAGGTCAACTTACCCCATCTGAGGCCGAACTGATATTGAAGGCTAAGAGGAAAAAAAGAAAAATCTTGGCATTTGATTTGTCATTTGTTGAGAAGCCGAGGGACCAAGCAACCTAGAGCTTAGTATGACTTTATAAACATAGTATCGACTAACCCTAAAGCTCGGCAATTATGGGTCGACTATACAGGAAGCTCATCTAAGCACTGTAAGACTTTATTAACTCCTACTTAAACCTAGACATCTAATTATTGACCTTATCTAGTTTAAATCCTACTCTTTCCAAGACAGCTCGAATGACTCGCTTGTCGACCTCCTTATTAAAGCGCATAGTTTTGTATACTTATAAATCTTTTCCTTAACTTTAGTTGTAAGCTTACTTTAAGGTTTAAGGCCTTATACTCTATTTATAGTTTTACCATTAGGGTTTTAGGACTTGCTATAAATAACAACATTTGTAATTAATAGAGGAGCCAAACCTTCTTTTAAGAAAGAATATACTTGACATCTTTGTGAGCTGCCTAAGCTTATGCTTCAAATTATTGAGTGTTGTTTTACTCTTTAATCTTTCTTGTTCTTATCAATCTTATTCTCAAGATTGTGGTGAACCCCTTTCGTTTAGGTGAGTAAGTGAGTCGTAATTAATCCCTCATTTAAAACCCGAGTGACATTTAGTGTTCACGAGTTGTATCGAACTCTATTTTAAGCTCAACCTCTTATTGTGTTTATACCTTGGTGCATGATATCCATCTCCATTCGCATTTAAACCTCCATTCCTTTTACTATTTTTCCCCATTCTTAGTGAACTTCGAATACCCATTCTTGGCTCATGTTCGCTATGTACTCTTCGAGTCATATCATCTTAGTATTAGAGCTTTGGAGAGACACGTGGTTAGTGTTCTTCAAAGTTTGATTCATGATTTGAAAATTTCTGTTAATCATCATTCTATAATGCAATGTGTTGTTTGTGTATAGTAGTGTACGGGTATTGTGCTGTTTACACTACGTTATAGAGTCAAGTAATAGTATTTACAATAGTTGTCTCTAGTTGTAGAAGTGTTTATTAGTCATAGGTAGCTATAGAAATTGAGTAGTAGTAATTTTTAGGTTGCTATTAATTATATTTTGCTAGCAGTAGTGTTTTGGGGATTGTTTTAGTAGTGTTCTTTTGTTAAGAGTGATTGCCAACTTCAAATTATGATGGTTCTGAGTTGAGATGAGTATATTACGTGTTTGTTAAAATTCTAGTGGAAATTACTATATGGATAAGAATGTTCAAAGATAGTATAAATATCATTGGTGTTAGTCCTTATAGAAGTTTGAGGCGATGTGTTCATAATTTGGAATTTCAGATTCAAAATCTCATTGATTCTATCTAATAGTTTACTGGTTTAGTTAAAGGACGTAGATATGCTAGCTAATGTGAAAGAAGAGACAAAGCACCAACCAGCGAAAGTGACTCCAAAGAACTTGTTAATGATAAACGATAGCCAAGATGAGGAGAAGAGAAGAATAACTTGAGCAGGGGAGAAGCAATAACAAGAATATTGACTTTGAGATGAACCAAGGAGCCTAAAGAAGAAAGTTGAGGCAAAAAAGCGATTTGGCTAAGCAAAGCTCCAATAGAAGTGGTTGATTTGAAGTGAGCCAACCCATTCAAAATATAAGGGATGAGCCACAAACACATAGCTGGGGACATGATAACATCAAGCTTAAATTGCTGACCTTCAGTGTTAGTAGCCAACTTAAAGAGTTCTTTGATTAGATTCCTCGAGTAGAGAAGTTGTTTGAATGCTATGAGTATGATGATAGAACCAAGGTCAAGCTAGCTTTATTATCTCTTATTGAGTATGCTAGTCTTTGGTGGGATAAAGTGATCACTAAGCGAGATGCCGAAGAAGAACTAATCTGAACTTAGAGGCTTATGAAGTGTTTGTTGAATTAGTGCTCTATGCCAACCTACTTTAAACAAGAGATGCTCTATGCTTTCCAACACTTGAGGCAACATCAAAACACTGTTAAGGGGTACCTACAAGAGTTTGAGACCTTGATGACGAGATATAAGATTGCCGAGCCACAAGATTGCACTATTGCTAGGCCGAGCCACAGGATTGCACTATTGCTAGGCTCCTAAGTAGACTTCAAGGTGACATTGTTGATGTGGTCAAGCTCTAACTATTCAATACATTGGATAAGTTGATCAACCTAGCCTTAAGAGTAGAGTGTTAGAGGAGGAGAAGGCACCGAGGCAGGCCATTCGACCTTAACATTGTAACCTTGAGCCCTAAAGGTATGAAAAGAACAAAATCCCTAAGAAGAGGATGGAGAGAAGAGAGTATAGTTGGCCTAACTAGGCTAAGACTAAGAAAGTAGAGAAGGAGCAAGTACCTATACTAAGGCCCGAGAAGTTAAGTGCTTCAAGTGTTTAGGCTATGGACATATTGCCTCCCAATATCTAAATATGATCTTAAAAGGAAAATGACCTAATGCTTAAGTAGAGAGTGAAAGTGACAAGAGCTTGAAAGGTGAGTTAGAAGAAGAGAATGTCTATGAGGATCTCGACTGATTCTTAGCCATGACAAGCTGACGAGCCAACATGAAAGCAGACTTAGGTCAAAGGGATAATGTATTCCAAATTCGATGTTTGGTGAATGGGAAGACCTGTACCTTAGTTGTTGATGGAGGTAGTTGCATTAACATCATTTCTGCTGAACTAGTTACAAGGATGAAACTGCTGACCTAGCTACATCCCCGACCTTATGGACTGAAATGTCTTAATGATAAGGGTATGGTCCATGTACATAAGAGAGCTCAAATCACATTCAAGGTATGGTAGTATGAGGACGGATTAGATTTTAACGTAGTGCTTATGAATGTTGCTAATCTAATTCTTAGCCAACCTTTGGAGTACAACTAGAGAGTGATCTACGACAGTTTCCTCAATACTTACACAGTTTGGAAGGATGGGCAGAGCTACTACTTTACTACTATGACCATTGAAGAGATTCAAACCAACCCAGTACCATGGTGAAAAGAGAAGAGAAGGGGAGCCTATTCGGCATCTAACACCGTACTCATTGTCTAATGTTGAGGACAACTTTTTTTTTGCTTGGAGGGGATGATAGGAATCAATTAACAACTATTTCCAAGCTAAGGCTAACATATTGCCAATTGAGCTAACATGTTTTAAACCAAGGTTGACTTGTTCTAGATGGAGGCTGACCTATCCCTGGTCTAGGTTGACCTACCCTATCTGAGGCCAAATTGTTACCAAAAGGCCAAGAGGAAGAAAAGAAACAACTCAACATTGGATCTATCATCTACCGAGAAGTAAAGAGACCAAGTAGCTTAGAGCTCGATATAGCTTTATGAATTTAGTGCCGATTAATCTTAGAGCTTAGTAATTGTCAGCTAACCACACACAAAGCTCATATAAGCATTGTAAGACATTAGTGACTCTTACCCAAACCTAGACAACTAACTGCCAAACTTATCTAGTTTGGATCATACTCTTTCCAAGGGAGCTCGGATGACCTACCTACTAACTTCCTTGTTAAAGTGTACAGTTTTGTATGCTAGTAAATATTTTCATTAACTTTAGTTGTAGGCCTACTTTAGGGTTTAAGACCTTGAGCTCTATTTACAGTTTTGCCATTAGGGTTTTAAAACTTACTATAAATAGCAACATTTATAATTAATAGAGGCACTGAACCTTCTTTTAAGCAAGAATATACATGACATCTTTGTGAGCTGCCTAAGCTTATGCTTTAGATTATTAAGTGTTGTTTTACTCTTTAATGTTTCTTGTTCTTAACAATCTTATTGTTAAGATTGAAGTGAACCCCTTTATTTTGGCGAGTAAGTGAGTCACATATAACCCCTCATTTGAAATTTGAGTAACATTTAGTGCTCGTGAGTCGTATTGAACCCTATTTCATGCTTAACCCTTGGTTGTGTTTGTGGCTTGGTGTATACCCACTATCGCATTCAAACCTCTATTCCTTTTCCTATTCTTCCCCATTACTAATGAACTTCAAACACTTATTCTTAGCTCTTGTTCACTGTGTACACTCCAAGTTATATCATATAAGTACAACTCCTCTTTGGGTACTGGTTTGGAGAGTATAGGTTGGACTGTTGGGAAGTTCTTCAACTCCTAGAAGGCTTGTTAGGTACGTTGGTGTCCATTTAAACTTAATAGAGTGTTTGAGCAAATTGAAAAATTTGCATACTTGTTTGTGCTTCGAGATACAAAATGATTGAGGAAAACTATCCTTCTTATCAATTGCTAGACCTCTTTAACCTAGTTCAAGGCTTGTATGTCCTTGATTGCTTTAATCTTATCAGGGTTGGCCCCTATTAATCGCTTTGTGATCATAAAACCAGGAAACTCTTCTAAAGCAACTGCAAGGACACACTTTCGGGGGTTAATTTTCATTTATAATTGGCATAGGCTTTGGAAGATTTCTTGAAGGTTATTGATATGACCTCTTTTGGTTTTGCTCTTATCGATCATATTGTTGACATTGATTTTGATGTTCCTACCTATTTATGGCTTGAAGATGTACATCACCAACCTTTAATATGTGGCTCCAGCATTCTTTAGGTCAAAGGGCATTACTTTGTAACAATAAGTCCTGAAGTCTATAACAAAGGGTGTATGGATTACATCTTTGAGAGCCAATTGGATTTGGTTATATTCAGAGTATGCGTTTATGAAACTGAGAAGTGCATGACTAGATGTCAAATTAACAAGTTGGTTTATATGCAGTAGTGGGAAGTAGTCCATTGGGAATTTCTTGTTGAGGTTAATGTAATTGACGTACATGCACCGTTTTCTATTTGCTTTCTTGATGAGCACCATGTTGGTGAGCTAAGTAGGATACTTCTCATGTGGAATGAAGCTTGTATGGAGCAGCTTTTGTACTTCCTCCCTAATAGTGGCCTAACATTCAGGTGCAACTTATCACTTCTTTTGCTTAATAGGTTTGATGGCAAGGTTGACACTGAGGTAGTGGGTGGCTTTGGGTATACGAATGATCCCTAGCATGTCTTCAAGGGTGAATGCGAAGATATTTAAGTTTTGCTCATACAATTCTATTAGTTCAAACTTGTTGTTGTTTGGGGGCTTGGCCCTATTTTGGTTGTTATTCTAAGGGCATTGAATATTTTTACTTTGAGAGTCATTTCAATAGGTTTTGCTCGTAGTCTTGAGGTAAGGGGTTTAGTTGATTCAATGTTCATAACATTATTGCATTTTAAGGTAGAGTATCCTATATAAAGCATGGTTGCCTCTAATTCGCCAACTTCAGTGAGGGTCATGAACTTCACTTTGAGGCATTTTTTGCTAATAAGCAAGTCAAATTTTGTTATGCTTAGCAATGGCATTGTATGGTGACCATATTTTAATAATGACAAAGCCTATTATTCGTTGGTGACGTGTTCACCATCGCCTAATTGAATGAACAAGGTGATGATCCTCTTTGTCGGCACTAGTCTGCTGCTTTTGAACCTTATGAGGCCATGTTTATATAGCTAAATCATCTTGTCAAGATGTTCTTTCATTTACTCGAAGCCATTATAAAAGAGTATGTCCATCAAACTCCTACAATCAATGAACAACTTTACAACATCGAAGTACCTAATTTTAGCATTTATAACAAGTGCATTGCTATGGGTAGGTTGATTCCTCGCTCATCTTTGTCAATAAAGGTTACTACTGTGTTGGTCTTTCGTTTCTTATTTTTGATGATGTGCACCTCATGTTTGGGTGTGAGGCTGGTGTTGCTTGAAAGGAGGCCAGGTTTGTTAAATATGGTGTTGACTTGACCACATCGTCTTCTTGGGTTCTACTTATTCATAGGGGGATTAGCCTGTTGATTGTAGGGTTGTTGTTGGTTATCAACTCGACGAAGTTAGGTGGGTCATTAAATTTGGTTTTTCTCGTCTACGATGAAGTCATTGATGTGGTTGTTGCAAACAAGGCCTTCGATTATGTTCTTGAGGTGGCAACACTCATCAGCATTGTGTTTATGTGCTTTGTGCTAGTTGTAGTATTTCCTGAAGTTCATTGCTTCTAATGTCTCATGAATGCTTAATAGTCTTAGGAGTTGCTGTCAAACCTCATGCTTGATTTCACTGAGTGGTCGAGTTAAGGGTGTATTTGAGGTATAGTCTTGGAACTTATGCCTTTGCTTGTCATGCATTTTTCGTACAAGGAGTTATGGTTTGGGATTGTGAGGTCCTAAATGATCTTTTGCTAAGATGCAAGTGTTATTTTCTACCTCAAAATGAGCTCTGATAGTGTCTTCTCGAGTTGTGCACTTTTCAATGACTTTCATAAACTCATCTAAGGATTTGGGCTTATCCAACGATATTATATTGAAGAGCCTTCCGTTCAGATCTATGCCTATTAAGACTGCCTATAGATCCGTCCTTGTGTTTAGCTTAGAAACTTATAGCTTTGTTTAACTGAAGTGCTCGAGATATGCTCATAAGGTTTTCATTAGCTCATTGCTTGACATTATAAAGGATGGAGGAATCTCGTTGTGGGACTTGAGAATTGAGGTAATGTTGTTGGAACCTACTTCTTAGGTTGTCGAATGAAATGATGGATGCCTCAAAGAGGGTATTAATCTAGAACAAGTTGACTTTCGTTAGTGTACTAGGGAAGGCCATGCATATGGTGGCATCCAAGAAGTTGTTAAGGCTCATCATTGTCTAAAAGTGGACAGGGCAGCCATTTGGATCGGTAGTACCATCGTAAATGTTGAAATATGGTAGCCTTGTGCCTGTGGAGAGTGTTTCCTCGTGTATTAAAGGGATAAATGGGCTCTTTATCAACATGGAGCACGATGCCCATATAGATGACTTAACTTTCTTTTAATCATGTACTTTGGAGGCACTTTGGATGTATTCGTTGAGCTTATCCATGTTCATGTTTTCGTTGTCTTTTGGCGATGGCCTTGGTGATAGGCTATCAACTAGTTTACTTGTTATGGTGCACTCACCTTCCACTTATGTTTTGTTGTAGTTGCAATTTAGCCATTTACACAAGTCTTCGTACAATTGGTGATTGTGCTAAATCTAATAATGCGAATGCATGTGGTGTGTGTTGTGCTAGTCATCAATTTGGTAGGTTATAAGGAGGTGTTGATGGTTGCCTCCTCCTTTGGATGTTTTTGAGACGCATTTTTTAGTAATGTGACATCTTTATGAAAAACTGCAGTAGATTCATGGTATTTTCTATTTTCTTTTAGCGTCTGCTAGACAAATAACTTATGTTGCTAGACTTTGGTACTTTCATTTTAAGTTGGGAGTGTTTGATTGCCTTAGCCTTGCTGGTTATTGTTTTTGCTTTTAGCTATAGTAGTCGTGTTGGCCTAAAATGATGGGCTCCAAAATACTGATCGTGTATAGACTAACTAGGATGTATTGACTTGAATTTTGTTCAATTCGGATGGGCTTAGGCTTCACTTCCCACTCTTAGATACCTATAAAAAAAATCTAATGGGTAAGGCTATGAGTGCTCTCCGATGCTCAAGTCAGCTAGGAGGACTAAGGAAAGAGGGGACAATCACTAAGGACTTAACAGGCTATAATTGCCTAGTATATGGGTGAAGGGTGTTGAACTTCTTCTCTCTAAAGAGAGGGAGAAGAAAAGGTCTATGAGAGTGAGAGAGAAGGAGAGCTTTGTCTTACTTGTAGTGCTTATTACTCTTACGTGAGTTGCTTGGACACATGTCGATTAAGGATTCACTTGTACTCACCATCGACAGACAATATGCTTTACGATAGAGATTGAGCTTCATTGTAAGTGACATGTTGTGGTTGACCGAACCACCAAATCTACAACTTAATGATCTAGTAGGAGTAGGGGCACTGAGTGTATTAGTCATGCTATGGATGTCAGGTGCTCATTAATGAGCTGTAATGGAGTATAGGCATTAAAGACAAAAGTTAGGTTGAAATGTTGAGGAAGGAATTGGTTGATGCTCGATGGGGGTAAGTTAAGCCTTAAGTATGCGCTGATCAATTGATGGGTACTAGTTCGATAGTCAGGGGGTTGACCTACTTGGATGGTTGTCATTTGGCTCATAATGTAGGATGCAAGGGTCAAGCTTGTTGTCAGTTTGTATCCTTGCAGGCATGAGCTTATGGCTTTGTGAGAGGGTTATGGCATGACAAGTGAGCTTGTTGCTCCTTATGATGGGTTTCACCTGTGGGCCTTGGTTAGAGAGAGAATCAAGTACTAATAATACTAAATAAATTATAAAATACTTTTAAAGGAGTTACATGAACACATGATATGTTGTATATAACTATTTATAAATAACAATCCATACCATAGTCTACTAAGTTTATAACCTAATATAACATAGTTTGGTATATAACATAAAATAGTCATAAGTCTTTCATCTAGTCATTGTAGTACTGAAAATCACTGTTGACAATCTTATATCATAATATAGGTAAGCCTAGGTCATAATACATATTTTGTTCATTTTACACATATTAATGCCTATAAAACATAGTTCCTTAAAGAGCTGAACAAAACTCTCAACATGATAGTAACTTCAACCATATACATACGATAAACGGGGAAACAATAACATGTAGGAATACAATCGTGAGCATTCTTATATACTAATGAAGTATACACTCCATTTATTATTTTATTTTAGTGAAATAGATGGTAAAGTTTTAGTATCCTAAAACTTAAAATATCTTAGACTCCTTTGCAAACAACATAATAATCCATATATAAGTATGATATTGCAAACTCAAAGTCATCTTATCTCGAATTTGCTATTGGTATCAACCATTAGTGAGACTAGTTCATGATAATCACACACCATAGCATCTATTTCTACTGTTAAGACCTAATTACATTCTTCTTCTTATAAGTTTAACTTATATTACAGTAATTAGTTAGTTAAAAATCCACTTACCATACGTAGAATCTCAATATCTAATGTCTTGACAAGATCTTGAAAAGATAATATCATATGATTAGTAGATTTATGGTTTAGTGCATTTCTTTTCTTTTTTTTTTTGTGTCTTTTTAGGTTTACAATGAATAAGGTAGGATTTTTTTGGTGAATTTATGAATAGGATATGGATAATAATAATGATATGAATAAACTACTAATTAGTTGAACTAATTAAAAGCTTGAACTATTTTGATGAATTCTTTGACCAATACCATGCATAATCTAAGAATTCAACAAAAGAATTGATTATGCCAAATACCAATATGACATACTATACTTTTAATCAATAAAAAATTCAATGTAATATAATCTCTAGATTGTTGAAACAAGGATTAGAGGAAAACTAGATTCTCTTATTCACTCAAAAAGGAATTTACATAGTGTTCAACAATTAAACTCAATCAACAAAACTAAAAACTAGAGTATTTATACTCTCCCATAACAACCCAAGGGCATGAGAATAATTCTAACCTAATAAAAATATTAAAAATATTAGAAATCCAATACACCAAACTTTACATCTATAAATTATAGAACATTTTCTTTTCAAGATCTTATAATATTAGATTAGTATTAGAGTATGTGTTTCATAAACCTTAAGTTTTGGAGTGGAGCAATCACAATTTGATCATCAAGTTACAGTCTTTATTTAGAATACGTGGTAGATTCTTCTTTTGAGTTCATGACAACATTATCTACATCATGTTAGACAATCAAATTAGTTTGCCAGAGATTGTGGATATGTAAAATAGGAAGCATAAGAGCAAGATTACTTTATCATATCCTAGAGCCAAGCCTTCCTAAGATTTCTCAAGATTGCATGAGGATGTTATTGTTAGTAAAATAGGTATGGTTAATGATAATATAAAATAGTTTGACAATCATTAATAATTTAGAGGCATGATTAGAACGCTTTCCTTAGAGAATTTATGCTTCTCTACTTAGTTTGCAATGAGTTTTATATATGGAGCTCCTTGTGATACAATTAAGTTTTATTATTTGAATAGAAAAAATTCATACACCAACCTATACTTGAATTAATTTAGTATTAAAGTTTGTGTTAAAAGAGTTTCTAAAAACTGAAAGTTGTAATACTTATTTATAAAATAAGAATTGAAAAGTCACAAACTTTCATAAGAGTTACATCAATTCAACAATTGAATTCTATCCATAAGTTTGGTTTAATTTGTTATATTTTGATCTAAAACCTTAAAAACAAAGTGATACAACTCTTATGATTGGAACTCCTGAAAGTTTGATCAAAAGTTAGAACCTTTTTTAAGCATCACAAACTTCAATTCTATTGATACAAAGTTCATGGGTAAGGTTTATGGGCGAGATCTCTATGCGTTAACCTTTCATAGTTTATTCACATTTCCCTCTTGACGATCACGACTAAGTTTACAGTTGTGAACTTTGACCACAAACCTTTTGTATACATTTTTTAATTCTTTAATAAAGACCATGGTCACATTGAACATAAACCTTATTGAACACTATAAATCTTTCTTTTTGCTCATGTTTCACATGGGTACTAATTTAGTTAATTATTCAGCACCATAGACATATTGAGTACACATTTTAAATATATAATTTCTAATCTATTTCTACCATCTCTCATTGGATTGTCAATTATCAAATTATAAACACCTTATTTATCATGTATAAAGAATAGTATTATTATATTTGAATTATTTCTTAGTGTAGATTATCAAAGTCATAATAGGATGAGAAATAGCTTGTAGCCTTAAACTATTACGTTATAGGTCACAACCAAAGAATTTATACACATAATCATTTCACATCCAATTAGTGCATTTCATGATAGCATGATTATAGCCATGTGCTCATTCCGATTTCATTGAACATTTGTAAAAGTAAACTTAAACTTTTTTCTAAGAGCAATACTACTCCTACGTTCAATTAAATGGACTCCATCAAACTTAATGATTTAAATTCAAGACCTATCCATTAAGAGATATTTATTACATTATATCTTATCATTTTTTAACTAATAGTACTTGTAGTATACTTAATTAATTGTAACTTGTTTTTTCCCTTTAGACATTGAAACTAGTGATGTCTTATAATAAAATAGGATTCCCATCATTAGTAACTATTAAAGTGTAAGATTACCTTATCATTGTAATTATAGCTTCATATTAGTCGACTAATTATAATAAAATTGCTAAACTACAATTTTGTAAGATTAGTTGGCATCACTTAAATATATTGCTTTGCCTTTTCAATGCTTATTAAAAAAGATTTTATAAAAATTACAACATCAAATCAAGTGTACAATGTAATACAAATTAAAGTCATTGATATATCACTACACCCTCACTATAGCTGTATACTTTTTATTATATTAATATATACTTTATTTAATTTTAACATTTTGAATTTGAAAAATTAGATACACTTTAGTTTACTAAACATATACCAAGTTCGTCTCAAAGATCATTAAGTCATTATATTGACACATGATTGTTTTATATTTTCCTTAAATTGAGACAAAAATATATTTCTTCTGTATAAGATTATTTGACATCATAAAGTCAAATTTCTGTCTCAATATTTAAAAACTTAACTTAAAACCACTCATAAAGCCTTTGATACTACTCATGGTAGTCCCATTTTCATAATTACAAAAATATTCTATACAATATTAAAGGATCTTTTGTTTCACTGATTTGAGTTATGTTTAATTCTAGACACCAAGTCTATTACATGGATGAAATCTTTTACTTTAATTATTCTAGGATTTTATTTACTTTAGAGTTTAAGGTATATATCTACATAAATATACTTTTACTACTCTAACCTTGACTTAGTCTACTTCCATACTTTGAGAATTTTTTCGAAATGGTTTTCTTCCTTCTTAGAACTTTACAAGGAGAAGCATTTAACTATAAATGGGATTATGAAAATAATTCAACATGTTAGTATAGTAGTCGATGCCAAACTCAATATACTTTATGTAATTAAATGCTATTCATAAAATTAAGTATAACATAAAATTCACTTGTTATCACATAGAAAATTGCATTAATGCATAATTCCACAAATAATTTATTTTGTAATTTGCACACAAAGCACAACTCAATGTAACATGTAGATAAATCTTATCTTACACAAATTAATACTAGGAGCTGGCATATTAAAAATCAGTATATTTATCACACTAGACAACATTACAAATATATTACCATAAGTTAACATTGAAAATAATAAGCATTTGAACAACATAAAGTTTAAGTATATTCAAATAGTTACACTTCTATGTAAATTGTTGAACATGATGGATTTTTTATTATTGCTAATACAAGATTGACACAATCAATTATTTCATTGACTCTACTCAAATAGGTTAAAGACAAAATCATTCTCTTAATTAATTTATTAAAGGATAGAAGTTCAAAAGACATTAAAGAAATTTACTAATAGGAAAAAAAAATATGTCACTTGAGTTTGTTGAACTAACTACAATAAGAAATCATAATATTACAACTTTAATCTTTATTGAATTCCATAATGGCAATAGCATAGTTTCAAATATAATTATATAGAGCCATTCAATTAAAGTCCCAAAAGGTTCCTTCATTGCAAACATTTGGAATTCTTAATTTTTTTTATTTTTTATTTAATGCCGCAATTATCTAGTTGAATATTGTTAATTTGCATAGCAATATGATGTTGCTTTCAAATTACAAAATAATTTATAATTGTCATAGAAGACATTAGATACTAACACCACTGAAATATGGTGCTTGGACTTAATTTTTAATGAACAATAATAAAAAAAATATAACAATGCATCTCATGTTTGTTAACTAAAATCAATAATAAGTTAAATTTTAATTCTTTGATTTTTATAGTAGCCATCAATTAGTATTACAAATAAATTATAAGAAATCAGTCAAATAGTATCTAATGTCTTCTATGACAATTTGCTTTATACAATTGAGCCATAACTACTTAAATTTTTAAATGTAATAACAATGCATTTAAAGAAAATTGAGCAATAAAATTTTATATATGAATACTACATGTAAATCATTATTTCTCATAGGTAAGATATACTTTTTTTAAGTGAAAAACTTCTTACATAATATATCACAACCTTTTTAACATACTTTCATACTAAACAAAGTGAATTCTAGCTTCTTGAAATATGTCTCAAAAACATCCTTTTCAAGGCATCTACTATTTTCATATTTTGAACAAATTTTTATTATAGTTTATTTTTTGTCATTTACAATATATGAGACACTAGTTTACATAACTATCATAACCTTGATCATATTAAATAAACCACTACGACTTAAATTCTTGCTTATAGATCATACCCTTTAAGTTCAATTTATTGAGATTTTGTAAACTTAATATTTAGATGAAAGAAATAATCATATATCATCATACAATATTTAAACTCAATTATAATTCAGATTTGATTAAGTGGTTTTGTTATCTATAACATAAGATATCAAATATAAAATGTCATATTCTTTCATTTCAACAAATGGACACATATTCACTATTCTTGTTTTTCTTAGAGTTCTAGATGAAAAAAAATAAACAAATGAATATTTTCTCTTAATCAACCCTAAAAGGATTATCAAGCATTAATTAGTAGTTATATTTATTCAAATTCATATTAAATAACATATCAATAACAAGTTTTGTTAACCTATAATGTGTTCCAAGCATAACATAACACATATAATTATATTGAAAAACAAGTTTGTATCTTTATATCCATAAATTACTACTTGTATGCATATCTTCATCTTAGTCTAATAAACATATATCAATATACTTAAGAGTTCATCTATTCAATTGAGTAAAATAATATTTTGTACTATATTTTCGTAATAACAATCATATAGAAATTAAGCATTCATTTGATTCACAAAGAAATTTTGTTTAATCTCCATACTATTGTATTGGATTAATACAATTAATTTCATTGCTCTTCATACAACTATTGTACAATTCTAGATTCCAATTGTATTTTATTTTATTGGTACATCAACCTTTATAATTTAACAAGAAACAACAATTTAAAACTGCACATATACATAGATATAGCAAATTATATTTTAAGTATGACAAAAAATATAATCATATTAAAAGCCATGTATATGGCACTATCCATTTGTATTACAAGTGAAACATGTCTTGTAGTAAGAATTATTATGAACACATACTTATTTATTTCCTTATACCATGATTTGCAATTTTACACATGCAAACTTTGTATATAATTTCAATTGTTTTTTTTTTCTTTTTTGTTTATGATAATCATATCACAAATATCATAATTATCATATAAATTAGTTTTAGCAACTTATCTAGAAGTTGTTTTACTAATAGTTTCTTGAACCTTTGCATTCTTCAAGTGTGGTACTTTTTTGCGATGATTGAAATTTATTTCTTGGAACAATTTGAACTTGACAAAATCTAAGAATCACATTAGTTTGACCAACCACAATATCAAACTCTCTAAGACTTTAGTAAAATATGTATAGTTGGAGATATTATCAAATCATTTGGCAATCATTAACGGCTTAGAGGCACAATTAGATTGCTTTTCATAGAGAATTTATGCCTCTCTATTTACTTTTCTATGAGAGTTTAAGATGTAGAATTCTCTTAAGATACAGTTAAGTCTTGGTATATGAATAGCAAGGATTTAGATACTATGCCATAGTTGGATATTGAAAAGGTGTTTATTTTTGTGTAAATTTGAAAATGATTTGTAGAAATTCATATTAAAATAGTGTCTAAAAACTTCAAAGTTGCCATACTTATTTACAAGACATAAATTGAAATGTCACAACTTTCATCAAGAGATACATTGAGTCAACCATTGAATTATATCTATAAAATTGGGTTTAATTAGTTATATTTTGATCTAAACCCTCATTTTAGTGCAACAACAAGTGCAAAGGTATCTAAATCATTCCTAAGAATGCTTGCATGAACTCATGAAAACATACATATTTCGTTGAGGACTATTACGAGGTGTATTGAAGTTTTACAGCAAGAATGAGAACAAGGCAAACAAGGACATGTCAATGTCAATGCCAATGGAGATGGAGTTGGCTGAGGTAGTAAGAAAGATGGTTTAAGGGTTCACTATGGTGTAAAAGGGTGGTTTAGTAAGTCTAGGATGATGAGGAGTTTGATGAAGAGCAAGAGACCAAGCAGCTTAGGTATATGCAAAAGGTGGAAATAGTTAAATTTAAGTTTCCATTTGTTGATGGGCACTGTACCCCAGATGATTTTCTTGATTAGTTAGAGCACATAGATAAATTTTTTTTATTATTGTGGCCTTAGAGATCCTAAGCGATTGTAATTAGCCATTGTGGAGTTTAGTGGTCATGCACTAGTATGGTGGTTTAGTATGTAAAGTTGTAGACGAGGGGCTAGATTGGTAGAAGTGGATTCATAGGATGAGTTTAGAGAGTTTAGTGCTTTTGAGTTTTGAGAATGAATCATGCACAAGTTTATTAACAAACCATTATGTTATTTGTTAAACTTATCAATTCTTATATCGAATTGTAGGGTTCTACTTCTCTTTTCAATTTATTCAATCATGCATAATATCAATTTAATATATTGAAATCCTTAATTTAACTCTTAACCGTGCATCATATCACTTTAGGAATTAAATAACCCCAATTTGTGAGTTGGTGCATCATATCCAATTTATAAATTATCCATGTCTTTATAAATTTCCATCATTTATTATTTTGGAAATCCATAAAATCACCAAAAACTTATCTTTCATATACAAAAATAGAAAAGATTCAATCGTTTTATTCAAGATTTGGTTGTGATATCACTATGTACTCAAACATATGATCCTTAATCATATCACTTAAGCTACAATTGCATCACCTTAGCCTACTAACTTCATAGGATGATTCAAATGCTAGTCTATAGCTTCCTTTACCGATACCGTGGTACTTTATATCCTTTGGGCATAGATAAGCAAACATAAATAACAATTAATCCAAGAGTTTTGATAGTTTCTAGATTCACTAAAATATCTATCTCTATATGCATAAGCAAACAAATATAATAACTGTACCCCTAGAAGGTTCTCATTAACTATTAAAAGTTTACAATAGTAATAAGTTCCTTAAGTAAATAAGGAAAATAGAAGTCATATACTTAATTTTTCTTAAATTTTTTATTCCAATTTAAAGGTTGATTATACGCCCATACAAGATGTTTGTGGGCCTTCTTAAGGTTAATTAGATCAACATATAAGTATTTTTGATCAACCTACATGTTGATAGTCAGTTTTTACTCATCTGGCATATTTATTCATTCGCCTGCCAATATGTCGCATATTTTGAATCTCTTGAAATGCCTCTAGAATGATGACACATGGCATTTATGTTGAGTATCTTAAATCCATTTCTAGTTTTAATTCAAGCCCATGGCGCGAACAGTTATCATAAGCACGGTTATATTACATAACTGCCTACTCTCCCTACATATTAGGAAAGATGTCAAATAAAAAAGCTTCTACTGCCTTAGACATTACAACCAACTATAAATATGGGAAAGAAAACTCTGTAAGATCTCTCTAACACTTCACTCACATACTTTTTATACAAAGTCACCCAACTAACTTAGGAATTAGAGTAGCCGCATCGAACTGGCCGTGGTACTAAGCATCTCGTTCTCTTTTACAGGATTTTCCTTGATCCCAAAATTCACCAACAATATTTGGCACCGTCTGTTTTTTCTTAAATACACCCATATGGCTAAGACAGGAGTATCTAAGAGTATAGGTGCTGGCACTACCTCCTAATACCTTGAAGGGGGGAGTAGGCATACTGATGAACAGTGATTGGTTAGGCTTGAGCAACTCTGCCTCAACTTAGCCAAAGAAAACCAATAATTAAATAAAAAATATAAGCAAGTCCTTAAGCTCCTCCATCATAATATTCACCTAAATTCGACCCAAAACAAAGATTAAGGTGATCATGATGTTGAAAAAAGCAATGATTCCATTTATTCACTAAGTTGCAAAAAACATAAGCCAAGAATATGATAGGACCTTTGGCTCCTGCTTTCAAATGGAGTGACAAAGGCAAATAGCCATAGCAAGTGCACCATGCAGGTCCTTCACATGTCAGCACCCCTGCTGCCTTAAGCAAACAATTCTAAATTAAAAGGAGTCCCTTTGTTCTAGAAATTTTGGAGGAAGTAATACCTTAGATCATAAAGTTACCACAGTTTGAGACTTACGATGGAACAAAGGACCCTTAAGACCACTTAGAGTACTACTGTACATTGGCTAAGTTGCATGGCTTGAGTGATGTAGTGGCTTATTAAGCTTTCCCTTTAACATTGAGGAATACAGCAAGCACATGGTTCAGACATTTGAAACCAAATACCATTTCCTACTTTGATGAACTAGTAGAAGTGTTCCTTCAATACTTCCTTACAAGTAAACTTCTTGTTAAGGACTCCTCAATCCTTAACACCATTAAAAAAAAGTCCGATGAGTCAATTAGGGATTATTTGGCTAGATTTATGGTTGAAATGGTCCAAATCCTAGAGTTAGATATGAATGTGGCCCTCAAAGCCGTAATTGATGAAGTCAACCCTCACAGAGACTTTTTCAAGTCTCTCGCAAAGAACAAGTCAAAAACTTTTGCTGAGTTTAACTCTAAAGCCATCTCATACATTTGACAAGAAGATAACATAAAGGTACGACGAGAGGTCGATCAAAGCAGAGGAGATGGAAAGAATGATAAATGGAAAAGCGTGAAGGATAGACTTAGTATGGACAATGACCACAGTTTAGATGTCGAGAGGAAGAGACTGAGAATCCAAACATTCTCATCCTACACACCTATCAATTGTCCAATCTCAGATATTTTGATAGAGGTACGTAGGGAGACAAGTGTCCTCTAATAGCCAAAAAGAATGTGAAGGAATCCTTTAAGAAGAAAATATAACAAGTACTATGATTTCTACCGTAACAAGAGTCACAATATAGATGAATGCATTCAACTCAAGAATACAATTGAAGATGTAGTACACTATGGGCACCTGTGAAAATTTCTAGCACATGATGTTAAAAGAATCAAAAGACCGTCTCAGAGGAGATGAGAGGAATAAGAGGATGACACTCAGCCAGTAATGGCTATGAGAGATGTAAGGGATGTTTATCCCAACAAAGCACCTAACAGAGTAATTAATACCATTGTCGGCAGACCTAGTATAGGCCAATCGAGTTCTTTGAACTCTATTAATGCCAAGAATTACGTTTGCAATATTCACGGAAAAAAGGTCAGGATTAACAATGTAATATCTTTTGGAGAGGAAGATTTTGAGGGTATCTAGAGGCCATACGATGATGCACTTGTCATTAATGCGAGAGTCGCCAACTTTGAAGCTAGGAAGATTCTTGTTGATGTGGGAAGTTCGACTGATATCATTTTTTAGCATGCCTTTGATTAAATGAGGCCCAAGATCAAAGTATAGCTGCGGTCTTACAAGTATGATCTCTATGCCTTCAATAATCAACCAGTCCAAGTAGCCAGAGTTATCTATTTATCGACACAAATCGATGATGATGAGCATGTTGTAGAGGACAAAGTGAATTTTCTCATCGTCAAATGTTAGTCCCCTTATAACATGATAATAGGATGGCCATGCCAACATTTATTCAGCATTGTCCCTTCAATGACACATCTAAAGCCTAAGTTTCCTACTCCTACGGGGGTTAGTATGTGTAGAAGGGATCAACAATTAGCACGATCCTTATATATAAGGGCCTTGAGACAAAAGGAAGTATTTCATGTTGAAACTTATTTAGATGGCAAGTTCGTCGGTATAGAGAATTCCAAGAATAATATAGAAGAAATTCCTTTAAGAAATGATCCTGAGAAGACAATAAGGGTAGGAAAACCTTTGTTAGTAGATGTCCGACAAAGTTTGATTGGCTTCCTACAAGCCAATGTTAATGTGATTGCATGATCACCTTCGGACATGTCGGGTATTCCAAGAGACGTTATGGTACATAAGCTCCAGATTGGCCCGAATGTAATGGTGGTCCAATAGAAAAAGAGACATTTTGCACTAAAGAGACAAGCAGCAATAGAAGAAGAGGTCCATAAATTATTGAAGGTAGGATTCATCTGGAAAAAGCCTTATCTGGCTTGGCTAGCAAATTATGTGCTAGTTAAGAAATCTAACGGCAAGTAACGAATGTGCATAGACTTCACGGATCTTAACAAGGCCTATCCCAAGGATTGTTTCCTACTACCAAAAATCGATCAGATGGTAGATGCAACCATAGGACATACGTTGCTTTCTTTTGTGGACGCTTTCTCTAGTTACAATCAAATTAAGATGGATAAGGTAGATGAAGTCCATACATCTTTTGTTACCAATTTTGGAATGTACTATCATACAGTGATGCCCTTTGGGCTGAAGAACATTGGTGCCACATACTAGAGATTAGTAATGAAGATGTTCAAATCTCAGATTCATAGGAATGTTGAAGTATATGTAGACAACATGATTGTGAAGAGCATGAAAGAAGATTAGCATCTTGTTGATCTGGAGGAGATGTTTGCTACATTGAGGAGATATAGCATGAAACTTAACTCATAGAATTGCATCTTTAGTATAACATTAGGGAAATTTCTCGGGTATATGGTTAGGCAATGCATCATCAAGGCTAATCCGAGAAAGATTGAAGCCATAAGAAATATGAAATCACCTCGTACGGTCAAAGAGATGCAGGAACTCATTGGGTGAAACGCCACCCTCAATAGATTCATATTGAGAAATGCAGATAGGTGTGAAAAATTCTTTAAAATTTTGAAGAATCCAAAAGAATTCAACTGGACTAACGATTGTGAAAGAGCTTTCAATGAGCTCAAGGAATTTCTTATGTCACCCTCCATACTTTCGACAACCATTCTTGGAGAAAATTTATACTTATATTTATCAGTCAGCTGCTGAGCACTTTCCTTCATACTAATCCAAATTGATGGCAAAGAGCATCGACTCGTTTGTTACGTGAGTCATGTTATGCAGGGGCTAAAGCTTCGGTACACAAAGATCGAAAAATTTCTAGTAGCAATAGTTCTCTCGATGAAGAAGTTGAAGCTGTATTTTGAAGCTCATTAGATTATTATACTCATTGATCAACTATTGTGGCAAGCATTGTAGCGACTTGATTCTTTGGGGAGGATGATGAAATATGCCTTATAACTCAGTGCCTATGGTGTACAATATAAAGCCAGAATGGCACTAAAGGCCCAAGAATTAGAAGATTTTGTAGTCGAATTCACTAGAGAGGAAGACTGTCTAGAGATTGCTGAGAAACCTATCTGGTTTCTTTATGTTGATGGTTCTTCAACACGAGAAGGAAGTGGTATAGGCCTAGTTCTTCAAGGCCCCCATAATGTCAAAATTCATTATGCTTTGAAATTTACATTCCCAATTAATAACAATGAAGTAGAGTACGAAGCTTTACTTATCAGATTGAAACTGACAAAAGAAATTGGTGTTGAGAAACTCGAAGTATTCTTTGACTCCCAGTTGGTGGTAAATTAGGTCATCGGAAGTTACACGATAAGAGAAGAGGAGATGAGCAAATACCTATTGGTGTTACAAATGATCACAGAAAAATTCCTATCATTCTACATTCACAAAATTCTGAGAAGCAAGAATATTGCTACTGACAAGTTGTTGAAGTTGGCTAGTATGGCATTCCCTGAGCTAAGTGAGAAACTTTTCATCGAGTTTCTTCCATAGAAAAGCTTATCTAGTCTCTTATAGAGTTACGAGTTAGCTCCTTACCCAAGAGAAGAATCGTAGATAGATTCCCTAATGGATTATCTAAAAATGGTACTTTCCTTAACAACAAAAAAGAGGCGCAAAGATTGGCTTACCAAGTTGTGAACTACATGTTGATTGATGGTTAGTTGTATAAGTGTGGCACATCTTAACCCTACCTTCGATGCCTTTCCCCAAGAGATGCCTAGAGGGTGTTATCTAAACTATATGGTGGCATATGCAGTAACCACATAAAGGCTCAAATACTGTACATTCGAGCTTTATGACTTGGCTATTATTGGTCGACCATGAGAGAGGATCCGAAGGATGGTGTTCGGCATTATCCTTAATGCTAGAAGCATGGCTTGCCAAGTAATGTGCTAGCTACCGAGTTATATAGTTTGACCAACCCTTGGCCTTTTGCTTAGTGGAGGCTAGACATCCTCAAACCCTTTCTAAAATCTACCACCCAGTGACAATTTGTCATTGTCGCCGTAGATTATTTTACCAAATAGGTCTAGGCTGAGGCAGTGGCGAAGATTACCAAACAGAAGGTGGAAGGATTTGTCTTCAGTTCCATCATATCAAGATTTGGAGTTCTTCATATGATAATCATAGATAATGGCTTGTAGTTTGACAATAATAAGTTCTGGACATTTTGCGAGAAGCATGGCATTCGTCTCAATTATACATCTATAGTACACCCTCAGACGAATGGATAAGTTAAAGCCGTCAATAAGATCATATTATACGACTTAAGAAGTAAGGTAGGTAAAGTTAGGGAGAGATGGCCAGATGAATTGCCAAATGTCCTATGGGGAAATAGAACCACTCACAGAATTGCAACAAGAGAGACACCATTTAAGTTAGCATACGGTACGGAAGCTATATTGCTAATTGAGCTAGACTTACCTAATCAAAAGATGCATAATTTTGATGTTATGCTTAATCAAGTTGGACTGACAGCAAATCTGGACACTATTAAGGAAATTCGAGAAATTGTGAGAGCTAGGGTCATGGCATACCATTATAGAGCAGCAAGGTACTACAATCAGAAAGTGAAGTATAAGGTTTTCTAACTAGAGATCTGGTTTGCCATAAAATGGAAGCCACTGGTGTGCGAGCGACTAAAGGAAAGCTTGGCACGAATTGGGAGAATCTTGTTAGAATTCGGGAAGTCATTGGTGAGTGGGCCTATTGATTAGAAAGGTTAGATGGATTAATAATCCCTTGAGCATGGAATGCTGAGAATCTAAAATTTTATTTCAATTAATTTATCGAATGATTTCTGTCTTCACTTATTTGGCGATAGCCAACCTGTTTGTAAAACTACAATACTTATTTATGAGAATTATATTTAAAGTCTCATTATGTTTGTTTTCGTCTTGATTGTCAAATTAACGAGTTCTAGGCTGCACGGCAAATGAATTGACTTAGGTTCTAACCGAATACAGTTAATAAACTATACAAATTAACCTTATGGTCGAGTAATGCTATTAGTCCATGGCTTAAACAGTTAACAGATAGTATAAAATGCTGGGCGTGTGACATAAAACATGTTGAGATATAGATGTATATATGAAATAAAACATGCCAAGAGATAGTTGGGCATATGAAATAAAACATGTCGAGAGACAAATAGCATGCGAAATAAAACATGCTAAGTAACAACTAGTGTATGAAATAAAAAATGTTGATGAATAAGAATATAAAGCAACATACATATACCATACATGCCGTAAAAGTGCAGTACATGAAATTAAAAGTATTGGAGAATGCAACGTGCCAATACAATAAGCATTCGGCATTGCCTTGAATATATTTCAATTGATAATTACACAAGAAGTAATATGCCAATATAATAAGTCCTATAGCCTATCCTCAGATTCAATAGAAGTGATTTTTAAATTAGTGGCTAGGGCTTCCTTGACAACTAGGGTCTCGGAGCAGGCAACTTCCTCAACATGAGCTTCATTGTGACCTTGATTAATACTCTTGGTACCTGCCTTGTCACCTTCATCTTTGTCGGCAATACTAACTTTGTCATCCATGTTAGCAAAGTCAAGACATGAGAGATCATAATTAGGATGAAGCTTCAAGATCTCTTCTCTTGCTGCTTGAACCTTCTCCAACAACTTCTTCTATAGAAGCCTCTCGTATTGCTAACTAGGAGTGACTATATTGAGAGCCTCTTCAATTGATGGTCTTCTCCTTAGAGTCTCCTCTAACTCGACTGCACAGCTCTGTAAGTTTGAGTAGTTGGTCTCTAACTCCGTTATTTGCATCCTGAGCTTATCTTCATCATTGCTCATCATGCAAATAGTTTGGCCTAAGCCCTAGCAGTCTTCTTTCTTCTTCTATAGCTCCTTTTTCAAGCCTTTAAACTTTTTTGCACTATTCTTCCATTTTAGCCTTCAGGCTAGAGATTTCATTGGCAGTGAGGTGATGTGCCAATTTCTTAACAGCAAGTTCTTCCAGAAGCTTTCTCGCCTCTATTTCAGCCCTAATCCTTACATTTTCGGCAATAGCACTTTAGGCCTTTGATACATTGTATGCATCCTCAACTTTTTGCAGCAAATTCATTTAATACAATCAAGAATAATTGGGTATGACATACAGATACAATTGAAGATACCGCCTTCATTGCCTCTTTGTTAGCCTCGTCCAAAATTGTTAGAATGAAGTTGCTCATCTAGAAAAAGAAATGTGTTAGTTACCTGAATGAAATCAATAATTAAAAGTAATGGTTATGGATACTCACATCATACAATTTGGTTGCGATATGGGCCTTATTGCCAACCCTGTCGACATCCTTCTTAGTGATATCTTTGTCTTTTGGAAGAATGATCCCTTCCATTGAGCTAAAGATTTTGTTCTATCTCCTAGGGCCGAGTCGATGTCCAAAATTAGGTGGCTCTAACAAAGGTTGAAGTACTCACCAACCTCTTTGTTGGGGATGAATTTGGCACTGCTAATACCGAGAGCTTTAGATTGCATTGCCTCCTTTGCCTTTTCATCCAAGCTCTTGGACTTCTTAGTAAGTGGTTGGCCAGCAAGTTCCTTCCCTAGTCTTTTATCACCACTTGAAGCCACCGCAATCACCAGCGTTGAGCCTTCTATGGCAATGGCATTTTCATCCTCCTTGTCGGGATGTGTCTTTTGACGCTTGCCATCTTTCAGCTCAATAGAAGTTTGAATAATCTTAACTAGAGGCTCCTTAGAATGAGCAACCTCGATCGACGGTATTTTCTCATTCTCTGTATAGCTACCTGCTTTGCTATAGCCTCCTTTGTGGCCTTCTTTGCAATAGTAGGCCAAGTGGTATTTGTTAAGGTAGTCGCCCTTTCGTTAGCCTTGGATTTCATGGCTTTGGCCTAAGCGAGTAGCTTGGCAGGATTCACCTCATCAGCACCCATATATGCGATACAAGTAAAAGAATTAATATAAAGACGGGAGAAAGATGAACTTACATTTTCCATGCTAAGTAAGGGTTAAAGGCTGTAATTCTCTCCTTAACTTTTAAGATTGGCTTTCCTTCTTGCTATACTTGGCATGGTGATAACTCATTAGCATACCTTCTTTTTCAAAAAAGATTAGGTCTCCATTTTCATATTGCCGTATAATCCTCTTGGTGTCCTAGAAGAACATTTTGTTCTTCCTCCCCTTCTTGATTTTCCTTGCTATTGTTGCATCAATCGCATTAGATCTATATTTTTTGTACGGATTGACTCAATCCATTAGCCCCAAAAGTCCAAGTCGTCATCAAACACTATTGACATGAATTTGTCATGCCAGTTGTGGATCTTAGATTCCAAACTATCTCAAAAGCTACTAAAGGCCAATATGTGTTTGGTGAGAACATACTCGATGCGACTCTGTAGTAGTTGAAGAAGCCCTGAACAAAAGCTAAGAAAGGGGAGCATAGCCCAAAATCTAGATATTTCAGGTATATGTAGAACTTGCGCTCCCTTGGGAAGCATACTCTCTCCCCATCTCTTAGCTTCCTTAAGTTCCACGTTTTAAGAAGATCTCATTAGTACTGGTTATACTTTGTGATAAGAACTCTGTTGACAGAATTAACTGTACCATCAGGCGAGTCGTGAAAATAGGCTATTGTGTTATATAAATATCTTGTTGAAGACATCCCTTCCTTATCCTTGAGATAATTATCTATAGGAAGCTCGTTAATCCAAGTAAGTATGTCCTACCTTGCCTCCATACTATTGGTTGAACTGCTCGAGGAACATGCTACTTCACTCCTTATTTGGAGGGGGAAAAGTGACCTTAGTTTCCATTGCCTTGGAATCGGATAAAACAAGTCGATAAGCAACTTTGCAAATTATACTTGAATGGTTGTATGAAATGAAATAACACAAGTTGAAAAATGTGAATTTGAAGATGAGAAAGCAAATAAAAGTTTAAGATGCAACTGGAGAAATGAAATCTGATTATGAACAGTACCTTATATATGGATGTTCCATCCTCGTAACTGCAAGACTGCTTTTGACAGTAATGATGCACTGATTTGGTAATGGCATGGATCGCTGACATGTGTTTCATGACAAAATCTGATGGTTGACAACTTTTTGACAGTTATTAGGCCTACAGCAAAATGATGACCTAGGTGACAGATGTCATGCCACCAATTTCTTGGTTTCTCAAATGAGTGGGAGTTTAGAAATGATGACCTTTCGATTGGGATGTGATCTGTCCCACTACCTATCTTACTCGACATCAATCTAAAGAATCAGTCCTCCACTTAGCCTTTAGTGCAATATATATATATATATATATATATATTATTCCCTTTGTTGACTACTTGAACACAGGAGTTGAAGGGCAAATGTTGATAGTTAGTTTTTGCTCATCTAGCATACTCGTTCATTTGGCTGTTGATATGCCGAATATTGTGAATCTCTTGATGTACCTCTGGAGTGATGACATACGACATTTATGCTGTATATTTTAAATCCGTTCCTAGTTTGAATTCAAGCCTATGGCACGAACAGTTATTATAAGTACAGTTATATTACATAATTGCTTGCTTTCACTACTTATCAAGAAAGATGTCAAATTAAGAAGCTTCCACATGTCTTAACAGTTATTTTGACAACTGCCCTAGACATTATAGCTAGCTATAGATATGGGAAAGAAAACTCCGTAAGATCTCTTTAACACTTCTCTCACACACTTTTTATACAAAGTCACCCTACTTACTTAGGCATTAGAGTGGCCACACTAGACTGGCTCCAATACCAAGCATCTCATTCTCTTTTGTAGGATTTTCCTTGATCCCAAAATTCACCAACAACACTACAAGTATTTGAGGTCGACAGGCAGGTTTATGAAGCTTGGTTGGTTGAGCAAAGGGGTATGTTGGCCAATTGACCTAATAAACAAATAGTGATCAATTTGCTTGTAAGGTTGGTAAATTAGCCTTCCATAAGAGGCAATTAGTCAACGGGTCTGTGTTAAGGTTTGTGAAGAGATTAGTGTACATTCCTTTTTCTATAACCTCAAACTTCTTTTGTTAATCATTATCAAAACATCAATTAGAATCCACTAATTCTTATAAGACAAGAAAATAATGAATAAGTTGACATGATTCATTATGTTATCCCTCTTCTCATGCTAATTAACACTTAATAATGACCTAAAGGGAGATCTTTGACTAAAATCGATTCTTTTTTCTAGCAATTAACATCTTAATCTTGCAAGACAAGAAAGAGGAATTGATCTTACAATGAACATGAAGAACTTAATATCCACATATTACAACACCACATAACCTAACACATTTAACTAGTATAACCTTCACATAAAACTTGTGTTAGACCTTAAAATAAGCATTTAGAATTACTTAAAAGATGGAACTTATGGATTCTCCAACCTTAGTTCTTCAGCAATTTGTCCTCTAAATCACTATTCTATGACTAGATTCTTTCTTCTTAATAATTTATCTTGAAATGAATACTTATAAAATTAATAAGAAGATGAAATTATTAATCAATAACTAGTAAAAGATAAAGAGAGAGAAAGGAAAGCATAAGAGAAAGGAAGTCCATGTTTTTGCTCTTTGTTTTTTTTCTTCCTTTAAAATAGAAAGAGAGAAGGAATGTTGGTTTCCTTATTCCCTTTTTAACTATAAAGCTTCTGATCAATCCTGGAAAATCTAAAAGTAAAAATTAAAAGGTAAAGTAAAATATGTGACTGATGTTTTAGTACTTTTACAAATAGCTTACCTAAGTTATTATTATTATTTCTTAACAAAAGATAGGCCCTTATTTGTTTAATGTTTGTTCCACCTAAAAAGCCATCATTTTGTTCATGCGTAGAGGATGTATGTAGTAAAAATGCCTAAAAAGCCACCATCTTCTCTAAAATCCTAATCGAACATTATTATTCAACACATTTTTGGACCCCAAATTATCAATTACTCACTTACCTAGAAAAATCCTAACATCAAACATAAATATCAATCCCAAATTTAGGAAAATAAGTTCATCACTTAAAAAACACTAATCCTTAATTCATTAGTGGGAAAACCTAACCTCTCTAATACGATTGATTGAAACCATAAAAACCTTTAGTTCTCTTTATTATTGAAACCCCAAGTTGACTTGCGTATAGCTTTTCTCCAGATCTAAAGGAAAAGAAAACCCCCTGAATTGCATATAAAAAACCTAAACCCTTGTGCATAAAGCGATTTTTTCACAAAGGTAACAACTTTAATTGCAATTTGTGGTTCTAATTGAATATATGTTCATCAACTACGGAATTGACCATACATTATTTTAAGTTGAAGAAGCTTCTTATTCCAACTACGTTCTTATATGCTCAATTTAATTTTATTGCTCTATTTAAAATTAGTTGCATCTTATTTTAGAAAAATCATTTACCTATGTAATTTTAAAGTGATTACATATGCATGATTTTAGTGGAAATTTTGGCTGTAACATTTGAATGTTTCAATATAATGCCCTTCTAATATTCATGTTAAAATTGCTTGTAGGTAGCTTGATTGATATTATTATTTTGTGATTTAATGCTTAATTGATATCATCGTTTGATGTTTCTACATGGAAGTATATTTGCTAAGGTAAGATAATCATTTCTTCTTATTTATTTATTTTTTTCTCTAAGATTGCTTATAGCAGTTGTGTTAAGTTTTGGCATTAGGGTATAATGGTAGTGGTAGGCCATTAATGTCTCCATACCTTTTTTAATGTTGCTAATGATTGTCAAGCCTTCAACTACATGATGGGGTTACTCTCTTGGCACCCCTATTCCTGTTATAACTTTTATGATTAGGAGGTTGAGTTTTTTTCTATTTTGTTCTAACTTATGCATGCTCATATTCCTTTAAGATTGGAAAGGATAATTTCATGGGAACATCCCTCATTGGCTTGTGTGATGCATTTTATTTTTTTCGATAACTAGTCTTATTGAATAGAACAAATAGAAAACCATTAAAGTAGTGTTGTTTATGAGAGAACAAACTCAATTCATTAGTTTTAAGCTAAGAAAGTCCTTCAAACTATCTACACTTTATATTCTAAACAACTCTAATTTATTTGTCTACGAAACTTTAGTGTGATTTCGTATGCCATGGTTTTAGGTCCAAAAGAGATTCCATCACTAAGATGTGTACACTATGGTAAATTGTTACATCACAATGCATTAGTAAAAGCTAAGATGGCATGGAAGATTTGACAATGTACTCAAAGTATTGAACTTGTGCATTGTTTTCTTTTTTTTCTTTCTTTCTAATTTTTTTTGATTTGATGTTTAATTGATTTAAATTGTTGTGTTCAATGAATGAGGTTTGGCAACATATTCCTTTCCTTTCAATAGGAGGAATACAAATTATTTCAAGTGGATAAAGGGGATTGATAGGCTTGAATACAAATTAAAGATGATAAAGAAAAGAAAGAGGGAAAGAGTTACCAAGCTTGAACTTGAGTTGAAAAACATAAAATTTGAGAGAATGAAGCTACTACAATTGATCGGTTTTCTATCTTGGCTGTTGTTTGTAATGGTGATTATATGTTGGATTAAGCATAGCAATGATATATATAGGAAGGGACTACTTTTTTTACCATTAGGACATATTGATATTATGCATAATCAAATGGTTAAATATGTAATGGTCTATGTTGTTCTTGATCTCATATTATATTTCATATCTAGTGGTTCTATTTCTATCTTTTGTCCATATCAATTTGCAAGAAATGTTGGCAATAAGCCATCTATGGAATTAGACACAACATATTGCCCAATGTTGTAGGTTTAAATGTACTGAGGACATATGTGCCAGATAGTCCATCATAAGAAATACTATTAAAGGAACTTTGTAGGAATTGCAATGAAGACACATTCAGCAATAGGCCCATACTAATAAGGACACATTTGTAAGCTATTGAACATATTAACTTCCAAAATTTGGTTTTGATAGTTATTAAGTGATTTACCTCCAATCAAAGAGGGGGAGAATCTTTTATGTCTACTAAAGGAGAAGGTTCCTAATTGTTTTAAGAATATCAACATCTACATTCACATAAGATAATTGGATTATAACGAACAAACACGTTGACCCTTCAATATTATCATTTTGTTCCAAGTGAAAATAAAAGCCATTAACACTGTCATGGTCTCATTGAGATGCTCATGTCATAGCAAAGACATTTAAATAACTTAACTTGTTGAAAATTAAATCGCACCCATTTTTAGTCCTCAAATAATTGTGGTTCTCAAATTATAGATTTAACCATTTATCTATGGTATAAAGTTAGCGCTAGTGATTCATGTAACAAAAAAAAAAAAAATGAAAGATGCAAATTTAAGTATCATTGTTATGCATAATACAAAATACATATTTAAGTATTCAATTGTACTTGCTATCCATATAACCTATGCTTCCTTAAAGTATATAAAGTAATCCCTTTACATTAGTATTAGTGCTACACATATTACACAACACAAATACTATTATAAAAAATAAACAAGATTAGAAAAATGATGCTCTATAGCTTCATTTTTTGACATTTCCTAGTTTTCATCTCATTCAAGCTTTTCAACTCTTCCCCCTCCCTTCACCTTATCGTTTCTAGTATATGTTCAAGTCTACAAATCCATTCTAACACCTTACTACCAAACTTTATGCCATAGTTGTAAGTTTGTAGATCTATCCACTTCAAAGAAGTGTAACCTTCTGAACTCTACAAAATCAATATGTAGTTATCAATAACCATGAATGAAAAAATATATGCAATAAAGGAATCAACACAAGTACATAGCAAATATTTAGGACATCTCCTTGAATTTAATTTGTTGACTATGACGATATAATTATTGATTGCTCCCTATAATAGCAGGTTGTATTCTTTACCCTTGAAGAACAAGAATTGTTTGACTCCAGCTTTCTAGAAAGGAATAGAATAAATCATCCTACAACATTTCAACTAATCTAGCAAATGAACATATAAAAACATGATGACCTAAGTGATTACAAAAAGTAGAAAATAAAGAAAGAAACAAGAAATAATAGATTTATCGAAGACATTCAATTGCATAATCACTAATGTGCATTGGAGCTAAGTTATCATAAGGACTTACCGTAGGGGTGAGATGGCTCCTTCGAGATATTGAAGAAGAGGCAATGAAGGTTGGGATACAAGTAGCTTCATAAAGCTATTATGTAGATATAACACCGATGAGCACAATATGACTTGGTATTTGCTTGATATGACTCATAAGCAAAGAGATAAAGTCTTATTGCCACTAACCTTGAGCTATTAGTAAGACTAGATAAGAGTGAGAAAATGTAACTTAGAGAGGGTTTCTCACAAGAATAGGAAAGGAATATTCATTGATGATAATAGTAAGACTAATTTCGGTTATAGGAAAAAAGGTGACTATTTATAATAAATTCCTATGTTAACAAAAGCATAAAGGGAAATTACTAAAAGGTTATTACTAAAATAGATACCTATTGTATATTTAAAATGGTAAATAAGAAAAACAAAGCAAAAGAAATGCATCATAATTTCAAAAAAAGTTAAGATAGGTGGTGTATTGCTATTAGATTTGAACTTTTGAGTAGAGGGGTACTTAGGCTGAGCTGTCTGGCAAAGCAGTCTGAGCCAAGCTATTTGGTAGAACTGATAGGTTGGTCGATCAATTTAGAATGTTTTTCCTAAAGGAGGTTGGCTTGGTCTGTAGTTGGAGTTTGGCATTCTAAAGGTCGATTGCATGAGTTGGTATTCATAATTCAGTATCAATGTTCTCGTAAGAGCAGAGTAGAGTATGGCTGAATTGGTTATATAAGGAGTTCATATGTGGACCTCTTAAAAAGGAGAGATTATCTTGAGTTAGCAATGAAGATAGTATCCTCCTTGCTAAACCTTGTAAGCCCTTAAGGTGGGCTTGGGTGAAGGGCTTAGAGGTTGATGGTCCATCAACTCCCTGGGGTTGTTGCCCTCAAATCTGCTTAGCCTCATCCTTGGGTATACGTAGCGTTAGGTCGATGAGGTTGATGGTTAGTGATACCCTACATCCCTTGGGCAATTTCAAATTGAAGGCATTGTCATTGATTCATCGAAGAACCTTGAAGGGACTATCCGATATGGGTGATAGCTTACTTGTCCTCTTAGTAGGGAATCTTTCCTTACGAGGTGGATTCAAATAAGGTCTTTGATAAGCTTTTAATTGCTTATATTTCTTGGAGTAATTTTTAATGATTTTTTCATCAATTTTGAGTTTATTTAGAGAAAATGATACTTAATTGAGTAAGATCTTGTATTCTAGGTGTTTAAATAATCTATGAAAGAAAACGAGAAAATAGAAACAAGTTTCACTCAATTTTGGGCTAAAATGAGGATGTTATGACGTTTTAAAGATTGACATGACAAATGGACATAGCTATATTGTTTCTAGTGATGAAATTGAGCAAATTTGATGCAAGATCAGAAAGTGACACGATGTCACATCCTGGCATAGCACAGGATGTACCATTACTTAGGAATACCTGTTTATATTCAATAAAAGTTCTATTTATAAAAAAAGGGTACTGCAACGAAGTTCGGCTTTACACTTATTTATACAAAAGAATACATCTGTCAAACATAACTAAACCTAAAACATAGTATTATTATTATTTATTTCATATGTACAGATCCTTCGTGGAACTAAGGTCAAAATACAATGAGGCTTCTTCAAAAGTAGCTAACTCCATCCTACAAGCTCTTAAAAGACTTTTCCCCAACTGATGTTGATGCCCAATTAATTCTCTTCATAACCTGAGAATACACAAGTATCCCCTTAGCTCTCTATGAGTTAAGTGAGATTAGATAAAACAAAGTATAGAACAAGAATAATATACATTCACAACGATCAATACTATAGGACATTCAATTTCATAACCCAAGTTATCAATACAAACTATCTATGTAGGAAATTCATACCATGCTTATGTACGTGACATGCATCGACACCAATATCCTATACTTTTCCAATTCCTCATCCGGTTGGTTGACATACCTAGACATTTGGATACAACATCTTGGAACCTAAGGTAATAAGGAGCTACTTAGTAGTAAGACCCCTAACAAAAGCCACCTACTATGTTTTGAAAATCCAATACATAGTCAGCCTAGCTGAAACCATACATTGTGGTCAGAATAAGCTGAGCAATGCAATTTTATATTCTCAAAACCCAACTTAGCAGTGTTCAAGCTTTTAGAAACTTGACTCGTAGGGCCTTTTGTGCCATGCCATGAATGCAATAAACTGTACAATAACCTAGTATTAGGCATGAATCTCATGTTACACATCATAAACAATTTAACTATCTCAACTTTAGCTTTGTATTTAAACTTTATAATATATTCCTTCACATAGGGTTCCCTTGAGCAAACACCCTGAAAGATAGTTCAGTTTCTAAGTTTTCCAAGTAGTAATATGCATTAACAAATTAGTCATACATGAGGAAATATTTTACTCAATCAACACACATTCAACAGAATCATGTATCCAATTCATCTAGCACAACATTACAATTTATGGCGCAATTAACTCTAGGTCACGTAGACATAGGTCTATTTACACAAAAATAGAAAGACCTATTTGCTTGGACTTAATAGCAGTATGACCTTATGCCTCAACATGTGGATCGTCTTTGCCTCTTCACTTAAAAAATTTTATATGCAAGAATCAGGGTCGACTCGCATCTTACATTTAATAATGTTGACCATTGACTCATATATTTTGTTGATATTTTCATTCTTACCTTTTGAACATTCATAATCTTATTATTTTCATATTTTTATTATTATTTCTTTAGAATGTAAAAACCTTGATACTTTTATGATCATTGTTTCAAATAGTATTCAAATATGCTAAAATAAGTTTTCTATGTCATAACATAGCATAAACGTTATATTTATAAGGTTTCTATGAACCTACAACTGTGAGATATATCACTTCAATAATCACATTTTAGCTCCTAAGGTTCCATAAATTGTAAGAGTACCATGAAAACTTGTAGTTTCTTTAGTGGAAGGTTAACAACAGTTCAACTACAGTTATGATATATTAATTTAATAGATCACTTCACCGTTACTTTACTATTTCATATTATAGTGTTGACAAATAATAGCATATATTTAAAACTTTGATCTCTCTCTCTCTTTTTAATTAACATTATGATTATAAAATGTGGATAAAAATATATTCCCAACTAAAGTTCTATGATTTTTTATATCCTTAGGCATTTGTAAATAAATTTATGCTATCTATGGTATAGAATAATCTATTATTTGAATATTTGTAATTATCCTCCACTCCTTTGAATTTTGTTGATTAACAATTTGAATCTTACTTGGCTTTATAACCATAGTGGGATGTAAAACATGTGCAACTAGTTGATAACAAGTTCTTAATAAAAAATTTAGTAAACCATAAATATCAAAACTTTAAAAAGAAAAATAATAGTAAAGACACTTACCTATGCTGGGACGTTGGCTACCAAAGGAATGGATGATGACTTTTTATGATGAAACTTGATAAGATCCTTTTTATAAATATTTGTTGACGTAGTGACTTCCTGGAGAGATTCCGAACTTCACAAATGGAAAGTCACCCTCCCAAATATATATTTTATTTGTGGCGGTAGAATGTGCTTGATCAGTACGTAACTTAAGGCGGTCCAAGTATTCTTTTGTGATTAAGTTTAAAAGTGCGGTGACAAAACCTCATAAGGAATTACTTAAATTGCGGCTATGAGGAATAATTATTCTGACAAGGTCCAATTTTACGTGACTTTTCAAGTATCCTTTTCTCTTGATTTATTATTCATAAAAAGAATAATAATATACTTTAAATACATCTAATCCCAATCCTTTTTACTTTTATGTAAATTAAAATTTTACCTAGTAAACTTTAATTTATAAATAATATGGTTGCATCTTAACTCATTTTCATGATATGACTTTACATAATTATTTCTTATAACTTTTCTAACTTTATTATAAAATTTAAATTAAAATGGATAACGTTATCCGACATCCTAAATGTAGAGGCTCAAAATATAGGGGTATTACATACGGCCATGTCCTCGATCTTATCGTTCCTAGACTTGATCAAGGTCAAAAAAAGTTATGATGCTCCAAGAGTGACATGATCAAGTGATATGGTTGTGTCACTAGTTATTATACACTAATTTTGTATCTCCTATTCAAGGCTTATTTTAGGACCTTTTTGTTGAAAATTAGAGATAACTTTTAAGAGACTTTAAGGGCTTTATATTCAAGAGAGTAAGGAGCTTCAAGAATTCAAGGTTCAAGACTTTTACATTGCTTTCAAGATCAACTTTTCTACTCTTCTTTTAGTTCTTTTTAAAGATTCCTACTTTATCATGAATAGTGAGTAGATCTTTTGCATTTAAGTTTTATGGAACCTAGATTTACTAAGTGACATTGATTTTTCTCAAATCTAATGAATATCTTTAGTTTTCTTGATTCAATTATGAGTGCTTAAGTTCTTCAAATTCATATTTCTATAGATATTGGTCTAAATTTTGATATTATACATGAAAATTAAAATATTTCTTATATGATCAAATCTTGGTATAATTGATGAAGATTATTACAAGTTTAGAGATAAATTGAAAATTGATTAAACTAGTTAGAGAATTTCTTATGCTTTGATGGGATCTTTGATTATGCTATTAAAAGAGATTATAATTGGTGATCTAAAAATTATGGTTAATAAACTTGAGAAAATTATTAAATTTAATAGAGAATTCACTTGATCAAGAAAATTAAGGATTGAGTTAAATAATCTTCATTAAAGTTGTATGTGTAATTCTAGGGAAAGCAAGATCTAGGGACGATATTGAATCTTGAATTAATTTCCAATTTAATTGCTTTCTTATTAATTTATTGAATTGAGTTTTAGTTAACCTTTAGATTAGTTGTTAGCAATAATTTAGATTAAATTCTTTAAGTTCTTGAATTAAAGTTTATCAATTAGATAATAAGGAGATAGTTAGTATTAGTACTTAAAGTTCATATAGGACAACATTTGTTTTTTAAACTCTATTACTAAAACACTAGGTTTGCTTACCTTACATTAGTCTTTGAGCCTATATATGATGCTCTTCTAACCTCAATTGCGCTGTTCTTATTGTCGGGCAACTATTATGGCTAGTTGCTTGGCAACCTTCTTATATAACCTGTAGAACACTTTGGTGCATTGCAATCCAAATTGACTCTTTATGCTTGTGGTCAAGTTCATGATCATATCTAGTGATATGTTTAGGTTTAGCCCATAGACGACCTTGAAGGGTAATCTTCTTAATTGAGATATGGGTAGAGTGATCGTGGGCAAACTTAATGATGGGCATGCATAAATCCTAGTCATGTAGATTCTTCTCAACAATAACTTGTAATAGATTTCCAACCATGCTATTCAAAACTTCGATCTCCCCATCTGTTTGAGGGTAGCAGGAGATACTAAATACTAACTTGGTGTTGAGCTTCTTTCACAATTTCACTAAAGGAAGCTTGTAAACTTAATATCCTGATTGAAACAATAGTTCTTAGGACTCCATGAAGTCGCATGATTTCTTGTAAAGTATGTTAGCAACATATAAAGCATCATCAGTTTTATGGCAAGGAATGAAGTTGCTCATTTTAGTGAACTGGTTGACCACCACCATGATAAAGTTATGTTTTCAAGTGACTCGGGGTAGTTCAAGCATGAAATCTATGGTTGTTTGGGTACAGGTGAGGGCATGTATCTTCCCTAAGGTTCTTTTCATCCTTTCGATCATTTGCACACCTTACACCATTCTATAATCTTGTGCATGTCCTTCATCATCTGTGGCCAATAGAAATGTTCGTTCAATAATTCATGCATCTTCTTTTCCTAAAATGGCTAGCTAGATCTCCTATACTAGCTTCTTGAACTAATAGTTCCCTTATTGAGTTGTACGATACATGTACACATCCACTTTTCATCATATACCATTGGCTTAGGTAGAATCCATCTACAACAACTCCAAAATTACATTTTACAACTATGGGTCTGTAGTAAGGATCTTGTTCATATTGGTTGGGAAGGGTACTAAAGCTAAGTATCTGAGCTTACAAAGTTATGATAAGTACATGTCTTTGTGATAATGTATCCATCATAGTATTAGAACTTTCTTTCTTATACTTAATTACATAGAAGAAAGTTTCTAAAAACTCTACCTACTTGGCATGACATTAAGAGAACTTTTGCTGACCTTGCAAGTGTTCGAGAGATTCATGGTCGGTATAGATGTTGAATTCTCAATGGTAATAAATATTTAAAGAGCTCAGATAAGGGTAGAGTATTCCTTGTCAGACATTGAATAGTTTAGAGCAATACCATTAAGCTTCTCATTCAAGTATGCAACAGGTCAACGTTCTTGCATAAGCATGATGCCAATACTTACTCCAAATGCATCACATTCTAACTCGGAGACCTTATCAAAGTCAGGTAATACTAGTACAAAGGTAGAAGTCAACTTGGATTTTATTTCTTCAAAACTCTTCTAAGCATTCTCTAGCTACTTAAATTCAACGTTCCTCTTAGTCAATTCGAATTATGGTGCAGCTATAAAGTTAAGGTTCTAAATGACTCATCGATAGAACGAGGCTAGACCATAGAAGCTCCTTATGTCAATTGTACAGGTTAGTGTAAGCCAATCAAGGATAGCTCTTACTTTCTCATTGTCTACTCAAATACCTCTGTTAAACACAACATACTTAAGAAATAGAACTTCATTCTAACAAAAGATGCATTTCCTCAAGTTACTAAACAAATGTTCAGGTTAGGGAATTTCAAACACAGCTTATAAGTGCTTGATGTGAGAAGAGAGGTAGACAATATATACTAGGATATCATCAAAATAAACAACAATACATTTATCAATAAACATTTTTAATACATAGTTCATGAGACGCATAAAAGTGCTTAGTTCATTCATAAGCTCGAATAGCATCACTAGCCATTCAAAAATATCATCTTTTGTTTTGAAGGCTGTCTTCCATTCATTGTCAAGTATCATTCTAATCAGGTGATAACCTCTCTTCAAATCAACCTTAAAAAATATTCACTCACCATAAAGTTTGTTAATCTTTTCATTATGTTTTGATGACAAAAGATGATAAAAAGAAAAGGATGATATTGAGATGTTTTATATAGTATCATGTTTACCTTGATTGAATATTGCTATATGTGTTTATCAAGTTTCTCAAGTGTATTAAACAAAGTCTTTTAAGATTTATCAGAATATCAGTCAAATGACTAATAAGAAGGTGTGAGAACTAGAAACAAGGAATATGCTTAAGATATAAGAGTCACCTATTTAAACTTAAAGAAGACACAACTTCATTTACTGAATATATTTAGGAAATATGTTCAATATGTTCCACTAAGTAAGATTAAAATCCATGGGGGTAAAATCAAACTTCTCTTATTATAAAATTTGTCAAAGATTGGAAACTTTAGTAATTTATTTTTAAGGAGATTTCAATCAAGCCATTAGGGATTAAAACATTCATATATTGATAGCAAAGTTTACCTTATGTATATGTTTGAACTACTCAAAGAAAGGAAAGGAAATCTCTCCTCTTTTGTAGCACATGTATAATGGAAAGGATCTCATAAATATGGAAGGTCAACAAACAGATAATTCACAAAGTATTTTTGCAAAGTAAAAGCTTGTAATAATTTCTTTAAGGACTTGCCTTAAATTAAGCTTCCAGCTATTGCAAATTCAAGTATATAAAGGAGGCAAGAACTTCATAGATGGAGACATGAAAATGATGCAAAAAATTGCCATCATTCTATAGTGTTGCAAACATTCAAATTTTGAGAATAGAAGATTAATCAAAAGCTTACATCCTTTTCTTTATACTAGTTCTTATCTATCAAGGAACAGTTTCTTTTATTTTCCTCATTGCTTTTTGTAATATTGATATAAGTATTGTTTTAGAGAGATTTTTAACCTCTATAGTTCGAAGTGTTAGCTTAAGAGTAAGGCTAAGTGAGTTAGAGTAGAGAATATTATTTGTAACCTCTTTAAGTATTGGATGTTGTGGATAGTGGAATGACTCCAAAAGGTGAACCAGGTCCCTAATAGTGAGGCCGGAAGAGTGTAGTAGGCACAAGGCCAAAGCACTATAATTCATTTGTTTATTTTTATCTCTCATCTCTTTACTTTCGTGCACTTTATTTATATTTGTTTATTCATTTATCTTCTAGCTGATAAATTAAGTAATCAAGGGGATAAGTTTTATTTAAGTATCACATTTCTTTAAAATTTGATTTATAACCAAATCACCTTCCCCTCTTGGTTATGTAATTAGGACCTACAAAGTTTGTCTAACAAGTTATTTAGTCAAGGTATTGGGTACCTATACTTAACAGTTATCTTATTGATAGCTCGGCTATAAATATACATATGCCAGGAGCCATCCTTCTTTGGTACTAAGATAGTTAGCACAATACAAGAGCTCATCCTTTCGCTGACATATCTTTAGTCGATCAACTCATCAACTTAATTTTTGAGCTTAACTACTTGCTTAGGATTAAGCCTATTAGCAGGTCGATTTAGTAAAGCTACTTTAGGTTAGAGATTAATGCAGTGATTGATGCCTTTCATGGATGGTAACCCTTTGCGTAGCTCATTGGGAAATAGTTTGGCATATTCTCAAAGCAAGTCTTATACGTCAACTGGCAATGTTTCGAACCCTTTCAACTTAGGTCGTTTCCTTATTAATAAGAAGATCCATTCCTCTAATTGGATTGCCTTAGAGAATCTTGCTCGTGAAATCACTAAGGACTTCTTTTATTAGGATCTTGATATCTTGACTTACGATTCTAAAACTTCTTTAGTGCTCATTGAGGCTAGTACTACCATCTTGCCATCCTTCTAGAACATTTAGGTATTATAGTATTTGTCATAGAACACATTCAGGATCAGCTAAGAAGTAGGTGCAATGTGTATAAAGGCAGGACATTACATATCACCTCTTCCTTATATCAATCCCCTATGGAAATAGGCACCTTAACCTATTTGATTGTAAACACATTGCCCCTTATAGTCTTAGAACTATTTTTAGAAAAGAGAAAAATGGTCCTAATTTAGAAAAATACAAAAAAGAAGAAAATATAAAATTACAAAAAATTAGAGAATAAAAAAAAATATGAAAATTTAGAAAAAGCATGGAAAATAGAAATTCTAGAAAATTACAAAAATAGATAATTTCATAAAAATACAAAAAATAAGAAAAATATAATTTTTAGGAGAATAGATCTTTTTTAGGAAAATAGAAATTTCTTACTTTTAAAATAGATTCAAGAAAATATTTTTTTTAGAAAAGTAAGGATTTAGAGTTGTGTTAGGGTTATTGGGTGTGGTTTAGTTAATTTTCTAATTAGGTTATAGGTAGTCACATAGCTTAAGTAAATTTGTTTGTAAACGAATAAAGGTACGGGCGAAATGGCCTAATGGATAAGTCTTAGGTCTTGCAATTGGAGATGATATAAAGATCCTAGGTTTGATTCATGTATAAGGTGCTTCTCACTTTTTGTTTTTTGGCTAGGAAAGGGATATGTGTTAGTTTATTTTTAGTTAATGATGTCCACTTTCTTCTATTTTCCATTCTCTTCTTAAGCATTTCTCGCACTTTCCTTCTCAAACAACTCACTTCAAGAGCATTTTTGGTCCATTTTTCTTTGTGATTTCACCAAATTAAGAGTGAAATCACAAAGCACGCATGGGATGCTATCTATTGGCACTAATAATATGTTTGGATTCAACCATTTGGAGGGTTAAATTAGCTTTGAAAATCGAAAAAAAGCTTAAGTGCAAGGATTTTTCTCTTATTCTAATCTTGCTTGATTCAAGCTACTCATTAAGAATCAAAGGTTCCATTCAATTGTTTTGACAACAACAAATATCAAGGATGTGGTTTTGGCAAAAAAATAACATGAATTCGTACCCTAAATCAAAAATCAAATCCTAATCATCTTCCCTCATTTAATCTTCAATTAATGGGATTTTATCACTTTCCATCCTAATTCAAACTTCGATTAGTATAGAAGGACACCAAAACACCCTTGCCATCATCAATTCTTGTCCTTGTGCTCACAAAACACATTCATGGCACTCTCTCTCGCTTTAGTGTGACTTCACTCTCTCTCTCTTTAAGATTGAGAGCTCCTTAGTCCTTTTCAAGACAAGCCACTACCATAACTAGAATCCTTAAGCCCTTAACTCCATATTGATACCATTCTTAATGTTTACTGTGCCCCTTAGTTGCTTTAGTCAACACTTAGGGTTTGAAACCTTAACTACTACCACTACCTCTCACAAAACTACCCTCATGGCTACCTTCAATGCAAACTAACACCACAACTGTGCTTATTGCATCCTAAAAGCCTAAAACCAACTACCCTTATACACCTAACAACCACTATGCAAGTCGACCATCATTACCACTCATGACTAGTATTTAAAAGACTACCAAATGGCTAACAAATTTGGTGGCACTTCTCTTAAACCATCATTCCCCAAAACAAAATACGTAAAACCACTTCCAAAACCTTGAAAATCACCCTGAAACACCCTATATTGCGCTTCTTGGAGGCCTCTTTCCCTCTCTCATAGTTATAGATGCGTAACATGTGAGACCCAACCCAATTACGCAAGTTGACCCGTGAGATTCTCCTTTGTAGGTTCTTTTTCCTTTGTTTTGAATTTTTTTTGTAAATATTTTTTTTTCTTTAGTGTTTCATTGTAATTAAAAAATAAAAAGAGAATCCGAAAAAAAAGAGAAAAAAAGAAGAGAAAGAGAGAAGGGAAGGCCTAGTGTGGTTTTATTTATTTGTTTTTATGCTTTAGTTAAAAAATAAAATAAATAGAGTAAAATGATATATAAAAGAAAATGGGTTTATCACCTAAAAGTTTTACCTTCCAAAAAGAAAAATAAATAAACCCTTTTTAAAGTTAGGCTTACCTTAGAATATTTTCCAAGAAAATATGGCCGTTAAAAGTACAACCCTATAGAATTTTTCTTAAATAAAAATGAATCAATAAAAAACATAGATTTGGCTGTTTTCTAAATTTAAAAGAAATTCAAACACTTAAGATTTTTCGAATCAAACTATGGGAAGTCTGATCCTTATTAAAGGGTACGCAGATATCTAAAGGTGACTTAAAATAGGGAAAATTTTTTATTTTTCCTTTTGTAAATAAATTTTGTTTATTATTTTTCTTCTTTTTTTTTTATGTAAATGGAATTAGTTTTATCGATTAGTAAATTTATAATTATTCTTTCATGCTAAAAGTGGTATTTTAGAAAAATGAGTTTAAATTTAGATGGTTAAGGTGGTACTTATTTAGAGTTTAATAGGTTAGCCTCTAAGTCCAAAACATTTGGTTTTCAAAAACCATTTTAAAAATTGGTTTTTCTAGTAGATTAGTAATTATGTTAAAATTGATTTACCTAATTGATTTAACTTAATCCATTTTTTCCCTAACCTCAGTTTAATGGCAACTCCAAACATTTCAAAATAAAAAACTAAGTTTTTCTTAATTGTCAGTCGATGGTTTATATTGAATAGGTACATGGTTCAATATAAATTAGATTAGGATAAATAAATGGAAAAAAAAAAAATTTCAGGCTCAATAGCTTAGCGTTTTCGTTAGAGATGTTAAGAGGGCTAGCCACTTAAAAACTTTTCAAAATTAAATTTGCCTTTCATAATGCCCATGTTATTTGTTTATTGTTATAATTCATTTCATGTAAATATACTTTGTTTTAATTACTATATTCATTTTTCTTGCAACAAACTTAGGATATTAAGAGGAATGATTACATCAAGGATACATGATAGATACGGTTAGACCTAAGCCATCTTAAAACCTTAAGAGAGGGGCAATTGTATATGTTTTAGGTGTAATAGGATAATCACTGCTCGAGATTGATTAGACTACCCTACTTAAACTTCGATGTGACTAAAGAACTGTTTCTTTGAAAACGTATGAGGTCACATAGCTTAAAGACCTTTAGAACCTACTCAAATTACATACACTTAAACCATGAGTTAATACACTACTCCTAGAAGTTGCAACCCCACTAATGTTTGAGTGTCTTTGAAATGTGATAAATATTTATACCTATTCTTTTATAAACAGTGAATCAATCAATAGGGTTATAACTTAAGGTATAATGTATTAAACCAAATGGTTCTAACATTTGCATGCTTTTACGTACATTCTTTTGTTTCATTGATAAATGATTCTTATCCATGAATTGTATAAGCCTATGGATAATGGTATGTGACTAAGTGAACAATTAGAGAACTGATAGGCTATTGGACCTCTCTAGGATTTGTGAATAGCTACTAGAAGTTGAAATTGTCTATCTAAAAGAGAAGTTTAAATGCTCTGAAACTTACAACCTAGCCTTAAAAGCCTTTCTTAGACAAGTCAATGGAGAAACCCATGAAATGTTGGAAGACCTTAGAACTTGTTTGTGAGATTAAGTTTAGGGTTTTTCAATTTATGCCTAATGGGACTAGAATAAATGTTAAGTTTCATTAAATAAAAATCAAGAGTAAATGTTAGGCTCTTTATCTTTGTTTTTCTATATTCCAAATTTTCAAGATAATAAAAGTTCCCTTTAGTGTAACATTATTCATTCTTTAGTATTCTCCTTTTGTAAATAGTCCTTCAATAGCTCTCATCTAGCCATTGCTCTCTCTTACTTAAGGAAATACAAATAAATTCCATAGACTTGTAAATAGAACCCTAAAATCACCATCCTTATTCGTATTGAGATTTCTTGGTTTTTGTAAAATAAAGCCCTATCTTTCTCTCTCACAAAAAAAAAGTGAAAAATAAAAAAAAGAGAAAAAAGAAAAGAAAAGTTACTAAGGATTACAAGTTCTTATGGGCTTGACTCCAACCGAAAACTCTTGGCTTGTTAAGGCAACCAACCTAAACATAAACCCCTTGGCCTGTTAAGAGCTAACCTAAACACAAATCCCTTAGCCTACTAAAGCAACCAACCCAAATAAAAACTCCTCGATGTGCTAAGGTAGCTAATCCAAACATAACCCTTCAGCCCTTTAAGGTATCTAACTACAAACCTCGACCTATTAAGATAGTCGAACCAACCTAAAGCCTTTAGTCCATTGAGAAAACCAAACCCAACCATAAACCAAGTCAAGACACAAAGTCAAATACAATCCTAATCTTGAACTCAAATCAATCGAAAAGTATCATTTCAGGTAGGGGAAAATTTCGAGAAACTAAAGGGGTAAAGTCAATCACTACCTTAGGACAAATCAATATAGATTCCACCCAAAGGAATTAGTAATTTACTTCTAAAAGGTTTAGGATGAAAAGATGCAAAATATATTCCATACACTATCCCTTAAACACTTTGAGAGTTGAAAGATGTTAGGGTAAGGATACCTTAGATTCTTTCCTCAAAGGAGGTCCTTTTTGAATTTGATACGTAAACTAAAATGAAGTTAGGAATTCATTTTCAAATCCTAAGTATAGCTATCCTTTGCTAGCCCCTTTGAACCAACTTGAAGTATTTACAAATTTAAACCCTTTCAAGAACTACCCTATATTGGGGTAATTTAGAAGTTAGGGCCATTGATTAGTAGAGAAGGAAAAAATTAGTTTATGCATGCTTCAGTAATATTAATTAAAGGACAATTTTAGTTTTTGATAAGTTATTTTCTTTGAATTAAAGAAGATCTAACTCCTTTTCAAAGACCTCAAGCTTACACATATCTCACCCAAGCCCATACACTTAGAATTTTTGTATTTAAGGCTTTGAATCTCTCCAACATAAAGCCTCAGTAACAAAGATAATCACTTTTTGTGCCAAAGAAAAGAGAGAAGAGTAAGGAATAATGGGGCCAAGTAACAAACAAGGAAAAAAGAGAAAAGAAGAAGAAAAAAAAAAGAGAAAGACTTGAAAATTAGGCTTATATGTACAAGAAAACCCCAACCAAAGGAGGCTTAGAAGATGCAAGGCCTTGAATCACATGCCCATTCTATATACATAAACCCTTCCTATCCATCCTAAATCACAAACACAAAACCCCCTTACCCATCACAAACACAAGGCCTTCCTACCCTCAATACCACCTACTCTTAATAAAAGTTCTTCTAATCATAAAGAATAATTTATCCTAAATAAAAATTGTTTTTTTAAAACTAAGGCAAGCACACTTCTAGTTTCTTCCTAAAGGTTCTTGACTTGTGCACTTAGGTTGAACAAGTAAGTCTTTCAAAATAGACCTTCTCATTAATCCCTCTTGAAAACATTTGACCAAAAGCCTAAATTTATAATGCCGAGTTGAAAAAGATCTAATAGATTGATCAAGTCATATCACTTGCAAACTAGACTATAATTTGTAGAGTAGTAATCAAGAGTGTAATCTAGACCAAAAGTGTACAAAGAAGTCCTCTTCAACTAGACTAATCATGAGTTACCTTTTCCCTAGGAAAGGAATGTTTAAAATCACAAAGCCCCACCAAGAAGCTTAGCATCAGGGTTAGGAGACATTTTCAAAGACTAAGAAGAATATGAGGTGCTTTGTAGTGTTACCAAGGAAGGGGATTGTTATAACATTTTCTTCTTTAGTAACAATTTATACCTATTAGCAAACTTACAAGAAAGAAAGAAAAATATAAAAGAAGAAAAAAAAGAAGAGAGAGAAAGTAAAGGCTTGTTATAAGTTTTATTATCCATTTTCATATCATCTTAGGTAGCCAATCTTTCAATTTATGTCACCTACTTCCTTTTCATTGTGGTCATACCTTTTAAGTTGACCATAATAGTCTACGTCTTTCTCCTTGATGTAGTTTTTAATGTCCATTAACTCTTCTTCTTTTTTTTCAAATTAGGAGACCTTATCTCTAATGCCTTTTTTATAATAAATGGTTTTTACCAAATTCTTCATTTGTAAATTTTTTAAGTCGAGAGTGTTGATAGTCAAATTTCCATCACTTGCCTACTCGGCTGCCTACATGTTGAGAGACTCTATTCCCAGCCATACTAAGTAACATCAATATGACTAGTAACTTGACTCTCAGCTAATGCCAAGTAACATAGACCAGCATTTGATTTAAATTGAGTAAAGTGGCATGAACAATTATCACTTGACATAGTTATATTACATAACTACCTACATTCCCGACATTTCTAGAATGTGTTTGATCAAGAGGCCTCTACATGTCTCGTTAATCATTCCAATAATTGCTACTTCAAAGATATCATTCGCCTATGAAAATGAGCAAGAAACACTATAAGAGACATTTGATAACTCTTTACCATTCACTTAACTTCCCTTACTCTCATTCACTAACTTAGGCATCAAAGTGGTTATACTGGACTGGCTCCGATACTAAGAGCTTTTCCTTTCTTTGTAGGATAATTCCGATTACCAAAATCTACCAGGCACAACCTTTTTTTTTTTTTAACACACCCACATGGCAAAAACGAGAATGACTAAGAGTATAGGTGTTGGTACTTCCTCCTAAAGTAAGCATGTTTACAAATAATGCTTGGCTAAGTTGGAGCAACTTTATCTTGACTTAGCCAAAGAAAACCAAGAATTAAACAAAAAACATGAAGAGATCCTTAATCTCCTTCATAAGAGTGTTTACCCAAATCAAAACAAGGAGCATGGTAATAATGACGTCAAGAATAGTGGTGATTCAATCTATTTACCTGAGTTGTCAAAAAGGCAAGCTAAGGTTACTATGAAACCTTCTACTCTTGCTCTTAAGAAAATTGACAAGGGTAAACAACCGTAGTAGGTGCATCATGTTAGGCCCTCCCATATTGGAACCCTTGTTGCAATGAGTAAGCAGTTTTAGATCAAGAAGAGCTCCTTCATCCACAAGATTTTCGAGGAAGTGATACTACAACACATTAAGCTGCTACAGTTTGAAACTTACGATGAGATGAAAGATCCTAAAGATCATTTGGAGTACTACCGTACGTTAGCCAAGTTGTACGGTTTGAGTGATACAGTGACTTATCAAGCTTTTCCCTTAACCTTGAGTAATGTAGCTAATGCATGGTTTAAACATTTGAAAATAAACACCATTTCCTATTTCGAAGAACTAGCATAAGTGTTTCTTCAACACTTCCTTGCAAGTAAGCTTCCTATTAAGGATTCTTCAATCCTTGATACAATCAAACAAAGATTAGATGAGTCAATTAGAGATTACTTGGCTAGGTTTATGATTGAGATGGTCTAAATCCCAAAATTAGACATGTGTTTGGCCCTTAACGCTGTAATTGATGGAGTTAAGCCCTATGGAGACTTTTTCAACTCTTTTACAAAGAAAGAATAAGTTGAGAACTTTTGCTGAGTTCAAGGCTAAGGCTACCTCATACATTTGAGAAGAAGATAAAATAAAGGCTCGGTGAGAAGCCGATTAAAGTAGAGGAGATAGGAAAAATGGCAAGAGGAGAGGTGCAAAAGATAGACTTGGGAAAGATGATGATCAAAGTTTGGATGCTAAGAGAAAGAGACTAAGGATTCTAACATATTTGTCCTATATACATGTCAATCATCTAATTTTGGACATATTGATGGAGGCACATAGGTAGAGAGGCATTTTGCAATGGTCAGAAAGAATGAGAGGAAATCTCTCAAGGAGAAATTCTAATAAGTATTGTAATTTCCATTACAACAAAGGCCATAATATAGACGAATGCATCCAACTCAAGAACGCAATTGAAGATGCAATTCAATGTAGGCATTTGTGCAAGTTCCTAGTGCATGATGTTGAGAATATTGAGAGATTACCTTAGAGGAGACGTGAGGAACAAGAGAATGAAACTCAGTTAGCTATTGCTGGGAGAGATGCAAGGGATGGGAGTTCCAATATAGCACCCAATAGGGTAATTAACACTATTGTTGGTAAACCTGCTATAGGCTAGTTAAGCTTTTTAATTTTGACTAATGTTGAAAATTATGTTTGAACATCCAAGCTAAGAAGGTCAAGATTGACAATACAATCTCTTTTATAGAGGAAGACTTTGAGTGCATCTAGAGGCCGCATGATGATGCACTTGTTATTAGTATGAGAGTTGCTAACTTCGAGGTCAAGAAAATTCTTATTGATACTGGAAGTTTTGCAAACATCATTTTCCTGCATGCTTTTGACCAGATGAGACCAAAGATCAAAGCACAACTAAGATCTTATAAATATGATTTGTATGCCTTCAACAATCAACCCATTCATGTAATTGGAGTGATCTTTCTACTAATTCAGATTGGAGATGGTGAGAATGTCACAAAAGATAAAGTCGACTTCCTCATCGTCAAATATTAGTCCCCATACAACATGATCATGGGACGGCCATGTCAACATTTATTCGACATCATCCCTTCCACTATACATCTTAAAGCCAAATCCTTACTCCTATTGGAGTTGGCATATATAAAGAGGATCAACAGTTGGTAAGATCTTTGTACATGAAGGCCTTATGACAAGATGAGGAATTTCAAGTAGAAACCTATTCGGAAGAAAAGTTAGTCAGCATAGAAAGTGCAAAGAATGATACAAAGGAGATCTCTTTGGGAGATGACCTTAGGAAAACAACAAATATAGGTTATTAGCAGACATTCGTAAAAGTTTGATCAACTTGTTGCAAGTCAATGCCTATGTATTTGCATGGTCTCCTTCGAACATGCAAGGTATCCCTATAGACGTTATGGTACACAAGTTATAGATTGATCTAAGCATGAAGGTGATCTAATGAAAGAAAAGACATTTTGCCCCCAAGAGACAAGCAACCATAGAAGAAGAGATCTAAAAGATATTAAAGGTAGGATTTATTTGGGAAGAGCCTTATTTGATTTGGCTAGCCAATTGTGTGCTAGTTAAGAAGTGTAACGGTAAGTGGCGTATGTGCATAAACTTTATGCTCCTCAATAAGGTCTGTCCCATGGGTTGTTTTCTATTGCCGAAAATCGATTAAATGGTAGATTGTACCACTGGACATGCATTACTTTCTTTTATGGATGCTTTCGTAGGTTACAACAAAATTAAGATAGACAAGGAGGAAAAATTATGTAAGTTATTTGTCACCAATTTCAAAACGTATTGTTATATGATGATGCCTTTTGGGTTAAAAAACATTGGTGCAACATACCAAAGACTTGTTACCAAGATGTTCAAACCCTAGATCCATTGAAATGTTGATGTATATGTTGACGACATGGTCATGAAAAGCATGACAAAGGATCGGCATCTCATTGATCTTGAGGAGATGTTAGTTACTCTCAAGAGATACAATATGAAGCTTAATCTATTGAAGTGCACTTTGGCACAACTTCAAGAAAGTTTTTAGGATACATAGTCACTCGACGCGGCATTGTAGTCAACTTAAGAAAGATTAAGGCGATAACAAACACGAAATCTCCTTGTATGGTTAAGGAAGTATAGGAACTCACCAGGTGAATAGCTACCCTTAATCAATTTGTGTCAAGAAGTACGGATAGGTGTACAGAATTCTTTAAAATCCTAAAAAATCTGAAAGAGTTTAAGTAGTTTGATGAAAGAAGATGCAAGGATTGCTGTTTAGCATTGTCCATTGTGCTAAAAGCATAAGGCATCAAGTTACACACCTTCAATTAAACTATGTTGCCTATCTAGTCCTTGGCCTTTTGCCCAATGGGGGTTAGATATTCTTGGACCCTTCCCGAAGTCTATAGCCTAGTGACAATTTGTCATTGTTGTTGTAGATTATTTTACAAAATGGGTAGAGGTTGAGGTTGTAGTGAGGATCACCAAATAGAAAGTAGAGGTAATTGTTTTCAACTCCATAATACTGAGATTTGGAGTTCCTTTTATAATAATTACAAATAATGGCCCACAATTTGATAGCAACAAGTTCCAAGCATTGTATGAGAAATACGATATTCACTCGAATTATATGTCTGTAGCACACCCTCAAATAAATGAATAAGTTGAAGCTATTAACAAGATCATCTTACATGGGTTAAGGAAGAAAGTTAATAAAGTTAAAGGGAGATGGGCTGATGAACTGCTAGATGTCTTATGGGGGTATAGAACCACCCACAGAACCGCAACTAGAGAATCCCCCTTCAAGTTAGCATACTACACGAAAGTAGTTTTGCCAATTGAGTTAGATTTGCCTAATCTATGAACAAAGAGTTTTGATGTGATGGTTAATCATATAGGATTAATAGCAAATTTGGACACCAATGAAGAAATTAGAGTTATTACATAAGCAAGGGTTGTGGCATACCAGCATAAAGCGATTAGGTATTATAATAAAAAGGTAAAGCATAAGGTTTTTCAAACTAGGGACTTGGTTTGTCGAAAGCTAAAAGCAACTAGTGTGCAAGAAAGTCAAGGGAAGCTTAACGCAAATTGGGAGGATCTTATCAGGGTTTGGGAAGTTGTTGGCAAGGGGGCTTATCAACTAGAAATGTTGGATGAATCAATCATCCTTCCACCATGGAATGCTAAGAATTTGAAACTTTATTTCAATTGATTGCTTGAATGATGTTCATTTCCATTTGTCTTATAAGGTGATAGCCATCTTATTTATAAGGTGATAACCTACTTGTTTATGAGACAGCTATATTTGAAGTTTTGTTTTGTTTTGTTTCTAAAACTATTTATGATTAATGAGTTAATAAGTTCAAATTGTATGGCGAATGAACTACAATAAGTTATAGCCTATCATGGTTAACAAACTTCAAAAATCAATCCTATAGCCAAGTAAAACAACTAGTTTACATCTCAAATGGCTAATGGACAATGTTTATAAATGATGCAAGAAAGGCATGTGAAATAAAACATGTTGAAAGAATTGGGCGTGTGAAATAAAACATGCTGAAAGAATTAGATGTATGAACTAAAACACATCAAGAAAAACCTAGCCTGTGAAATAAAATATGCTGAAGAATAAGAGCATGTGAAATAAAACATGCATATTAGTAGAAAAAAAAAAAACGGAAAATCATACATGTCAAGAAAACATGTTGTGTGAAATAAAATGTACTAGAAATATGAAGTTATATGGAAATTATTTTTCATTCATCATGATGTGGTTACAAATACTCGACCACTCGGCCCATAGCACTATATACAAAGAATTAAAATTACAAGAAAAGCCTACAACCTATTTTTAGAGTAAGCAAAAGCAATTTTTGGATTAAAGACTGGGGACTTCTTGAAGCATATTTGTTTTTTGGCACTTGGGGTCTTAGAATAGATGGATTTTTCTTTTCGTTCATAAGAGATTTCTTTTGATAGGCATTCATCGTCTTCCCTTAGATCCTTGACACAAGCTTTGTAATTAGCCCTCATATCAATCTCAGGGCCTGATTCTTTGCCATCATCCCCATCGTAGCTGCTGACTTTATCATCAACATTAGTGAAATCTAGGTACGAGGATCATAATTAGGGTAAAGCTCAAGGATTTCATCTCTTGCTACCAAGACCCCCTGCAAGAACTTCTTCCATAATAGTCTCTCATATTACCAACTAGGAGTGATGATATCTACTACCTCTTCAACAGAAGGACCTCTCTTTACAATCTTCTCTAACTCGGCAAAATGGCTTTGTAACCTTGTGTTATTGGTCTTTAGCTCCTTGATTTGCACCTTAAGCTTATCTTCTTCATCGTTTATTATGCAAAGAGTTCGGGTTAGACCCCAACACTCTTCTTTTTTCTTCTATAGCTTTACTTTTAAGCCTTCAACTTCCTTGTATTACTCTTCAACCTTGCCCTTAAGGCTCGAGACTTCATCAGTAGCCAATGAGTGCAAATTTCTTAGCAGCTAATTCTTCCTAGTGCTTTCTAGCCTCCAGCTCAACCCTTATTCTTACCTTCTTGATAGTAGCAACCATTTGTATGCATCCTCAATTTTCTACAACAAGACAATGTAGAATAATGAATATTCCAAATCACTTAGTAGAATACATGAAGATTATTATTGTCAATACCTTCTTCATCACTTTATTGGCCTCGTCTAGAGCTATCAAAACGTAGTTCATTATCTAAAAACGAATAAGAGTATTAGCGACTCAACAAACCAAATAGTTAAAAGGAAGTAATAGATACTTACATCATGTAGCTTGGTTGCAATATGAGCCTTATTACAATCACCGGCCTTATCGATGTCTTTCTTTACAATCACTTTGTCCTTAGGAAGAATAATACCTTCCATTAAGGCCAAAGATTTCCTCCCATCTCCCAAGCTCAAGTTGGTATGCAAGATGGTGTGGCTCCAACACAAGACAAAGTATTCGCTGACCTCCCTATTGGGGACAAATTCAGTATTGTTGATGTTGAGAGCTTTGTTATGCATGGCCTCCTTCATCCTTTCATCCAACTCTTTGGACCTTTTGCTAAGCGGTTGGCTAATAAGTTCCTTCTTAGGTATTTTATTATTAGTGCTCGACATCACCTCCATAATTATTGATGACACTTCGGTGGCTATGGTAGCTTTAGCCTCTTTCTAAGATTGAGTCTCTTAACCACCCTTTCTTGGCTTTGCAGTAATATCCTAAACTGGAAGTTCCTTAGTATGTAGGTCTTTGACTAATCTAGGCTTCTTACTCCCTTTTTGCTTCTTAACCGGTTAGGAGGTCTTCTTTTGGCCTGCCACCTGCTTCACTATACCCTCCTTTGCTACTTTCTTCATAGCAATTGGCCAAGTAGTAGTGATAGCGGTTGCGTACTTGTCAACCATTGATCTCTTAGCCTTGGCTTAAGCTAATAATTGGTAAGATTCACCTCACCAGCACATAGTAGAAATATTAATATTAATGCGAGAAAAATGAACATACTTACATTTTCCATGCCGAGTAAGGCTCAAAGGCAACAATTTTTCCCTTAAGTCATGAGAATGGCTTTCCTCTTGTTGGTATACTTAGTATGGCGGTTACTCGTTAGCATACCTTCCTTCTTGGAAAATACCGACTCTCCGCTTTCATAACGCCTTATTATCCTTTTAGCATCCTAGAAGAACATTTTGTTCTTTCTCCTTTACTGAATCTTCTTTGCCACTGCGACATCATTTGGCATCAACTCTATGTCCTTAGTATGGATTGGCTTAGTCTATTGAGTCTAGAAATCCAACTCCTCATTTGAAACTATTAATATGAATTTTTCATGCCACTTATGGATCTTAGACTCCAACCTATCCATAAACTTTCTGCCTATGCCTGATAGGGACAAAGTACCAACTATCAGGTTGCCTCCTAATTGTAAAGAAGTATTGGAATAGTTGAGGCGTGGCCTTGACTTCAACTTCTTCATAGATTATTTTTAAAGTCACTAAAAGTCGATATGTATTTGGTGAAAACATACTTGGCATGACTTGAAAATAATTGAAGAATTGCTTAATGAATGCTGAGAAAGGGAAGCACAGTATAAAATTGACATACTTTAGATAGATTTGGAGCTCGCACTCCTTCAAAAAACACACTTTTTCCTCTTCTCTTAGCCTCCTTAGAATCCATGCCTGGGAAGGTCTTGCTAATACTTGCTATATTTTGAAATAAGGACCCTATCGATGGCACTAACTGCTCCATCTGGTGAATTACGAAAGTAGACTACATTATTGTATAGATATCTAGCCATAGATCTTCTCTCCTTATCATCTAGGTAGGTATCTATTGCGAGGGAATTGATTCGAGTGAGTTTGTCCCACCGCTCCACCTCGCTATCGACCGAACCATCTGAGGAACACATCGTCCTGTTGCTTTTTTGGGGGGAAGAAGTGGCCTCAGTCTCCATTGCTTTAGAATCCAAAAGGATAAGTCGATGAATTACGTTGCGAACCATACCTAATTGGTTATGAATTCACAATGTTTGAAGAGTTTGAAGTTGAAGATGAAATATCGAAAGTAAGAGAAAGCTTATGAATGCGATTGAAAAGTTTGATTTTGCTAATGAAAAACCCTTAAATACTTTGCTAGAAATGATGTGCTGAAGAGAAGATGGTGTAGATTATTGACGCATGTTTGGAGACAACGATCCAACAGTTGCCGAGGCTTTGACAGTTATTATGGCTTGTGGTGTAATTATGGCTAATGTGACAATTGTCACTCGTGCCACCGCTTGAGCTTCTGACAAGCGGGAACATTGCAAGTTTCAACCTTTTGCATAGGACACGATCCGCCTCTTGGAAACCAAAGAACTTTTCTAATTACTTGGCATTTAGAAAATTATTCCCTACTTAACCCTATAGAGCATCAAGATGTTTACTCCCTTAGCTGAATACTTGACCACGAGAGTTAGGAGGCAAATGTTAATAGTCAAATTTCCATCACTTGGCTACTCGGTTGCTTACATGTTGAGATACTCTATTCTTGATTGTACTGAGTAACATTAACATGATGAGTAACTCGATTCTCAGTTGATGCTGAGTAACGTAAACTAGCATCTAATTTAAATTGAGTAAAGTGGCACAAACAGTTATCACCTGATATGGTTATATTACATAACAATGCACTCTCCTTACATTTTTAGAATGTGTTTGATCAATAGGTCTCCATTTGTCTTGTTAATCATTCTAATAACTACTACTTCAGAGATGGCATTCGCTATAAATACGAGAAAGAAGCATTATAAGAGACATCTAATAACTCTTTACCACTCACTTAACTTCCCTTACTATCAGTTACTAACTTAAGTATCAGAGTAATCGTGTCGGACTAGCCTCGATACTAAGTGCCTTTCCTTTCTTTGTAAGATAATTCTAATTATCAAAATCTACCAACAATAGAGAGGTTTTTCAAAAAGGTTACATCCCTCGATTTTTCTTCTTAGGGTCTTTAGTAAGCATGTAGAGTGTTTACCCTTTATTCCATCTTGCATTAAGGTTCTAGTTAACTTAAGGAGCACTATCTTGTCTCACATCTTTTTAGGGTTCAAGCTAGCTTAAGGAGTGCTTTGCTCATTCACCTAGGTTAGTCAGCTTAGAGGAGCATGACTGAGTTCTCATTTAGGGTCTTAGCCAATTTAAGGAGTACTTCACCTATTCACTTAAGTTAGTTAGCTCAAAGGAGCATGACTAGGTTCTCATTTAGGGTCATAGCTAGCTCAAGGAGCACTTCGCCCTTTCACCTAGGTTAGTTAGATCAGAGAAGCATGACCGAGTTCTCATTTAGGGTCTTAGCTAGCTTAAGGAGTGCTTTGCCCATTCATCTAGGTTAGTCAACTTTGAAGAGCATGACTAGGTTCCCATTTAGGGCCATAGCTAGCTCAAGAAGTACTTTTCTCATTCACTTAAGTTAGTCAACTTAGAGGAGCATGACTAAGTGCTTGTCTAGGGCCTTAGTAAGCTCAAGGAGCACTTTGCCTAGTCACTTAGGTTAGTCAGCTTAAATGAGCATGATTGGGTTCTCTTTTAAGGTCTTAGCCAGCTTAAGGAGTGATTTGTCCATTCACTTAGATTAGTTAGCTCATAGGAGCACAATAAGGTTCTCATTTAGGTTCTTAGGTAGCTTTAGGAGTGCTTTGCCCATTCACTTTAGTTAGTTAACTCAAAAGGGCATGACTAGGTTCTCATTTAGGGTCTTAGCTAGCTAGAGGAGCATTGTCCCATCTTACATTTCTCTTTTTGGGTACTTGCCAGCCCATAGGAGTGTTACCCTCCTCTTAATATCTTTTAGGGTTTTAGCTAGCTTCTAGGGCACTAAACTCTTCTAAAACTTAGTCTAATGTCTCAATCAGCTCCTCAAGTATCATCTTACTTCCTTCAACAAATCCCTAGTGGATCAAACATAGGCTAGCCAACTAGTCGTAGCGCTGCTTAGGGAAAATTTATCCCCTAGAGCATAAAATGGTGTCTCTTTTATTATTGTGGTAAAGTTTTACTCAAACTTCACTACAAAAAAGGGTGATAAGTGAGTAAAACCATACACTTATCTAAAGGATTTCTCCAACAATTATATGTGATTCAATAGATTTTTAAGTAAAAATATATGAATTTTCATTAAAATCAGATATAATTACCCAGCATAAGTGTAATTTATACATGTGTTTTGATGCTCAAAAGTAGCATATATTTAAAGAATTTAACCTCTTCATGTTTAATCTTGTAGGTCTCGGGGCTACTATGTAATGCTAGCCCTAATTTAAGAAGCCGGAAATGAAGAAAAAAGTAAAAGAAGGAAACTTGATGTTTGAACTACCAGCATGTTCGTAAGCCCATCTTCTATCAAGACAATACCTTGAATAAAATCAAATCAACTTGCAAAACTAGAAGGTTATACCGGCATGACGGTATTCAGTTACCTTCATGTTGATATACTCAACTCTTAAAACAAAAACATTCCATTTCATTAAAAGAAAAGAAGAGAAGTATGCTACACGTATCTATCGTTATAATGGTACCCTTACTTATCATCATGCTGATACCTACTTGATATAAAAACCTCTTCTTCTTCATTTTTTGTAGATTTTGGCTTTGTAATTTTTAGGGTTAGGTTCTAGTTGCTGCCATTTCTCTCTTCTTTAGGCTATCTTAGGTTATTTTCAGTATAGTTTTATGATTTTCATGGAGTTTTCTTGCATCTTCATGATTGTAGCTTAAACTTTTAATAGATTTTAGCTCTTTTCAAGGCTTGAGTTTGTAGATTTCCGTTGCATACATTGAGATTGTTGGGAAAATCTTGAGGAACTCCATTGTTGAGATTGAGGAGCTCGGTTTTGTAATGTTTCTCATGCTTTTTTCATGTTTAATGCAATGTTTATTTTTGTTCATGTTTATTATGTGTTGAATGTTTACTCTCCATGAATGTGATAAATAAAGCTTATTATGCTTATGGGTATTATGTGAACATGATGAAGTAGTTATGGCTGTTGACATTTTTGTATTTTAATAGTGTAAATTTGGATTTTTACTTAGTTGTATGGTGTAATTAAGTATAACTTGAGTGTTAGGTTAATATCAAGCTAGATAACATTTTCTACACATTAGGCCTCCCTCTTTGTTATCCTAATATAGTCTGGAAATTATAATAGGATTCAAAAACCCCAAATAGAACCTAGGACTCACAATTTAAATGGATAATTCTTGAGATTTAGGACTTAAATCCTTGTACTTAGCTAGAGCTAAAAATTAGTTAGAATGAGAAATCAATTCCAACATAGTTATTTAAGTATTGACGGGACTTAGCTAGCTAGCTGATAGGGTAGATGAGATGTTGATAATATAATGCTTCTATTACATGATAGAATTTACGAAATGAGAGTTGGATAAATTCTATGAGGGTGAGTAAAATCCATATTTAGACTATCATAAATACTCTAATAGCATGGCTATAACGATCTTAGATGATTGTTTGCTTATTATTCATACATTTTTTATAAAGAAATCTACATCCTAATATCAACAAATTGCTAAAATCTACACTTAATTCCATTGTAGTTTTTACCTCTATTTAGATAACTTGCATGTTCTTTCCTTTAAAATTACTTAATCGATTGTCTAGATTAGAGTAAAAATAGTATAATCTAGCAATTAGTTATCTTTTTAAACTTTATTCTTTCCTTCACCGCAAATATGGTGCTCACCATATACTATAAATTGATTGGTATGCTTACTATTAGCTCGTGGTTTCCACAAATATTATATATTTGTGTGTGACATTGTGGAAGGTGATTGTGATACCAAGATGCAGCTATAGAGACCCTATTTTTTGGAATTATTTTTAGAATAAGGAAAAATGATACTAGTTTAGAAAAACAAAAAGAAAAGAGAGGAAAATTAAAAATAACAAAACAAATAGAAATTTTAGAAAATTACAAAAAAAAAAAGTTAATTTAAAAAAAAAAACAGAAAAAAAGAATTTTTGGGATAGTAGATTTTTTTTTTTTAAGAAAATAGAAATTTCTTATTTTAAAGATTTAGAGTTATGTTAGGGTTATTGGGTCTAGTTAAGTTAATTTCCTAATTGAGTTCTTGGTAGTCACATAGCTTAAGTATAATTGATTTACAAAAGAATCAGGGCATAGGCCAAATGGCCTGATGGTTAAGTCTTCGGTCTTGTAATTAGAGTTGACACAAATCTTGGGTTCGATCTGTGCGCAAGGTGCTTCGCTCCTTTTGTTTCTTTGGCTAGGATAGGGATATGTGTCAGCCTATTCCTAGCTAACCGTGTCTACTTTCTTTCATTTTCCCATCTCTTCCCTAACACTTCTCGTACTTTCCTTCTTGTATAGCTCACTTCTATAGCATTTTTTGTCCATTTTTCTTTACGATTTCACCAAATTAATAGTGAAATCACAAAGCATGCATGGGATGTTATGTATTAGCACCAAGAATACGTCTAGATTGAACCATTTAGAGGGGTTATTTAGCTTGGAAAATTGGAAAAAAGCTTAAGTACAAGGATTTTTCTCTAATTATAATCCTCCTTGATTCAAGCTACTCATTAAGAATCAAAGGTTTCATTCATGCCCCAAATTGAAAATCAAATCCCAATCATCATCTCTCATTTAATCTCCACTTAATGGGATTTTGTCACATTCTATCCTAATTCAAACTTTGATTAGTATAAAAGGTCACCTAAACACCCTTGCTATCATTAGTTCTTCTCCCTATGCTCGCACTCTAAAGCGACTTCTTTCTCTTTCTCTCTCTAAGATTGAGAGCTCCTTATTCCTCTTTGAGATGGGCTACTTCCACCATTAAAATCCCCAAGCCCCTAACTTCTAATTGATACCACTCTCAACATTTGTTGTACCCCTTAGAGGCTTTGGCCAACGCTTAGGGTTTGAAACCCTAACCACTACTACTACCATTCTCGAAACCACCTTCACGACCACCTTTGACGCAAACTAACACCATGGCCATGCTCATTACATCCCAAAACCCTAAAACCAACCACCCTTGTATGCCCTACAACCATGGTAAGGGTTAGCCCCTACCACCACCACTCATGACCATTATTTAAAAAGCTACCAAACAACCAGCAAATTTGGTAGCACTTGTCCTAGACCATCATTCCCCAATACAAAATATACAAAACTACTTCCACCACCTTGAAAATCACACCTAAAACACCTTAGACTACTCCTCTTGAATGCCTTTTTCCCTTTGACATAGTTGCACGTACATAGTACGTGGGACTCGACTTTTAACCTAGTTTAACTTAACCCATAACCATGTATAACCCAACAGTGCAAATTGATCTACAAGATTCTCCTTAGTTCGATTCCATTTATTTTTTATTTAAAATTTTTTTTGTATATTTTCTTTTCCTTTCTTTTGTGGTTCATTATAATAATAATAAAAAAAGAGAATTGAAAAAACAGAAGAAAAAAAAAAAAAAAAGAAGAGGGAAAGAGAAGTGAAGGCTTAGTGTTGTTTTATTTATTTATTTTTATGCTTTAGTGAAAAAAATAAATTTAAGAAAAAATAAAATAAATAGAATAAAAAAACATATGTAAAAGAAAAAGGTTTTATTACCTTAAAATTTTACTTTCCAAAAATAAAAATGAATAAACCCTTTTTAAAGTTAAGGCTTCTTCCTTGGAATCTTTTCTAAGAAAATAAAATCGTTAAAATTAGGATTCTTTAGAATTTTTATTAACTAAAATTAAACCAATAAAAAACATAATTTTTGCTGTTTTCCAAATTTAAAAGAAACCTACATACTTAAGATTTTCCAAACCAAACTACGAGAAGTCTAATTTTTACTAGAGGGCATATAAGTACCTATGGACAACTTAAAATAGGGAAACCTTTTTATTTCCCTTTTGTAAATAAATTCTATTTTTTATTTTTCTTTTTTTTATGTGTGTAAATAGAATTAATTTTATCTATTTGTAAAATTATAATTATTCTTTCATGCTAAAAGTGATATATTAGAAAAAATGAATTTAAATTTTGTAGGCTAAGGTGATATTCATTTAATGTTTAATAGGTTAACACCTAAATCCAAAATCTCTAGTTTTCAAAAATTATTTTAAAAATTGGTTTTTCTAGTAGACTAGTGGCTAGGTTAAAATTGATCTACCTAATTGATTTAACCTAACCTATTTTTTTCCCAACACTTGTCTAGTGGCGATTGCAAACTTTTCAAAATAAAAAACCATGTTTTCCTTAATTCTTGGTCGTTGGTTTATATCGAATGGGTATACGGTTCAATATAAATTAGACTAAGAAAAATAAAAACTAATGGAAAACTGAACTTGTAATTTCGAGGGTAAAAGTAGGTTGGCAATTTTAGTTTTACACACCATCCCTTATGCTACTATGTTAGTACAACTTCCCCCATCAATAATTAGAGGAGAAAGGCTACCATTCACATGGCAATTAGTAAGGAAAAGATTTTCCCTCTATTTAAGTTTATTAGTAGCATGGGTATTAAGAACTCGTTTGATGTCCATAGTAAAGTATTGCCCAAGTCTACGCTAAGTTAGGGCTTAGGGATCTCCTTAGAACTCATCTAATGAATGCTTAGCATTCACTTTCTCTTATCCCTTACTAACACTCTCTACCTCAAACTATGGTCCCTCACCTTTAATGATCATCATACATTAGTGAGGAAATTGATTAGCCACATGACTAAGGAATTTGAAACATTTAATCTCCTTCATCTCCCATCTTAAGCCTAAGTCTTTCTTGACTTCAGGTTCATCAGCATTAGCTTTACCTTAGCCTTCATTAGGTTGACTCGAATTTGATTTACTTTGATCCACCTTGGATTTATAGGGAGGTCAGTTAGATAAAGGTTAAATTAGTGCACTAAGTCAGTTAATTAGCGTTCGACTGAGTTGATTTCATTTTTGCCACTCAACTCTTTGAGTAATAAGTACAACATCATACAAAGTTCCCATCCTTTGGACTTGTCATCATATAGTTTGTACTTTCTTCCACCATAATGTTGCATACCTAGAGAATTCCACAATAGCTACTCAAATGTGCACAACATCCTCGTAGTCACAAAAATCAAATATCTTCTCGATCTTCTCCTTGAAATGCATATATTCATCAGCATTGCCTCTTCCTCAGAAGCTCGAAACTTGCACTTTTATGTTCTTAGTTCCTCTTGGGGCTTAGAGTTCTCACTCATAGTCAAGAAATTGGTCATCCTCATGCTCCTCCTCTTCCACTCCTTCCTCTAACTCAAGTCTTTCTTAGGCTTGCCCTTTTACTTATAAGGGTAGAACTGGTGGAGCATTCATGGCAGCATTAGCTTAGATTCCCACTCCATACCTCATTGGTTGGTCTTACACTTCATCTTAGCATTCCTTTCATGTAGTTGAGCATTCACAAACCTCTATACGGTTATAACTAAGTTGATCACAACAGTGATGAGGTTATGAATCTGTTCTTCTGTAATTCGTAGGGTTTGTTGCTCAATATAGCTATGCCCATGTGCATCACTCTCAACATCACCTATCTCCCTTTACACACTTGAATTTGACATTTCCTCAACTTAACCAACAACTACCTATTCAACAAAATATTCTCCTCAATGCGACTAGACACAATTTGATTTATGCTTTAAAATAGCTTACTCTATTTTAGTTAGACAAAATAAAGCATAACAGAGCACTCTTAACACTAATTAAGAACATTTCCATATTATAAGACAACTATAGTACTTTTGGTCGCAACTTGAGGCTTTGATACCTAAAAAATATGATGTTCTTTGGAGTTATCACAAGGCTTATTGTAGGGGTAAGATGGGTCCTTTTAGATATTGAAGAAGAGACAATGATGGATAGGACTCAAGTGGCTTCATGAAGCTATTCCTCAAATATAATGTATTGGTGAGCACAACATAAGATGGTCTTTGCTTGGTTTAACTCAAAAGCAAAGAGGTAAGGTCCACTTGCCACAAATCTTAAGCTACCAGAAAAATTAGATAAGAGTAAGAAAATGTAGCTTAGAGAGGGTTTCTCATAAGAACAGGGAAAGGAATATTCATTGATGATAATAGTAAGATTGATTTCGGCTACAAGAAAAAAAACTGGCACAATTTATAATAAGTCCTTAGGGTAATAAAAGAACAAAGGAAATTATAAAAAAGGGTAATGCTAAAATAGATATCTAGTATATACTTAAAAGGGTAAATAAGACAAACAATGCAAAAGGAATGTAGTATAATATAAGAAAAAGTTAAGATAGGTGGTCTACTATTGTTGGATCCATACTTTAGAGTAGAGGGGCATTAGGGCCAAGCTATTTGGTAAAGAAGTCCAGGTTAATCTATTTGGTAGAGCGGACATGTTGATGGATCAGTTTAGAATGTTCTTCCATAGAGGAGGTTGTCTTAGTCGGTAGTCGGAGCTCAGCATTTTGAAGGTCTGTCACATGAGTTGGTATTAAGAGTTCAGCATCAATGTTCTCATATGAGTAGAGTAGAGAACAATCAAGCTAGTTATGTAAAGAGTCATATAGGGATCGCCTAGAAAGGGGAGCTCATCCTAAGCTAGCGGATAAGGTAGTATCCTTTATGCTAAACCTTGTAAGCCACTGAGGTGGGATTGGGCGAGGGTCTTGGAGGTCAGTAGTTTATAAATCACTTTTTTATCCATTATTAGGATTTACACCAACTCAAAGTAATCTAGAAAATTGATTCTCCTATCTTATCTAATCCAAAAGTGATGCAGTTTCTTTCAATTTTATTCAAGTTAGTAAATAAAGCAAATAAGTTGTCTTTTTTGTAAGATATCTTGATTACATTAAGAATAAAGCAAATACATAAATGTATTTTAGATAGGATATCCTAATTCTTCTAAAAAAAAATTAGATTGATTGACAATACATGTGTGAAATTTCAACCTCAAGCAGTATAGTAATTTATCAACCTTACCCTAAACTATAGTTTCTTAGCTCTTCATAGGTAAACTCATAGCTTGATTTAGTAATTTCATGAATTGAAGGGCAAATTCGAATTTTGTCACACATCTTCTATGTGCAAAAATTATGGGACAAAGAAGTTCAAGTGTTCGGCAAAGGAAAAAAAAAAATAAAAAAGAGATTTAAGGGAAATAAAAAAACCTCAATCTAGCATGGAAATACATCTTCTATGTAAGAAATTTTAGCTAAGAGATCTTATTAATCTAATAATTTAGCGATTAAACCAAATTGTTAACCTTAGAAAATAATAGTACGAAAGTTAAGATTTTTCTATTGATTGACCATAAGATTAAAAGAAGTATGTAACTGAATTGAAGTGCCCACTTGTGATTTTTGTTATTCAATTTCAAAGGTGATGTGCGATTCGTATTAGAGTTTCTTTTTGGGCAGTGAGCCATGGATTAGGAATTTTGTAGTTGTGGTTTCTTTAGGAGGGTCATGTATGATCATAAGTTGAGTTTTTAAGAGGAGATTTGTGAAAAGGGGAACACAGACGTGATCTTGCCTATGATTCTCATGGACATACTAGTATGAAGTATAAGTGAAGAAATATGAAGGAATTTGTGGTTGAGAGGATCATGGCCAAAGTCTATGGCCATGGTCCAAGTTGTGCTCTTATTGTAATCTAAACAGGGAAGATTACGACTAAAGTTCATGGTCATAATCCTAGGCATAGTCTTGCTATGGTTTTTGGAAGGGAATCATGACCAAGATTTACGACTAGGATCTCTAGGCATGAACTTATAATCTCTTCCATTGTTCTTATTTCTTTTTTCTTAACCTTCTAAAGCGTAACTTAATCAATTCTAAGCTAGTTTAGAAGTTCAATTTAGATATAAAACCTTATGCAATACTAAGACTAGACTTAGAAACTTAGTTAGGTAAATAAGAGAACTTAGCTAGGCTAAGGAAACTTGGAAAGGAATCCTAATGTTGTTATCTCTATGTTGTATCTGAGGTGGAGCTTTTGAAAGGACTCTTGATATAGATTCTATTGATTGTCCATAAGATTCAGGTATGAGATATTGTCTATTGCTTGTACTTATTAGGATAGAGAAGTGTAACCAAACTAATGATTATTTGACCATTAATAATTGAGTGTTGCTTATGCTTAGCTGGGCTTAAGGGACCTGGAGAACCGGTGATCTTGGGTGGCACCACTATGATCTTAGTGTGATGCTATCCTAAGTAGAGTCGTACTATGATATGATTTGAGTAGATTTAGTTGATTCTTGGTGTCTAAGGTAGTTGGGTAGACTGAACATTGATACCTATATAGTATTTATATATATTGCTTGCTGGAGTCACGAGTTACTCCATGTTTTGGACACTAAAACTATGCTGCTTACCGAACTAAAAAAAAAAGATAATAAATTAGAAAAGTTAATGTTGTTCGTTAGTCTCTTGTTATAAATTTATGAGATTCTAGATGTTATTTATCATTATATTTCATTTGAATGACATGTTTTCTAAACAAAGATAGTTCTTATTTATTTAGAGGTTATTCAATGTTGTTGAATGAGGAATTTTTTTTAAGAGGTTTTTAATTATTTATTTATTGGAGATATTGAGAACATAGAGATGCTAGAAATTTTGTATGTTCTAGGATGCCTGATGTGTCAATAAAGGTATAAAATTATTTATTAGGGCGTTACAGTATGTAGAGGAATAAAATAACATGCTTTTGCAAAACATAAATTGTTTAACTTGTGAAGTTTAACTTTAGATGGTAAATTATGTACTTATCTAAACAAACATAGTGTTTGAGAGTATATCCTTGTTTCAAATTGGTACATAGTTTAAGGTTGCTGTATTTCATTTTTTTTTGTTTGTTATAATAGAATTGTAATTTATCATCAAATTTTGCTAAACTTGATAATTAATATTTTTAGTACAAATGACTATAATATACATACGTTAACATGTATATTTACATATCATAATATTTTGAAGTTATATGGAACATAAAAGAAATGTATAGTGTTGATGGTCAATTTCAACCCTTAAGCATCACTCGGTTATTCGGTTAACGACATGTCGAGTAACTCTTTTCTTACCTAATGTTGACTAAGATACCATAATCAATAGGTTTTGAAGCCAAGCATGTTAACACATATGGTTTAAACATAGCGGAGTGGCACAAATATCTATGATCTAGTACGATCTCATTACATAATTGCTCACTATCCTTATATCTTTGACATGTGTAAGATTATGAAATCTCTACATATCCCACTATTAATGATTAACTACCGTTTTAGACACCCGATCTTCACCTACAACTACACAGAGGAGGTATTGTAAGAATCTCTTATGACCTTAAACTTGTTCTTATCTATTCTACAACATAATTATAGACATAGCATCGAAGTAGCTACACTAGACTAGCCTCGATACAACTTAGTTTTCTATGCTTTTGTAGGAACCAAATCTTATCCCAAAATCACCCGACAACATTTAGCACCATCTGTTTTTCATTTACCCACCCACGTAGCAAAGACAAGAATGACCAAAAGTGCAGGTGCTGGTTCTTTAAGATTTTAGATGAAGTTATACCATGACACTTCAAGCTACTATAATTTGAAACTTATGATGGAATGAGAGACCCAGAAGATCATCTCAAGTACTACTACACCTTAGCTAAATTGCATGACCTGAGTGATGCTATGGCTTGCCAAGCCTTTCCTTCAATGTTAAGGAATGCGGCTAATACGTGGTTCAACATCTAAAGCTAAATACAATCCACATTTTAGGGATTTAGTAGAAGTGCTTCTTTAACACTTTCTTGCAAGCAAGCTTCCTATTAAGGATTCTTCTTTCCTTAATATGATAAAACAAAGATCAGACCAATCTAACAAGGACTATTCGGCTAGATTTATGGCTAAGATGGTCTAGATTCTAGAACTATATATAAGCATTGCTCTCGGTACAGTTATTGATGTTGTTAAGCCCTACGGAAACTTTTTCAAGTCTCTCACCAAAAATAAGTCAAGAATTTTTGTCGAGTTCAAAGTCAAAGCCAAAGCCACATCTTACATTCAACAAAAAGACAACATTAAGGCTCACCAAGAAACTGATTAGAATAGAGGAGATAGGAAAGGTGACAAAAAGAAGAGTGCAAAAGATCAACTTAGAGCAAATGATGATCAATGTCCCAATGCTGAGAAAAAGAGGCCATGCATCTTGACATATTTAGTTCATATAGCACTTAATCGTCCAATTGTAGACATATTGATGGAAGTATGCGATCAAAGAGGTGTTTTCCAATAGCCAAAGAGAACAAGAGGAAATCCCTTAAGATAGAATGCAGATTAATACTACGATTTTCATTGTGATAGAGGTCATAATACTGATGAGTGTATCCAACTCAAAAATACGATCGAAGATGCTATCCAGCGAGGGTATTTGAGCAAGTTTCTTGCATATGATGCCAAAAACATAGAATGACCGACTTAAAGAAGACATGATGAGTAGGAGAATGTCATATGGCCCTCTTAAGCTACAAAAGATATGGGAGATGGAAGCAGTAATAGAGCACCGAATGGTATAATAAATACTATAGTTGGTGGACCTTCTACCTTAGGCTGGTCTAGCATTTCAAGCTTATCTAATACCATACATTGTGTTTGTAATGTGAAGGGTAGAAAGGTCAAGGTCAACAATTTAATATCTTTCTCGGAAGAGGATTTCAAAGGTGTTCAAAGACCCTATGATGATATATTGGTAATTAGTACGAGAATTGCTAACTTTGAGGTAAAAAAGATTCTAGTAGACACTAGAAGTTTGGCATATAAAATTTTTCATCATGCTTTTGATCATATGAGGTTAAAAATCAAGGAGCAATTGAAAAAATATGATTGTGATATATATGCTTTCAATAATCAGCCTGTTCAAATCAGTGGAGTTATTTCTCTCCCTATCCAAATTGGAGATGACGAACATATTGTGGAAGACAAGGTAGATTTCCTTATAGTCAAATGTTAGTCCCCATACAATATGATTATGTATCGGCTATGTTAGCATATATTCAACATAGTTCCTTCTACTAGGCATCTCAAAGCTAAATTCCTTACTCCTACTAAAGTTAGTGTATGTAAAGGAGACCAACAATTGGCGAGATCCCTATATATAAGGGCGTTGTGCTGAGAAGAAATCTCTTAAATTGAAACTTGTCCATAGCATTAAGAATGCCAAGGAAGAGATATAAAAGATTCCATTCGAAAATTGTCTAGGGAGGACAACCAAGATAAGGAAACCATTACTAGCAGACATCCATCGAAGCTTAATTAATTTCTTACGGGATAATGCTGATACCTTTGCATGGTCCCTCTTAGATATGTTGGGTATTCCTAGAGATGTTATTACCATGAACTTCATATTGACCCTAATGCAAAGGTTATTTAGCAAAGAAAAAGGCATTTTGCTCTTGAACAGTAGGCAGCCTTGGAAGAAGAAGTTCAAAAACTACTCAAGGTAAGGTTCATTAGTGAAGAGCCTTATCCAACTTAGTTAGCAAACCATGTGTTAGTCAAGAAGTCTAATGGCCAATGGTAAATGTGCATAGACTTCATGGATTTGAATAAGGCCTATCTTAAAGACTGTTTCCCCTTGCTAAGAATAGACCAATTAGTTGACTTTACTATTTGACACACATTGTTATCCTTTATGGATGCATTTTCTAGCTATAATCAAATCAAAATGGAAGAGGAGGATGAGGTCTACACATCATTTGTCACCAACTTTAGGACATATCATTATATGGTGATGCCAATGAGCTTGAAAAATGCGGACATGACTTATTAGTGCTTTATCACTAAGATGTTTAAGCCCTAAATTCACTAGAATATTGAAGTATATGTTAATGACATGATATTGAAGAACACATCATAAGGTTGGCATCTTGCTAATCTTAAAGAGACATTCAACTCTCTCAAAAGATACAACATGAAGTTGAATCTACAAAAATGCGTTTTTAGTGTAGCTTTAGGAAAGTTTTTAGGATATGTGGTCGCCTAGTACGATATTGAGGTGAATCCAAAAAAAAATTGATGCAATAAGAAATATCAGGTCTCCTTACATAATCAAGGAAGTTCAAGAGTTGACTAAGCAGATAGTTTCCCTTAATAGGTTCGTATCGAGGAGTGTAGATAGATGTACAAAATTCCTCAAAATTTTAAAGAATTTGAAAGATTTTAGGTAGATAGATGAATGTAAAAGAGCATTCAGCAAACTGAAAGAGTTTCATACGTCACCACCAATACTCTTAACACTCATTTTAAAAGAAAACTTATATTTATATTAGTTGGTTAGCAGCTAAGCCCTCTCCTTTATCTTGGTTTGAATCGAAGGTAAGGAGCATCGGTCGATTTATTACATAAGTAATGTTTTATAAGGACCAGAACACTAATATACCAATATTGAGAAATTTAAATTGATTATGGTTCCTTAGTAAGAAAGTTGAAACCATACTTTGAGGCTCATCAAATTATTATCTTTGCTTATCAGCCCTTACAGCAAGCTTTACAATGGCCAGATTACTTGAGGAGAATGATCGAGTTTGCCTTAGAGCGCAAGGCCTATAGAGTACAATACAAACCCATAATGGCATTAAAAGCTCAAGTGCTAGCAAAATTTCTAATCGAGTTTACGGGTGAAGAGGATAGCATTGAGATAGCTAAGAAGCTAATATGGAATTTATACGTTGATTGTTCTTTAACTAAGGAAGGAAGTTGTGTGGGTCTTGTTTTGTAAGGACCCTACAATGTTCAGGTCAATTATGCTTTGAAGTTTAAAATTTTGGCTAATAATAATGGGGCTGAATACGAAGCCTTAATAGATGAACTCAAATTGGTAAAGGAAGTAGGTGTTGAGAAGATCGAAGTTTCTTCTGACTTATAACTTGTTGTAAATCAGGTTAGGATGAGTTATGCAACAAAAGAGGAAGTAATGAGCAAGTAATTATTGATGGTACAAACACATATAGAGGGGTTTCGGTCTTTTTTGATTTAGAAAATACCAAGCAATAAGAACATCATAGCTGACAAGTTATCAGAATTGGCTAGCATGGCACTCCTTGACTTAAATGATAAGCTCTTTATCGAGTTTCTCCTTGATAAGAGCTTGTAGATTGCTTAGCGGAGTTATGAGCTGGCTCCCTACTTGAAAGAGAGGTTGTAGATGGATCCGTTAGTAGATTATCTAAAGGATGACATTCTCCCTAAAGAAAAAAAAAAAAAGAAAAGAAAAACAGGCTCAAATAATGATCTATTAAGCCATAAATTATACTTTGATTGACAATCAATAGTATAAATGCAGCATTTCCTAACCATACCTTTGATGCCTTCCTCTAAAAGATGTACAACAAGTACTATTTGAGCTACACAGTAGTATCTACAGTAACCATGTGAAGGGACAAACATTGTATGTCCATATACTGTAGCTCGACTATTAATGGCTAATAATGAAGGATGACATGTGATCATTAGATTGGTAGTGTCAGACATAGAGTTATGCACTTCCTATTGAATTATGTAGCCTTACTAGTCCATGGCCCTTCCCAATGGGGGTTAGACATACTTGGACCATTTCACAAGTCTACGGCTTAACAGCAATTTGTCATTATTGCTATAAATTATTTTACTAAGTGAATAGAAGTTAAGGTATTGGTGAAAATTACGTAACAAAAGGTAGAGGCTTTTGTTTATAGCTTCATTATATCAAGATTTGGGGTCCCGTTCATGATAATTCCTAGTAATGGACCACAATTTGATATTGATAAATACTAGACATTTTGTTAGAAATACGGCATTCGATTGAATTACATGTTTATAGCACATCCTCGGACAAATAAGCAAGTGGAAGTTATTAATAAGATCAACTTGCATAGCTTGAAGAGAAAAGTCGATCAAGCTAAGGATAAATGCGTTGATAAATTTCTAAATGTTTTGTAGGGATGCTATACTACCCACAAGACTATGATAGGATAAATACCCTCTAGATTAGGATATGGTACTAAGGTAGTGTTGTTGATTGAATTAGACTTACCCTATCATTGTATGCAAAATTTCAACGTAATGACCAACTAAATAGGTCTTACGACCAATTTGGACACTACTGAGCAAATAAGAGATGTTGCAAGGGTAAGGGTTGCTACATATCAACCTAGATATTATGATCAAAAGGTGAAGCATAAGGTCTTTTGGCCTAGTAATCTGGTTTGTAAAAAGTTAAAGGCAATTGGCATACAGGACAAATAAGGGAAACTCAGCATGAACTGGGAGGATCTGGTTAGGATCTAAGAAGTCATAAGTGAAGGGGTCTATCGGCTAGAAAGGTTAGATGGTACAATCATCCTATGAGCATGGAATGTTGAGAATTTGAAGCTTTATTTCACTTAGTTCCATTAATGTTGTTTCCCTTTTTGAATCTTGTAAGGCAATGCCCTACAACTTGTTTTGATCATGATTGTTTATTATAAGTTTTATTCACATCACTACTTTCTATCATGTATGTTCTCGACTTACATAGGATTATCGAATTAATATAGTTTTAGCTATATAGCGAATGAACTAACATTAGTAAGTTTAGGCCAATGATGGTTAATGAACTTAAACAATTATTGACTATTAACATCAATTTTGAATAGGCTGAGAGAATAGAGAGTGAACTCTTATGCCTAACAATAGGCAATCTCATGGCTTAAACATGAAGCTAGTTCACATCTTAAGTGACTAATGAACATTGTCTATGAACACATTTAATAATTTGCGTGTAAAAAAAAAAAACGTATCGAGGAACAATAATGTGTATGAAAGAAAATGTGCCAAGAAATAAAACCACGTATGAAACAAAATGTATTGAGAAATAAAATCATGTGTAAAATAAAACAGGTTGAGAAACAATAATGCACATGAAATAAAATGATCCAAAAACAGAAGACTTGCATGAAAGAAAATGTACATAACACGTATGATATAAAATGGTTGGTGACTTAACCAAATCATGTTCATATAATTAGAAACCAAATACTTTGACATTTTTTTTAGATTAAGCTAAGGTATTGCCTTGATTAGAAGATCGTGGGACCTTTAAGGAGTTTGTTTCTCTTTTAGTGCTAAGGGTTTTAGAGCAAGTAGATATTTCTTTGTGGACATTTCATGTCTAGGTCCTCCTCAACTAAAGGCCTCCTCTTTGTTGCCTCCTTTAACTCAGAAATGTTAGATTGCAGTCTAGAGCCATCTATCTCCAACTCTTTTATTCGCACCCTTAACTTATCCTCATCATTACTCATTGAGCTAATTGTTTGGCCTAACCTCCAACACTCCTCTCATTTTTTGCAAAGCTCCTCCTTTAGGTCTTCGATCTCCTTATATAACCATATCATTCTTAGCTTTAAGGCTTGAGACTTCATTGACCACTAGGGAATGTGCCAATTTCTTTGATGATAGCTCTTCTTGAAGTTTCTTAGCCTTTATATTAGCCTTAATCCTTGCACTCTCAATAGCTATTACATGAGATCTTGAGGAGCTATATGCCTCCTTAACATTTTTCAAAAATGTTGACAAACAACATAAGTTGTTTGATTCTCAATAGTGCAACAACAATAAATATTACCTTCTTCATCTCTCTGTTAGCTTCATCCAGTGCCATTAAAAGATGGTAGCTAATCTACATGTGAATGGGATTATGTTACAAGATGGTAGCTTCATCCAATTGATGTTATGATACTTACATCATACAATTTAGTGGCAATGTGCTCTATATTATAGCCTCCCACTTTATCAACATGTCGTTTCGTGATCTCCTTATCCTTAGGAAGAATAACTCCTTCCATTAAGGTCGAAGACTTTGTCTTGACACTAGGGCCGAGTCATTATTGAAGATACTCTAGCTTTAATATAGAATAAAGTACTCACCCACCTCATGGTTAAGGGCAAACTCGAAACTATGGATGCCAAGAGCCTTATTACTCATAGCACCTTTTGTCCTTTCATCTAAAGTTTTGGATTTCTTATATGAAGGCTTATTGGCAAGCTCCTTCGCACTCCTTTTCAAAGGACCCAGCTCATTGCTTATCTAGCCTAATAGGCCTTTAGCCATTCCATAAGGGATGACCACAACATTGTTAATGCCAACTACTTGGCGCGAGTCTCCTGGCATTTCCTCAATTGGATTGTTTTTAGTAGTGAGGATTGCTTCTCGTGTATGTCCTTAGCAACAATAGTTTGTTCATTGCCATGATATTTCTTGATAGGATAAGTAACTTTCTTTGGAGTATTTTCCTATTTTATAGCCTTCTCTTGGGTGAACTTCTTTGGTACGACTGTCTAAGCGACAGGTGCTTTGGAGATTGCATTTTATTAAGCCTCATTTTCTTGGCTTTAGCTTTGGCCAATAGCTTGGTAGGATTAACATCGTCTATACCATATTTGCAATCGACAACAACAATATTACAAATTAGAGAAAAAAGTGTAAATGACTTACGGGATCTATGTTGAGCAAAGCTCATAGGTAGCTATTCGCCCCCTAAGTCATGGGAACGGTTTTCCTTTAATAGCTTTACTTGGTACGATGATTGTTCTAGTACTTACCTTCATTTTTAGAGAAGATTCGATCCCCATTCTTGTACTACTTTATTATCCTCTCTGCATCTTAGAAAAACATGTTTTTCCTTCTTTCTTGTATCTTTTTCGTTGCAACAACATCAAATGGCATCAATTCAATATCTTTTATGCGGATAGGTTCTATCCACTAAGTCTGAAAACCTAGATCTTCATCTAATATAATGAACACAAACTTGTCATGCCACTTGTGGATTTTGGACTCCAACCCTTCCATAAACATGCGACCATGTCAAGTAGCCTCAAAATACCTATTGTTAGGTTGCCTTCTTAATGGGAAGAAGTACCTAAACAACTGAGTCGTAGCCCTAACTTCGATTTCCTCATAGATTATTTTGATTGCTTTGAGAAGCTGATAAGTATTTGCTGAAAACATACTTGACATAGCCTAGAAGTAGTTAAAGAACTATTTAATGAAAACCGAAAATGGGAAGCGTAATCCAAAATCAAGATATTTTAGATATATATTAAACTTACTCTCCCTTAGGAAACATTCCCTCTCTTCCTCCCTTAGTCTATGTAGGTTCCTTCTCACAAGAAGATCTTGCTAACACTTATTGTACTTCAAGATGATGGTTTTAACAACACCACTCCATTAAGAGAATCACTATAGTAAATAACATTATTATACAAGTACTTAGCCATAGATCTTCCTTCCTTGTCATCTAAATGGTTATCCATTAGAAGAACATTGATGTGAGTAATTTTTTTCCTACCGCTCCATTATGTGATCAATCAAGCTACTCAAAAAACATGAAAAATTGTTCCTTCTTTGAGGGGGGGGTNAAAAAAAAAAAAAAAAAAACAAAAAACTCACCAACTCTGCTAAAATAAGCAAGGGTGTGCAATATGGGCATTTATGAGCTACTCATATTTTCTTTTTTATTTCTTTTAATGAAAATTTGAAAATTGAATATCTTTAAATAGCATGTTTCATGTACTTTCCATTCCATATTTTTTCAAATTTTTTTGTGGCAAAAAACGTATTGCAATAGCATAGAAAATACAATATATAAGTTTCTAAAACTAAAATTGATGTTTTTTATTTTTATTTTTTAATGTGTTGTTTCAGGGGCAAAGGGAGATGGAGGGGTGGTAGTGGTGGTTGGTTTTCATTTATCATGTAATAGAGAGGAAAGCAAGGGGGCACATATAGGGTATATGCTATGTGCCCCCATTTACGCATAAAAAAAAAAAAAAAAAAAAAAAAAAAAAGGGGGGGGGGGGGGGGGGAAGTAGCCTTAGTCTTTGTTGACTCAAAATCTAAAAGAACAAGTCAATGAATAATGTTTCTAGCCATACTTGATTAAAGCTATATGGTAAAATCACAAACTTTTAGGAATTCAGGGGACGAAGGTTAGATGTTGAAAGCTGATAAGAACTTGTAGGTACAAATGAGAAGAAAGCAAAGAAATCTACTCTGTAGGAAAAATCCTTTATATATGTATGATTTTCCCTCATAACCCTAATATGCTTCTAACAGAAGTGATTTGTTGGTTAGATGATCAAGCGTGGATTGATGACATGTGTTATGAATGAAAGATTTGACAGTTATCATGTCTTTGACAATTAATAGCCCCTGTAGTGTAATGATGGTTGGGATGATAGCTATCACATGCAATAACACAAAAGAGTGAATAGATGGGAAATTGAAAAGTTGTGACTTTTTGATTGAGATGCGATTCTTCATTCTCTAAGATTAAAAATGAAACTCCCAACATTATTTAGTATCTGAGAAACTCATCTATCTTTACTCTTATAGTCGAGTTCTCGACCACATGAGTGAGGGGAAAATGTTGATGGTAGGTTTTCACCCTAAAACATTACTCAGCTATTTTGTTGACGATAGGCCAAGTAACTCTATTCTCACCTAATGCTGACCAAGTTACCATAGTCAATGGGCCTTAAAGCCCATCCTATTAACATGTCTAGTTTAAACTTAGAGGAGTGGCATGAACTGTTATGATCTAATATGATCTCAATACATAACTGTCCACTATTCCTAAATCTTTGACATGTGTTTGATTATGAAATCTCTATGTGCCCATTATTGATGATTAACTACCATTTTAAACACCTAATCTTTGCCTATAAATATGTAGAGGATGTATTGTAAGAACTTTCTTATGATGTTAAACTTTGTACTTATCTATTCTGCAATACAATTATTGACTTAGGCATTGAAATGGTTACACCGGACTAGCCCCAATAACACTTAGTTCTCTGTACTTTTGTAGGAACCAAATCTTATCCCAAAATTACCTAATAACATATAGGTTTCAACTTAAGGCTCTATAATCAATATTAGAGCTATTTCATCATGAAGGGATTGCACTTAACTAAGGATGTTTAATAATACATATGCAAGAATGATTTTCGCTTTTTATCAACTAACCTTACCATTTGATAAGGATATTTACCATCGACATTGAGTATGGAGTTATTATTGTCACTTTTCATAGAAACTTCAAAGGAAAGTTATTATTTTGGTGACTAGTCAACTATATCGCCTCGACCTCATAAGAACTACAAGATCACTCAAAGGGGCCTTTGGCATCCAAGGGTCATAAACTAACCATAGAATCCTATTCAATAAGTGGAACGCATTAGCTATCTGCTCTTAGGATGAGTAGTAAGGGTCGAAGAAAGACAATCACTTACTCTTAAAACTAGCATTCTTACATCTTATTATTAATATATATTAAGGAAAGTTAGGAAAATGCTTTCATGAAACAATTAGGTTGTAACAACAATCCTTGTTAATTGTCATTATATATATAGTTGCCTGTTGGAGCTAAATTATTTAAAGTTGAGAATTATTGAACGAAAAACTAGAATTGAAAACATGGGACATTTGGAACAAATGTATATATGTTAAGCACAAATATTCAAAGGGAAAATTGATGCGAGTAAACTTATTTATGGAAGTTTAATTAAAGACTATAGAATATCCAATTAAAAACCATTCCTAATATCTTAACAGGATATCCTCACTACTACTTTAGAAGCATGTCACAAGGTTATGTCTTTATTAATTGTATTAGTTGTTACTTTTTTCTCTCATTTGGTATTTCATTTATAATTCACAACTATCTATTTGATTCGCCCAAATTGGAGTAAAAGATTAGGATCTAGTACTTGATCAAATCCCTTTTCCATCAGGAATTTAACCTGGTGAATATTCATAACTATTATTATTGAAGACAATTCGGCACACTAGTCAATCCTGTTTTGAAAACTTTCATTGATAAAATTTGTGTCTAAAAATCTTTAGTGTACTTATCAATCTTGTCAATTTTTGGTGTTGTTACCTAGGCAAAGGCAACTGAGTTAATATCAAATAAACCATAGACTTTGAGATTAGGCCTTAGTACAGTTGTAGCATAGTTAGTAGCTTAATTTAACTTCAATCAATTTTGAGTAGTTTTATCATTAAAGTTTTGGTCTTTATTTATTTTATTATTCAATTGAGTTGATCTTGCTATTTTGTCATTAATTTGACTTGATTTGAGGATAAAGTTTAGAACTATACTATTGAATTTGTTTCAAAAGTGCTAAATTTATCCCTAGCCAATTTGTGTCTAGTTAATGATGTGCCTAGGATCTCAATATCATTAGGGCTTATCATAGGTGGTAAGAAACCAATGGATCCTTCGAAATATTGAAGAAAAATAGAGTGAATAGGTCAATGAATGGAACATAGTAGCTAATGTGAAGCTACTTAGAGGATGTGACCCACCAATGAACACAATACGACTTAACACTTCATTTAATATAACACATAAGCTAATGTCAAGGTCTACAAGCTAATGTCAAGGTCTACTTGCTACTAATCTTGAGCTACTCGGTAAAATTAGATAAGAGTGTAAGAAAATAGACTTAGAGAGGATTGTCTCATAAGAATAAGTATATTCAATGTCTAGAAGGAATGTAATATTCGGCAATAGAGAAAAGGGGACTATTTATAGTAAGTCCTTAAGGTAGCACTACAAATAAGGAAAATTACAAAAAAGCATGCATGAAAAGAGATTCCTAGTACATATGAAAATGGGTAAAAAGAGAAAAATAGTACAATATTAGATGAGACGGATAGGTGGTAGCATAGCATTAGTTCCATATAAAAGATTCTCTAGTTATAGCAGCCGAGTGGAATCAAGATGTAGCGATAACAAGGATGGCCGAGATGAGAAAGGGATGTAGTAAGAATAAGTAGGAGGCTGGGAGAGAAGTACTTAACCAGTAGGAGGCTATGTCTCATTACTTGGAAGGAAGCTCTTAGCAACTGAAGGTCTAATCATTCAACATAGAGTCCGCTGCCAAAAAATAGTTGGCATCAGCATATGAGAGAGAACATATCATAGTATAACCATTTAGAGCTCTCAAGGAATTCAACTACCCTCCTTCTATATATAGTTTCCCGTCATTAGTAGGTTGATGAGAGATAATTCGTCGAGTGAGGCAATGGAGGCCTTTGAGGTGTACATAAGTAAGTGACCTAGAGGTCGGTAATCCATCAGCTTCTCAAGGTTGTTGAAGATTTGCTCTTAAATCATGATCTTTGTTAGTGTTTGGCACATATGGAGTTAAGTCAATGATGTTAAATGTAGTAGACACGTCGTACCCCTCGGGTAGCTTAACCACATATGTATTGTCATTAATACACTTAAGGATCTTGTTAGGTCCATTCGCTCTAGGAGATGGTTTGTTCATCCTCCTACTAAGGAAGCATTCCTTGCTAAGATGGACCTAGATAAGGTCTTTAAGGGTGTAAACAACTTGTCTCCTTCCTTAGCTTCCATGTTCCTTTTGTCGAGCCATAGTCTAGGCCAATTGTTTAGCAACCCTTCGATGTAATTTCTAGAATTCCTTAAGTCATTGCTAGCCAGGTTGGCTTTCCTCTTATGTGGTCGGGCTGATAATTAAATCCAAGGGTAAGTTTGGGTTAAGTCCATAAACGACCTGAAACAATGATTTTCTTGTCAAGCTGTAAGTTAAGCAATTCTAGGCAAACTCAATGATAAGTAAGCATAAATCCTAATCATTTAAATTCTTCCCAACAACTGTTCACAGGAGGTTACTGGTTATCTTGTTCATAACTTTAGTTTGGCCATCTGTTTAAGGGTGGCAAAAAGTACTAAACATCAACTTAATGCCGAGCTTCTTCTATAGGGTCCTATAAAAGAAACTCATGAACTTCTAGTCGCGATCTAACACAATACTTCTCATTACTCTTGTAGAAAGAGGCTAACAACAAATAAAGCATCATTAGTTTAGTGGTAGGGAATGAAGCGGGCCATCTTGCTGCACCAATCGATCACAACTATGATCAAGTCATGTCTTCTTGACGTTCAAGGAAGGTCGAGCATGAAATCTATGCTTAGTTCGGTCCATAGGAGCTTAGGTATAGGTAGGGGTGTATATTCTTCATATGGTTCTCTTCTTCCTTTTACATGTTTACATACCTCATACCTCTCAAGAATTTAGCGTACATTCTTCATTATCCCAAGCTAGTAGCAATGTTCTTTCAATATCTCAACCATCATCTTATCTCTAAAATGGCTAGCCAAGCCCCCAGCATGTGCTTCTTGAACGAGTAGCTTTCTTGCCAAACCAATTGGCACACACACCTGCTTGCCCTTCATTAGGAACCCTTAATTCAAGTAGAACCCATCTGTAGCTCCTCTAACATTGCACTTGGCCACTAGGGACCTAAAATGCAAATCATGCTCATATTAATCAAGTAAAGTGCCAAATTTAAGTACCTTAGCTCACAATGTTGTGATGAGGGTATGATAATGAGAAAGAGCACTAACCACGATGTTTGTGCTCCCTTTTTTATATCCAATGACGTAGCAAAAGGTCTTTAAGAACTTAACACAATTAGTATGATGCTGAGAAAGTTTCTATTATCCTTGAAGATGTTTGAAAGATTCATGATCGAGGTAGATGATGAATTCTCTCAGTAATAGGTAATGCTGGCAGTTTTGTAGTGTTCAAATAAGGGCATAGAACTTCTTGTCATAGGTAGAGTAATTCAGGGCAACTCCTCTAAGTTTCTCACTAAAGTAGGCAATGGGTCAGCGTTCTTTCATAAGAACAACACTAATGCTAACTCTAGATACGTCGCATTCAATCTTAAAACTTTTATGAGCTTTCATTAACCACCTAAATTTAGAATTCTTTTTAGTCAGTTCAGTTAATGGCACTGTTATGGAACTATAGTTCTGAATGAATCTCCGATAGAACAAAGCTCGACCATGAAAGCTCTTAGCTTCAATAGCATTGGTTGATGTGGGCCACTTGATAATAGCTCTAACTTTCTTATCATTAGCTCGGACTCCTTCCTTTGAAATAGCATATCAAAGGAATACAACCTCGCTTTGACAAAACATACATTTCTTCAGGTTGTCGATTAACCTCTCAATATGGAGGGTATCGAATACTAATCTTAGATGCTCAATGTGGGTGAAGAAGTTGGCATTGTAGACTAAGGTGTCATCAAAATCAACCACAACACATTTGCTAATCAATGCTCTCTACACATGATCCATGAGCTGCATAAAAATACTCGGCGCATTAGTCAGACTAAACGGAAACACTATTCATTCCAACAAACCATCCCTTGTCTTAAAGTCCATCTTTCATTCATCTCCAAGTCTCATTCGTATTTGGTAGTAGCCACTCTTTAAGTTAATCTTCAAGAAGATGTAGGAACCATGCAGCTCATTGAGTATATCATCTAATCGTGGAATTGGATATCAATACTTAATAGTAAATTTGTTGATGGCACCACTATCAATATACATTCTCTATGACCCATCTTTCTTAAGTACTAGGACAGTGGGTACAGCATATGGGCTCATGCTCTTTCGGAAGTTTCCGTAGTCCACTTGTTTCTTCAACTCAACCGCTTGCTCGAGATCAAGCTTATAAGTAGGTTAGCTCGGTAACACTACTCTTAACTGAAGGTCAATGCCTCTTATGGGTAGTAAACCTTTCAGCATAGCAGTAGGAAATAAGTCGGCATACTCTTCTAGTAGAGTTCTCACCTTGGCAGGTAAGTTCTCAGCTTTTCTCAACTACAAAAGTTTCCTTACTAAAAGGTGTACACACTACTTGGCCTTGACTTCATGGGTAAATTGAGCTCGGCAAATCACTAAAGACTTCTACTACTCATAAGGGTCAATATAATCTTCTTCCCATCCTTTTGGAACATGTAAGTATTCCTATACACTTCGTATAGTACCCTTAAGTCAAAAAACTATGGTCGACCGAGTAAGATATGCGAAGTGTACATGGGTAGGACATCATAGAACACCTCATCTATGTACCTATCGCTAATGGCAGTTGATACTCTAACCTGCTTGGCAACTATCAAACCTCCCTTCTCATTAAGCCAGTGAATCTTATACGACTTAGGGTACAGAAGGGTCAGCAACCTCATAGCCTTCATTACTCCCTATGCTATAACATTGGTACAACTTCCTCTATCAATGATTAAGGAGCATAGATTGCCATTCAATCAGCAATTCGTATGGAAGAGATTCTCCCTTTTTGCATTCTTGTTAGCTACAAAAGTGCTGAGAGATTGATGCACAACAAAACAATCTTTGACTCCTACTTCAAGAGGTGTAAAGGCATTAAGGTCTTCTTGAAACTCCTCTAGCGTTGGGCTAACTTCAACATCCTCCTCTTCTTCACTAGCACTCTCCAATTCAAATTGAGGCTTGTCTCCATTGATCATCATGATACGTTGGTTCACACATTAACTATCTACGTATCCATAGTCGAGAGATTTAAAGCATTTGGTCTCTTGGGTCATCCTTCCAGAGCTCTAACCATAATTTCTTTAGACCTCAGGTTCTTCAGCCTTACCCTTACCTCGACCTTCTTTTGGTTGGCTCAACACTTATCCTCAACGATCTACCTTGAAACTGTTCAGTGTATGGCCATAGTCTGATCAACTTGACATGCTACTTCAGCTCAATAATCCTGGTCAACTAGGCTGGCTTCGTCTCTACCTCTCAACCCTCTACGCCACTTGAATGGTCTGATCTATACTTCCTAATCACTGTTATTCCACAATATGACCAATCTTAGTACTCGGTCTAGAAATCTTGAGTTCATTAACATCTATTGGTCATGAGTAATTGAAACTCTCAAACGTAGTCATCTACCGACCGGTTACCCTGTCTCAAGTCTTGGAGATGTTTGAAAGTGTCTTGCTCATAGTGTTCAAGAGCAAACTTACTTCTCATAACTCTCCTCATCTCATTCCATGTTTAGACTTTGCGTTAGGCTCTTAAGTAAACATTTTATAGCTTTTTCCACTACATTGCTATATATTTAGAAAATTCCAATGTAGCCACTCGAATATGGATAGCATATTCATAATCGTAAAAGTTGAATATCTTTTATCTTCTCTTCCTAATCTAGGTGTTTGGCTCTATCGATACAATGGGGTAGTGCTTAATTCATAGGAAGGGGCTCTAGTGCTCATTGTTCATTCATCTGCCTTCTCAAACTATCCCTCATTTCTTGACCTTGTTTAGTAGCAATCTTATCTCGTAGCCCAGTCTCTAAGACTCTTTGCACCGAGATAGCTAGATTGGCCATAATAGCGGTAAAGTCTTGTATTTACTCATCAATAGTACATAGTGTTTGTTAGGTCACATGACCACATCATTAAGCATCATTCTTAACATCATTAATTTCTCCTTGAATGCTAGGATTCGACATTCTCAAAAAGAATAAGCTTCAGAACACATTCTTCAGGTAGGAAATTACCATACAGAGAAGATACTGATCTAATAGTGAACTATGGACTTACTTTGTTCTTCTAGGTGAAAACAGAGTATAACAAACAATAGACCAGTAGGAACTATGGCAATATAGCTCTTGGTCACAACTTAATGCTTTGATATTAGGATTATATGATGTGCCTAAGAGCTTAACTATTACTAAGGCTTATTTCAAGAGGTTTGAAACCAATGGGTCCTTCAAAATATCGAAGAAAAATAGAGTGAGTAGGTTGACGAATGGAATATAGTAGTTGACACAAAGCTGCTCGGAGGATGTGACCCACCAACAAACACAACATAACTTGATACTTCACTTGATATGACACATAAGTTAATGTCAAGGTTCACTTACCACTAATGTTGAGCTACTTGACAAGATTATATAAGAGTATAAGAAATTGGACTTGGAGAAGGTTGTCTTGCAAGAATGAGTATATTCAATGTTTGGAAGGAATGTAATATTTGACTATAGAGAAAAGGGGACTATTTATAGTAAGTCTCTTGGGCAATAATACAAATAAGAAAAATTACGATAAAGCATGCATGAAAAGAGATTTCTAGTACATACGAAAAAGGGTAAATAGGACAAATGATGAAAAGAGAACAATAGTACAGTATCAAATGAGATGGATATGTGGCAGCTTAATATTGGTTCATGAAAAAGATTCTCTAGTTATAGTAGTTGAGTAAAATCAAGATGTTGCGGTAATAAGGATGGCCGAGATGAGAAAAGGATGCAGTAAGAATTGGTAGGAGGCTGGGAAAGAAGTACTCAGCTAGTAGGAGGTTATGTCTTGTTATTCGACAGGAAGGTCACGGCAACTAAAGGTCTAATCATTTGACACATAACCCTTAATTAGAGAATAGTCAACATTGACATAACAGAGAGAATAGATCAAAGTATAGCCATTCAAAGCTCTTAGGGAATTCAACTTCCTTCCTTTTATGTATAGTTTCTTGTCATCGACAAATTAACAAGATAAAATTCTTCGGGTGAGGGACTAGAGGCCTTTGAGGTGTATGCGAGAAAGTGGGTCAGAGGTCGGTAACCCATCAACTAGGAAGAATGTTGTTTATATTTTTTGTATCAAAATTTATATGTTGTGGTTTGGAGGTTTGGTTAGACTAAAAAGGAGTAGAAATTAGGTGCTATGCATGGGAGACCATAGAGAACTTTAGGATTATTCAGTCCCATTTATTTGAGATGTAACTCCAATCCTTGATCTACCTGAAATTCAAGTAGAGAGCTTTAAACTTAATCTTAAGTTGCTTAGGTTTGTTCATGATAAGCAATTTGAGGGACACCCAAATGAAGATTTGAATGAGCACATTCAAGCGTTTCATCAATTATGCTCAACAATTGAATATCATGGAGTTTTGGATGATGCATTAAAGTTACAATTGTTTCGATTTTCCATCAATGTAAGTGCAAGGAATTGGTATTGCGAATGGAAAGGGTAAGGTATAAACACTTTGGAGAAATTAGATTGTCATTTCCTTGCACACCTTTTCTAACTTGTCAAGCCTCATTTTGATTTCCTTAATTTAACCTATATTTAGCCTAGCTCGCTTAATATAAATTACTTGATATTAAATTAAGGAAAAAAAAATTTAATAAAAAGATGGAGTTGCCAATCAGTTCAATTGGTAAAAAAAAAAATTAATTAGGGTTTTTGGGTAGGAAAATCCTAATTTGTAATTTGACCATTAGTTTGTGGATATTCTAAAAAAAATTAATTTTTAGAAAATTGAATAAAAAAACTAGGTTTAAGGGCTAACCTATTAGGATTAAGATACGAAGTAAAAATTAAAAAATTTGATGGGTTTTTATTTTTATAATTTTCCAAAAATGCTAAAATTATACCTAAATGTAAAAAACATAACTAAAATGATTTTTATTATTTTTTATTATTACAAATATTCCAGACAAGGGAAATTTGTTTTTATTTTTTATACGATTTCTCCGAAGGTGTTTATGTACTCGCTATTTAGAATCAAACTAGTCATAGTTCATTTTTTTTATAAAATTTTTAGTGAGTAGGCGATTTTTATTTTGAAAACTAAGCTAGGTTTATGTATTTTATCAATTTATTATTTTAAGAAAACAAACCTAAAGAAAATTTAATTTTTACGAATTAAATAAAAAACCCTAACAAACCAAATATTTTTTAAAAAACTCAATTTAAGATTTTTTATTTTTCAAAACCACTATATGTAAAAAAAAAAAAATAATTCAACAAAATTTTATTGGAAAATAAAAAATTTGCAATAACAATAAAAAACTGCACTCAAACACAAAAATAGTTAATAAAAGAGAAAAAAAAGACATAACTAATAAAGTAAATTAATAAAAAAATATATAATAAATAAAAATTAATGAAATAAATATAGAATAAAAAAAATTAATCAAAATTTACCTAGCATCGAATCGTATCAATGTTAAGTAGTGGATTGGGCATTGCTAGGCAATGCTGGGCGGCGGACTAGGCGCTACTAGGCAATGTTGAGCGGTAGATTAGGTGCTACTAGGTGACTGCTGGGTGGCTGGTTAGGCGACAATCTAACTCAATTCAATTCAACATAATACAACTCAACTTATGACTCAACTTGACTCAATATAATTTGACTTAACTCGGTACGATATAACTTGATTTTTTTTTTCACATTCCTTTTTTCTTTTATTCTTTTCAATTTATTTATTTATTTATGATTATTATTTTTTTATATTTTCCTACTTTTCGATTTATTTACTAACCTGGCTCAATTAATAAAAAAATTGGTAAAAATGAGGTGTCTACAACTGCCACTATTTATAGGGAAGTTCGATTAGAACTTTGCTACAAAGACAACAGAGATACCTATTTTTGCCAAACTCAACTTAAACAATTCGAAAAGGATATATCTCTTCAAGATTAAAAACTTGTTTTAGCGGATAATCTAAGGATGACAGATCTCCTTCAAGATGAGTTGCTCGAAAGGATAAATCTTTCAAAGACATGATAAGAAGACATGAGAAAACACTCTCATGAGCAAGCAATCTTTTAAATAATTGGATGATGCTCTATTGAGGAAGTGGTTTAAGAAAGGATTGATAGGATAGCGATCCTACAAAGGAATAGATAGGGCAACGCTCCTATGAGCAAGCGATCCTAAAAAAGGACTAAGATAATGCTCTTTTGAGCAAGCAATCCTAGATAAGATAGGTTGGTGCTCCTAGAAAGGAATAGATAAGACAACATTCCTACGAGCAAGCGATCCAACAAAGGATAGGATAGTGCTCCTTTGAGCAAGTGATCCTAGATAAGATTGGATGGCACTCCTATCAGCAAACGATCCAGCTAAGGATTAGATAAGATAGCGCTCCCATAAGCAAGTGATCCTAAAAAAGATTGGATGGCGCTCTACTAAGTAAGCGACCCAACTAAGAATAGGATAGTGCTCTTTTGAGTAGGCGATCTTAAAAAAGATTGGATAGCACTCCACTGAGTAAGCAACCCAAATAAGGACTAGATAAAACAATGCTCCCATGAGCAAGCAATCCTAAAAAGGATTAGATGGTGCTTCACTAAGCAAGCGACTCAACTAAGGATAGGACAATGCTCCTTTAAGCAGGCAATCTTAGAAAAGATTATATGGTGCTCCTAAGAGCAAGTGATCCAGCTTAGGATTAGATAGGATAGTGCTCCCATAAGCAAGCAATCCTAAAAAGGATTGGATGGCACTCTACTGAGCAAGCGACCCAATTAAGGGTAGGATAGCACTCCTTTGAGTAAGAGATCCTAGAATAGATTTTGATGAGTTTTGACAAAATGATTTGAGACATGATTTTTTCAAAATATTGTTCTTTGACAATTTTTTTTCTTTTTTTTTAAAAGGTTTTTCTTTTTTTGCTAAGAAATTCAAAAACACTCTTCAATAGACAATTGTGTTGCTAACAAGTAAGAAAGTCTTGAAAACTCTAAAGACCATAAATAAGGGGTTAGCTTGCCCCTTACTCGTTGATCACTCATTTTCTTAATCTTGTTTCCTTAAACATAATTCATGATCTCTAAACTTTTTAGAATCACTGATGACCATTCACGTTTTTTACAAAGTACTCTTCTCTTCAATTTTCCATTAAGGGGATAGATATCATTACTTGAAATGTTTAGTCAAATTGGACTTCTTTGCACTCTCATAAGTCTATTTTTACTCTTAGCATCAATTCCCAAAATTGTAGCCTATCTTATAAGTAGTACATTCTGGTCAATCAATAGGTCTTTTCTGGGTTTGCAATGTAAGGCTTTTGGACAATGGTTTAAGCAAATGGATATTAATGTACTTGGCCAATTTTGAAGAAATTATATGCAATTAGTCCTAAGTTTACAAGCTAAGAGCCTAAGAGAAACTAAACACATGCTTACCCCAGTTTCATGAGCAAATTTCGCTTAGGATAAGTTAATTTTTTTAGTCAAAAGAGTTTTATCAAAGCTAGTATAATGAGTGGGATCATAAAATGAGAGCTTTACTTTTAGGTTTAGGAATTAAAAGTGTTTAGATTTTAGATACCATCACCAGTTCAAACTTCAGGCAATTTTTGGCTATTTCTTTTTTAAGGTGATCACCTAGCTAATATCTTCAATCTTTTTCTTCACTCTTTCTTTTTCTTTTTCTCCTTGTTTTCTCTTTTTTCTTTTTCTTTTTCTTTTTTTTTTTTTATGTCAAGGTGGTCACCTTCTATTGTTGAGTTTTCACTTAATAGGATTTGAAGCACCAAAAGGTAGGTTCAAGGTGTATAAGCATGGGAGAAGTGTATATGGATTTAATGTGTTTGGGAAAGAATCTATGGGCTTAATGTGTTTGAATAAGTGTATGGGCTAAGTGAGGTGTATATGGTTTGAAACTCTTCTTCATTCTAAAGAAATTGAATTATTTATGATAATATTTGCTCATATATTAGCACAACTAAGGTAAGTATAAGTTAGTCTACTCTTTTTCCTCCAAATTAATGATCTTAACCTCCTAATTACCCTAGTTTGGGGCTAATTTTAAGAAAAATTCCTTAAAAGTTCAAATGGGTTTGTAAGGGATAACTGTGTTTAGGGATGATGAAATGAATGCCTAATATCATTTTGACACGTGTACTAAGTTCAAGATGGGCCTCCTTTAAGGAATGAGCCCAATTACTTACCTTGATGGTGCTCAACTCTCACGTGGGTCGAGGATTAATGTTTGGGACATAGGTTGCCTCTTCTCATCCTAAACTTTTCAAGTAATGCGTTATCATTCCCTTAGGTGGAAAGTTTTAAGTTTCGAGTTCACATTTTCTTTATCCATTTTCACTTATTCGGAATGCCCCTATTTCAATTGAGCTAGCTTCATAGCATACAAAGACAATAATACATGAAAACTGCTTTATTCAATAACTCGTATCTATTACAAGCTCCAAAATGAAAGATTATTCTAAAAAGAAATGCAAGTACTAAAATTTTTTTCTAGTTCTTGCCCCTATTTCTGTCACTTCTTTGAACTTAGCCCATTCAGCTAAATTGATCCTTTGGAGATATACCTAATTGCTTCAAATGGCGAGCTACCTTGTCAAATGACAGTAATAGACCCTCAATACCTAATACTAGAATTTTTCTATTTGATGCTTCTTCAAAACCTAGGGAAGGAATACTACTGCTAATCGACCCATCAGTCTCTAGAAAATTTGGTTGGATAATCTTGGAATCAATCAAATCTTGTACCTTATGCTTGAATCTCCAACAATCTTTAGTGGCATGTCCCACTTAGCCCACATGATAGTTACACCATTTGTTGGGGTCACGATCCCTTAGCTTGTATTTCTTTGTTGGGTTTTCACATGTTAGTAGTCCTACATTTCTCAATTGCTTGAAAACTTAGGCCATTGGAATCTTGAACTGTATAAATTGCCTTCTCTTGTTGTGAACGGGCTTGTCATGATTCTAAGCTTTCCTAACCAACACACTCACTCCTGATTTCTCTTCCATTGAATCTTCTTTGGGCATGGGTTGTAACTTCCTATTTGTGCTATGATGTAGATTTCTAAGCTACTTGAGCGCATAACCCATTGTCATTTCCGTGCTAGTGAGCCTTTCTTTTAATTTTGCTTACTTTCCTTCTAGGGCTGCAGCCCTTTTTTCTAGACCATGGTAGTAACATACCCCTTGGACTTAACCATTCAAATATGTTTCTAGCAACTTTTCCAATCCTTGGATCATGTTAATAGTGGGCTCTGTGTAAAATTTGGGCCTTGGACCTTAACAAAGTCCAACTGGACTAATTTTTCATCAATCAAATCTTGAGCTTCATTCTTCAACTCCCAGCAATGGTTAGTAGCATGCCCTTACTGACCCATGTGGTACTCGCATTGCACATTGGGATCATATTTCCGAGTTTTATACCTTGGTGTTGGAGTCTTAGGATGCAGTAAACCTTCTTCTTTTAGATGACGATAGACTTGTGACATAGGAATCGGGATATGAGTGAACCTCCTTCTAGGTGATTTCTAGCTTAGCTTATTTTCCTTGAGCTCTAGACTAATGCTTAAGGCACTAGGCTTGCATATCATTAGATAGGACATCGTAGTGTTCGCAGTGGCCTCTAAATCCAATAAGGTTAATCCCTTCCTTATCAATCTCCCCACTCTAATAGTATCTTCAATGCCACTACCAGCTGTAACTACATCTACAAACGTAGAAGCAGTATGTCCTAAGAGGTGATTATAAAAAGATCCACCTAATGTATGGATGAATATGTTAATCAATTCATTTTCTAGCAATTGTATTGTAGCTTGAGCGATTGTAGATCTCCATCTTTAGGCATACTCCTTAAAGGACTCAATTGGCTTCATTTTCATGTTATTGAAATCCATCAAGGATGGAGCCACTTTTTCATTAAACTTGTATTGTTGATAAAAGGCTTGAGCTAGCTTATCCTAAGTATCAAGATTAACTAAGTCTTGTTGGGCATACCAAATCAACATTGGCCTAGTTAGGCTATCTTGGAATGTTTGAATCATCAACTACTCATGTTTAGAGAATTGGGCCATCTTGTAAACATAAAGCTTAAGGTAAAGTTTAAGACAATCTGTTCCATCATACTTTTCGAAATTTGGTACCTTAAACTTCTTGGGTAACCTATGGTCTTCAAAAGCACAAACACTACTTAAGCTCAGATCACTCTACACATCAACATCCTTAAGAACTCCCATTTTCTCTTCAATTTTCTTGAAGATTTCTTCTCCCTTCTTCATTAATTTCTGCAACAATTCCTTCCCTAGGCCTTTGTTGCTATTGTTGAGCTCATGAATTAGCAACTCTTCAAACTTGTCTATCTTAGATGGTATGTCAATAGGCCTTTAGGCTTGGGTATGGGTCATGGTCTCGACTTGCTTCACATGCTTTCCCAGAACCCCTTTGGCTGTGGTCATTCTATGTTCAAGAGCTTCAGATATCTTATTTTTGAAAATAAGTGATTATGCACTTCAGGTTGGGCTAGATTACTTTGAAAGCATACAAGAATCCCTTCTTGTTAGCAATATTGCATCTAGTTTTTAGTTTTGAAAATCATTCTTTCCTCTTTTTTTTTCTTTTGGAAACTTTTATTATAAAATCAATGCTTATTTTATGTCATAGAAGCTTAATACTAACATTGACGAATCTAAACAAAGAAAACATTGGGATTGATAACCAAGGACATAAGATGATGATAATATTACAAGGATGATATGGAGAAGCAAAAATTATTTTACAATGAGAAAGTTATTGAATAAATGACACAAGACTAACAACTCTTGGAGAAAACTCTATTAAGACAGTAACAACCTTAAGGCTAAACACGAAGAATGAGAACTTAGATATTTATAAGATTAACAACCTTAAGATGGAAAATACTTTATAATTGAAATCTAATGATTAAATCTTTTTTTTTTATTTTGTTATTTCCTAATAGTATGGTATATGTAGGGCATTATAATAAAAATCAATCGAGTCAATAATTGTCATGAAACTAGTTTTGGATAATAAAATATCTTTTGAAATTTATTTTTTTTTTAAAAAAAAATGTTGGAAAGTCTTTTAAAAAAATGATAGTTCCATAATAATCCTTATCATTGTTAATTTCCATGATTATATGCCCTAAAAAAAATTATAAGTTGATATAGAAGTTTTTTTTTTTTAATATTAGCATAGGGAGAATAATAATGATTTTGAGTATTTTATGTTAAATGTTATGTTATATAACCTATTACTGGTGAAACAAAACAAAACCTATGAGATGTACATATTTTAAAAAAGATAGCATATACAAATAACTAAACAAAATAAATGTGATGCAATATACTACATATACGTACAATGCAATGGGGTTGGTTATTCATAAACTATAGGAATTACGATAAATCCACAATCAAAGAGCATCCTTATACATAAGTATATTCAAAATAAGATTTAACAATAAGGGCTATTGATTTTTTTAATTGAAAATGAATGATGAACTGACCACAAATTAAATCGAGTTTTTCCTATAATTTAAAAATAACTATCCCTTTTTCGAAAGGATGATGTAAAAGAATGGGGTCTATAGGTCTTAGGCTCTGTAGTTCCAAGGCTTTCAAAAGAGAAAGCTAGTAGGCTAGATCGAAGTATAAGTGAGCTTGCCTATCACCGTTAGGTGAGGGTAAAGATCCTAATGACCTGAAGGTTGCATAATGGTGGCCCATTCTAAGTTCCTAAGGTGGCCAAGTTTGACCATATCTAAATACACAAATGGTTACCCCCCCTAGAAGGCCCATAGGGCAAGACTTTTTCATATTAAGGCCTATATCACTAAAAGATAATTAGTACACCTATAATAAAAAAATAATACAAAAGCCTATCAACAATTCTTAATTTTCACATAGCTAGTCCATTAGGCTTACCTAGTAGAGTCGCCAATTTTGTCAAGTCCTATTTTAATTTTCTTACTTCAACTTATATTAAGCCTAACCATTTAATATAAATTACTTGACATTAAATTAAGGAAAAACAATTTTTAATAGAAAAAAGGAGTCGCCAACTAGTACAACTAGTAACAAAAATAAACTAAGGTTTTCGAGTGGAAAAAACCTAAATTTACCACTAGTTTGCAGTTATTCTAAAAAAATTAATTTTTAGAAAATTGAATTAGAAAACCGGGTTCGATGGCTAACTTATTAAGACTAAGTCACCATGTAAAAATTAAAAAAATTGATGGGCTTTTATTTTTATAATTTTCCGAAAATACTAAAATCATACCTAAATGTACAAAACATAACTAAAGTGATTTTTATTATTTTTTATTATTACGAATTTTCAAGACAAGGGAAAAAGTTTTTTAATTTTTTATAAAATTGTCCTGAAGGTACCTACATACTTGCTATTCAAGATCAAACCATCCGTAGTTATCCTTTTTTAATAAAATTTTTAGTGAGTATGTCATTTTTATGTTAGAAACTGAGCCATGATTACATATTTTATCAATTTATTATTTTAAGAAAACAAACCTAAAAATAACTAATTTTTCTAAATTAAATAAAAAATCCTAACTAACCAAATATTTTTGAAAAAACTCAATTTAAGATTTTTCATTTTTCCAAACCACTATATGTTGAAATATATATTTTCTATTAAGAAAAACATGATTTTTCAAAAACAACTTAATTCAACTAAATTTTATTGGAAAATAAAAAATTTGTAATAAGAATAAACAATGATAAAAAACTGCACTTAAACACAAAAATAGTTAATAAGAGAAAAAAAAAGACATAACTAATAAAGTAAATAAATAAAATAAATAAATAAATAAAAAATTAATGAAAATTTACCTAACATCAAATCCTGCCAGTGTTAGGCAGTGGACTGGGCATTGTTAAGCGATGTGAGGCAGTGGAATGAGCATTGTTGGATGATGCTAAGCAGCAAATTGGACATTATTGGGCAACGCTAGCCGATGGACTACGTGTTGTTGGGTGACTGTTGGGTGGCAGACTGAACACTACTAGGTTATAAGCTAGGCGAGAGATTGGGTGATGCTAGGTGGCTAGCTAGGTGATTAACTGGGTGACACTAGGTAGTGGATTGGGCACTATAAGAGATGTTGGGCGGAGGATTGGGTATCAAGCTAGGTGCTACTGGGTGAGAAGCTGAGCAAAAGACTAAGCACTGCTAGGTGACGTTGGGCAATGGACAGGACAACTGGACGATGGACTTGACGTTGTTGGGCGATAGGCTAGGCGTTGATTGTGGTGCTTGTGCAATGGTGCTAGGGTATTACTGTATGATGTTGCATGGTGGTACTTGTGTGGTGTTTGGGTAGGAATGTGATTAAAAAAACCATCCTTGAAACCCCCATCGATGTGTTATTTATAAGTTGAAAATTAAATCTTTCGTATCAAAAATACAAAAGATTCGATTGCAATTCTTCTAAGATTTACCCTAGCTTCTAGAAACCCCAGTTATTTTAGGTCATCTATTTCTTCTAAGGCTCAATCCGCTTCACTACAATTTAGCCCAATAATTCCCTAATATGATTTAAGTCATTAAATTAGATGAATTTTATACTATATTGATTTGGCCTAAAATTAATTAAGCCCATATTGTCACAAAATCCAACAATCTAACTCAATTCAATTCAACACAACACAACTCGACCTATGACTCGACTTGCTACAACTTGACTCGACTCGGCATAATTCGACTTAACTCAATACGTCACAACTTGATTATTTTTTTTTACTTTCCTTTTTTCTTTTTAGTTTTCATTTTATTTTATTTTATTTATTTTTATTATTTTTATTTTTCTACTTTTCTGTTTATTTATTAACTTAACTCAATTAATAAAAAATTGGCAAAAATAAGGTGTTTACATGACCAAATAAAGTTGTTGCCCCTTGATTTAGGATATTAGTATTTACATAAGAGGAAAGAGAACCTTTGAGCAAAGCATGGGTACGATTTAAAAAGTCACTACAATAAAGCCCTTGCTATGGAATCTTTAAGGGATATCGACTTCAAATCTTTTATAATGATCTTAGTCATGGGGATGGATTGCTAGTAGATACTACCATTAGAGGTAGTTTATTGAGTAAAATAGAGGATGAAGGATGTGATTTACTTGAAGTGATAGCATATAATAATAGCAATTGAAGAGCTTGTACACATATGAGAGAGGTTACCCATGAATTGAGGAGTTCATGCCACAAGGTTATCTAAGTGGCTTGACAAGCAAAATAACCTCCCTTATGTTCACACAAAGGAGGTCTAACCGATTGAGGCTGTACTAAATGTAAGTTTGTGCATGATGAATGAAAGTGTCCAAGACCAAAGTAAATAAGGACATTAAAATATAACTCTAGGAATTAACCTAAGCAATCGCCGATGCATTTACTTAAAAAACCATCAAGGTCATGTTTAGATAAGAGTGAAGGCGGCTTACCCATGGACAAATCTAATGACTTACTTAAGGATCCCTAAGGAGTAGCCTAAAAAATTGGGAGGAATCTAGGAAGTATTTGAATGCATTTCCTGATAATCATGACATAGAATGTTTATAGTTAAGAAAATAACTTAGGAAATTCATAGACATATTACATTCACTTAAGGAAAATGATAGATGAGTAGAAAGTGAGTGGTAGTCACCTAATAAAGTTGAAGCAATCTAGCTAAGAAGTGGGAAGGAAATTAAATGACCATGTCTCGAAAGGGAGTGTGAACCTACAACTAGGAATGAAAAGGAAAGGATAGATGAAGAACTAGAGAAGGAAAGAGATGACCCTCTCCTTAGGAAGGAATTTGAAATATGAGTCTATACCCCATTAATACCTATCTTAACTAGGTTGAAATAACAAAAATTAGATCAACAATTTGCCAAATTTTTAGAAACATTCAAGTAGTTACATATTAATGTACCCCTTTATGAGGATTTTGAGCAAATGCCTTAAAATGCAAAATCCATGAAAGAAATTTTAACTTAGAAAAGGAAGGTAGAAAAGGAAGTAATTATGCTTTCTAAGGAGTGCCTTGTTATCATCCTAAATCTATTGCTAAGATAGATAAAGGACATTAAGAACTTAAAACTCCATCTATTATAGGAGAGACATTTAAAGGTAGGACATTGTGTGACTCAAGCACAAGCATTAACTCTATGCTATACTCTATATTCAAGCTTCTTAAATTAAAGGAGTGTAGGCCAACTAAAATGACACTTTAATTGGCAAACAGAAGCATGAAGTATCCTTAAGGGATAGCTGAAGACGTGCTTGTAACTGCTGGTAAATTTTTTTTCCCAGTAGACTTTGTTTTCTAAACATGGATGTTGACAATGATGTTCCCTTAATCTTAAGAAGGCCTTTTCTAGCTATTGCATAGGCAATGATTAATGTCAAGAAGGAAAAGCTTACACTAACTACACTTGACGAGGAAATTATGATTAAGTTGCCTTGAGTAATGAAGTTATCGGAAGAAGTTGACAATTCTCACACTAGAATTAACTAATGATCTAAAGGAAGAGCTACAAGAGTATGAAATTGAAGAAGTAAGATTTGGCAAGTGGAGAGAGGATTATCATTGGATTGATAGTGACAGCAATAGAGACATAGATGAAGAAAATGATTTACAAGGGGACATGGTAAAAGGTAGTTGGAATTTAGTTGGAATCAGTAGAGCCATTAGAAATTGAACTTAGTAAGGATAAACCTTGGCCATCAACTGAAGCCCTAGCTTAGTTGGAATTAAAGCAATTAGCAAATAATTTGAAATATTCCTTTTTTGCAGAAAGAGACACCCTACCAGTGATAATAGCCTCCAATTGTCAAAGGAAAAAGGGCAAAAGTTATTAGGGATACTAAGTGGGAATAGAGAAGCTATTGGATAGACTATAGTAGATATACATGGTATTCATCCTTCATTATGTATGCAAAAGATCTTTCTCAAATTAGAATGCTAGCCTATTGTTGAACTACAATCTATCCCATAATGTAAGAAGCAATAAAAAGGAAGTGGTAAAATTGCTACATGCAAGAATAATCTACCCAATTTCATATAGAAAATGGGTAAGTCTTATTTAAGTAGTCCTAAAGAAGAGAGGAATGCCTATGGTAAGAAATGAGAAGAATGAGTTAATTCCAATAAGGATTGTAACACGATGGCCAGTGTGTATAGACTATTGAAAGTTAAATGATGGCACTCAAAAAGATCACTTCCCTTTGCCATTCTTGGATTAGATTGTTGAAAACTATTAGTAGGGCATGAATATTATTGCTTTTTGGACGAGTATCTAAGGTATGACCAAACCCCTATAGCACTTGAAGATTAAGAAAAAACTACTTTCACTTGTCCATATGGGACATTTGCTTTTAGGAGAATACCATTTGAATTTTGCAATACATTAGCAACTTTTCAACAGTATGTGCTGTCAATATTCTCTGACATGATCGAAGAAGGGATTGAGGTGTTCATGGATGATTTTTCTATATATGAAGAAACATTTGAGAAATGCCTTAAGAATTTGATGGCAATCTTAAGATGATGTAAAGAAACCCACTTGGTACTTAATTGAGAGAAATGGCATTTCATGGTACAATAAGAAATTGTGCTTGGACATAAGGTCTCTAAGCAAGGAATATAGGTAGATAAAGCAAAGTGGAGAAGACCGAGTCTAGGTCAAGTTAGAACCTAGGTACTAAAGGATATTTAAATCCTCTCTAGGTTAGGTATCTTATAGCTTGGGTTGGATAGAGGTCTAATGCAGGTTGGTTTAGAAGTTAATCAGATTATGGTATGAGTTTGGTAATGGATTGAGGTTTTTTAGTAAGTTTGTACTTCTGCATAGTAACTTGGGAATTGTGCTAGTTCTTACTAGAGCTTGGTATTCAAGTTAGTAGAAATGTGAAAGATGGAAGTCAAGATAAGAATCCTCATCTTGTGTAAGGTTTCAAGCTAGTTTTCATGTGAGTCCTTATAGCCCTTTAGTTTGACTGCATGTGACTAGCTTGAGGAGTTGATTCCTATCATCTGCCTAGTGATAAGAAGGATTTTTCCTCATATCTGAAGAGGTCTCTAACTCTTGCTCTATTCTAGCATTTGCTTTGTCTTCTTCTAGTAGGTGAGGAATCAGGTTGGACAAATTAGAGGTGGAGGAAACACCATAGTTCTCAAGTAATTTAGTTTGGTAAGCATCATGCTTGATCTTTTTTAGGACTTTGAATGGGGCATTGGCTCATAAGGATAGCTTGCTTTGTCTTAGGTGCAAAAATCATTCTTGACTAAGGTAAATCCACACTAAGTCACATAGGTTAAAGGAAATAGTTAGACGGCCATGACTATTGGGCTTATGTTGTCTCTTATTGAACTTAGGAATTTTCCTTATTACAAACTAATGTAATTCTTGTATTTCTTGGGCTTAGGCGACTCCAAATTGACTCTCTTCTATAGTTATGAGGGTACTGATCTGATCTAAGGAGATAGTAGGATTAAGGCTAAAGAGGACCTCAAATGTAGTGTTCCCGGTGGTACTATAGATAGTTTGGTTGTATGTAAACTCCACAACTAGTAGATATAGATCTCAATCTTTTCAATTCCTTCCTACAATAGCTTAGAGTAGATTTTCCAGCATTCCGTTAACTACTTCCGTTTAGCCATTAATTTGACGGTGGCTACTAAAGCTGAATACAAGTTTAGTTCTAAGTGTTCTTCAAAGTGCCTTCTAAAAATAGCTCAAGAATTTTGTGTCCCAATCTAAGACAATGGTCCTTAGCACTCCATGTAGTCGAATAACTTCCTACAAAAATAAACCAACAATATATAAAGCATCGTTAATTCGATGGTACAAGATGAAGTGTGCCATTTTGCTAAAGTGGTCCACTACTATAAAGATTAAATCTTTTCCTCTAGATGTTGAAGGTAACCCTTGGACAAAGTCCTTGTTGAGGTCAACCTAAGGTAAGGTCGGTGTAGGTAAGGGCATATACTCTCTATGTAGCTCTCTCTTCCTTTGGCCCTTTTGCACACTTCGCAACTTCTAACTACCTTATGGACATCCTTTACCAAACTAAGCTGGTAAAAGTTTTCTTTCAACATGTCAACTATTTTAGTCTCTCTAAAATGACGAGATATTCCACCCACTATGAGCTTCCCAAACGAATAGCTTATATGTGGAATAACTTAGTATACATAACCTTCCTTCATTAAACAATTAACCATCCTTAAGTTAATATCCTCCAATAGCAACTTCTTCTTTGCATTGTTGAAGAATAGGAGCAAAATAAGGGTCATGAGCATATTGCTCGATGATAAGGGGAAATCTCAGCAATTTCTTCTACATGGTAGTTAATAAGGTTTGCTGAGATGACAAGGCATCTGCGGCCATGTTGGCACTACCGTTCTTGTGCCAAATCATATAAGAAAAACCTTCCATGAATGCTAGCTAAGTTGGTTTTTTTGAAAGTTTGTTCTAACTTCTAAGATGCTTTAAGGACTAATGGTCTATATAAATCACAAATTCTTCTGGTAATAAATAGTGTTACCACATAGTAAGAGCTCGAAAAAGAGAGTACAACTCTTTCTAATGCATAGAGTAGTTTAGTATGGCACCATTAAGCTTCTCACTATGGTAAGCAATTGGTCAATGTTCTTCCATCAGAACTACTCCAATGCCAATGCTTAATTCATCACATTTTAATTCAAATGGCTTGTCAAAATCTAGTAAGGCTAAGATAAGGGTAGAGGTGATATTCTCTTTAATCTCTTAGAAGCTTTGCTTAGCTCTATCATTCCATTGGAATCCACCATTCTTTTTTAATAGCTCGGTCAAGGGGGTTGCAATCGTACTAAAGTTTTTAGTGAATCACATGTAGAAAGAAGTAAGGCCATGAAAACCTTTTACTTTAGCAACATTTTTTGACATCAGCCATTCCAAGACTACATGGACCTTTTCCTCATCTACTTAGATTCCTTATCCAAATACTACATAACCAAGAAAGGTAACTTCACTTTGATATAACATACACTTCTTTAAGTTCCTATACAATTTCTTGACTCATGAAATGCCAAAAATAGCTTGGAGATGTTGAATATGGTTGTTCAAGTCAGTACTATACACTAATATCATGTCAAAATACATGACCACACATCTTTCAATCAAAGGATGCATCATATGGTTCATAGGCTGTATAAATGTGCTCGGTATATTTGTGAGTCCGAATGGCATAACTAACCACTCGTAGAGGCTATACCTTGTCTTGGAAGCAGTCTTCTATTCATCATCAAGCCCTATGTAAATTTAGTGGTAGCTACTTCATAAATCAATCTTCAAGAATACAATGGCACCATAAAGCTCATCCAACATGTCATCGAGCCTCGACATTAGGTATCTATACTTGATTGTAATACTATTTATAGCTCGGCTATCGATGCACATGCACCAACAACCATTCTAATTTAGGATGAGTAGAGCTAGTACAGTATAAGGTCTTATGTTCTCCCTTCGTATATCCTCATTCTATCAACTCATCCACTTGCCTTTTCAACTCGATAGCTTGCTTAGGATTCATTTTATAAGCAGGTCGGATTGGCAAGGCTACACCTGGCTATAAATCAATATAGTGTTCTATGCCTTAGATTGGAGGTAGTCAACTCTTCAAGGAAGAAGTCAGAAAATTCATCAATTAATCTTGGAAGCTCATCGGGCACATCTTCTTAGTCTCTCATCTCCAACAATCTTCTAATCAATAAAAACATAGGCTCATCGACCTTCGTAGTAGCTCAGAGCTCTCTTTAGCTCATCACTAAGGCTTTCTTCTTATTAGCTCGAGTGAGCTAATTATGGGTCTCATTTACATAAGTTAATGTCATGCGTTGTGGCATGATCTTTTCCCATCCTTGACAAAGGTGTGGGTGTTCTTATCTCTCTCTTGAGCAATACGTTAGTCGAACAACCAAAGTCTTTTAAGCTATAGATGTGAAGCTTCCATAGGGATGACATTACACATCACTTTGTCTTTATATACATTCCTAACACTAAAGAGTATGATTACTTGTTCAATGGTGTGTAGATCACCCTTATCATGAAATTAATGTAGCTTGTAAGGTCAAGGGTTTTTAGAGGTCAGCAATCCTAATCTCTATACGAAGGATTGTGCAATAACGTTGGTATAGCTCCCTTCATCCATAATGATGGTACACAACTGCCCCTTAATGGTATACTTAATATGGAATAAATTTTTCTTTTGTCTTCCCCAACTCTCAACAAGGACCTCAACACTCATCTCAATACCAATGTCATCACCTCTCCTTGGTTGACATAGGCATAGGTCTCCTCTTCCTCCTTAGCTTTAACTCTTTTAGCATTCTTCTCCTCTTATAGCTTACTCTCATCAATACTATCTACTACATCTCCTTAAAGCACCATAGCATGCTAGTTCAAACACTTAGTTGCCATGTATCCAAAACCTAAGCATTTAAAGCACTTCATCTTACTCATCTTCTATCCAAAGGTTTGTCCTTTCTCATATGTGCTCAAGGTTGGCCTATCCTCTGCATAGCTCTTTTGGTCTACTTAACTTTCATCAAATCAATCATGTTTTTCCTTAGCTTGGGAGGGTATAATTGACTTGGCATGAATAGGTTAACGCAAAACATTTCTTCTCTTCTTTTCAAGCCTCTTTGCTACTTTAACGGCCTCTTCCATTATATAGAACCTCTATACTTCCACAACATTATGAAGCTCGTATTTGAGTCTTGAAATGAACCTTGACACTATGCGAGCTCTGGTTCATCCACATCTGCTCTGATCATTAGCATATGAAGTTTTCTCACATAGTTATCGATAGATCAGCTTCCTTAGTGAAGTTCCTGCAACTTTGCAAATGTGTCCTACAGGTAGGTTTTGGGTACAAATCTTCCCCTGAACAATCTCTTCATCTCTTCCCAAATCCTTACACCTTATCTTCCTTCTCTTACTCTAGCTACATTTGGATTCTTTCACCATATGGTATCATATCCAAAAAATTCAAGTGTAGTAAGTCAAACCTTAATTGCATATGTATGCCTATAACCATCAAATACATTTTCTACCTTCTCTTCCTACTCTAAATATTTATTTGCATCTCTACTTCTATTGAAGGGTAAGATTTAGACCTTAATATTTTTAAGTCCTCGAGGAACTCGACGTCTTTGCTCATATGCTTGGTAATATTTAACCTCTTCTTCTTCCTCTTCACCATTCTATAAATCCATATCCTCAGTCTCCTCTAACTATAACCTTCATCTAACAATTTAGTCTAAAACTCCTCTGGCTTGATGGGATCAAACTAGGCAATTAGCTCAGCTACCTTGCTCGTATCGACTCTTAGGAACATTCTTAGGTGGGTTATGATGAGGTATACCCTATAGTTGTTGTTTGTTGGCTTGCATCATAGTAACCAGACTTTTAACAAGATTGGTGAGTCGATCAAGCTTGTCATCAACTAACCTAAGGGTATTACTATCATTTTGACTATGGCCAGCATAAGCATCACTACTTAAGTTTCTTATAACACCTTGAACACTTGCATAAGACATAATGTAATACTTCTCCAATAAGTTGGCAACACAACACATAACAAACACTTTTACTTACTACTCAGAACTTTACTAATACACTCTAACAACTTTAATACCCAATACTTACTCACATTCAACATAAAATGAACTTGTTCTATTTTCATAGTGGAAAACAAAGTATAATAGAGCAACAACAAAAAATACACTTACCAATCCATAAACCTCCACTTCATAGCTCACAACTCTAAACTTACTTCACTTGAACATAATGTAGTAGCTATGAAAGGAACACAGCAGCCACTATTAGCGAACACGAACAAAACTTCACTATAACTTTACACATTCCCTCCTTGAATCATGCATTAAGGGCAACAAAGCAAATATGTCTTTAGGGCTGTACATATAGAGAAGCACCACAATGGACAAGAATAGAAAAGGGAAACAAAATGTTAGCAAATTCGAGTAGCTACCTAGTTGGATATGATACACCTACTAGATCCTACTCGACCAACAATTCATCGAATGTGACTTATTAGTCCGAACTATAGTGATAGGAATCGGAATATTGGACTACTAATGCGTAGCTAAGCCTAAAGCCTTGAAGAACTAACAAGAAAAGTCCTCATGCTCTAGTCAACTCTTATGGAAGTTGAGCAAATCCTTACAGCCGACTAACTCCTTGTGTCGAGAATAGTAAATCCTCATTTCTAGGTAGTCGTATCTCAATTAGATGAATGCCCTGCTAATAGCTTAACCCCATACATCTATTCGACTTCAACAGACCCAGCCTCTATCCCAGCAACATTAGTGCCAAGAAGCCGAGAGTCCAAGCACATATCCAAAGGCACCTTTTTCTCGAACGAGTCTAAGTCTACTTGCCTATCCATCTTGACCCCACCATCTTGTTTATTTCTACTAAGAACATCCATAAATGAGCTACTGCCATGTATCTTAGGCCCATGTGAAGGAATTTGCTGTGATAATCATTGATCTCCTTGAAATGTTATTTTAACCTATTATATTCCTTGGACATAATCCTTTTTATCTTTTTCTAACTTAGGTAAGTTTCCCTAATTTCTTGGGTATAAATACCCCTTATATATGTAGCCGTAAGGCATGATCAATCATCTTATCATTAATATACTGAATATACCTTTTTGTGAACATTGCTCATGTTAACTTGGTTACTCTTTTCACTTTTATCCTAGCCCTTAAGTAATGCCAGGTGGCGAGTAACCTCATCAGACCATCTTGTGCGTCATATCGAGTTGTGTCGTGAGTTCTCGGAAGTTGCTTGGTGCGTTATATCCTTGGAGCTGTATGTAGGTTTGCTTACTTTACCATTTTTTATTTCTACACAATCCTATCACCTTTTTCAAGCTCTCAGCAAGCTTAAACCCATCCTAACACCGACTTTATCTACTCTTGGCTTCAATCTACATCATATAGGGTCACTTACTACTATTCCTTACTAAAGGGAATAGATAAGCGTTAAGGATAAGTGAGAAAACTAGGGTTACTCAAGGAGGAAACTTATAATAATCAATACTATAATGTGTTTCCTACATACAAAGAAGTAAGGTAGTTATATGTCCCTAACTATGGTCACACTAAATAAGGAAATGATAAAAGGGTAATTTACAAATGGAATACATGAAACATACCAAAAAGGATGAAAGGGATAAAGAGTATTCTATAAGGAAAAGGTAAGGAATCCTTCTAAAATGTTGTGCTAAAAGATATGTGTCACATGGTGAATGGTAGTCTAGAATGCAGTTAGCTTGATTGAAGTGTATGTTGAGGTGGCTCAACTTTAATACAATTTTGATGAAGTTAAAAGAAAGAGTCAATAGTTAGAGAAGACCAAGTCTGTTTCAAGTTATAGCTTGAGTATTGAAAGATGTTTAGATCTTCTCTAGGTTAAGTGTCTCACACCTCAACTCAGATAAAGGTCTAATACGGGTTGGTTTAGAAGTTAACTAAATTGTGGTATGAGTTTGGTAATGGATTGGGGTTTATCAATAGGTTTGCACTTCTACATGGCAACTCGAGAATTGTATCAGCCCTTACTAAAGCTCGATATTTAGGTCAATAAAAATGTGAAAGATAGAGGCTAGGATAGGAATCCTTATCTTAAATGGGGTTTTGAGGTAGTATTCTTCATACGAGTCATTGTAGTCCTCTAGCTTAAGTGTATGTGACTAGCATGGAGAGTTGATTCCTATCATACCCCCCTTACATATGATGCTATTACGGTTTTGAAGTTTCGACCACCACTAGAGGTTGTACTTGAGCTAGCTATTGATGTGACCACCTCATCTTCATCTAGGTCATGACCATCATCATCTTTAGTTGTTGCTACCATTAAGAGATTTATTAAAAGAATCTTCAAGAGATAAAAGATTCTACAACACAAGGCAAACTAAGCATTAGTACAGCAACATGCAACCATCATTCATCTCCAAATTAAAACACCACCACTACCACCAATGCCTATGCTTGGCTTTGTTGAAGATGTCATTGAGGATGAGATAAAAGAGGATGAAGATGAGTGTTCTTGTACTTTTAATTATTTTCAAAAGACTTGGTTTGATGCTTCCTTATTTTGGGATGATTGTAACAATCTAAATACTACTATTTTTGATAACTACATTGTGTTGCTTAATCAGGAGACTAACATTTGATGCTTGAATTAATGATAGCAATAGTTTTAGTCTTATTTTTTTGTATTTTAACCTTTTCTTACTTAGTCCTTTTTAATACAAGGAAATTTGCATGTGCTGAGTTGTTAAAAAAGAACTTAGATTTAGACTTCACAATTTTTCAAGATCAATGCCAAAAACTAGGAAAGTCCTAGCTCTCTTTTCTTTTTATTTTACTCCCACTAGATTTCTTGATTTGTCTTGTTAATAAGTACATTGAGGATAATGTATAACTTAAGTGTAGGGGTAGGGGGATGGGGGATATGATTAGATTATATGCTATGGTTGCCAAAATTTTACAACATTTTAGAAATTTGTGACCCATATAAATTAAGCAAGCATATTTTCCTTTTGAATTTGGCTAATCCTTTACAATTCTAGGACAATTTGTTGAACTTAAGTTATTAAATCTTGAAAGTTTAAAGCTACCCTTCTCTTAAGCTTAGTTCTTTTAAGCTTAGACTTAGATAAGAGATTAGGATAGCTATGAATTGATTAAGGTCTAGTCATTTTGATTCAACATGATAGTTATCTATTCTTCTTTTTAAAGAAAAATTTAGATTAGTGACCAAAGTAGATATGTCCTTTGAAAACCCCTTGAAAAATTAAAGTAGTTGAATGTATAAATTGAATAACTGTATTGAATTTATAAAAAATAAGTGCTAAGGATTCACATAGTTCAATCTTGATTTCTCAAAAGAGCAAAACTCTTTACTCTTTCCCACTACTAATAAAAAAAAGTAAAAGTAATTAAAGTTATTAAGGATCAGCCTTTGTCCCTCAAAAGAGCAAGGTGATTTCCCATTGGCAATCACTAAATTAAAAAAGTTGAACTAGTAAGAATTAGCCTAGTCCAACAGAAGAGAGAGGTACTTTCCAAATCCTAATCAGGCTTCAATAAAAGAAATTAAATTAAATGAAATTGATAAACCTCCTACCAAAAGTTGAAAGAAATAGAGGGATAATTAGAGGATGAATTAATGTAACATACATCAGATCTAGTTTTCTTAAGTTAAAAATACTTAAGGAAAATTTCACTTCTCTAAAGTCAAAGCGAAAGAAATCCTTATAACTCTTTCTTGATTAGTTTATGTTTGTTGCAATTTCTAGCTTAGTTTTTATTTAAGTGTTGTGATTAACTTTGGATTCTCTAGATTGATCATTGAAATTTAGTAAATTTCGAATGGATTATTATCTAAGTCTCCCAAATTCATTATAAAGTTAAGGAATAAGGGTAGTTATAAAAAGAATTTTTTGCTAAGCAATATGATTTTGAGGGTGCATTTTTTTTAAATTAATTTATTTTTTGTTGTCTTACTTGAAGGTAAGCAAAAGCTTAAGTATGGGAGAATTTGATTACACAAATATAGCATATATTTTCTATAATAATTTTGAGTTGACTTCGACTCTATTTTTATCAATTTGATGTTAATTTGAACCTAATTTATTTATTTATCATTTTCAGGGACTATGGGAGAACTTTATGAAGTTTTGGAGATTTTTAGCTATTTTTGGAGTAATTTGGAATGAAATTATTGATTTTAGAAAGAAGCAAAGAAAGTACAAACAAGAATGGAGCATACAAAGAAGTTTAGGAAGGACCATGGCTAAAGTTCATAGCCATAGTCCCCATATGTGTTCCTTTCATAAATCTATTTGCTTTACAATTCAAGTTTTTACGTAAAGAATAAGTGTATTCCTAGTCACCATGGCCCTATACCTAAGGCATATTCATGATATGACATGTGAATCTCTTATTTTTTTGAAGCAAAAATTCTATTTTAGGATATGTAATATTTAGTATAACTTCTATTTTATCGAGTCTCTCTTTGTAAACCTAGCCCTACATCCCTATAATTAGATCCTTAGGCTAGAGTTTTCAAAGAGAACCTAGTTGGAAAAATTATATCTTAGGATTTGATGGAGGTCCCTCAATTACTTTATTTCTTTTATTATGTTGTTTCTCTCTTAAAATATTCTTAGTGAATATTATTGAATTCTGGTTTGTTGTTTCAATACTTATTTTTCTATTTATAATATTGTTCTTTGATGATTGGGTTACATAGAATATAATGTCTTTGTTTAATATATATAGTAGTTGCTAATAGGATGTTTGTAAACCCCATAAATTATAGTGTAAATCTTAAACTAAATCTAAATAACTCAAATAACTTCACGATTCAATAAGGTTGTATAGATTAAAAATTTTATTAATTTATGAACCCTAAACTACCTTAATAAGAAAACCCTAAAATATTGGTAAACCCTAATCGCATAAAAATCACTGATGAATGATTAGAGATAACTTCTAAATGCTTATAAATGTAAAAATACTAGATTATTTCATTAAAAATTTATAATATTATTTTATAATTAATATTAACCTTATATTTATATAGATAAATTAATATTATATCAATTTAAACTTTTATTTGTAATTTAGATAATATATAGTAGATATCAATAACATGAATTATAATTTATCTTATAGTTATATTATTTATTATTCTAAATATCATTTTTAGGGTTAGAAATATGTAAGGAATTATAATATATGTTTTATTGATTTATTACATTTTATTCTTTATTGTTCCTCTTACTTCATCTTTTTCTCTATTTTCTTTTTATTTCCAAATATTATATATATATATATAATACATATATTATTTTATGAGTGACTAAGTCAACATGTTCACTAAAAGTTAACATGTCATTTTCAAGTGCATTTAATTTTGTTAACTTTTCTTTTTTTTTTCTTCCTTTTTCTTTTTCGTCATGAATCCCAAGTGTCCCCACTAGAACATTCTTTAGTCTTCTTGTTTTGTCTCTAATTTACATGTATAATTAACCTACTTATTCTCCCAAAATTAGAATAAAAAAGTACAAACACAACTTCCATCATCTTTTTCCTCCACTTCTCTCTATTTTCTTATCTACCCTTCTAACTTTCAACCATACATTCCAAGTGGCTAATTTCCAACATTAAAAGGGAGAGATTAAGAGAATGATTCTTCATCAAACCAAGTAATTATATTTCCTTTACATAATATTAGTATTAGTCTTTTATGTAGAGCACGTTTTATGTATTTCTCTTATGTATTTTGTGTATTATTACACTTAGTGAATTAATATGTATTTAACATATATTTTGGTGTATTGTACTAAAAGTTTCATGTATATATGTAATGAAAGTTATGTATATGATTTTATTTCTTCTAAAAATCATCTTATATGTGTATATATGTTATTACACATTTAGATACTTACATATATGTGAGAATATATAATAAGGGTAGTAGATATATGTATATATATGAGTATGTGTATGGTTTAAGTAAGTATAAACACACACACACATAACATGTTCATACATACAATATATAATAAGTATTTATATATATGTGTGTGTACAAAACTGAAAATATGTGTATGTATACATGTAATAAATTGCAAAATCCTTAAGAATGCATTAAGAAAATATTAAAAAATGTATAAACATACACATATAAGAGCAAGTATAAATTTATGTATAAATACATGTATTTGTACGTATATAAATACGTAGAATAAAACTGTAGTACATATATAAATACATATACATAACTATGTACACATGTATAAACATATGTATGTAGGCATGTATATATGTATAGGTACATATACTAAAATACTAAGTATAATAATATCAATAAGAATACATATGTACCTATGTATATATATATGAGTGTATATAATAAGATATCAAATATAAGTACATATAATAAAATATTAAGTATAATAAAATAAATAAGAATATAAGTATGTACATAAACACATAAGTACATAAGTATAACTATACATATACAAAATATATTTATTTATCATAATATAATAAAATATACATACAAATAGAATGAGTTGAAACTTATAATACATAATTAATGCTCACAATCTATTAATTAATTAAATATAACAACATATCAGTACACTTAATAATAACATAAAATTTAAGAAATATAAAAATCAAGAAAACATAACAAAGTACTATGTAGACCAATCAAATTGTGCTACGTCAGCAATGTATCTTAAGTAAATAATTAAACTGAAAATTTCAAATTAATTATAGAACAATAATGGTAAATTAATTCAATAAATTAATAATAATGAAAAAATTACAACAAATAGCAAATTAAGCCTAAAATAGGAAAATAATGAAATCTATATAAATTCAAATTAAAAAATAAGAAATTACAAAAATATAAATAATGCTAATCGAGTCAAAATAATAAAACTCATAACAATTTAGTCTTATCTTGAAAAATATTAGTTTTAACGTCTAAAACAGACCTCGCTACGTAAACAGATGTTAAAAAATGATAAAAAATTGACAATAAGTTTACAAATAACGGAGTTAAAACAAAAAGTTATACGTAATTACCAAAAGAGCTCAAATTAAGGAAATTTGATAGAAATATAGGTAGATTTAGATAAATAGGTACATAAAATAATTAGTTTACTTAAATACTCATTATCTTTTTCATTTCCTAATCAGCAAGTGATCCCAACATGGATACTAACTTCCTTAAGGATTACTATGATCCTTGACTAACATCATGGCCATGTGAGTATTTTCTATGATTCCATACATCTTTGTGCTTATTGTTAGTGAATATTAACTATTATTAATAATTTGATGATGTGTTGGGTTGGGTTATGCACATAAATGTTATTGCTTGACAAGTTGTAAAATTACTTCGAATAATGATAACTTACTATTTGTTGCATAGTAGATTCAGTAGAAATTGATTTACCTGTGATTCTAGTTAGTCATACAATAAATGGACCTAAGCATATCAGGCTTGAAAAAAATGAATCGGATTTTGCATAAACATGCATTACATAATTAATTCCGATCGTCTCATCATACAGAGGTAGCAAGAGGCCATACAGGGTTTGATAATTTATGAATATAGTGTTTTAATACAGTACATTCATATGATATGACCTTACCTTAGCCTACAAGATTACTAAGCATTGGAGGCATCAATCGCCTGGCTAAGGGCTAAGTCTAAAGCCCTCTATTTAAGGGTAAATGTGGATTATGTAAGTCCACTCACAATTATACATGAACTTAATTTTTGGTTAAAATGGACTAACAATTAAGTGTTTTGAATTGAATACAAAATGTAGAGTTTCATCATAAAAAAAGTTTTTGAGTTCACTAGTGCCGTATATACTCCAATCCTAACATTGAAGAGCATTAAATTTGAATTGCATATTGTACCTTGTCAATTGTATGTATCTATGTGGCATATTGTTAAACATGCATTCATCGATTTGAATTAATGTTTGTATAACTTGCTTATCTGTGTGGTTGAGGGATACCTCACTAAGCTTCGTAAAGTTACACTCATATAGACTTTTGTTATAGGAGGACTTATTTGTTACAGTTGAACGAGGTATGCTCAAGGTTAGTCTAGTGTTCTAGGGTATTTATGTAAGCTGGAGAGAAGAGAGAACTTTTGTATAGTGTGATTTTATTTTAGACTTGTAATAATCTACATAGTGTTATGTAGTAGTTCGTCCAATAACTTTATATTACTATAGAATGTTTACTAGTCTTATGAAACAATAAGTTCTATAATATTACAATAGCTATAATATATTATAAATCTTGTATTAAATAATAGTGCTATGATATTATCTTTATATGCATATCCTTGAGTAAATGATTATAGCAATAGCCTTATATGTCATATAAAGGGTTATTGATTGGAAGGGAACCAATCTACAATCTTTTGTGTAATATACAGTGCCTACCAAGATTAGATTACCCTTGAATCATGACAATGTCTAAGTTTACTGTAGGGTCATGAGGCCTATAGTAAACAAATAAGTGGAAATAGAAAAGTTTTAATGCCCTAAGAGATTAGGCATTAGATCTTTCTGACTTAGGGAAACTTAATAGCAAGATCCATGAACATCATGTAACCTTGAGATTCTCTATTCAGTAGCGACGTAGGTAAAGAGGGTCTCAAGGTTAGGAATTAGCTAAGATGTGAGTCTAGTTAATTTAGAATTCAGTTTTCCTAAGAATGGGATTAGTAATCTCCATGGTTAAGAGAATAATTGGCATTGAATGGTTACAAGAAACTAGAAAGTAAATAATAAAGATTCACTAAGGATTATGTTTTCTTTATTAATTTATGTTGGTTGTTTATTTTAGTTAGTTTTATTACTTTACTTGTACTTGTTTATTTTATCTTCTTTTTGTTATCAATCCTTATTCATATTTCCTCATAAATTACAATTCATTCTATATTGATAAGTTAAGTAATTGATATTTTAGGAAATTACTAGTATTTAGGTTCTTACATATTAGTTCCCTGTAAGATCGACACTTGGACTCATAATTCATTTTAACTATACTATAACTTGACCCGGTACACTTGCTTGTAATGTAGTATACACATATGATCAGCGAGTTAAGGACATCTTTAGTCCATGAGTCTAACCAAAGAGGCTTAACTGCTAGATATTTGAATTTAGATATGGGCATGAGTAGTTAGGAAGTTATTATACAGATAACTACCTACAATCCCACATTTTAACTTTTCTAGAAAAACTAGTAACCTGGCTAGAGAAGGAGTTGAGCCATGTAGAAATAACATAACTGTTTAAGGGCTAACAGTTACCATGAACTGACGTTAAATAAACCCAAAACATGTCTTAGTAAGCTCTCTTGACATTTTTTCACCACATACGAATTCTGCACTTCTTTCTTTGATTTTCAAACTCGTACTTACCTAATCATTAAATTGGCTATGTTAGAGTTACCAAGGTACCTCATAGACTAATCTTTCTTTTCCTTTTAAGCTTACATACAATATACAACTACATTTTGAACTCCTAAATTTTTCTATCAACATTTTGGTACCATTTATTTCTATAAACCATGATGGTAACAAGGAACAAATCTAAGGATGATAAATTTGGTGGGTGGGGTAATACCCCTCGCATAGCTTAGGTAAACTACTAACACAACAACAAGAGACACTTCACCTAAGGTCGAGTAAGCCCTTACCCTAACAACTACCAAAGCAAACTAAATCTGCACAATTTTCTTAGTTAGAGTCATTGTATGCATAGTTTATGAAAGAGTTGAGAGAAGTAAAGGCACATAATGTGAAGTTAAGGAGAAGACTTGATGCTCATGAGTCTACATCCTCAACGATGCTATCTTTAAAGGAAGCAACTAATGATATTTAGTGAACCTTAGAAGATGAGAACTACCATTATGTGCATGAAAAGGCCCTTATGGTAGAAAATTGCAATCAACGAGCACCTATAAGTGCTCTTGCTGAATGAGTGCTCCTAACTATATCTGTAAGTAGATCTGAGGATTTTCAATAGGCACCATTACATGCTCTTACTCGTGATCATATCCCTACTTTGCAAGAAGGAAGAATTGGGCATGTAACTATCTGGTTTTCATAGAAGACTGTTATAGATAATAGTTTACAAGATTTTGAGGAATATATCAAGAAATTGGCTATGGAAGGAAGTTCAACGAAGGAAGTCAACAAAAGGGAAGGCAACTAAGCGTTAAGAAGTCATCCCTTTAAGTGTTAAGCTACTATAATTTGATACTTATGATGGCAAGAAAGATCTAGATGATCATCTTAATAATTTTTTAACTCTTAAGGAGTTATATGGGCTCTGATGCAATAGCCTATAAAGTATACTCCACCTTGAGGAATTCATTAAGCAATTGGACCTAATTCTTCTTCAGATGATCAATTCAACCACTAATCAAAACGATATACCTTGATTATATTTCACCTCTTTAACAAGTTTAGCAATGGGCATAATGACCCTATTATTCCAATGGAGAGAAGAAGCTAAGATTATCTTTTCATAAATTTTTCAAAAGATCAATTTCAATGAAATTCTTTATTTTTTTTATTTTACTATGCTCAACTTTATGCATTCCTCTATCTGTAGGTACATTGAATTCATAGAAATCGCTATAATAAGGTTTTTCTTATTCATATTAACTACTCTAAGAGGAATGTTTTTCTACAATGCTAATGATTTAATAACTATCTTTGTAGCTTCAAAATGTTTCAATTTATGCTTTCTAATGAGTTCCGACAATATTTTTGGGTAAGTAAGCTGCTTAAAAAAGAACCCTCACTTTTGACTTCTCTTTGGTAGAAACCAAGGGAGAGCAATAGAGACTAGGTTCATTGTTTCAACTAGTTGACGATAGACATCATAAATTGTGATAAGGATGTTACACTTCATGCTAAATGTTGAGGAGTTAGAGAGAACTCAAATTTCTTCAAGTCTTTGGCTAAGTGATCGCTATCCCTCTTAAATGAGTTTGCAATGAGGTTAGAGAATTTCATACAAAAGGAAGATTAGATGCAAGCTTGTAAGGAGTTAGAAAAAGAGAAGTTTGATAAGAAATCGAAGAAAAGGGGATCTTTGTGAGGGATCGTTTAGGTAGGAGATTCAATAGGTAGGACGTACTTGAAAGCAATGTACGAGATCAAAAATCACCAATTTTGACTTATGTTACTCATACCCCTTTAAGCTAACTTATATCAGAGAACTTGATGGAAGTATGGAACCAAAGCTTCCTTGCTTGGCTATAGAGAATGAGAGGTAACCCATCAAGGAAGAATTCAAACAAATATTTTAGTTTTCATCTAGATTAGGGTCATAACATTAACAAGTGCATCTTATGAAAACATGCACTTGAGGTAGCTATTCAATAAGGTTTTCTAAGAGAATTTATTGTAGACAAAGAGGAAAGAATAGTATGGCCAATTCAATGGAGAAGGCTTAATGATCGGTAACCTTGGAATGAGGAACGAATGGAGGACAAGGGTTTTTAAGGAGCTTAGAATGATGCTAAGGGCAACTACCAAGCTTGCAAGTGGTAATCATTATCATTTTTGAAGGACCGAAAGGAGGGAGTAAGTCAAGCACTTAAAGCTAAGCTAATGCTCTAGGTGATCAGGTCTTGAGTGTTTGAAAAAAAAAAAAGAAAGGCATAGAGTAGATTATATGGTAGTTTTCTTTGATAAGGATTTGGAATGAATTCGATTTCCCCATGATGTGCTACTTATTGCCATAAGAGTTGCTGATTTCGATGTTAGAAAAGTCATGATAGACATTAGGAGTTCCAAGGATATAATTTTTAAACATACTTTTGTTAGTTGCAACTGAAGCTAAAGGATCACATGAAGCAACTTTACAAGTACAATTTGTATGGATTCAACAATTAGCCTATGAATGTCTAGGGAGTTGTCATGCTGTCTTTGCAAATTAAGGATGATGAGAGTGTCTTTGAGAAAGAAGTTTTTTTTTTTTTTTTTTTTTGTTTATTGTTAATCCATTACCATATAATGGAATCATGTTATAACCATCTATAAATATCTTTTGGATGGTCTTATCTACCGTGCATTTAAAGATAAAGTTCTCGACCCTAATTAGATTAGGCACCTATTCAGGTCACCATAAGTTAGCAAGGTCTATATTTGAAAGCATTGAAGAGTGTCCAGATCTATCATATTGAATAGAGCTTAGATCATTAACTAATGATCGTAAAAGAGTCGATTAAAGAGACTTTGACTATTTGTGTCACATCCCAGCTTAACATGAAATGTATCATCATATAGGAATACCTACTGTAAACTTAACTTAATCTACTCCTTCATCAAAAGACAACATTTTTACATATTAAGAGGGTTACTACATCGGAGTTCAATTGGATATTCAATTATAACTTATGTGTACAGTATAATATTTACATCAAAATATGAACCAGCTTTTCTTTTATCATCTTCATAATAGTAAGATTTCCTACTTAGTACAAGTTCCATACAAAAGTCACTAACTTTGACTCACGCTCTTAGTATACATCCCCCTTAGTGTTGGGCCCTTCACAATAGTGTTAACCTAAAGATAAAATATTTTATCCTCGTAGCTAATGAAGCTAAAAGAGAGTAGATAACAAATAATACAATATAGACAATATCGCATATCACAATTGAATCATTTCAATCATAATCTGCAAATTCAACTTCACATATACGTTTGCCTAACTAGGCATTTATTGCTAGCAATGCAACATGCTATGCTCATGCATGTGGCATGCATCCATACCAATATCTTATACCCTTGTAATTTTCATCTGATTAGTCCATATAGCTAAGTGTCTAGATATAACGTCTAAGAACTTCTGGGGAGCAAGGAGTTACTTAGGAGTAAGACCTTTACCAAATTGGAGTACATACTATAATAGTCTACCAATATCAAAAAGGAAAACAAGGAGCTGCTTAGGAGTAAGACCTTTAACTTTGTTTTACAAACTTTAGACTACACATTATAGCTCACCAAATCAAAGAGGTAATAAGGCCAAATTAGATTACATACTATAATCTACCAAATCCAACTATTGAAATAGTCAAGATGGTCGAGCAATGCAAATCTATATGCTTTCAAAAACTGAATTAATAAAGTTACGATTTTTCCTTAATCACTTGGAAGCCTCATTATGAAAATTCTAACTTGTAGGTCCCTTTTTATGCCATACCATATAATGACATGCCATAACAACACAAGAATATCAATTAGCATAATCAATCTTTAGGTTTTATTCAACCTAGTTATTTGATTCTAGTTTTCAAACTCTCTATAGCGGAAATCTAGCATCTTACTTAAGTAAACACCTAAAAGTTTGAGTTAGGAACCCCTCAACTCTCTAAGTTAGTATAATCATTTTTAAACACCACATCAGCACCCAACATAGCACTACAACAGTTTAACTAAGATACAATTACTCTCATTCAAAATCACTACATCAACATCTATTATAGTAGCATATTAGTTCACCTAAGATATACCTATATTTAATCAATACAGCATCGAACAATATGTAGTGTTATGAGTAGCAATATTTCTACTTCAAGCATGAGTTAGATTTACTTACCTAGGCTTAGTAATAGTATAAAATCCTAAACTTGATAATGTAATCCTTCCTTACTTATCATACCTAAAAAAATATAAACATAGTTTCAAGTCAAGTATGGGTTGAACCCAAACTGTTATAAGCTTTCATTACTGCATTTTTAAACTTCGCTTAGCTGTGTCTTACTCATTCCTTATCTAATTTCAATAAATTATATATTGTCATGATCGTTATTTTGAGTGCTATTAAGGTATCTCAAGAATCAAGTCTATCAATATTATTAAAGTCCAAAAATACCCTTTTTCAATATCGACTCAATCGTATGTTAACGTAATTTCGTAATTGACTCGACTAAGCTTTGATTCTAAACTATAAGTCCTAAAAATCCTACTTTTTAAACTTGACCAGCAACCCTTACTATATTCAAAAGTGTTCATTTTACATGAATTTGACAAATATTTTACTAGTACTAATTACCATATTATATATTAGGCTAATATATGGGTTTTTATTAGGAAAATATATAATAAATAGTATACAAGCCCAATTAATTTCATGAAAAATCCTATATACTAAAAAAAATATATATTTTAATTATTAACTATGAATTACACTAAATTAGCTATTAGCTATTTTTATGAAAATAGAGATTTTTGCTCAAAATTAAAAAAATTAGGGAAAATAAAAAAATTTATCTATGAGATAAAAATTAAGTATTCCAAATATCATTATAAACTTCTGAAAGTCTAAACATGTAGGGTTCATTCATTAATTTCATCAATAACTAATTATTTTAATAATTTCATAAAATTGGTAGTTTTATTTAAAATAATTATGAAAAATAGCAAACATGCTTAATTTTGAAAATTCTTATTACCAAAATTAAAAATATATATTAGGTGTGTTATATACAAAAATTAAGCTTGAAACAATATCATCAAATATTTATAAAAATTAATTCAATTTTCATCAAAATAGGGCATTTTCTTAAAGACCCTATATTTTCAATCATTATTTAAATAAAATAAAATTGTTACATTAATCTAAACCTAAAATAACCATAAAAAAACCAAATTTTATAATAAATCAATAATATTTAATATTTTTAGAAAATTAAATAAGTTATAAGTAGAATTTTGGTTCACTTAAATTAACTGCCTCCAACTACCATCGAACCATTGTACCTTGTCGAAACAACTAGGTGCATAACCCTCTCTTTAGCCTCCAAGCCACTCTAAAGGCCATATGTCTAGTGGTGGCATGTTTTGTCCTATTGTAAGCAAACTCAACAATAACTAGGCAAGCATCCTAGTGGGTTAAATTCTTCCACACTATAGCTCAGAGAAGTAATCTTAAAATGCAATTAACCACTTCTATCTAGCCATTGGTTTCACGATGGCAAGAGGTAGTAAACAATAATTTAGTGCCCATCCAACACTATAGTATGGCATAGAAATTTTAGATCTTTATCAAATATCACATTCCTAGCTATTCTGTATAAGTGAACTACTTCTTGCAAAAACAAAGAAACAATAGCTGAAGCATCATTAGTCTTGGTATAGGGTACGAAGTGTGCCATCTTGCTAAACCTATCCATGACAACCATTACAATATCTTTGCTTCAAGTGATTCAAGGTAATCCAATGAGAAAACCTATGCTCTAATCAAGCCATGGTTTTGTTAGGGTAGGCATAAGTATTGCTTTTCATTATTCTACTCGACTCTTTACTTTCTTATGGATGGCGCATCTCTCAATCACATGATGTACGTCATGCTTCATTCTAGGCTAGAAGAATCTATCATTCAACAACTCATATGTTCTTTGCTCTCCAAAGTGTTTAAAGAGTCCTCCATTGTAGACTTTTCTCATTAGCAATTCTCTCATTGAATAGGTCAACACATACAACTTACCACCTCTAAACAAATAACCACCCTCTACATGGTATCCATTTATGACTCTTCCTTTTCTATAGTTCTTATATATGGGGCTAAAATAAGGATCATCCTAATTTTGTTCTTTTATGCTAGCAAAATTTGACAATCTTGTTTGCAACTTAGTGAGAAGGATATACCTTATTGATAAGGCGTCGACAACTACATTGTTCTTGCCTTACTTGTATTTAATGACAAAGTTGAATCCCTTTAGGAACTCAATCCATCGAGCTTGGCGCTTGGAAAGTTTGGTTTGGCTTAGCTCTGTAAATACCTCAAGGATTTATCATTTGTTTATATGACAAACTCTTTTGATAAGAGATAGTGTTACCATACACGAAGAGCTCAGATTAAAGTCAAAAGCTCTTTGTCATATATAGAATAGTTCAATTGCACTCCTTTAAGCTTCTTGCTATGATAAGTGATAAGTTGGCCTTATTATATTAGCACAACTCTAATGCCAACACATGACGTATCGCATTTATCCTCAAATACTCTTTCAAAATCAAGTAAAGTCAAGCCTAGGGCAAAGGTTAACCTCGTTTTCACTTTGGCAAAGCTTCACTCCTCTCTCTCTCCTAATTTGAACTCCACATTCTTCTTCGTAAGCTCAATCAAAGGCATGACAATTGTAATAAATCCTTGGATAAAGCATCGGTAAAACAATGCCAATCTATGAAAACATCTCACCTTGGCACAAAAGGTCAGGGTTAGCCATTTAACAATAACTCGTACCTTCTCTCCATCTACTCTTAATCCTCTTCCACCAACTACATATCTTAGGAAGATCACTTCCTCCTAATAGAAACAACATTTCTTCAAGTTTCTAAATAACCTCTCTACTTGGAGGACATCAAAATAGCACAGAGGTAGTTAGTATGCATTGCCAAGTCAGCACTATAAACAAGAATGTCATTGAAGTAAATGATGACAAATTTCCAATTAGATCTCTCAAAGCATGGTTCATTAGCCTTATAAAAGTGTTCAGGGTATTTGACAATCTGAAGGGCATCACCATCCACTAATACAAGCCATGTTGGGTTTTAAAAGTAGTCTTCCATTCATCTCATTTTCTCATTTGGATTTTGTGATATCCCAACTTCAAATCTATCTTGCTAAATACGCTCACACCACTTAGTTCATCTAACATATCATCCAGCCTTGAGATAAGGTATTTATACTTGATCATAATCTTGTTGATAGCTTTACTATCTACATACATACACCAAATTCCATCCTTCTTTAGCATAAGCAATGTAGGTATAACATAGGGGCTAAGACTCTCCCTCACATATCCTTTGTCTAAAAGTTCATTGACTTACCTTTAAAGCTTAACAACTTGCTCAGGATTCATCCAATACGCTGGTTTGTTTAGAAGGTTAGTATTGGGTATTAAGCCAACATAATGTTCAATGCCTCGTAATAAGGGTTATCCCTTAGGTAATTGTTTTGGAAATAGCTTGACATACTCATCTAATAGCTCCCTAAACTCTAGAGGTAGCTTAATGTGCTCCTTCAATTCTAACAGTCGCCTGACTAGTAGAAAAGTTAGTACAATGAACTTAAAGGCTTCTCGGACCAAGGTCTTCTTCAATCCTCAAGCGAATTTAGCTTATAGTTTGCTCACTTAACTTGGGGTCAACGGGCCTAAAGTGATTGGCCTACCATCCTTCTCAAACACATAGGTGTTATTGAAGCCAGCATGAATAACCCCTTGATTGAAAAGCTAAGGTTAGTCTAATAGCACTTATGATGTGCACATGGGTAGCACGTCACAAAGGATTTCATTGGAATAGTTTCCAGTCAAGATTGGCAACAACACTTGTTGAGTGACATTTAGTGCTCCCTTCTTGTTTAGCTAATATAGTTTATATGGCTTCTCATGAGAAGTGGTTGGTGTTTTTAGTGAATTTTGGTGTAAAGAAATAGTCTTGCAAAAGAGAGTAAAATACTTGGTATCAGGGCTAGTTCGGTGCGGCCATTCCGATGCCTAAGTTAGAATGGTGATTTAGTATAGTAAGTGTAAACCCAACTTTTAGCGAGCCTATGATTTGACTAAGAGTACTTCTTGAATGTTCTAAAAGATCAATTAAACTAAGAACCCAAGTATACAGTTGAAAACAAACTTACTTTTCCAATTTGAAAGCCTATTATCGATATAACTTGAACTTGAAAAACTACAAACTCTAAAGTCACCTAAAACCCTAAACCTTAAAACAATTAAGGACTTTTAACCCTAGGCAACTAATTGATAATTTAATTTGAATAATTTTATTCAACTCTAGAAAATTTCATAGTTTTATACGAATCGAATCATCATTTACAAAATAATTTAAGAAGTAAATCTTAAAACAATTTCCTATAAGATAATTCCCTTATCTTCATGCCTAAGCCTTACACAGGAATAAGTAGACCAACTAATCACCCTAAATGACTTATCAATTGAAAGTTGGAGACATTTATCAATTTATAACTTATCAAAATCTAGTGATAAGACACTTTCCTTATTACCCCTTCACTTATATTACATATGGACAAATTATCACAAGATTTTACATGCTTAACTTTAATAAAGGAGACAAGACATTTCCATGCCCAAAAGGACATGTAATGGCTGGTTCTTACATGGCTATAAGGATAGCCATACTCTTCTCTTTCATCCATCAATCACTTTATCTTGCACTCTACTATTCACCCCTTAATGCTTACACCATCAAGAGTTGCAATTGTTGACTTTTATAAATATTACAAGACAACAAAATCAAACTTCTTAAACACATTTCTACCCTCATTCCAACTGGCCACTCCTTTCCCATTTGCTCTCACTTTCAATTTTATTTTCACTTCCTTTTCTCTCACTTTGAAAACAACACAAAAGAAGAAATAACCAAACCCCACAAAATCCTTCACTTGCCATTACATTTTAAGCACACACACGCAACACATTCAACTTCTTCTTGTCTTGCTTTTGCCAACATTCAAAGCTCCTTTAGGATCCTTAGAACACTCCTTAAACCCCACTTGAAAGGACCATAACTCAAGTTTTTCGAAAAGGGTATAAGAAGGAGGAAGTAAAACAAAGAGCATAAGTGGAATCTTAGTGCACAGCCACCATATTTTTGCTTTATGCACAAGTAAGTATTTCTTTGTGATAGTAGCCTAGTGTTACATGTTAGAAGACCATGATTTCTTGAAGATATAAGTATGATTACAAGTTGATGAAACATCTAAGACTATCCTAAGAAGCAAACTCATGAAAACCTTACATGAAAGTTGAAGTATGAGCATGTAAAGTTGGTGTTTTGTAAAGATACTTGTTTAACACTTTGAATGGAAGATTTTAAGTTGAGAAAATCTTGAAATGAGAACTTGAAGGAAAGGGAAGCATGTTGGACGTAAGGTTTTTGGAGTCATTTGGATGTTGTTTTCACTTCAATTAAATTAAACATGCTCACATCTAGACTTAGGTAAAGGAAAAATCCATCACATGAAGTTTTATGAGGAAAATGACTTTGTAAGACATAGACTATGATATGGGAGTTATGATAAGTGTGACATCCTCTATTTTCATGTAAAGTATGAGTAAAATAATCATCTCATGGAAAAGAAGTCAAGTTAAGATTTGAATATAAGTAGCTTAAGTTCAGGATCTAATACTGAAACTTAAGGAAATGATGAAACAAGTTAGAAAACTAAGTTGGAAGCCCTCATACTCCAATCAAACAGATCTGGAACCTTCCTAAAAAATACTTAAAATTATGATAAAAGTAAGTAAACAAAGTGAAAATACCAACCAAGGTAAGTACGATAAGTATGTTAAGCCTAAAACTCAAAACCGAGCTTAAAACTTCCAAAACGAACCTCAAACGTCAAGTTGAACCACCCTTAAGTTTCTGACCAACAACTTAACACAAGAATTAAAGTTGCTTTGAGACTCTCAAGAAGCCTACAAGACACTCCCTAAGCCTAAAAAAGTGGCCATCTTTGAATTGTATAAAAAACAAGCCCATTTGATAACTTAAGCCCACTTAAGAGCCTAAGAAGTGGTTGACAGCCTTAGGGGTGTAAATCAAAGTTGTAAATCTAACCTTAAGGATTATTTTGAGCCTAAAATGAAATCTTAAGCCTAAGCTCAAAGGAATTCCTAAATTACCAAAAAGCCCATTAACTAAAAAAGCCTAAAAGTACTCCAAATCATGAGGACCCCTACTATTTTGACCTATGGATAGATTTGCATGCCTCATCTTAAAAATCTAATGTTACTACATTAAATTACACTCGAAAATGATAAAGATTGACTATAAGATCATAAAAATCAGATTTAAAACGAGAAAGTTATACGCAATTGAACTTTAAGTAAGAAATTAGGAAAAATGCGAAAACTAGTCAAAAGTATATCTTAAAGGGTTTTAGCTTAGTTTTCTAAGTCTTATTTCAAATCCTTAAAGTATTATGATTGTGATGTCTAAGGCACCCAGCATTTGGAGACAACTTACACCTAGATTACTTCGATTGACCTGCATAGCTAAGTGAGTAAATTCCTGATGACTCTTTACTTGATTTTGCTTGTAGAATAAATGCACCAAAAAATATATATATATATATATATATATATATATTGGATGCTTGTGAGATATAGGAAATGCATGTGTATGAATTTGTGATTGAATGCTATGGCTTGTTAATCATATAGCAATGGAAATTGTTGGTGATAATTTATACGTACGATTGTATGGAATGAAATTGTTTGATCACCATGAAAAATCGGATTAACCACTTATATGATTAAGAAATTAAATGGATCATGCATTCCCCATAATTGCAATCGGTAACACCGACTACTACTTCATGTAGAAGATGGGAAGGGAATCATAGGAGGAGGGCCTCTTATAGGATTGGGCATTAGCTATGTCATTATTTTATTGAGTCTCTATTCTAAGTTAACGAGCTTACGAAGCATCTAGAGATGCCAATCGTTGGTGAGGGGCTATGTCTTGTGGCTTCTACTTAAGGCATGTGTTTATGGATTGCAAAGGCTACCACTGTTAGACTTGGGATTTTGAAAATATGATTTGTTATTTAGTAAAAAAAGTATATATATACTTATAGTTTTGTTTTGGCTTAAGCATAATAGTGTAAATGATATAAAACCCAAGGTTTAGAACCCAGATTTTGATTAAGGTTCGTTAATTATTTCCAAACCCTGACTATAGGGAGCATAATTCTGAGTCGTATGCAATTCCTAGGCTATTGCATGCGTTGTTTGGCATACTAATTATTCATGCATTCATATGATTGTGCATCTAATAAATTTCTACCATGCAATATTGATAAGGGTATTTATCTCACTAAGCGTAAGCTTATACCCCGATAGATTTCTTTTATTGTAGGGAAACCTCTTTGTTCATCTGGGCCAAGGCATGGCCGAGGTGAGTCTCTTGTAAAGATGGGTTGGAGCGATCTAGGAGTGGAGAGGAGATTTTGTAATAGCTTTTGTAGATAAATATTTACCTTTATTTTTGTTCATAATATAGTTTGAAGTGTATGATGCAGTTTCCTTTATGAATTGCATTTATTTGTAAAATTCTTTTGGTGTGGAACTTAACGAGTCCATACGTTTACTTGACTAATTTATGTCTTAGAATTTAATTTTTGTAAATTGCTCTATATTACTTATCCATGGGCCTGGTGGTAATATATAGTGGAAGGTGCCTTGTGTATCGTATGATAGGCTTGCGATCAGCAAGGGGGTTAATAGTAGACCTTTGTACAGTATATGGCAATCTACCATGACAGTGATACTATTGGGTCGTGATAGTAAGTATGTGAATAAGAAGTGTCTGAAAGCTCTTATAGAGTTTCTTTTCGATATTTATAAACAGTTGTTATATCTAAGGCAATTGTTAGGGTAACTATTAAGACACTTGGAGACCTCTTAACTTGACATCTCCGTTAATATGTAGGCATAGCAAGCGGTTGTAAAATATGACCATGCTTATGATAAGTATTTACGCCATAGATTTGAATTCAAATCAGGAGCATTTCTTGTACTTGGCATAAGTGTCGTGTATCTTCTATAGAGTGTGAATGTTGAGAGAGTCGATTACTTAGCATCTTGGTCGGCGAAGAGACTAGTGTAAGTTAAGTGAAAATTGACTATTAATATTTGCCCCCTAACTCCTGTGTTCGAATAGTCGACAAAGGCAGTTATATATATATATATTGCAGCAAAGGCCGAGTGGGGAGAGATTCTTTGGATTCTTGCTAGGTAACATGGGAAGTAGGACAAATCACATCCCAACCAAAACATCATCATTTCAAAACTCTCACCCGTTTAATAAACCAAAAAGTTATAAGCACGACAACTATCACCTAGGTCATCATTTTGTTGCAAGCTTAATAATTGTCAGCAAGTTTTCAATCATTAAATTTCTATCACAAGATATGCGTCAACAATCCATGGGACTATCATATCAGTGCATCAATATTGTTAAAAATAGATTTGCCATTATCACAATGGATCATCCATATATAAGATATTATTAATAATTAAATTTCAAAACTCTGGTTGCACCTAAAATTTTCATTCGTTTTCTAATCTTCAAAATCTTATTCTTCAACTTCTGTTATTTTATTTTATACAACCATCCAGGTATGGTTCATAAAGTTGCTCGTTGACTTGTTTTATCCTATTCCGAGGCAACAAAAATTAAGGCTACTCTTCCTCCCTAAAATAGGAGCAAAGGGCGTATTCTTCAAGCGGTTCGACCAATAGTACGGAGGTAAGGTAAGATAAACTTGCTCGGATTAACGAGCTTCCTATGGGTAATTACCTTAAGCATAGGTAAGGGAGGTCCTCAGCAAAATATCTATACAACACAATAGCCTACTTTCGCGATTCTCTTGATGGGACCGCCAGTTTCGTCAACAGAGTTCTCACCACAAAGTACAATTTGTACTAGTGAGATCTTCCTAGAACATGGAATTTGAGGAGGCTGAGAGACAAGGAGAGAGTATGCTTTCTATGGGAGCATGAGTTCCATCTATACTTGAAGTATCTGGATTTTGGGCCATGCTTCCCTTTCTTGGCTTTTGTTCGGGGTTTCTTCAACTACTTCAGAGTTGCGCCTAACATGTTCTCAACCAACACATATTGGCTTTTGGTGGCTTTTGAGATAGTATGTGAAGAAGTTGAAGTTAGGGCTATGCCTCAGCTGTTTAGATTTTTCTTCACTATCCGTAGGTAATCTGATGGGTGGTACTCCATTGCTGCACGGCATGGGCATAAGTTCATAGACGACTTAGAATCAAAGATTCACAAGTAGCATGATAAGTTCGTGTCAATAATGTCTGATGAGGACTTGTACTCTAGACCCAATGGATTGAGCCGATACATACTAAGGATGTAGATCTAATGCTGAATGATGCAGCAACAGTGAAGAAGATTCAGGAGAGAAGGAGAAACAAAATGTTTTTTTGGGATACCAAGAGAATTATATGGCGTTATGAAAATGGTGAACCAATATTTTCTGAAAAGAAAGGTACATTGATGTGTTACCACTGTATCGAGTATAGCTACGAGGAAAGTTGTTCTTGAGACTTTAGGGGAGAATAGTAACCTTTCAGCCTTGCTCGATATGGAAAATGTAAGTTCATATTTTTCTCCTGTTTATATTAATTGATTTACTTGTCTTGTAGATATGGGTGCCGAAGAGGTAAATCTTGCAAAGCTACTTACTCAGGCCAAGGCTAAGAAGTCCCAGGCTAATAGGAGGGGGACCACCTCAATAACTACCATACAGCCTACTGTCACAAAGAGACTAGCAAAGGAAACTGTAGCAAAGTAGACAGCTATGCAGATCTCTCGTCTTGTTGAGAGAATGAAGGAGAATGAGAATATACAGCCGATCAAGGTTTGTTCTGAGGAGCTTACAGTCATGATTATTCAAACTTTCATCGAGTCGAGGAATAGTGAATGTTGAGAGACATACCCCGACATGGAAGATGAAAATGCCATTGCCATAGAAAGCTCATCACAGGTGATTGCGGTGGCTCTAAGTGGTGAAAAAAGACTACGAAAGGAACTTGTCAGCTAATTACCTATCAAGAAGTCCAAAGGCTTGGACAAAAGGGCAAAGGAGGCAATGCGTTCTAAATCTCTTAGCATCACTAGCGCCGAATTCTTGCCAAATAAAGAGGTCAGTGAGTACTTCATCCCTTGATGGAGCCATTAGATTTTGGACACTGACTCAGCCTTGGGAGATAGGATGAAATCTTTACCTTTAATGGAAGGGGTCATTCTTCCAAAAGACAAAGATATTGCCAAGAAGGATGTCGACAGGGTTGGTGATTGCTATAAGGCCCATGTCACCGCCAAATTGTATGATGTGAGTATCCATAAACATTGCTTTTAATTATCGAGCTTGTCTAGGTAATTAATACATTCTTTTTCCAGATGAGCGGCTATACTCTTATAGCTTTAGACAAGGTCGACAAAGAAGCAAAGAAGGTAAGATCTTTAGTTATATCTGTGTAATATCCAATCATTCTTGATTATAATAACTGAATTTGCTATAGAAAGTTGAGAATACATATAATGCATCAAAGGCCCAAACTGCTACCACTAAGAATGCGAGGATTAGGGCTAAGATGGAGGTGAGAAAGCTTAGCAAAGAGCTTACTACCAAAAAATTGACACTTGACCTTGCCACCAATGAAATCTCCAGCATGAAGGCTAAAATGGAAGTAAGAGTACAAAAAGTTCGAAAGCCTGAAGAGGAGTTGCAAAAGAAGAAGGAAGAGTGTTGGGGCTTCAGTTGGACTATTTACACTATGAGCAACAATGAAGATAAGCTTAGGATGTAGATAAAGAAGCTGAAGACCAATAACTCGAACTTATAGAGCTGTATGGCCAAATTGCAAGAGGCTATGAGGAAAGGACCTTCAATTAAAGAGGCTCTCGATATAATCACTCCCAATCGGCAATACGTGAGGCTTTTGAACAAAAAGTTATTGGAGGGGGTTCAAGAAGTAAAGGAGGAGGTGCTGAAGCTTCATCTTGATTATGATCTCTCATGTCTTGATTTTGTCGACATCAACGACAAAGTTAGTAGTGGCAACAAAGATCAAGGCAACAAGTTAGGTGCCAAGAGTATGAATGATAGTGACATTGAAGTTGATGCTGAGGAAGTTGACTACTCCAAGAACCCAGTTGCTAAGGAAGCCCCAGCCAAAGATTTAAGAATCTCTTCTGCTAAATTTAAGAATAGGCTATAAGACATGTAGTATTTGCATATTGCATTCTTGTGTAATTGATAATTGGAAAATAATGAAGGTAATGCCAAGTGCTTATGACTTTTCATGTAACTGCGCTTTTACGATCTATATGGTTTATACATGTTTCATACTCCCATTCGTCGACAAGTTTTAATTCACTCCATATTTTTCTTAACTTGTTTTATTTCACATGCCCTACTATCATTCGACCTGCTTCATTTCATAAGCCCATCATTTTTATGCATGTTTTATTTCACACACTTATTGTCTATTGGCGTGTTTTATTTTACATGCCCTATTCACTTTCGGCCTGTTTCATTTCACAAGCCCATTGCTTCTAGGCATATTTTATTTCACATGCCTATTGTTTTGCGGTATGTTTTATTTCATACACCCATTGTTTTATACTGTCCATTAACCGTTTAAGGTGTAGACTAGCCGCATTACTTGGTCGTATAGTTAATTTGTATAGTTCTTTTACCGCATTAAGCTAGAACATAGATCAGTTTGTTTGCCGTGCAGCCTATAACTCATTCATTTAGCAATTATAACCAAAATACAATGAGACTTTAAATATATAATTATCACAAATAAGTCATATTAGCATGTTGGTTGCCGCCAAATGAGTAATGGTTCCCATATTAATTGAAATAAAATTTTAGATTATCAGCATTCCATACTCGATGGATGATGGATCCATCCAACCTTTCTAGTCGATAGGCCCCCTAGCCAATGACTTCCCGAATCTTGATAGGATCCTGCTAATTTGCACTGAGCTTTCCTTGATTTGCACATGCACCTATTGCTTCCATCTTACGATAAACTAGATCTCTAGGTTGGAAAACCTTATGCTTAACTTTCTTATTATAGTATCTCGTTGCTCAATGCTGGTATGCCGTGACCTTGGCTTTTGCAACATCTTGAATTTCCTCAATGGTGTCCAGATTCATTGTTAATCCGACTTGATTAAGCATAACATCAAAATTATGTATACGCAGATTAGGCAAGTCCAACTCAATTGGTAACACAACTTCAGTGCCGTATGCTAACTTAAATGGTGTCTCTCCTGTTGCAATTCTATGAGTGGTTCTATATCCCCATAGGACGTTCGGTAGTTCATCGGCCCACTTCCCCCTAACTTGATCCACTTTTTGTTTCGGGCTATTCAATATGATCTTGTTTATGGCTTCGAATTGTCCATTTGTTTGAGGGTGTGCTACGGACATATAGTTAAGCCGAATGCTGTGCTTTTCACAAAATGTTTAGAACCTATTATAGTCAAACTACAGGCCATTATCTGTAATTATCATGTAGGAAACTCTGAATCTTGATATGATGGCATTGAAGACAAAAGCTTCCACTTTCTACTCCATGATTTTTGCTACAATCTCAGCCTTAGCCCACTTGTTAAAGTGTTCTATAAGCACAATGACAAATTGTCACTAGGCGGTAGACTTAGGAAAGGATCCAAGAATATCTAACCCCTACTAGGCGAAAAGCCATGGGCTAGTTAGGCTATAAAATTCATTTACAAGTACTTTACTCAACAACTCGTGCTTTTAGCATTGAGGACACTACTGGACAACGTCCTTTGCATTTTCTTTCATAGTCGACCAATAATAGCCAAGTCGCAGTGCTCAAATATACAGTATTTACACCTTCACATGGTTGTTGCATATACCACTATGAAGTTTAGATAATACCCTCTAAGTATCTCTTAGGGAAAGGCATCAAAGGTAGGGTTAAGATATGCTACACTTGTACAGCTAACCATCAATTAATGTGTAGTTCACAACTTAGTAAGCCAATGTTCAAGCCTCCTTTTTGTCATCAGGTATAGTACCTTCTTTTAGATGATTGTCACATCCCGGCATAGCACAAGATATACCATCACACAGAAATACCTATTGAAAACTTAACTCAACCTGCTCGTTCATCAAAAGACAACTTTGTTTATATAATAAAGGGGTTACTATATCAGAGTTCAATTGGATATTTTATTACAACTTAAGTGTACAACATAATATTTACATCAAAATATGAACCAACTTTTTCCCTTATTGTCTTTACAGTAATAGGATCTTTGACCTAATACATGTTCCATACAATAGTCACTGACTCCGACTCACGCTCTTAGTATACATATCCCCCTTGAGTGTTAGGCCCTTTATGATATAGTTATCTTGAGGATAAAACATTTTATCCTCTCAGCTACTAAAGTTGAGTGAGAGTGGATAAGAAACAACATAATATAGACAATATGATAAACAATATTGCATATCACAACTGAAACAATTCAATCAGAACTCACAAGTTCAACTATACATATGCATTCGCCCAATGGGGCCCTTATTGTCAATGATATAGCATGCTATGCTCATACACATGGCATGCATTGGTACTGATATCCTATGCCCCCCAATTCCTCATCTGGTTAATTGACATAGCTAGGCATTTAGATATAACATCCAGGAATCTAGAGCAATAATGAGCTGCCTAGGAGTAAGACCCCCACCAAATTGGACTACACACTATAGTCTACCATTTCCAAAAAGGGCAATAAGGAGTTACTTGGGAGTAAGACCTCTAACTTTACAAAATTAGACTACACACTGTAGTTCACCAAATTAAAGTGGCAACACTACCAAATTAGACCACATACTATAGTCTACTAAATTTGATTATCAAAATTATTATAATGTTCCAGCAATGTAATCTATATACTTCCAAAAACTAAGTTCATAAAGCCATGCTTTTTCAATGATCGTTTGGAAGCCTCATTCTGAAATTTCTAACCCATAGGTCCCTTTTTGTGTCATGTCGTACCATGCAATAGCAACTCAAGAATATCAATCAGTATAATCAATCGTTAAGTTTTGTTCATCCTAGTGATCTGATTTTGGTTTTCGAACTCTCCCTAGCAGAATTCTAGTATCTTAGGGTTCACTTAGGTGAACACCTAGAAGATTAGGTTAGATCACTCAACTTTCCTAGTTAACAAGATCAATGGTAAGCACAAATCATCACTCAGCATAGCCATATAACATTTTAACCAAAATACAGTTATTGTCACTCAAAATCACTACACCAGTACCCATTATAGTAGCATATCAATCCACTTAAGATATATCCATATTTAACCAACACAGCATCAAATGACACACAGTGTTATGAGCAGCTATATATCTATTCCAAGTATGGGTTAGATCCACTTACCTAAGCTTAGCAATAGCGCAATATCCTATATATCGTGATGTGGTCCTTCCTTACTTATCATACCTATGAAAATATGACACAATCTTCAAATCAAGTGTAGGTTGAACTCGAACTATTATAAGTATTCATTTCTGCATTTTTAAACTTCATTTGATCGTATCTTACTCATTTATTATCTGATTTCAGTAAAATTTATATCGTCACAATCATTATTTCTAGTGCTATTGATATATATTAAGAGTCAAGACTAATCAATATTGCCAAATATCCAAAAATACCCTTTCGAATTACAACTTAACCGTACGCTATCCTAACTCCATAATTGACTCAAGTAAGCATTAGTATTAAATTAAAAACCCTAAAAATTATACTTTCCAAAGTTGTCCAGCAACACTTGTTGCACTCATAAAGTGTTCGTTTGTCATAGATTTAATAAACTAGTTACTATATTACATATTAAGTTAATATATAAGTTTATACTAGGAAAATACAGAATAAATAGTATACGAGCCTGATTAATTTCACGAAAAATTCTATAGACTTACAAAAATATGCCCTCAAAATCCTCTTCCCCAAAAGATTTTGTATTATCAATCTTGACCTTCTTTCTGTGAATATTGTAAACGTAATTCTTGGTGCTAACTGAGTTTGAAGAACTCAATTGGCCTATACTAGGTCCACTGACAATTGTATTAATTACTCCATTGGATGCTCTGTTAGGGTTAACATCCCTTACATCTCTCATAGCCACTGCTGGTCGAGTGTCATCCTCATGTTCCTCTCTTCTCCTTTGAGATGGTTTTTCGATTCTTTCGACATCATGCGCTAGAAATTTTCGTAGGTGCCCGCATTTTATTACATCTTCAATTACATCCCTTACATCCCTCATAGCCATTGTTGGCTGAGTGTCATCCTCATGTTCCTCTCTTCTCCTTTGAGATGGTTTTTTTATTCTTTCGGCATCATGCACTAGAAATTTTCATAGGTGCCCGCATTTTATTGCATCTTCAATTACATTTTTGAGTTAAATGCACTCATCTGTATTGTAACCCTTGTCTTGGTGGAAGTTAAAGTACTTGTTTGAATTTCTTCTTAAGGGATTCCCTCGCATTCTTTCAGGCCATTGTAGGACACCTCTCTCCCCATGGACCTCCATCAAAATATCTGAGATTGGACAGTTGATAGGCATATGGGATGAGAATGTCGGGATCCTCGGTCTCTTCCTTTCAATGTCTAAACTATTGTCATTGTCCATGCTAAGTCTATCCTTAGCATTTTTCTATTTATCTTTCTTTCCCTCTCCTCTACTTTGATCAACCTCTCGTTGTGCCTTTATGTTGTCTTCCTATTAAATGTATGAGGTGGCTTTAGCCTTATACTTAGTGAAAGTTTTTGGCATGTTCTTTACGAGAGACATGAAAAAGTCTCCATGAGGCTTAACTTCGTTGATTATGGTGTTGAGGGCCACACTCATATCCAATTTTAGGATTTGGACCATCACGGCAATAACTCTAGCCAAATAGTCCTTGATTGACTCATCGGACCTTCGTTTAATGGTGTTCAAGATTGAAGAATCCTTAACAGGAAGTTTGCTAGCAAGGAAGTGTTGAAGAAATACTTCTGTTAATTCATTGAAACATGAAATGGTATTTAGCTTCACGTGTTTGAACCATATACTAGCTACATTTCTCAAGGTTAGGGGAAAGGCTTGACAGGCCCCCGCGTCGCTTAAACCATGCAACTTGGCTAGTGTTCAGTAATACTCTAAGTGGTCTTTGGGGTCCTTTGTCCCATCATATGTTTCAAATTGAGGCAACTTAATGTACCGAGGTATTACTTCTTCCAAAATCTCTAGGACAAAAGGACTTTTCTTAATTTAGAACTGTTTGGTCATTGAAACTGGGGTGCTAACATGTGAGGGTCCCACATGATGTACATGCTGCGGTTGCTTGCCCTTATCAATCTTTTTGAAAGTAAGAGCTATGGGTCACGTTGGAACCTCAGCTTTCTTTTCTGGCAATTCAGATGAATAAATGGAATCATTGGTACTGTTGGCATCATGATTACCATGCTCTTTTTCTTGATTCGAGTGAAAACTTTTATGGAGAAGGTCAAGGATTTGTTTGTTTTTTTTGTTCAACTCGAAATTTTCTTTGGCTAAATCGAGACAAAGTTACTTGAGTCGAGCCAATCGTTGTTCATCAGCATGCCGACTCCCTCCTTCAGGGTATTGGGAGGAAGTACCAGCACTTGCACTTTGTGTCATCCTAGTTCTAACCATGTAGTTGTATTTAGAGAAAAACAGAAGGTGCTAAATGTTGTTGTTGAATTTTGGTGTAAGGAAATAGTCTTGCAAAAAAGAGTAAAATACTTGGTACCGAGGCCAGTTCGGTGCGGCTACTCCGATGCCGAAGTTAAAATGGTGATTTCGTATAGTAAGTATGTGAATAAAAAGTGTCTGAGAGCTCTTACAGAGTTTCTTTTCGGTATTTATAGATGGTTATTGTGTTTAAGGAAGCTGTTAAGGTAACTGTTAAGACACTTGGAGACCTCTTGACTCAATATCTCCCCTAATATGTAGGGATAGCAAGCAGTTGTAAGATATAACCGTGCTTATAATAACTGTTTGCACCATAGATTTGAATTTAAACAAGGAGCATTTCTTATAAGTGACGTGTGTCTTCTACTGAGTGCGAATGTTGAGATAATCGATTACTTGACATCTCAGCCAATGAAGGGAAGAGTATAAGTTGAGCAAAAACTGAATATCAACAATTAGTAGCTTAAGTTTCTTAGCTAGATCGATAGATTCCACATTAGTGTAGCACCCACTATCTACTATAAGTGTACACACCTAATCATTTACTTTGCAAGTGATGTGAAATAAGTTCTCTCTCTACTCCTCCTCAGTAGATGGTTCCAAGCTCATAGCACATCAGATAACTAAAGTCAACTTATCTAGGTCTTCTACAAATACATCCATCTCAATCAGGTTAGCATTAACATTAACCTCATCACTTACTTTTTTTCCTCCTCAAGTTCCTCATTTGTGTTATCTACCTCGATATTTTGGACATCCCCCTTGATGATCATGGTCCTTTAGTTTAAACACTAAGTGGCCATTTGCCCAAACCCTTGGCACTTAAAACACTTAATCTAGTTCATCTTCTTTCTAGATCCTTTCCCTTTCTCATACATTCGGGTAGGCATGTCACCATTAATTCCGCCCTTCTATTCAATAAGTAGTGGATGACACACCAATGGAACTTTGAATGACTCATGGCATAAGTAAATATGTAGACCTACGGTCAGCTCTAAAGGACATGACACACTAGTAGAACTTTCAATGACTCATGGCATAACTTGATATGATGCATGAGGTGGTCTGGTAAGGTTACTTATCACCTAACCTTGCTTAAGAGTTAGGATAAGAGTAAAATGAGTAAACAAGCTAACAAAAGTAGTGTTTACGAAAGGAAGAATATTTAGTATATTAATGACAAGATGATTCATTGTGGCTACATATACAATGGGTATTTATACCCAAAAAACTAGGGTAACCTACCTAAAATGGAAAAAACAAAAAGAGTATTATCTAAAAGAAGTAATGTACAAAGAATAATAAGGGTACAATTGAAAATACAACAAAATAAGTATCTTATATAAACGATTCTATGGTACGCTAGCTTATATATATGGCTCTTGGTTGCTGGATGACTTTCTAGCAAAAAAGACAATTTTGTACAATTAGTTTGTTTTTTGTCAAGTTGAGGTACTGAGCAATTGTGGAAGGTTGGTTGTGCTAAGTTGAGCAAATAATTCTTCCGAGGTGAATTTTCCTTAAATACTTTCAACATGGCTTAGGTTCGAGTCGGCTAAGCTAATGGTTAGATGAATGAAGATGACATTCAAGTGCAATTGAGGTCGGCAACTAGGGACAAAGGACGAGTGCAGGAAGGTCCAACTTGGCCAGTGCATCAAGTTAGCAGATTATAACAACTCGAACTCCTCGATAAAGAGTTTCAAGGAAAAAATTTTCTTGGCCATACTTTCCAGCCCTTAGGCTCAAGCATGAGTCAAGGGTTCGATCATTTGATTCCTCTCACTAAAGACTAGTGACAAAGATTTTTAAACCTCAAATCCATAGAAATATTGAGGTTTATGTAAATGATATGATTGTGATGACGAAATTACATGATGATCATCTTGCTAGCCTAGAAAAGATATTCAATACTCTAGGGCATCACAACATGAAGCTAAATCCTCAAAAGTGTGTATTCAAAGCCATGTCGAGAAAGTTTTTAGGGTTTATGGTGACTTAATGTAGGATAGGAGCCAACTTAGAAAAGATCCAAGCTGTGTTTGATATGGAATTCTTAAAAATTATAAAGGACGTATTAAGCTTAACAAGTGGGCTTATAGTTTTTAATTGATTTGTATCTAAAAGTGCTTAACAATGCTCAGAATTCTTTCAAGTGTTGAGGAATCCATTTGAGTTTAGATGGACTAAAAGGTGTGAAGAGGTTTTCCATGACTTGAAGAAGCTTCTCACAACATCACTAAATCTCTCCAAACTTGTTACTAGAGAAACTTTATATAAATATTTGTCTATTAGTGACCAAGCTCTTTTGTTCATTTGACTAAGAGTAGATGGGCAAATTCACCAACCAATATATTATGTAAGTCATGTGCTATAGGGTAAGGAGCTCTAATATACCAAATTAAAGATATTTGTTCTAGCAATTTTCATTGTAGTACATAAGCTCTAACCTTATTTTGAGGCTCATTAAGTAGTTGTCTTAACTAATAAGCCTTTGAGGTAGGCATTGCAAAAGCCAAATGCTTTAAGTTAGATGATGAAGTATGCTTTAGAACTAAATGCCTTCAATGCCCATTATCGACCATAAGAAGCTTACAAAGCTCAAATTTTAGTTGATTTTGTTGTGTAGTTCACTAGAAGTGAGGATCCTCATGCCTATCATGAGGAGCTGACTTGGATATTGTACATTGATGGCTTTTTAACTTATGAAGGTAATGTAGTAGGATTGGTGTTGAAAGGGCCATTAGGTGCGAAGGTTTCATGTGCTTTGAAGTTTTGGTTTCCTACTAGCAACAACAAATGTAAGCATAAAGCACTAATAACGAGCATGACTTTCACTAAAGAGGTTGAAGCTAATGGTTGGACATTTAGTCGGACTTATAGTTAGTTGTCAACTAGGTGAAGGGAGAAAGCATGGTGTAAGATGATGGCATGGGGAAAAACATACAGATAGTTAAAGAGCTTAATAAATATTTTGAGTAGTGGAATATCATGAAGATTACACAGCCATAGAATTATGTAGTTGACAAGTTGTCAAAGCTAACATTAGCTAGCCTTCTAAGTTGGGAGGAGAAAATTTTTATTAAGTATATACTTTAAAAGGGCATTGAGGGGGAGCCTATGGAGTGCTTATAAGTGCAAGAGAAGGATATGGAACCATGTTAGATTGATCTTATCTTTGTGTATCTAAAGGAAGGGACATTACCCAATGACAAGAAGGATGCTTAGAGGTTAATTTACCAAACTGTAAATTTCACCATTCTGAAATGGAGAGCTTTATAAGAGAGGCTTAAGTATGCCCTACTTAAGGTGTTTGCAATCTAGTGAGGCTAAGTAAACATTGTCTGGCCTACATGTTGGATTATGTAGTAACGATATAAAAGCAAGCGCTTTATATGTGAAGGCCTTGAGGCTCAACTATTGATGGTCAACAATAAAGAAAGATGTGTTAATCTTAGTCTAATCGTATGATTGGTATTCAAGGAATGTGCCTGTCAAGTAAGCTCCGAGCACACACCTTGTTCCACTTACTAGCCCTTAGCTATTTGCCCAAAAGGGTCTCAATATATTGGGTCCATCTCCTAAGATTTGAGCAAAGGCAATATATTATTATGGTAATGGACTTCTTTACTAAGTTAGTGGAAGCTAAAGTAGTAGCAAGTATTACAGAGAAAAGCACAAAAGCCTTTGTTGTAAGCAACATCTTGAACAAGTTTGAGATTCCATAGTCCATAATCATTGACAATGGACCACAATTTGATAATGATCAATTTGTGGAGTTTTGTGAAGAACACCACATTAAGCTATGTTACACCTCAATTAGGCATCCCTAGAGTTATGGACAAGCAGAGGTAGTGAACAAAGTCATTTTTCATAGCTTAATGAAAAAGGTGACTCAAACTAGAAGCAAGTGGGTAAATGAATTTCCAAATGAATTATGTGGATATCAAACCACCCCTAAGATGTCAATTGGAGACATAGCTTTTAAGTAGGCTTTTGGATCTAAGGCAGTCCTTCCTATTGAGCTTAAAATAGCAAGTTCTTGAGTATGAGCTTAGAATCTTCAAAATAATGGTATTGGTCTTTAGGTAAATCTTGACATTATTCATGAGACAAGAGCATTAACTAAGAAGCACCTCATCGCTTATTAGCAACATGTAGTATGGCACTATGACAAATGTGTAAGCCATGAGAACTTGTTTATAGGAAGCTCAAAGCTTTAGGAGCTAAGAAAAGTCAAGGCAAACTGTCTTCAACATAGGAAGATTCTAAGTTGGTCATGATTGCTAAGATTGGTATAGTTGTTTTGTTTTTGCTCAATTTTATCTTTTGTTCATATTGTATAACATGCTTTGGTTAAATTATGTATCCTTACAAACGTGGAAATTGATGTGCCTAGGAGCTTAATAATCACTAAAGCTTACCATGGGGAATAGAAGTTAGATGGGTCTTTTGAGATATTGAAAAAAATGAAATGGAAGAGTGGACAACATAATAGCTTCCATGAGTTACTCAAAGGATATGACGCACCAATGAACATAATATAACTTGACACTTCACTTGATGTGACTTACAAGTTATTATTAAGGCCCACTCACCATTAATCGCCAGCTACTCGACATGATTAGATAGGAGTGTAAATGAATTATACTTAAAGTCAATTATCTCACAAGAACAAGTATATTCAATATCAGAAAGGATATAAGATGCCTTGCAGCTATAATAAAAGGATTATTTATAGTAAGTCCTTTAGGGAAACAATATAAATAAGGAAAATTATATAAAAGATAATGAAGAAGGAGATTCATAATACGTATGAAAAGGGTAAATAAGACAAATGACGAAAAGGAATATAGTATAAATGTTAGATAAGTAAAGGACAGGTGGCAGCCTATTAGTGGGTTTACATCAAGGAATCTTAAGGCATATTAGCTGAGTTGTATGGATGTTGCGGCTGTTGCTGATGAATGATACTTAAAGTTACCAAGACAAGTAAAGGACTTTCCTACTCTATAGGCCAAACAAGTAGAGCTTGGCATGTTGGGGACTCGACCTCATCACTCAACAACTTAATGTTAATCCTAATAAGATATCAAGAGGGGGGTAAATTGATATCGTTTCGCAATAACTAAAACTTTTAATTTAAAAATAAAATAAAATCCCTCTTAATATCTTGAGTAGCGTAATAAGTAGTTAGAAATTGCTTATTAACTCAAGGCACAAATAACAACAAAGAATAGAAAGTAAATAAGATAGGAAGTAAGAAGATCAAGCAAGCAATTTTATAAAGATTTAGCCTTTTACCTATTGCTCTCTTCCAACTCTATTACTAGGGACCCCATCCTGCTTATTGGTGTCGTTCCACTAGTTTAAACTTTTCAAAAAACAAATATCAATGTGAGATTACAAGGATATCCAGTTTCTTCCTAAGCTATACATAGGATTCGGAGAACTCCTTAATCCTCTCACACTTTTAAATACCAAAAAAAAGAAAAAAGAAAAACTTTTATAAAGAAAACTAATAGAATTTCTTACTATTCACCAGAGAAATTTGAATTTCGGTTCTTATATTTTTCTATAACCCTTCTCAGTCTATTGTTGCTTCTATTTACGTTAGATCAACCCCTTTGTAATAGCAAATGGCTATCACTTGATTTTTCTCCGAAATATCTTTATTCAAACAAAATTAGTTTTGATATTGGAAAAGTATCCTATGAAAATAGGAACCAAAAATTGAAATTCAAAAATTTAAGCTAAGCTGTTCCAGATTTGTTTCTTTGCCAAGCTTATGTAATTCGAAAGTTGCTAAATGTTATGATATGTTCCAATCCTCATCTGGTTTCGTAGAGCTTTAGAAACACAATTCCAATAATAAAGATAAGGATGAAGAGATATTAAGATATCCAGCATGACTTATCTAACTGCTGTGTATACAAATCTTCTCCCTTCTTCAATATCTTTATTTAAATTTTGTTAAAACAATTCCCATAAGAGAATAAGTTGGATTACTCAAGGATATTCAGGCTTATCTATAAGATATCTTTAAGATTGAGAATTTGAATCCAACAGACCTTATCTCAAGATTTTCAAACTCAACTTGTCCGAAAAGTCCTTATATAGAAAAAATAAAATATCATAATCCTCTTTTGATTAATATCCTTACTGTATTTCAATCCTTGAATAATTTTAACCGAGATTGTTAGAAAACATACTACTTAAATCTTAATCACTCAATTTTGTAAATCTAAGTCTTAAGCACCTTTTTACTTAAATCCCCATGGACTTAACTAACTTTAGTAGAATGAAATTGAACACATTACCCAAATATGTTCAACAAGGAATTTAGAAGCAACAGTTGATCAGATTACTGAATGCGAACTATGAATTTCAAATCGTTTGCTGATATACATTTTGACATACATTCTAACAATCTTGATATCCTCAAGTTTATTTTCTTCTCAACACTTATTTTCTTTAAAAACATCATACATTCTTAAAAAGCTTGTTAATTTTATTCACATCTTTTTGTTATCATAAAAACATATTAAGAGGGAACTCAACACTAAGCCTCGACGCTAGGCAAGTCTATAGATTAGAAGATTAAGGCTTAAGACACAATCACCTTGACCTCGGCTTTCGGTAAGTCAACCTTAACATTAAGCAAGTTAGTGATTGGGCAGGGGTCCATATGGAGTAGAGTGTGTTTAAGTTAAGGCTTTAAAGAGTTCACCCACTGTTCTTCTGTATACTGGTGCTCATCCTTAGCAAGTTGATGATAGATAATCCTTCTAGCGAGAGAATGTAAGCCTTGAAGATCGGCATGAGTAAGGGGTCTAGATGTTAGTAATCCATCAATTCCCTGAGGTTGTTGAAAATTTGCCCTCAAGTCTTGATCCTCTTCTCTAATTTTTGGCACATTAGGCATTATGTTGGGAACATTGAAAGCGAGGAACAATCCATATCCTTCGAGTAGTTCTAACTCATAAGCATTGTCATTGATGCATTGAAAGATCATGAAAGGGCCATCTAACTTAAGGGGATAACTTATTTGTCCTCTTACTTAGAAATTGCTCCTTGTTAAGGTAGATCCAAATAAGGTCTTTGAGATTGTAAATGACTCATCATCCTCCTTAACTCCCTTATTCTCTCCATTGGGTTATAGTCTTTGCCAGCTACTTAGCAATCTTCTAATGCATTTTTTAAACTCCTCGAAGTGTTGCAAGCCTGATTAACTTTCTCCTTAGGTGGTTGGGTTAATAACCATATTTAAGGGAAGGTTTGGGTTAAGTCCTAAATGACCTCAAAAGGTAACCTTCTTATCAAGCTATTAGTGGAGTGATTGTAAGCAAACTCGATGGGCAAGCATAGATCTTAATCATGTAGATTCTTTCTAATAGTAGCTCAAAGGAGGTTACCTACTATTCTGCTCACAACTTTTGTCTGGCTGTTTGTCTATAGCTAGTAAGAAGCACCGAAGATGAGCTTAGCACCAAGCTTCTTCCATAGGGTTCTCTAGAAGAAACTCATGAACTTTAAATCTAGATCAAATACAATACTCCTTAATACTCTATGCAGCCATATGATCTCTTATGAGAAGAGGTTTGCAACAAATAAAGCATTATTGGTTTTATGGCAATGGATGAAGTGGTTCAACTTGCTGACCTAATTAACTACCACCATAATAAAATCATGTCTCCATGGTGTTTTGGGTAGGCCAAGCATGAAATCAATGCTCAAATCGGTCTATGATTGTTCAGGTATAGGTAAAGATATGTACTTTCTATATGGCTCCTTCTTTCCCTAGGCTAGTTTGCACACCACCATCGCTCAAGTACTTTGCACACATCATCATCCCAAGCCAATAAAAATGTCCTTTCAGTGATTCGACTATTCTCTTCTCACCAAAGTGGCCAACTAAGCTTCCATCATGGGCTTTTCAAATAAGTAATTCCTTAGTAAACCCACTTGACATACAAATTTGCTTACTCTTCATAAAAAACCCTTGGCTCATATAGAACTCATCCATTACTCCTCTTATGGTACATTTGGCCACTAAGGGTCTAAAAAATGAATCATGCTCATACTGATTAGGTAGGGTACTGAACCTAAGTATTTTAGCTTGTAATGTTGTGATAAGAACATGTCGATGAGAAAGTGCATTGACTATAATGTTAGTGCTCCCTTTCTTGTATTTGTTGACATAGCAAAAAGTTTTCAAGTATTCGACCCACTTGGAATGGAGTAGGGAAAGTTTTTGTTGTCCTTTGTAATGCTTAAGAGATTCTTAGTCTGTGTAGATAATGAACTCTCTTAGTAATAGGTAGTTTTGTCAATTTTAAAGTGCTTAGACAGGGGCATAAAACTCCTTATCATGTGTTGAGTAATTTAGTGTGGTACTTCTAAGTTTCTCACTAAAGTATGCAACCAGTCGGCACTTCTACATAAGAATAGCTCTAATGCTAACTCTAAATATGTCACATTCTTATTCAAAAACTTTCTCAAAGTCGGGTAGAATGAGTATTAGGGAAAAATTCAACCTAGACTTATTCTCATTAAAACTTCTTTGAGCCTTCTTGGACCATTTGAATTTAGAGTTCTTCTTGGTCAACTTAGTCAATGAGGCAACTAAGGCACTAAAGTTTTGAATGAATCTATGATAGAAAGAAGCTTGTCCATAGAAACTCCTTACTTTAACAACACTAGTTGAGATTGACCAATGCCTAAGTTAGTAAGTAGGAAAAATATCTTGCAAAGATAGGAAAAATGCTTAGTACTGAGGCCAAATCGATGTAGCCACTCAATACCTAAGTTAGTAAGTAAGAATAAGAAAAGTCAAATAAAGAGGTTAAGAGTTATCAAATGTCTCTTATAGATTTTCTTTCTCGTATTTATAGAAGATTGTCATGTTTGAAGGAGTAGTTATTGGAATAACTATCAAAACGCGTAGAAGCTTCTTGACTAGATGCCTTCCCTGAAATGTAAGGAGAGCAAGCAATTATGTACTATAGTCATGCTTGTGATAACTGTTCGTGCCATGAACTTATATTCAAATCAGGAATGGATATGTTGCTCAGTAGAAGGTCGAGAGTCAATTACTTAATGAGGTGTCGAGAATATAGATTACCTAACTTGTTGGCAACCGAGTGGATAAGAAAGACAGGTGGATGAAAACTAACTATCAACATTTTCCCCTTAACTCTCTTGTTGGACAATTCAACAAAAGGAGTAATACATGATGCATTAGAGGCCAAGTAGGGAGCAGTTCTTTAGATTCCGAGCAAGATGGGAAGCGAGACGGTTTGCATCATAATCAAAAAGTTGCAACTTAAATCCCTACCCATTCAAGAAACCAAAAAGTAGAAAGTATGACACCTATCACCTCAATCATCATTACGCCATAGGCTTAATAACTATTTAGGGAGTTGTCAATCGTCGGATTTCTATCTTAAAACACGTATCAACAATCTACACCACTGTTAAATTAGTACATCATTACTATCAGAAACAAATTTATAGTTACGAGGATAAGCTGTCTGTATTTAAAGGATTGTTCAAAATTAGAATTCATTTCTCTAATTGTAACTCTAAGTTTTCGATTACTGTCTTATCTTCACTCTTACATTCTTCAACTTCTGTGATATTATTTCTCATATCCATTTAAGTATGGTTTGCAATGTAGTCCGTCGGCTTATCCCCTTCGATTCCAAAGTGATAGAAACTGAGGCCACCTCTCCCCCCCAAATATGGAGCGAAGCAGTGTGTTCTTCTAGTAGCTCGACCAACAGTATTGAAGAAAGGTAAGATAAACTAACCTAGATAAATGCTCTTATTGTATATAATTATCCCAAGGATAAAGAAGGGAGATCCTCAGCAAGATATCTATATAACAACATAGCCTACTTCTGCAACTCTCCAAATGGAACTACCAGTTCTACCGACATAGTTCTTATCTCAAAATATAACTAGTACTAGTATGATCTTCCTAGAATGTAGAATCTGAAGAGGCTGAGAGAAGAGGAGAAGGTATGTTTCCTAAGGGAGCATAAATTCCATATATACTTGAAATATTTAGATTTTTGGGTTACGCTTCCCTTTCTCGACTTTTGTGAAGGGCTTCTTCAACTACTTTAGAGTCATGCTAAGTATGTTCTCACCCAATACATAGTTGCTTTTAAGATAGATTGTGAAGAAGTCAAAGTTAGAGCTATGCCTCAATTGTTTCGGTTTTTCTTCACGATTAAGAGGCAACCTGACAAGTGGTACTTTGCTACTATAAGGCATAGGTATAAGTTTATGGATAGGTTAAAGTCTAAGATCTACAAGTGGCATGAAAAATTCATGTCGATAGTGTCTAATGAGAAGCTGGACTTCTAAACTCAATGGACTAAGCCAATTCGCACTAAGAACATAGATCTAATGTTGAATGATGAAGTAGCGACAAAGAAAATTTAAGAAAGGAGGAAGAACAAAATATTCTTTTAGGATGCTAAGAGAATTATACGGCATTATGAAAGTAGAGACCTAATCTTTTTTGAAAAAGAAGGTACTAATAAGTTACCACTGTGACTAGTATAGCCATAAGAAGAAAGCTGTTCTTGCGACTTAAGGGGAAAATTGTTGCCTTTAAGCCTTACTGGTACAGAGAATGTAAGTTTATTCTTTTCCCCTACATTAATATTAATGTTTTTTCTCATACTACAAATATAGGTATTGGTGAGGTCAATCCTACCAAGCTATTGGCCTAAGCCAAAGCTAAGAAATCAAAAGCCGATAAGAGGGCTACTACTATAGCAACTACCACTCAGCCTACTGTCATGAAGAAAATGGAGAAGGAGGATGTAGTAAAGTAGGCGGCAACACAAAAGGAAACCTCGCAACCAGCCTAATGGTGGAAGGAGGGTAAGAAGACAGCACTAGCCTAGGTCGCTCATTCTGGCGAGCCTCTAGTTGAAAGTATTCAACCTACTATCGAGCTGTGAAGGGTTGGTCGGTCAAGAGACCAAATGCTGTAGTGAGGCTGTGGATGCCACTGCTATCAAAGGGTTGTCATTAGCGCTGGAGGCGGTGCTTGGTGTTGATAAGAGATCAAGGAAGTAACTTGCCGACTAACCACCAGCTAAAAGGTTTAAGGGTTTGGATGAGAAGACGAAGGAGATAATGCAATCTAAAGCTCTCGGCATCAGCAACGCCAAATTAGTCCCTAATATGGAGGTCTGTGAGTACTTCATCCAATATTGAAGCCAAAATGTTTTCAAAATCGACTTAGCCCTAGCCAATAAGACAAAATCTTTCGAAGGACAAAGAGATTGCCAAAAAGGATGCCAATGGGGTCAATGGTTGCAATAAGGCCCATATCGTAGCCAAGTTATATGACATGAGTGTCTGTATCCATCTTTTTAATTGTTGAATTTACTCAGTTGCTAATATTCCTTTTCTTTTTCAGATAAGCAATCACATTCTTATGGCTTTAGATGAGGTTGATAATCAAACTAAGAAGGTAATATCCATAGCAGTCTTCGTGTTTTCTATCGTGTCATTTCTAAAACTCGTCATATTAAATGAAATTGTTGCAAAAAATTGAGGTTGCATATAATGCATCTAAAGCCCAGACTACTATTGTCGAGAATGTAAGGATAAGGACCGAGATGGAGGCAAGAAAGCTCCAAGAAGACCTTACTGCCAAAAAGTTAGCACATACCCTTATTGCCGATGAAGTCTCGAGCCTGAAGGCTAAAATGGAAGAGTAGTACAACAAGTCTAAAGGCCTAAAGGAGGAGTTGCAAAAGAAGAAGGAAGAGTGTTGAGGGCTAGGCTAAACTCTTTGTATGATAAGCAATGAGGAAGATAGGATTAAAATGCAAATCAAAGACTTGGAGACCAACAACACAAACTTATAAAGTCGTATTGTCGAATTAGAGGAGATTGTGAGGAGAGGACCATCAATAGAAGAGGCTCTTGATATAGTCACTCTTAGTCGACAATATGAATTTATGCCTATTGGTGATCCAAAAGTACCTTTTCGAAGTCCTAGAGAGGAGGATGCCTCTTAAGTTGACGTATAGTACGGCTTGTCAAATATATTGGGTCATATGGGATTTCCCATTCTCTCCCCCAATCAACATATCCTCTGTTTCACCTAAGAAAGATTGAATTATCAATAATTTGGAGCGTGAAGTGCAATCAAATGAAATTAGATCCATTTTTGTTTTGGGGGCATTTTTGTTTTAGGGGGTATTCAAATTAATATTATCAATTAGAAAAATTTATGGTTATCTTGGTTGGACTAATAAAATGAAGTGTCCAAGCTTCATTTAGACAAAACCTAATTGGTAATCTATTATTGGTAATCTATTTATGATTCTTAATACTTATATCATAGATCATAAAAGATTTTAATAATAAGAAGAGTAATCTCATAATTGGGGTTTTGAATAAAACGACCTTTTCATTTTTTTTCTTTTTCAAAAAGTAGTAATAAGAATGAGAGGTGTTAAGCTTTATATCATCCTAGCGTCAAGCTATTTTTCCATAGGACCTCCCTTATAGTATCGTCACCGTAGTAGAGTTTAACCACCAAGTTTGGGATGGATTAGTGTGGTACCTCTATGCCTAGGACACCAGAATATCAAACCATAAACGAAGAAAGGCATGAGAGAAAAGCATATTGACTAGTAATTGTAAGGCCCCAATTCTTGCTGAAGGGGATACCAAAGGCCTCTACCTTTCCATCCCTTGGATAGATAGAGAGGGGGGGCAAAGCTTTTGGTTTTTTGATGTTGTTAAAGAGTTGAACAATGAAAATAGATGGCGAATACCTGATCGAATTGATCGGGTCATATAGGAACAAGGTTCAAGTCTACCAGTCTGTTAGGATGCCTCAATCACATACATCACTGCACTTCCACTTGACACCTATCGTAATGATAAACGGCTCTTCTCGCCATGACCTTTTCTTGAATTCTCAAAACTTCTATCGCTCCATCCCAAGAAGTTGTTGGAGGGGGTCTAAGTAGCAAGAGAGGAGATCTTGTAGTTTCACCTTGATTACGATCTCTCCTTTGACTTCGTTAACGTCGACGACAAAGTCAGTAATGCCAATGAAGACAATGATGATGAGATAGGTGCCAAGATTGTTAAAAAGGGTGATAATGAAGCTTATGCCAAGGATCCAAGGGAAGACAAAGAAAGTCTATCAAAATTAATCCCTTATAAATGAAAAGAGAAATTTGTCGGCTTCAAGACCTTAAGTGCCTAGAAAGAAGCTTGCTCGAAGAAATCCTTAGCCTTCGATCCAAAAATTACTTCTATTAACTTTGAGGATAGGTCTTAAGACTTTCTTTATATTCTTTGTTCATTGCTTCTCTACTAGGCCAAGTGTTTGTAATCAATACTTTATTGAATGAAAGTATCTTTCATATTAACTGCTTCGAGTACATTTTATTTCATGTACTGTACTTTTCTATCATGTATGATGTACGTGTTTTATTTCACACATGCTTATTCATTAGCATGTTTTATATCGCACGTTAAGCATTTCTTGGCATGTTTTATTTTATATACCTAATTATTTCTTAGCATGTTTTATTTCATACGCCGAATTCTTGCTTCTTTATAAACTTTGTCCATTAGCCATTTAAGGCATGGACTAGTTGCATTACATAACTGTAAGATTAATTTATGAAGTTTGTTAACCGCGATAGGCTAGAACTTAGGTCAGTTTGTTTGCCGTGTAGTCTAAAACTCATTAACTTAGCAATCATAAAAAGAACAAGAAACATTATAAGACTTTAAATATAATTCTCATAAAAAAGTATTGTAGTCTTACAAGCAAGTAGGCTATTGCCTTATAAATGAGTGGAGATAAACATCATCTGACCAATCAATTGAAATATGATTTCAAATTCTCGGTGTTCTATGCTTAAGGAATGATAGATCCATCCAACCTTTCTAGTCGATAGGCTCCCTTACCAACGACTTCCTACATCTTGATAAGATCCTCCCAATTTTCACTGAGTTTCCCTTGACTCACTCATATGCCAGTGGCTTCTGTCTTTCTACAAACTAGATCTCTAAGTTGAAAAACCTTATGCTTCACTTTCTGATTGTAATACCTTACTGCTCTATGCTAGTATGTCGTAACCCTAGCTCTTGTAATATCTCTAATTTCATCAATGGTGTCCAAATTCACCATTAATACAACTTAATTAACCATAACGTCGAAGTTTTGCATCCTTAGATTAGGAAAATCTAACTCAATTGGCAATATGGCTTCCGTGCAGTATGTTAACCAGAAGGGCATCTCCCCAGTCACAGTTCATTGGGTGGTTCGGTACCCCCATAAGACATTCGGCAATTCATTGACCTATTTCCCTCTAACTTGATTTACTTTCCTTCTTAGGCCATGCAAAATTATCTTGTTTATGGCTTCAACTTATCCATTTGTTTGAGGGTATGCTATAGACGTATAGTATGATGAATGTTGTACTTCTCGCAAATTGCCCGAAACTTATTGTTGTCAAACTATGGCCGTTATCCATAATTATCATATAAAGAACTCCGAATGTTGATACAATGGAATTGAAAATGATCACTTCTACTTTTTGCTCAATGATCTTCACTACTACCTCGACCTTTGCCCATTTGGTAAAGTAATCCATGGCAACAATAACAAATTTTCATTAGGTAGTAGACTTCGGAAAGGGTCTTACAATATCTAACCTCTATTGAGTGAAGGGCTAAGAGCTGGTTAAGCTACATAACTCAATTGCAGGTGCATGACTCAACGACTTGTGCTTCTGGCACTAAGGATAGTGCTAGATAACTTCCTTTACATCTTCTCTCATGGTTAGCCTGTAATAGTCGAGTCGTAGTACTCAAACATATAGTTTCTATACTTTTACGTAGTTACTACATGTGCTACCATACAACTTGGATAACACCCTCTGGTCATCTCTCGAAGGAAGGCATTGAAGATAGGGTTATGATATGTTGCACTTATATAGCTAACCATCAATCAATGTGTAGTTCACGACTTGATAAGACAATCTTCACGTTCCTTTCCTATCATCAAGGAGAATACCATCTCTCAAATAATCCACTAGGAGATCCATCTAAGATTCTTCTCTCAGGGAAGGAGCTAACTTGTAGCTATGCAAAAGAGTGGATAAGATTTCCTGTAGAAGACATTTGACAAAAAGTTTGTCATTCAAATCGAAGAATTCCATACAAGCTAATTTTGACAACTTATCAACCGCAATGTTCTTGCTTCTCAAAATCCTGTAGATGGAAAAAGATTGAAATTCTTTTACGAGCATTCGTACCACTAATAGGTACTTGCTCATCTCTTCTTCCTTTGCCACATAACTTCCTATGTCTTAATTCACCACCAATTATGAATAAAAAAACACTTCAAGTTTCTTGGTACCATTCTCTTTTGCCAGTATTAGTCTGGTAATCAAAGCTTCATACTTTGCCTCATTGTTACTGGCCAAGAATCCGAATTTTAAAGCATAATGAACTTTAACATTATAGGGGGCTTTAAGAATAAGGCCTACAACACTTCCTTCTCTTGTTGAAGATCCATCCACATAAAGGAACCAGATAAGTTTCTTAACAACCTCCATACAATCTTCCTCACCAGTGAATTCGACTACAAAATCTATCAGCACTTGAGCCTTTAGTACCATTCTAGGTTTGTATTGTACACCATGGGTAGTTAGCTCTAGGGAATATTCCATCATCTTCTTAAAGGAATCAAGCCATCACAATGCCTACCACAATGGCTGATTAGTGAGCACAATAATCTAGTGAGCCTCAAAATATAGCTTCAACTTCCTTGCCAAGAGAACCACCGCTAAAACAAATTTTTCAATTTTCGTATATCAAAGCTTTGGCCCTTACAAAACATGACTCATGTAATAAACGGGTTGATGCTCTTTATAGTCAATTTAGACTAATACAGAAGAAAGAGCTCAACAGTTAACCGATAAATATAAATATAAATTCTCTTCTAAAATAGGTGTCAAGAGTATTGGTGGTGATGCATGGAATTCTTTGAGATCGTTGAAAGCTCTCTCGAAATTATCGAACCATTTGAATTCTTTTGGATTCTTTAAGATTTTAAAGAATTCCATGCACCTATCCACACTTTTCGATATAAATCTGTTTAGGGTAGCTATTTGCTCAGTGAGTTCTTACACTTCCTTGACCATACGAAGGGATTTCATATTCTTTATCGCCATAATATTTCTCAAGTTAGCCTCAATGCCACGCTAACTAACCATATATCCTAAAAATTTTTCTAATGTTGCACCAAAGACGCATTTCTGTGGGTTAAGTTTCATGCTATATCTCCTCAATGTAGCAAATGTCTCCTCAAGGTTGGTAAGATGTAGATCCTCTTTCACACTCTTCAAAATCATGTCGTCGACATATACTTTAGCGTTTTTGTGAATCTAGGGTTTGAACATCTTGGTAACAAGTCTATAGTAGGTTATACTGGGGCTTTTAAGCCCAAAGGGCATCACTATATAATAATATGTTCTAAAATTGGCAACAAAAGATGTATAGACTTCATCCTCCTTATCCATCTTGATTTAGTTGTAACTAGAGAAAGCATCAATAAAAGAAATGAATACATGTCCAATGGTTGCATTTAGCATCTGATCAATTTTCGGTAATGGAAAAGAATCCTTAAGATAGGCCTTATTAAGATCCATGAAGTTTATGAACATTTGCCACTTACCGTTAGACTTCTTGACTAGCACACAATTAGCTAGCCAAGTCAAATAAGGCTCTTCCTAGATAAATCTTGCCTTCAATAACTTCTAGACTTCTTCCTTTATTGTTGCTTGTCTTTGGTACAAAATGCCTTTTCTTTTATTAGACCACCTTCATACTTGGATCAATCTACAGCTTATGTACCATAACTTCTCTCGAGATACCTAACATGTCCGAAGGGGACCATGCAAATACATCAGCATTGGATTTAAGAAGTTAATCAAACTTTGATGTATAATTGCTAACAAAGGTTTCCCTATCCTCGTTGTTTTCTCATGGTCATCTCCTAACGAAATTTGCTCAATATCACTCTCTACATTCTTTATGCTGACCAACTTGCCTTCCGGATAGGTTTCCACCTGAAAATACCTCTTCTTGTCTTAAGGCTCTCATATATAAGGACCTTGCCAATTACCAATCTTGCAAACCCCGCAAATCTAACATTCTAAGTATAGAATCAAACCCTTTAACTATGGATGATTTCCTAAAGTCAATAGAGTCAGTAAAATTTAAAACCGATTAAAATCTTAATTCAAAACCTAAAGCAAATATGCAAAACCTTAAATTATCAATTGAACCTCTAATCGCATATGAAGACCTTAAAACCTTAAGTATATGCAACTACAAAGGTTGCCTCGAACCTCATCAAAACCTTAAGATAACAATGGAAGATTTAATTACGTAGAAAACTTTTATATCCTAAATGTATATAAACCTTAGAGATTGTGCCCGAAAGTAATAAAACCCTAAAACTATAACTTTGAAGATATAAAAGTACTAATTCACTATACTTTACTCTAAAACCCTAATTGATAATATATCCTTAGTATCTTATCAAATCATTAGTAAAAGATCAAAGATAACTTTCAATCATTTATAAATACATATAATACAAAAGTAATCCATTAGAAATTAGTATATTGCATTATAAATCATATCCATCTTCTAATTATATAACTAGGTTAGTATTATAAGGAGTTAAGTGTTTAGTTGATGCTTATATTACATATAATAGGTATTAGTACCCTAAATGATACTTTTTATGATAATTACATTAAGTGGCCTACTAAATAATGTATATAGGATATAAATACTTAGAGGGAGATTTCATTAACCATTCTTACAAATCATTTCAATAAACTCCACATTTTCTTTCAATTCCTTAATTTTTCTCCTAAAGTTTCCTTAATTACAACATTATGTACACACAAATTTCACTTAATTTCAAAGAGTTGACTAAGTCAACAAACATGTCATTGTCATCTAGAGTCTTCTTCCTTTCTCTTTAACTTTCTATACATTCTTTTTGTCTAATTTTGCCCCTTTATTGCTATCCACTCTTCTCCCTCTTCAAGACTTCACTTTTCTCAATTACAAAACATGAATTAAGATAAGAACAACTCCTTTTCCCCTCCCATAAAACTGTGAACTCCCCTTATCCTTTCCATCTTCAACCTCTTAATAACTTTAACTACACAACTTCACTTACTACCATACCAAACCAATAAAACACATATACTTGCTCTCCTTTTCATATCTTAAAGTAGAATAAAGGTATGTTTTTATATGAATTCTTGTCTTAATTAGTGATGAGTTGTATGAGTTAGCTTAGTGTAGGAACCTTAGTTAATATGTGTTTTTGTGTTATGAAAGATAGAAATCCTTATACTTATGCTTAGGAGTGTATCAATACTTAGGTATACATGTAGAAATACCTATGTACATACAATAAGCAAATGCATATGAAGTGTATGAATAAGGGTTTGGTGAAATACTTAGTATAAGAATAGGAAACCCTTAGGTAAATGGAGAAGGAGCACATATACATATGCTTAAGCATGTGTATACAAAAATATACTTGATGAACACGTGTATAGATACTCTTATACATAAGTATCCTTTATGTACATAACCAAAAAGAAGGAATATACTAACTATACATACATATACCTTGCTAAATAAGCCCTTAAAGTGCAAAAATATGAAATTTATGAAGCTTTTTTAAGAGGGAACATTAGGCATACGAAAATACATATAAAATACGTATGTAACCGTATGTATATATAGCTAAATGTAAAAGTATAAATATGGTATATGTATAAGTATACTAATATACATACAAGTATAGTAAAAGTATAAGTATATACTTAGCATATGTATAAATGTACATAAGACACTTAAGCATGAAATAAGGACTTATGTAAGCAAATGATGACCTAAGCAATGACCTAATCAATTCATGACATAAGCAATTGATGACATAAGCCTCTAAAATAATAAACCATAAGATCATCTAAGTGTAAGAATTAATGGCTAATGAAATCATTAACTACTAAAATAAAACATAAAACTAACCAATAAGAATATTTAAGCTTCAATAGATAACATTTCAATGAATTTAGTCCATATCATAAAACACGGGTCTTAACGTCCAAAACGGACATCTCCATGTGAACGTGCATTTTAAAACGATGAAAAATAACTATAAGTTAGTAAATATCGAAAATAGAATGAAAAAGTTACATACGATTAGCAATTAGGTTTAATCGAATAAAAACTAATATTAATATAAGTAGAATTAGGTAGATAGATATCTAGAACCGTTAGTTAATTCAATTAATTATTATCCCTGTTATCTTGTAATGATTAAGTGATCCCAATGAAGGCGAGGATCTTTCAATCGATTATTACGACTAGAGCGAGTGGTCATAATCAAGTGAGTACTCCTGATAAATATATACTTGTTTGTGCTTATAATTAGCACACTTAAATTAAATAGTAATAACTTGATGCATGGGGTTTCAGGATATGTATGTGCTTGATATTGATTGATTATTGTGAGAAATATGTTAAATATGATAATTGAAGATTTGATTGTATGATTGATTGTTACATGATTTGGATAGTTTGCTTATATTCATTAATCGCCTCATAATTTGACTTAATTATATTTGGTTTATCTTAAATTAAAAGGGTCATGCATTATCTATGCATTGCATTACTTATTCCAGTAGTCACTTCACACAGAGGTAAAGAGAGGCCTTACGGGGGTTGTTTATATATATTAAAGTGTTTCTGTACGATGCACTCATACAATATGACTTTACCCGAATTTACAGGCTTACTAAGGGATGGAGACGCCAACCATATGACTAAAGGTCAAGTTTAGAGACCTCTGCTGTAAGGTGTAAGTGTAGACTGCGGGGACTGCCTTACTATTAGGCTTAGGATTTCGTGTACTACTGGATTTTCAAAAATGAAAATGTATTTTGCAAAATACGGAATTCAAAGTTATGGTTGATAACCCAAGTGTTAGAGCCCGGTCGTGATTAGTGCCGATGTATCTCCAACCCTTATCTCTGAAGGCATTAAAATTCGATATTATATGAAGCACTAGTCAACTACATATATTGTTTGGCATACTACGTATACATACATTCATATGGTTGTAACAATTTGTTTGATAACTTATTTACTAGTATAGTATGAGAGATAACTCACTAAGCTCTTGTAGCTTACTCTTCAATAGTTTTTCTTTTGCAAGTTGATAGATAATCAAATATGGGTTAAGAGCCAAGCGTTAAGTGCAAATGCTAAGATGTTTTAGAGGTTAGAATTAGAGAGAGATTGTTTAGTTCATGTGAAATTTTGGTTGACTATTATGAATGGAAAAGACTAAAAAGGGTAATATATATAATATAAGTATTGCATAAGGAATGTTTGAAGGGAATAAATGAAAATTCAATAAAGTAGGCATTTTGTATGGAAGATTCTATTGCAGGGGGTAGGGTGCTTAGAAATGTAGTGGATGGTCAGTAGTCATGTTTCTAGAGAAAACAGACATTGTATGTGGTTAGCATGGCTATTGTCACATCCGAGCATCGCATAGGATGCACCATTACACAAAAATACTTATTTATACTCAACAAAAGTTCTATTTATAACAAAAGAGTATTACAACAGAGTTCAGCTTTGTACCTATTTATACAAAAAGTACATCTATCAAACTTATCCAAAACCTACAATACAATATAGTTTTCTTTTTTCATATGTGTAGATCCTTTATAGAAATAAGAACAACATACTACAAGATTCCTTCAAAAGCAGCTAACTCCATCTTAAGCGCTCTCAAAAGACTTTCCCCTCTGTTGATGTTGCCTTGTCAATTATCTTCATAACCTGAGGATACACAAGTATGCCTTTAGCTCTCTATGAGCTAAGTGAGAGTAAATAAAACAAAACACTAAAAAAAAACAATACATGCTCACCTAGATCAATACCATAAGATATTCAATTTCATAATATAAGTTACCAATACAAACTATTTATGCAAGAAGTTAATGCCATGCTCATGTACGTGAAATGCATCGATATCGATATCCTATATTTTGTAATTCTTCATTCGGTTAGTCGACATACTAGAGCATCTGGATACTACATCCAGGAACCTAAGGCAACATGGAGCTGTATGGGAGTAAGACCCCTAACAAAACCTACCCACTATAGTTTGAAAATCCAATGCGTAGTCGGTCATACATCATGGCCAAAATAAGTTGAGTAATACAAGTCTATATGCTCAAAAGCCAACTTAGTAGTTTTGAAGCTTTTAGAAACTCAACCTATAGGTCCTTTCGTACCATGCCATAAATGTAATGATTTGTACAATAGCCCAGTATGAGGCATGAATCTCAAGTTCTACATTTTAAACAATTCAACTATCTCAACTTTAGCTTTATATTACATTCCTTCACATAGGGTTCACTTGGGCAAATACCCTAAAGAACTATTTAGCTTCCAAGTTTTCCAAACAGAATTACATACCGATGACTCAGTCATATACAAGGAAACATTTGACTTTTTCAACACACATTCAACAAAATCAAGTATTTAATCAATCTAACACGTCATTACAATTCACAACATAACTAACTCTAAGTCAAGTAGACATAAGTCTACTTGCACAAAAATAGAAATATGCACTTACTCGAGCTAGATAGTGGCGTAAAATCCTAAACTTCATGATATGATCCTTCCTCACCTATCATACCTAGCAAAATACATATAGACCCTAAGTCAACTATGGGTTAATACTAAGTACTTAGATGTTTTCATTATTGCGTTTCCAAGTTTAATTCGATTGTATCTTATTCATTTCTTATCCAATTTTAATAAACTTTATATCATCACAATCATTATTTTGAGTACTATTAAGATATCTTAAGAATCATGATTAATCAATATTGTCAAATGTCCAAAAATACGCTTTCGTATTACCAATTCGACCATATGTTATTATAACTTTGTAATTAACCCAATTAAACCCTAAATTCAAATTAAAAATCCTAGAATTTCAGATTTCCCAAATTGAACAACAACTATTATGTTCCCAATATATTGTTCTTTTACAAATTCAACAAATATCTCACTAGGACTAATTAGTATATCATATATTAGGCTAATAAATAAGTTTATACTATGAAAATACATAATAAATAGTATACGATTCCAATTAATTCCACACAAAAAATCCTCATAAAAATATGTAGTTTAATTATTGATAATGAATTGTACTAAACAGGCTATTATATATTTTTACAACAATAACGGTTTTAACTCAAAATTAGTAAAATTAATCAAATAAGTGAATCTAGTCACAAGATAAAATTTAAGTGTTCCAAATATCATTATGAACTTCCAAAAAGCATAATACGTAGGGCTCATACTTTGATTTTGCTAAAAACTAATTAATTCAATAAAACAACGAAATTGCCAATTTTATCCAAAATAATTATAGTAAATAGTAAACATGATTATTTTCAAAAATTATTGTTACTACAATTAAATACATATATTAGGTATGTTACTTACAAATTTTCAACTTGAAAGGACATTATTTAATATTTCTAAAATTTAATTCAATTTTCATCCAAACAGAGCCATTTCTTTAGGAACTTATTATCTAATAATTATTTCACTAAAATAAAAATATTACATTAATCTACACATAAAATAACTCTAGAAAACCAAGTTTCATAATTAAATAATATCATTTGCTATTTTTACAAAATTTATAAAGTTTTAGCCGAAATTTTGGTTTACCTAAACCAACCACCTTCGACTACTTAACCTCATCAAAACACTTTCTTTGGTGGTGCTTTCCCTGATCCTAAATGGCCATCACAATTGGACATCGATAACCTATTGGACCGGCCTGATCAGATTCCATATTTTGTTTTTATTCTGATTTTCTTATTTTTTTGTAATTTGTTTTGAAATTTTCTTGAGTGTTTTTCTTTTTTTTTTTTTAGACTTCTAAAATGTTGTTTTTAAAGTGTAAATGCCTTATTTATATTTTCCAAATGGATTAGGATTAATAAAAATTTGACATGTGGATTACATATGTCATTTTCTTAATTTTTCAATGCATAAGGTATCATTTTTTTATTATTTTCCTTTTGACTCATTAATTTAAATTGATCCTTGGCTGCCACATCATGAGATAGCTCATCCTTATTTTAATAATAATTTACTATTATATATATGTATTTAATACAAATAATGTATAATCTATGTAAATACATGTATATTACATATAATTTATTATTTTGATAAGTTAAATAACTTATCTTTAATTTGTCATTATATCTAAATGCCCGAATTTCATGTTTTCAATATTTATCAACTTTAGCGATATATTGATGTTTTCTTAAATTAATATTTTTATATAGTTTATTTTGAGAAATTGACTTTACTTGAATTACTTCGTCTACCTTTTTTAACCTTACTGTGACGTTTGAAATTAAATAGATATCATAGCCCGATGCCCTAAATTTAGGGGCTTGGATCCTAGGGTAATTATATAGGCTCGAAATCTTAGAGTATTATAGCTGTTCTAGCTAGTGCTATTGAGTTAAGTTGATAACTCCTCTAAGGTGAATTTAGCTCGGACTTGATCAAAGCAGCTTAGATTTAGATTGGCTAGGCAAATGGTTAAGTAGGCCGAGCTATTGTCTAAGTGTACCTTAGGTGGGTAGTTGGAGACTATTGACAACTATAGGAGAGTTCATCTCAAACAAGGTAGTAAGTTGGTAGGCAGCAGTAACTTGGACTCTTCGGTTTAAGGGCATAAAGAAAGAATTTGCCTTACCATTCTCTTTAATCCTTCGTTGAGGGATCCGATGGCCTAATTCCCATCTTATGAGCTTTGTTTGATAAGTTATTTCAATATTGTGACATCAAAGGTAAAATTGGAAGTTAAATAAGCATATAAAATTTGATAAAACTTGAGCTTATTTAGCAAAAACGAGCATTCTATGGGAAATCACTTTCAACTAGCTTTAGCTTACTCTTTTAAATGATCTAAGTTAATCATAGCCTTAAGTGATTCCTTAACCAGACTTAAATTACTCATTCTATGTAAACTCACGCACTAGATGTAATTAGGTTCACGATTTTATCAAATTGGTCCAATATTGATTACTACATTTTACATGTGTCTATTAGGCTTAATCATAATTAGGAATTTATAGGACCAAAAGGATTGGGTCAATTTTCAAAAGCCCGAAGTTAGTTATGCCTATTTATAAAAAAGGGCCAAGGTATATGTAAAATATTTTGTAAGTGCATCACATGACAACAACGTAGTATAACATAGATGGTCAGGGTATAGGCAAGGAAACACATGGTATTGAGTTCAATCCATAGTAGGCATGAATTATGCCCTTTCTTTTTAAGTAGTCTTGTACCATTTGGGCACACCCCTAAGCGTGTATCACATGGCCGCACCATCTTCTTTACCTACTATTCATGAATATGCTCAAAGGAAAGAAATAAAAATCCAGTGCAACCCTAGAGTTTTTGATCAATCAAACTTATCTTTTTTGGCCAAATTTTATCAATTAAATGTGATAATTAAAAGAAGACTTAGGATACTATGAATTTGTACAAGTTTTGAGTCTAGATACAAACTTTAAGTTTGTCAAAATCACACTTGAAAATCAATGAAAATTTAAGTCATGTGAGTTTAGGCCCTTTAACTTCTGTCGAATCTAGATTAACTAAGTAAGAATCAAAGCTTCTACTAAAATCTTGGGGCAATATTGAACAATAAAACATCACATTGACCAAGAAATTTCCTTAGTTTCGAATCAAATCTTAGGATTTTAGCTTAGTCTTTAATTCTTAATTTCATGACATTTTGAGCTTTCCCTTGTTTAATCATGAATTTAACACTATAAATGGAGGCTCAACAACTCATTACCAACACCAATAAGTGCTCACCCACTAGAAACACACTTCTTAGCATTTTCTTTCTCTAGCAAACCTTCGCCATAACCTCATTTTCTTTCTCTAGAATTGCTATGCTCGAGGTTATTTTTGAAAGAAATAACCACCATGGCCAACATCCCTAAGCCTTGGTGATATGGAATCGTAAATGAACACACAAACCTAATCTCACGTGTAACCAAAGGGGGTGGGTCCAAGTCACAAGATGGCTTGAAAAGTAAATGATAGCCGAGGGAGAGCAGGGGTTCCCATGCATCGACACTGTATATGATGCACCAACGCCTCAAACGAGCTTAGGTTACACTTGATATGATGCACAAGTGTGGTTAGAGATCACTCGCCACTAGTCTATGCTTGAATGGCCTAGACAAGAGTAGCTCAAAAGTAAGGGGATACTTAGCTCAATAGAAGGTAAAAAGTCCAATGTATTCTTATGTATATATTAATGTTGCGACTGTTACAATATGTATCTATTTATAGTGCCTTGTTAAGGCAAATTTTATGTTACAAAAAAGAGAAAAGAATTCCTATTTGCTAACTAAAAGAAGGATAATGTACAGGAAATAGTGAAATCATGTGTGGTGAATGTTCTCTGTCAAAAAGGACAGTATGGTTGTTAAAAAGGACATTGTACATGCGTTTGTACATTTTTATTCTATGATTTTGACAACAATGTGAGTTGAGTAAGGGTAGTCCTCTAATTAGGTCTATTTGGCATCAATAGTTTGGTACCCTAACAGTTGGGGCTATGTAGATGGATAGGTTATGGACAACTCACATTCAGGTTGGCTTCAAATAGTTAGCCCTTCAAAGTTATTAGCTCGGCCTCAACACTCTAAAGATGATTATTTTTCCTGGTTTGGTGCTTAAACTGGGGTATGGGGAGGGGTCGACTCCAAATGTAAGCTAATCACCTCAACAGCTTCTTAGATGGTGCAGAGAGAAAAGTAGCTCAACAGATCGAACTGAGGCAAGCACTGCTCCCCGGTGCTTAACTCACCTCATATAGCTTAACGAACCGCCTAAGAGAGGCCTTGGGCTCAGGAACGTATAATCAGACTTTGATCCCTATTATCCCCTTTGGGTTGTTTGAGATTTGGGATCAAATCTAGTTTAAGTCCAAGTTACTTGTCTTCAAGAGTGTAAGGTTGGAGGTCAGCAATGTTGAAAGAGTTTGAGACTCCATATCCATCTAGTAATTACTCCTATAGGCATTAAAATTGATCTTTTCATGCACTCGAATAATCCATTAGCCTTGGGAGACAACTTGCTCTTACTTAAGTTTGGGAACCATTCCTTGATGAGATGTATCTAAACCAAATAGCTTAGTTGAAATTCTTTCTTTCTTCATCCTTGGCTTTGCTTTTACAGCTTAGTTTTAGCCCAACTCAATTGCTCTACAATCTTCTGGTGCATTGCTCTAATGGCCTTAACTCTTTCTACGATCAGCTAATCATCATCATCAATCCTCGGCTAGGGTGTTTAGTCCAACGGGAGCTCAAGGTTAAACCCATAAGCAACTTCGAATGGAGATATACTTATGACATTTTGGGCAGTCCAATTGTAGGCAAATTCAATGATTGGTAGACATAGATCCCAATTGGCCATGTTTCGTCCGATAGTAACCTACAACAAAGTTCCCATAATTTAATTGATAACGTTAGTCTACCCATCGATCTGTGGATAACACAACATACTATTCAATAACTTAGTTCCTAATTACCTCCAAAGTGTCCTCCAAAAGTAGCTCATGAATTTTAGGTCATGATCTAAGACTATGATCTTAGGCATGCCATGAAGCTTGGTCACCTCTTATAAGAAAAGAAAAGAGATAGCCAAAGCATCATTAGTTTTAGAACAGGGTATAAAATGTGCCATCTTGCTAAATCGATCCACAACCACCATGATGGAGTGCTTCCCTTGGGATGTCCTAGGCAATCCTAACATGAAGTTAATACTCAGTTTGGACCATAGTTTGGTTTGGATCAACAAGGGTTGATAGTATCCTTGCTTAGTTCGACTCTTCACTTTTCAATAGGTCACACATCTTTCCAACATAGATTGGACATCTCTCTTCATCCTTAGCCAAAAGAATCTAAAGGATAATACCTCATTAGTTCAACGCTAGCTAAAGTATCCTATCAATTCCCCTCCATGCGCCTTGTGCACTAACAATTCTCTCATGGAACAGATTAGGATATATAGCCTCCTCTTCCTAAATAAGTATCCGTCCTTCATGTGATAGTTGTCCAGTATCTATCCTTCCTTACAACAAATGTAAATAGGACTAAAGTATGGGTCCTCAGCATACAAATTCTTAATGGTTGAAAAACCAAGTAACCTCGTCTGTAGTTCGATCAAGAGGGTATGTCATCTCGATAGGGCATCAACCTCTACATTGTTCTTTCTGTTCTTGTATTTTATGACATAAGAAAAACCCTCTATGAACTCAACCCACTTGGCTTATCTTTGGCACAACTTTGGTTGGCTCTTCAAATATCTTAAGGATTCATGATTGGTGTAGATCACAAATTCCTTAGGCAGTAGATAGTATTGCCACTCCGTTAGGGCTCAAATTAAGGAGTAGAACTCCTTGTCATAGATGGAGTAGTTAAGTGTGGCTCCTTGAAGTTTCTCACAGAAGTAAACAATAGGTCGATTATCTTGCATCAGTATAACACCTATGTTAGTTTAGACACATTACACTCTACTTTAAATATCTTATCGAAGCTTGATAGAGCTAAGACAATGGCTATAGTTAGCTTTTTCCTTCACATCCACAAAACTCCTCCTCTTTCTCACCCCATCTAAATTCAACATTCTTCTTTGAGAGTTCAGTAAGTGAGGCCACAATCACACTGAAGTTCTTAATGAATCGGTGATAAAACGATGCCAAGCCATGGAAACTTCTCACATTGGCAGAACAGGTCAGCTCAAGCCATTCTATGTTCACTCTTATCTTCTCTTCATCTACTCAGATGCCACCTCCGCTCACAACAAATCCTAAGAAGATCACCTCGGAACAACAAAAGTCACACTTCTTCAAATTGGCATAGAGCTGTTCAGCTCAGAGTTTTGCAAGCACTTGTTGGAGATGATCTCGGTGAGTCTTTAGGTCAGGACTATACAATAGAATGTTGTCAAAATAAACCACGATAAACCTTCCTAATAATTCTCGAAGCACATGATTCATAAGTCCCATGAATGTGCTCGGCACATTGGATAATCTAAATGGCATTATAAGCCACTCCTATAAACCATGTTGTGTCTTAAATATGAGTGTTTTGGATGAGAATTGATGCCGTAAATGGGTGTAAGAGCTATTATTTAAACTTGTTGCAGCTCAACCCAACATGGAAAGGATTAAAAATCACTTGATTTAAAAATCATAGTTGTTGGGTTTGCCTAGATTTGATTTCGATTTTAGGCACAAAGTTGAGTTAAATTATAGTCAAATGCATGTCCTAGATATTCGTTCTTGCCACATAAATTAAGAGCTTCGATTTTTATTATACAGCTTGAATCATGGAGATTTAAGAGAGGGGGGAAATTAGAGCTTTTAAGTTTTTGTCAATTTTCACAAGTTATTTTGACTTTCTAAAAGATGCATCTAAATAAGATACTAGTGTCAATTTGAAGTGCTCTACATCTGCTTTGAGATGTTGTGGTTAATTTGATGAAATCATGAAGATAATCAAGTCAAAATTGGTCTTTAAGTGGTGACCCCAAGTAGGATTTGCATGAGAAAATGAAAGAAAGGAACAAAAAGAGAAAGAAAAAGATGTTGGCCTAGTACTAGGTAAGCACCACGTCAACCGTGTGGTCTAACTAGCGATTGTCATCCGTCTTAAAAAGACATTTGGCCCAATGGATACTTGAAATGTGCCCTTAAGGAGTTTGTGAAAATAAAAATGTGTATATGCATACTATAGGGATCAAACTTGTAACCTTCTTCTCCTTACAATTCCAAGACTAAGTATAGTACCAATGGGTTGTTCGCAAGTACTATTTTCTTATGAAAACAAAATGAATACATAGGTTTAGCCTTAGCTAAGTTCAAATTTTTTAAATCTATCACAAGCCCAAATCAATCCAAAAATCGATACCTACCCTAAGTCATTATTATTCTATTCTAATATTTTTATTCTACTATACTAAAAATTGTTATTATACATTTTTCTAATTTTTTTATTTTTTTCCAATTTTATACTTTTTTCTATCTTTTTTAAAATTTTGCTATTTTTTATTTTCTTATTTTTTTATTTTTTTATTTTCTTGAGTTTTTTTGTGTTTTTTATTTATTTTTCTAACTTTTTTCTAATTTTTGTATTTTTCTAACTTATGTAGTTTTTTATTTTAATTTTTCAAATTGTTTTTATTTTTTTAAATTTTTAAATTTTTGTGTTTTTCAATTGGGACCCATTTTATTATCTTAGAAAGGAATTCTAAAAATATAAGAGGGCACAAATAGGATGTTTGTAGCCACCCCTCCTTATAATAAAGTTTAAGTAAAATTTTACCATAAAAATAAAAGAGACACCATCTGCTAGCTATCCTAAGCTCCATCTACTAGAGCTTTTGGCATGAGAATGGAAGAAATTTTGATGAATTAGCAACATAAATGTGAGATTCAAGTGTTTCAAAGGATAACCGAAGCTCCTAAGTTTAACTTAATGAAGAATAACAAGGGTTCTTAACATATTTAGGAGAGGACAACTAAAGTTCCCAAACTTAAGGATGACTTGTACATTGGTGAAGGGTAACCAAAGCTCTTAAGAATAATTTATCCTAGGATAATTAGGGTTCCTGAACTTTTAAGGGAGGACAACTAAAGTTTCAACTTATTTTTAAGATTAAAGATGGCCAAAGCTTTTACCTGAGTTCCTAAATAAAAAGATTACTTAGTTTCTTGATATGAAGATAGCTAAAGCTTCTATTAAGAGTAATTAAGATTCTTGGATAGCCAAAGCTTTTATAAAAAATAACTAAGACTCCTAGATAGCTAAAGCTTTTATAAAAAATAACTAAGGTTCTTAGATAACCAAAGCATTAATCAAGAATGACTAAGGTTCTTAGATGGTGAAAGCTTCTATTAAGAATGACTAAGGTTCTTGGATATCCAAAGATTCTATCATGAATGACTAAGGTCTCTAGATAATCAAAGCTTCCATCAAGAATGACTAAGATTTCTAGATAGCTAAGCTTCTATTAAGAGTAACTAAGGTTTCTGGATAGTCAAAACTTCTATTAAGAATAACTAAGATTTCTGGATAGCTAAAGCTTCTATTAAGAGTAACCAAGGTTTTTGGATAGTCAAAACTTCTATCAAGAATAACTAAGGTTCTTATGAAATAACTTAAACTCCTAAATAGAAGGATTTCTTGGTTTCACCATTGAGGATAGCCTAAGTTCTTAATCTAAGGATAACTAAGACTCTTGGATAGTTAAAACTTCTAACCAAGGTTAACAAAGGTTCATGTGAAATAACCTAAGCTCCTAAATAGTAGGACTACTATTGTTTATGATTTAGGATAACCAAAATTACTAATCGAAGGATAACTAAGAGTCCTTTCTATAAAACATATAACAAATGGCCTTAAGTTCATAAACTTGAGGATAACTCAAGTTTTCAATAATTTTTGTGACTATAAAAGATAACTAAAATTCCTAACTTTGCCAAAAATCGCTTATGGCCTAAGGTTAATGTAATAGATGATAAAGGCTCCTAAAGATCATATTAAAGGATAATGAAAGCTTCACCATACAAAATCTCAAATCCTCGAATATTTTTTTATCTTTCCTTAAATATGTTGGAAAACCTTGAAAAAACCCATCTTCATTTTATGAAAACTTAGAAAAAAAAAAAACTCACTCTTCTTTTCTTTTAAAGATTTGCTAACAAGTATGAATACTTCATAGATCTTAAAAGCTACCAATAATAGGCTCATTCTTTTCTGGATCTTACCTTTAGGATGATTACAGAGGAGAGACAATCTAATGACTTCTTTCGAAGGTATCCTTTAAAGCTTTTGGAAGTTCTTAGGGCGATAATGCCATGGAGGCTAATAGACCTTCATGATTTCCAAGTGCTCTATTGCCAGCAGGAATGATATATCATATGTTCTAGTTTAAGAGAACTTCCTTATACTCTTGGTTCAAACTTCTTACTTAACTTCAATTCCAAAAATTATGGTCTATCTTATAAGTGACACGCTTTAATCAATCTGATAGGTCTTTTTTTAATCATGGTATAATATAGGCCTTAGGTCATTAGTTCAAACAAAGGGATTCAATGCTAAGGTCAATTTTAAAAGAATTGATTTTTTACGCCGAGTTTGCAAGTTAAGAATCCTTTAGGAAAAAAAACTAAAATTGTGTTTGTCTTAGTTTCAAAAATAATTCTTACCAAGGATAATCTATTTCCTTTAATCAAAAGGGCCTTTGGAAAAGGCTAAAATTATGGGTGGGTCATGACTAAGATATGGGTATTGGGTTTTTCAACTTGTGTGCCCCATGTCTTTTAGGCTTTGGATGTGTTTGGATCACCTTTCTTTTGTAAAATGCTTAGTCTTTTTCTTCTTGGCCATATTTTAACTTTTCTAATATTTTTTCCTTCTCATTCATTTAGTGTATTACCCCTTTTCTTTTCCTCTCTTTTTTTTTTTCTTTTTCTCTTCTCTTCTTTTTTTTCCTTTTTCGTCTTTCTTCATCTATTTTTTCTTTTCATTTTGACTTAGGAAAAAGGTGATCATCCCTTCTTTTGGTTTATAGCTAAACGTGTATGTAGTTTGTATATAGTGTTTAAGATATAGGAACATCTTCATTTCAAAGGAAATAAGTTATTAATAGTAACAATTACTCGTAAATTAATTTAACTTACACAAGTAGTAGCACAAATTAGTCTTAACCTTTTCTCTTGATTAATGCCCTTAACCTCCTATTTGCCCCTTTGTAGGTGGTTCTTAATAGATTTAAATTTTGAAATGCCTTTTATATAGGCTCAACAGGGTTGACAAAGGATAATCTGTATTCAAGATAGAGAAATGAATGCTTAACATCAGTTTAATTAGTGTATCAAGTTTATGATGGACCTCCTTTAAGGAATGAGTCCAATAGTCTTGCAATAATGTCACTCAACTCTCAAAGTGTTTCAAGGTTTGTATTTTAGATTCAACTTACCTCTTTTCATCCTAAACGTTTCAATCAATGAGATACCTTAATGAGACATGTGCCCCTTTAGGAAATAATGCCCCTCAACATGCCCCATTAGCAAAGGGCTTAAAACATGCCTTTACTTATTTCGGAAAAAGCTGGTCCCGATTTTAGTTTTCTATTGTTTATCCTCAAGCCTAAAGATAAATTCAATGGTTGGCTTTTGGAATTAAATAGGCTCATCTTATGTTTATGGATAGGCCGTTTTGGTGAGTAGGTCGATCACTTAAAAGCAGTTTTCAAGGCCCTATAAGAATCCTTGTCTGTTAGTAACTCTTCTTCTTTTTTCTTTCTTATAAACCTTTTTTAAAATTTTTTTTAGACTTTTTGAAAATCTTTATTATTTGAAGACCAAAGTAAAGATTAAGAATTTTAAAAAGTCAAAGAGAAGGGAAAATCTCACTCTAAGAAGGGGATGATGAAAAAAAAAATGATTATGTACAATCAATTGATGTCAACAATATTTGCAAACTATAGACATGATTAATGATTTACTATACAAAAACAAAGGACACTCTATAAGATGCTTGATATTTATAAGAAGAATACCATAGGGAAGTGATTATTTTACAAAGTTGCTATAAGGATAGGAAAGACTAATTTACATGAGTAACATTAAAATGATTTTGGGGTTTTCAAGTTATCAGTAGGATAAACTTATTACAAGCTAAATAAGCCCTAAAGACTACTTCATAGCAAAATGACTACTACAAAACTACTTACAATCTATGAAAGTTTTCAATGGAAAAGGAATCCTATTATGAATACTAACTAGAATGATAATGACAAGCATCTAAACAAATCTATTTACAAAGATAATGAGGGATATTTATTCTAAAAATGAAGAAATGTTTTAAAACTATTTACAAGGGAATTATTACTAATTTCCATTTTTTTTCTTTATCTTTTCTTCCCTCTCATTTTTTTTTAAATTTAATTTTTGAAGTTTGAGAAATATTTTACAAAAATAAGTCTATGAAAATTTCTAAATATAAGCATATTGAGAGGAATGGAAAACTCTATTTTACTTAAAAGGTGAGGTTAGTCTGAGGAAAGATTAGCTTCTAAGGAGAATGATAGATTCTATTCGATCTAAGAGGGGGGTAATATATGGAAATGGCATTTATAGATCATCTTTTAGGCAAAATTAATATTTTATAAGGATAAGATAAGTGTATACAAGGTAACAAATTTAGCTAGTAAGATGAAAAAGAAATTTAACCATTTTTAGAGATTAGGAAAATAAATAGACAAATAGACCAATACAAGAAATGATACATGGCATCCAAATGTAAGTTAGAAGACAAATGATTAAGTAATGGGGTAATTTTAAAGATTTAAGGTTGTGACTTTGTCTAAATTCTATTAAAATTTGAAATTACAATGGAAATGAAAATAGGAATGTTATTTACTAAGAATATTTCATATTTACATATTTATAATGGAAAAAACCTATATAGAGAACTATGTACATGGAATTTACATGGTATTATATGAAAAGTCGATTACAAGACTTTTATAATGGAATTCTAATAAAGCAACAACTCTAGATTAGTAGCTTGCCCTATTGCTAGTTATTTACCTGCCTAATGGTTCATCGGTCACATGAAAACATAAGTAAGGTAGCCTAATTAACCCTAACTGGTGATTACACTACGACACCCGAAGCCTACATAATGGCTCCCTATCTTAGGTTCCTAAGACAACCTAGGTCTGACCATCTTTACTATACATTCACGACACAATAAAAAGCCTCCCATATTTGCCCCTAATATAACTACATTAAGGTTAGTATATATAAATAAACAAAATATATTTTCAAAGAGGAAATACAACGTAGAAAAGGGTATTTTGAAGAATAATTCTAATTTTAGAAAATTTAAGTGGCTAGCCTTCCTAGCATCCTCAATGTAGTCTTCATCCTGTCAAACCTGATTTTTTGACTTTTATTTTCCTTAATTCGATTAATATTAAACCCTATCTATTTGATACCAACTGTTAAATAGAGACTAAGGAAAATTTTTGTTTTCTTTTAATTTTGAAAAATATTTAGAGTCAGTACCCAAGTGAGGTTAGACAAAAGGGTTAAGTTAGAACCAATTAAGTGAATTGATTCTAACCTAACCACTAATCTATGGGAGAAATCAATTTTAAGATGATTTTTGAAAACTAGAGGTTTCAGATCTAGGGCTAACTAAACTCAAAACATGTATCACTTTAACCTTCCAAATTTGAATTTATTTTTCAAAATTCCCCTTTTAATTTAAAAAGTGAATTCTAATTTACAAGCAAAGAAAATTAATTTTAATTAAAAAAGAAGAAAATAAGAATTAAACTTATTCACACAAGGGAAAATAAAAAATTTCCCTATTTTAAATCACTTCATAGTTGCCCACAAGTGTCTATGTACTCATTATTTAGGATCAAACCTCTTTAGATGATTTTTTATAAAACTTTAATAAGTTGGTTCGTTTTAGTTTTAAAAACAATCAAGTTTGTGCTTTTTATTCATTTCATTTTTATTTAAGAAAATTTTAAAAAATGTCCTAATTTTGGTATTTTATTTAGAAAAGTCCTAAATGTGCCAAGGTTTTTTAATTTTAGTTTTTTTGGAAAGTGAATTTTTCTAAGTGATAACATGCATTTTTTCAATTTCTTATTAATATTTTATGCTCTCTTTTTTTCCCTTCTTTTTAACAAAATAACATGAATAAGATGGGGAGAAGGTCAAACTAGAAGCATAGATACATTAGTCAAGTAGTGGACGAGTTGATCGGAGTCAAGCTTAGACTTGGGGCATTAGGTTAGATCTAATTTCTTGAGTCGAAGGTGGAGCAACAACTTTAGGGGTGTGATTTGGAGGTCTTAGGCGCTAAATCGAGTAGGGAAATTTGTTTTCATTTGATTCTTGTTAGAGATAATGGCTTTTGTGACCACATCACAACTTGAAGTAAATGTTTTAGTGGTTTTACAAGTAGGTTGCCAATAGTAGGAGTTGGTGATGCATAGCTAGAGCTTAAAGAAGTGGCATGCCTTAGGTTTTTGGATGCCATGAGCTTAGCCATGACATTAATTTTGATCAAAGAGTCGTATAAGGTGGTGTTTCTCTAGGGAGTAGCAGCTGAGCTTAGGGTTTCAAAGTGGAGGGTTAGTTGAGCTACTAAAAGGCATGATAGTTGACAAAAGAGGATGGAAATGAAAGCTTGAAGCTTAAGGATTCTCTTGGAAGGCCTAGTTGAGCTCGAAAAACTTTGAGCACTCCCTAATTTTAGAGAGAGAGATGAGCATAACATAGAGAGAGAAAGATCAAAAACTTACTTATGTGAGTATTTGAGATGAGAACCAATGTCATAAATGGGTGTAAGAACTCCTATTTATGCTCATTGAAGCTCAACCTAGCATGGAAAGGATTAAAATCATTCAATTCAAAAATAACAATGGTTAACTTTTACCTAGATTTGATTCTAATTTCAATTTTGGGCATGATATTGAGTCAAATTATGGTCAAATGTGTGTCCCAAGTGTTTTTTCTTGCTAAAAACATAGATTAGAAGCTTCAATTTTCATTACAAAGCCTAAATCATGGAGATTTAAGAGAGGAGGAAAATCTAAGCTTCTAAGTTTTACTCGATTTTCATAAGCTATTTTAACCTTCTAGAAGATTAATCCAAATAGAATAATGGTGTAAATTCGAAGTGCTCAATGTCTACTTCACGATTTCACCATTAATTTGATGAAATCATGAATATAATCAGGTCTAAATTGGTCTTGAAGTAATCATCCTAAGTTGGATATGTGTGAGAAAATGAAAGAAAGGAATGGAAAGAGAGAGAAAAAGATGCTGATGTGGCACTACGTTAATCACATGGTCCAAACACCTACTATTATGGGTCTAAGAAAGTCTCATAGCATGATAGACACTTAACATGTGTCCGTAGGGATTTGTGAAAATAAAAATGCACATATGTGCACTGTAGGGATTGAACTTACAATCATGTTCTCCTTACAATTCTAAGACTAAGCATAGTACCAATGGGTAGTTAGCCCATACCATGTTTTCTTAAGCAAACAAAGTGGATAAATGGGTTTAACTTATGCTAAATTTGAATTTCAAATCTATCCTAAGCCCAAAGCAACTCGAAAATCCATTCCTAACACAATTCCTTATTAATATTCTATTCTAATATTTATATTCTACTAACCTAAATATTCTTATTATTCATTCTTCTAATTTTTTTATTTTTTTCGATTTTTAACTCTTTTTGTATATTTTTTTCCCTAAATTTTCTAAGTTTTGTATTTCCATTTTATTCAATTTTCATATTTTCATGATTTTTCTAATTTATTGTCCTAAAATGGAATTCAAAAAATACTAGGGGGATGAAAATGGGGTACCATAAAACCTTTTCTCAATCAATTCATCCACTTGCAACTCAAGTTCTTTGACCTAATCAAGATTCATGCGATGCGCAAGCCTATTTGTTAAGCTTATATTAGGTTGCAAATATATTAGCATGGTCTACTCATCACAATGATGGTAATCCCTTTGGTAATTCATTAGGGAATATGTCGACATTAGTCCAATAAAGCCTAGACTTCTGTTGAAACTGAGTCTAAGTTAGCTACTTTCAATAACTGCTTAACTATTATTAAGTGCACCAAGTCAACCTTCTTCAACAACTACTTTAAGTTGACTCAACTCTTGTATAGTGTCTTCTTCTTCTAAGGTCAACTTGAGCCTCATGTACTTCTTGAGGATCACGAGTTAGAGAACTCCCTCTTCCTATACTTCTAGAACAAATACGTGTTTATGTTCCATCATGTAATACTCATCAATAAAACATCTAAGGTTAACCTAGTAACACATGAGAGGTACACATCAGCATTACATCACAGAGCACTTCATCTTTGTATCTATCTCCAATATAGATCAACTCATAAGCTTGTTGGGTCACATGCAAGGTAGTCTCCTCATTTAGTCAATGGAGCTTAAAAGGGTAAGGATGAGGAATGGTTAGTAACTTTAGTTAGATGACCATTCCAACTACTACCTCATTGGTACAACTTCCCTTACCAACTATCATGACACACAAACTTCCTTTATCATGGCAACAAATGTGGAATATGTTCTCTCTTTAAGCATCATCTTTAGTTGTCACCACATTAACGACTCAATGGACAACCATGTTCAGGAATCGTCCTTTCTCAATTCAGGTGGCAGCTTCTTCGTCCTTATAGAATTCATCCAAGAAGCCTCCAATTTTCACCTCTTCTCCTCTAAAATTTTCTTCTAACACCTCCCCATTGACACTGTTAAGTTCAATTACTTCCATTACCATGACGTACTTATTTGGACATTGTGATGCAATGTCTTAGAAACAAAGACATTTAAAGCATTTTATTTCTCAAGTCTTCATTCTTGAACTTTACTCACCATCCTTCTTCACATCAACCTTAGCTTTCCCTCTATTTTCCTTATCTCAATCAAAGTTCAAACCTCATTTATCTATGTCTCAATTGTATCCAAATCAACTAAAACTAAGTCGACTTTATGATATAGGTAAGTAGAGAGGAGTTCGGCTTATTTGAGTATGCCTTTAGCCCTTAACCTTTTGTGCAATTTATGCAACCTCTTCCATGGACCCAATCTTTTGGACTTTGATAGTGTTTCAAATTTTAAATCTTATGAAAGGGATGAATCAAGAAATGGTTCTTGCCTTAGGGTCACCCACATCACATCTAATCATCAACATTTGAAATTACTAAAGGTGGTCATTCACATTCTTCAATCCCTGCTTCAATTCTTGTAGCCTCTTAAATGTGTCCACATAATGTTCAAGAATGAAATGACCTTGCATTACTCACTTCATTCCATTCTAAGTTTTGACTTCATGTTAGCCATCTTGTTTTCTCATAGCTTGTAGCTTCTTCCACTACATAGCCATATGACCTATGAATTCTAAGGCAACCAATTTGACTCAATTGACATCATTAGAGTCATAATAGTCAAAGATTCTCTCAATCTTCTCCTCTTAGTCTAAGTATTCATCACCACTCCCTACTCTACTAAAGCTCAGTATCTATACATTGACATTATCTACATCTCTAAGAGCTTAATTAAATGTCCCTCCATTTTGTAGAAATTGTCCTCATCTTCTTTGACATCATCCAACTCTATCCTTTGCCTAGCTCATTGACCTTCTACACTTACTCCTTTGGCTTAGTTCTAAACTGGGTAATACTACTCATCCAATTCCTCACAATGATGTGTTCTAGCTTGCCCATCTAAAATAGTTAGGAACCAGTTGCAATAGGTTGGGAGTCAACCTGGTTAGCAAAAACAGGTTGGCCATTATCTTGTGCCACCTTGATAGGTTGTTTTTCACAATATAGTGCATGAATGTATTCATTTCATCCATCATCATGACCAAATCATCAATGTTCTTGTCCATCGTTCGATGAGTCTAATTCCTTTGTTGACTGCCACGAAGGGCATTGGTCTCAGTATTAATGAGACCAGCATGAACATTAGGGTTTGACATGGTTACTCCACTTACCTCAAAAGTTTTCATGAGCCACTACAATAACCAGTGATTACTGCAATCCTATAATAGCTTTAACTCATCTTCAACTCCTACTCAAAATGGCAATAAACTCATAAACATCTAAACCTGCACTTACAATATTTAATACTCCTACAATCGCACACATAAAAGCTTCCTCAATGTCTACATAAGAAAACAAAGCACAATAGGGTAACAACAAAAACTTCCAAAGCACCCACCAACAAATGTGCACACATACTACTCAATCTTGATACTTCCTCACAACCTTATAAAATGCTACCACAATACACCTCAACTCAATAAGTCAAGCTTTAGGATTGCAGCACACATACTCTTGGTTGAAATCTTGAGCTTTGATACTAGAATAAAGTTGGTTGCCTAGGGTACTCAACAACCATTAGGGCTTACCTCATACATGGGAATAGGTTTGGTTGTAGAGAAGAAATAGGAATAAAGGTTTTTTAGCACAACCAAAGGCCGAATGAAGGATATAATTCAGTAAGGCTAGTAATCAAGCTCTTACTATACACTATATATGACTCATGAATGGTGGTAATGAGGATACTGACCACTAATTCCCTGCTAAAATAGGAACTAGATAAGAGTAAAAGAGAAAGTTCAAGCATAATGTAATGAATCGAAGAGGAAAATAAATTTTATTCATTAAGAAGTAGATGATGATGTCTACTTGTCTTACATTGTATCCTTACATAGAGGTGAGGGTACAAAAGGAATATCCAAAAAAGAAATCCCATCAATCAATATCCACTATGATTGTTGCAAAACTTGTCAATTATTGGCTAAGCAATTAGTGGAGGCTAGTACTCATTTAGGTGATGAGTTGTCTTGGTTGTATCTTATTGACAAATCAACAGTTGAGTTGATTGACTCAGATTCTGGGAGAGGTGGAAGCTCATCATTCCTAAGCTACTCTTATCTAGGTTATGATTGGGTTAGAGGTCAATGGCCTTAATAACCACGAAATAACTCAGCATGTAATGAGAGGAAAATCCATTAACATAGCTTAGCTCATCCTTGACTAACTATTCTTTCAAAACCCAGCTTGCTTAGGCTTGAAGTCCTTTAAGACTTCCCTTTGTGATAAGACCAAAGCTCAATTTCATGGGTTGGGAGGTTGGCAAAACTAGGCTGGCATTCGAGGTGGTCAAATTCTCATCAATGGTTAAATCTAGATGATACAATAAAATTAGCATAGAAGGTAAAGAAACAGAAGCAAAGGCACAAATCCAAATCTCAACACTATCATGAACGAAAGATCAAGGAGAAACTTAGGGAAGAATTGAATCCTAAAGAACAAAAGCTAAAAGGAAAAGAATTTAAAATTTATGAGAAGAGGCTCTAGTAATCCAACTGCTAATTAAGAGTAAAGTACTCCAAAGGGGTGACCCTATGAAGTCAATTACTCTAAATGCCAAATGTTTATGCATTTAGCTACACAATGTCCAAATAAAATGATCATGGTTATTAGAACTCCATTACTGTAATTAGTAGTTAGTGAGAAGAAGAAGGACAATGCCTTTGTTGCCCTAGATGAGCAATTAAAAGAGTTTGTAGATGCAACTAATATTAGAACTAATTAGAAATATCTTGAAAATATGATGCATTTGCTAATTAGCTAAGCACAAGTACAAGAGATGCCTATAGATATGTTGCAAAGGGAAAATGTATTCTTCACTTAGTGTTTAGTGAAGAACATGAACTGTATTGTAGTAATTGATAGTTACAATTGAACAAATTTATCATCTACATCGTTCGTTCATTATTGGGGTTTATAAATGCCTAAAATTGTACACGCTTATCAGGTTTAGAGAGAAGGGCAAATTTTATGTTAATAAATAAGTCAAGATTCCTTTCAGAGTTAGAGATTATGTTGATGAATGGTTATTTGATGTAGTTGTTATGGAAGTTGCCCTTATCCTTCTAGGGCAATAGTAAATATATGATAGGGGAGTAATGTACGATGGTTTCAAGAATGTGTTTAAGTTTGAGAAGGATGGGAAACAAATTAATTTAATGCCCATGAGTTTAGAAGACATCAAACGAGACCTTAGAATCCTAGCCTTTATTGTTGCAAATACAAGGATTCTTTTCATTTGAAGGCGATTCATTTGCAACCCTGGGTAAATGATGGGAATCCCCGGGGTTACTTATGTGAATCGAGCAAAAGAACAAACTAAAGTATTAAAAACTAAACCAAGAATGTATGGACGAACTAAGACAACATGAAAAACAAGCATATGGAGAGAAGAGATATCCAACCAAACGGTTCTTGAATTAACTAGCTTAATGCTATTGTAAACAAAAATTTTGCAATCTAAATGGAGGAGAGGTCCTTCCAGCCTGACAGTACTATTGATATCTAGTTTTTGTCCACTTAGCTTGACAAACATTAACAGTAGAAGCATGATTGTAGAATTGCTAAAGTGACAACCCTAAATAATAGTTGATAATTGTGACATGACGTAGAAATCAAAGATTACACAGTAGAAGCATGATGATAGACTGAGAACTTGTAAATCTTAAAATGTTTAAGCTTCAAGAATGATATTTTTTTGCAAAGGGTAGAATGTAACACCCTTGGGTTCTAAACCCCAAAATTTAGGGTATCAATTAACGTCAACAAAACTAAGTAAAACATTATGACTAGGTTTTGAAAATTAGAAGAACTGACATTGCAAAGTTAGACCCCTAAAATGGTGCACATAAAAGAACCGACTAAATAAAATGTTGAGTTGACTAAAACTAAAAAACACATTTAAATAATGAAATTAATAACTAGGCTTAGAATATTATTTAAGAGTGATGTTTACTTGGCCAATATAATTAATATATTATATACATATAAAATAGAAGAGGAGTATGATTTTGAATTTAAATAATCAAGAGTAGTTTTGTAAAAAAAAAAAAAGGCTAAAAATGGTCTTAGAAAACAAAAGAAGAGGCTGCTCATAGTTTAGATATCAAAATAGGGGATAGCCCTTTGTATTAAAAGATAAAATAAGGGGAGACTACAATATTTGTTCATGGTTTTATTGTAGACTCTATAAATTTAACCTTCTAAACATAGTGTCAAACTCAAGTATCATAGACATTTTCCTAAGTCGACAAAACCACATAAAATGAAAACCGACTAAAATCTTAAACTCGGAACTTAAAACAAACTTAAAAGATACTATTATACAATTTAGAAACCCTTATCATGCAAGAAAACCCCAATCCCTACATACGTGTACTTTAAAAAAAATATAAACCTAAACTTAATAGAAACCATAAATATCAAATCATAAAAAAAATTTTTAAACTCTATAAAATTATCTTAATGCTTAAAAAGCCATAAATCAATAAAATTATCAATAATTTTGTAAAATCATATAAAACTGATAACAAACAAATCAAAGATTATTTCAAGTAATAATAAACAACAAAACTAAGCTAGATAAAGGAATAAATTTACAAAAATTATTTTACTTGTGTACATAAGTAGCCCCACAATATGTATATATATAAATATATTATTAAGCAATTTCCTTCTCTTTTCTTAATTTATCATATGATATATATATGTTGCATAATAAAGCAGTATTCCTAAATAATTAAGCCAATTGAACCTTAAGCTCTTAAGTGTAAGTCAATTATTCCCAAGTTGGTGAAAAACCCTAAAACATACATAATCTCACTCGAACTCTAAAATATACTTAAACTCACTCGAACCCTAAACCTTGGGATAATCAGGGACTTATAGCCTTAAATAAATAATTAAAAATATAATTTCAATGAATTCTATTCAACTCTAGAAAACTCTAAAATTTCTTAAGAGACAAATCACAAACTACAAATTAATTTGAGAACCAAACCCTAAAAGAATTTCATATAAGACAATTCCTTTATTTTCACTTATAAGCCATGTTATGTATAGATAAGTTGTAAACCTTACTTTTTAACAAATTTGTGATTCAACTAAGAACACTTCCCAAATCTTCTCAAGGATAAACAAAGCTAAGAATTCAAGTTTACATTTAAAAACGAATTTAATTTTTCCAATTCGAAACCCTATTATCAATAAAACTCGAATACGAGAACCATAGACTCTAAACCCAAAACCCAAAAATAATTAAGGACTTGTAACCCTAAGCGGCTAATTAAGAATTTAATTTGAATAATTTTATTCAACTTTAGAAATTTTTATAATTTTATAAAAATTAAATCATAACTTAGAAATCAATTTAAGAGACAAACTCCAAAAGAATTTCATATAAGACAATCTCGTTATTTTCATGCACACATGAATAAGTAAACTAACCAATCGTTCTAAATAACTTATCAATTGATAAATATAAACCCTACTTTTAGTAGGCCCATGATTTAATTAAAAGTACCGTCTGAATATTCCTAAGGAATAATGAAACTGAGAACTTAAGTTCACATTTAGAAAGAAATTAAAATTTTCCAATTTAAAAACCAATTATCAAGAAAATCTAAGATTAAAGAACTACGAGCTCTAAACTCACCTAAAACCCTAAACCCTAAAACAATTAGGGAATTTTAACCTTAAGTGACTAATCGATAATTTAATTTGAATAGTTTCATTCAACTTTAGAAAATTTCACAATTTTATAAGAATCGAATCATAAAGTACAAAACAATGCAAGATGAAAATCCTAAAACAATTTCCTATAAGACCTGGCCTTTATCTTCACGACTAAGCCTTACACATCAACAAGTAGACCAACCAATCACCTTAGATGACTTATCAATTGAGAGTTGGAATCATTTATCAATTAATAACTTATTAAAATTTAGTAATAAGACATTTTCCTTATCACCCCTTCACTTATACTACATATGGACAATTTTTCATAAGATTTCACATGCTTAACTTCATTAAATAAGATAAGACCATTCCATGACCCCAAAAGACATTAAATGGCAGATTTGAACAAGGAGAAAAGGGGGGCCATACTCTTGTCTTTCAACCATCAATCACTTTCTCTTACACACCACTATTCACTCCTTAATGCTTACATCATCAATAGTTGCAATTGTTGACTTTTATATAAGCTACAAAACAACACTTTCAAGACATCTTAAACACTCATTTCTCTCATTCCCCAACCGGCCACTCTTCCCCTTATTTCTCTCACTTTCAATTTCATTTTCACTTCTTCTTTCTCTCATTTGAAACAAACATAAAAGGAGAAATAACCTTACCCCATAAAATCAACTTTGCCACCATTTTTCCAAACTTCACTCACAGCATTTCCTTCTTCTTTTCTTGTGTCATTTTCTTCCAACATCTAAGCTCTTTTAGAACCATTAGAACCTTCCACAAACCCCATTCCAAAGGATCAAACAACTTGGGTTTCCAAAAGGTGGTAAAAGGAGGAAGCAAAGTTAAGAGCTTAAGTGGAACCTTAGTGCACAACCACCGTATTTTGCTTTAAGGACGAGTAAGTGTTTCTTGTGATTAGTGGGTTAGTGTTTATGTTAGGAGACTTTAATTTCTTAAAGATATAAGTATGATTTAAGTTGTTATAACACCAAAGACCATTCTAAGAAACAAACTCATAAAACCCTTACATGAAATTGAAACATGAGCATGTAAAGTTGGTGTTTTGTAAAGATACTTGTTTAACACTTTGAATGGAAGATTTTAAGTTGAGAAAATCTTGAAACAAGAACTTGAATGGAAGATGAGCATGCTGGACGTGAGGATTCAAAAGTCTTTTGAATGTTGATTTTATTTCCATTAAGTTAAACATGCTCAAATTTAGACTTAAGTTAAGAAAAAATTCATCACATGAAGTTTTATGATGAAACCAACTTTGTATGACATGAGCTATGATATGGATGTTGTAATAAGTGTAAGATCTTCTATTTCTTTGTGTAAAGCATGAGTTAAAGAATCACCTTATGAAAGAAAAGTTAACTTAAGATTTGGATACAAGTAGTTTAAGTACATGATCTAACACCTAAACTTAAGGAAATGATGAAACAAGTTGAAAAAATCAAATGAGAACCCCTTGGAATCATCATGACCAAATCTGGAACATGGGTAAAATACACTTAAAAATATGATAAAAGTAAGTGAACAAAGTGAAAAGATCAACTAAAGCAAGTATAGTAAGCACATAAAGCCTAAAACTCAAAATCGAACCTAAAACGCTCAAAATAAGCCTAGAACTCTAAGTTGGGCCTTCAATAAAATTCTAACCAGCACTTTAAAACATGAAGAGAGGTTGTTTTGAAGCTCACAAGAAATCTACCTAAGACTCCATAGGCCCAACAAAGTCACCAACTTTAGTTTGAACCAAAAACAAGCCTATTTAACAACTTAAGCCTACTAAAGGACCCATGAAGTGGTTGTTAGCCTTAGGAGTATAAATCAAAGTTGTAAATCTGATCACAAGCAATATTTTGAGTTTAGGATAAAATCTTAAGACCAAGCCCAAAGGATTACCTAAGTTACTAAAAAGCCCATTAACCAAATAAAGCCTAAAAGCACTCTAAATGATGAGGATCTCTATTGTTCTAACTTATGGGTAGTTTTACGTGCCTCATTACGAAAATATAACCTCACCACGTTAAAGTACACTAAAAAATGATGAAGATTGACTATAAGATCATAAAAATCAGATCTAAAATGAGAAAGTTATATGCGATTGAACTTTTAAGTAAAATCGGGAAAAATTATGAGACCAAGTCAAAAGTATAACTTAAAGGGTTTTAGCCTAGTTTTTTAGGTTTTATTTCAAATCCTTATAGTATCGTATTTGTGATGTTTAGGGGACCCGGCTTTTGAGAGACGACCTATCCCAAATTATTTTGATTGATCCGCATGGTTGAGTGAGTAAATCCTTGATGACTTTTTACTTGATTTTGCTTGTAGAATAAATGCACCTAAACTTATACATATAAATTTGGATGCTTATGGGATATGGGAAATGCATGTGTATGAATTTGTGGATGAATGCGATGGCTTGTTAATTATATAATAATAGGATTTATTTGTGATAATTTATATGCGCAATTGTATGGAATGAAATTATCTTATCACCTTGAAAATTGAGTTAATCACTTATACGATTAAGAAATTAAAATGAATCATGCATGCCCCATATTGCATACGGATAACACCGACTGCCGCTTCACGTAGAAGATGGGAAGCGACTCACAGGAGAATGGGCCTTCTGTAAGATTGAGCACTAACTATGTCATCATTTATATTGAGTCTCTATTCTAAGTTGATGGGCTTACTAGGCGCTGGGAGATGCCAACCATCAACGAGGGGCCAAGTCTTGTAGCTTCTGTTTAGGGTGTATGTTTGTAGATTGTAGTGGTTACCATACCGCTAGACTTAGGATTTTGAAAATATGATTTATTATTCGGTAATGAAGGTATATATATGTATATATATACATAGTTTTGTTTTGATTGAAGTATAATAGTGCTAATGAATTAAAACCTAAGGTCTAGAACCCGAATTTTAGTTTGGGTCGATTAATTATCTCCAAACCCTGACTATAAGGGGCAAAATTTTGAGTTGTATGCAATTCCTAGGCCACTGCATGCGTTGTTCGGCATATTGATTGTTCATGCATTCATATGATTGTACGTCTAATAAACTTTACCATACGGTATTGATGAGGGTATTTATCTCACTAAGCGTAAGCTTACACCCCAATAGTTCTTTTCCTTACAGGTTGATCAATAGTTGGGAATGGGATAGGAATTGAGTGCAGAGTGCTACCATTGAATTAGTATGATGAAAAGCTTATGTAGTTAATTCGGAATACTCCGAAAAGCAACTAATATCTCAATTAAGTTTAGTATCTTTAGTAGGTTTAGAATTTTCTGAAATTGTCTATCTTATTTCACTATTTTAGTAGGGGATACCGATTCTCTACGGTTTTGAGGAATTATGGAAAAATGGATATCCATGATCATTTATATTATATAATGAGTCAATGAACTAAAATTGAAGACTCTAGCAAATAACTATTTAGAGTCTTGCAAACTTTGACTTGCAAAGCGATTTTCTTATCATGGGTGCACACGTGATATAGAAATTTTAAGCAATACTACTAAGCCCCTTCTAAGGTCATTACATTTATAAATAAAGAGGACACTTGAAATTTTTGTTCTCCACCCATACCACTATAAAAGACCTAAACTCTTTCATTTGAATTCTTAGTTGGACTTGCTCCTTAAGGAAGATTTAGAAGAGCTCGATTAATGTTTTCAGGAATATAAAAAAAAATTAGGAAAATCAGCATGCAAATTTGGTCAAACATGGAATCTAAATTAAACAATAACTTGATGATCAACTACTACCACCATTAGAAAGTAAAAGCAATGCCTTGAGTGCTAACATGGAGTAGTAGCAATCTAGTCATTGGAAAATGTAGCACGATAATTTTTTACTTTTACTCGATTTTCCATAAATTATTAAAAATAGAAAATGAAGTTGAAAATTTATGAAACATATTTTCTTAGGTTACTTTTAATATACTTCCAAGAAAAAATGTCATTTTTTTTTTCAAAATGTATATGTTTTATTTATCAGTCTAAGAAACGGGCCATTTTGAGCAATTTTTTGAACTAATTTTCAAAAGAACAAACAATGTAGTTTTTAGGTTAAGCCCTTTTTGTAAGATCTTCATTATGCTTATTGAAATGTTGTGTTAAAAGCTTTGACAAACAACTAGTTTGATTTTCATTTGTTTTTTATTTATGAAAATTGCTAAATCTAGAATTTATGGGAAATCAATTAATTTTCAAGTGTTTGTAGTCAGATTTTCTTATTCACACTTTTGGTCTTGGAATGATATTTCACATGATTGCATGAGTGTTAGACAATAAAATGGTCAAATTAGTGATTGAGTCATAGGTTCACTAGCTACAATCAACATTTTACAAAACAGGAACAATAGTCTTTTATTAAAATGAGCATGCTTAGGTTTGTACAAAATTGTCTGAATATGGAATCTTATCATTAAAATGGTTTTTCTACTAGTTGTGTATAGTCTTAATAATCACATGGTGCTTTAGCAAGTTTAGGTAATGATTGAACCCCATAGAAGCTTCTGTAGAAGATTGCATATGAAAAGGTAAAGAGAAATGACTTAGAATAAAATATAATATAAAGAGGACCTTAATGAGATAGTAAGTGGAAGATTGAGAAAAGGTTCTCTTAGTAAGATATCAAAGGAGGAGCAAAGATAAATCTAAGTAAAAGCTTGAGTAAGAGCTTCGCTAGTGAGACATAAAGTGAAAACTAAATATGAATCTAAGTAGAAGCTTTGTTGATGATTCACAATGAGATAGTTAGTAAAATATGGCTCTTTTATGTTTTGGTTCAATTTAGAGTTCGGTTGGAATAAGGTCTAAACAGTTACTAATTCGACTCAGAAGACCGAGCCAAGATGGTCGCTTAAACCTAAACTGAATCATTACTTATTAAAAAATTGAAATGTGCATTATTTTTTAGTTTCAAATCCTATCAACGTTTCAATTTAATACTATCTACATTTTTCTTTTTTCCATTTCTTATTTTGTTTTTAGCCTTTATAGTCCACTCATATTTCTTCACTATTTTCTTTCATATCTAGCTGACTTACACACCTTCACTTCCTTAAAGATGCAATACTATCCTGAAATAATATTATGTGGCTTTTGTTTTTGTATAATGTACCTTAATTTGTATATTAATATTAGTTGAAAACTTTGATAACTATTAATAATATCATAAAGAAAATAGTGCTTTTAAAAAGAGATTTGAACCAAATCGAACCAAGCTAAACCACATTTAAGATGGTTTGGTTCAAAACCCTAAATTATTAAAAATGGTTCAGTTCATTAAGTGTTTAAACGAAACTGTCTTGCATGTGGTTCGATTCAATTTGACCCATACCAAACCAAACTAAACCATGAATAGCACTACTACTCAAGGCGAAGGGACGTTATTTTAAGGTAAGTGGATAATACGTGTTTAGGAGTAAAATTATGTGTATACTATATGTTTCAAATTATGTGGCTTGAGTTTAATGTGTTTAGTTATCTAGGTTAGATTCTAAATCTTGAATATATTACTTGTTGTGGTGCATATAGAATGCTCAACAATCACTAGCGCTTACCAAGTGCTTAATGAGTCTTTCTCATACAGAAGAAATTGGTAATGGAAGCTAGCTAAAACCAAAGGCCAAAGTGTAGATATGATTCACTGAGGTTTGCAATCAGACTTGTTTTATCTAATTGATATGACTTATGAATGGAGGGAAATAAGGGTATTCGCCACTAATTCCTTTCTATAAGGAACTAAATAAGAATGAAATAGGGGTACTCAAAGCAAAGCTTATAAATGAAAGTATATTATGTATTTAAATTGGTAAAGATGATGATTTTTGTACATTTTACTTGGCTTTATATAGTTATCAATTAGGGCAACATACTAAAAAGGGAAAGTGACCAAAAATAGAAGTACACATGCAAATAGGGTATAAAGTGAATAATGAGAAAAGAAGTCTCATTAGAGGATACCCATTATCTATATTAGAACACATGTCCTTCTGCTATTGGTTAGGATAACTAAGGGAAACCGATAAGGAAACATAAATGCTACAACTGTTGTATCTAGAGCTAGCTTGGGGTAATTCGTCTATTAGGTTAACAACTATGCTAGTTAGCTTGGAGATAAGGAGAAAAAATTAGAAGTCAAATGGTCTGAGATATCCTAATTTAAGTCATTGCTTGGGTAAAGGCTTAGCGGCTTGAGTGAGCAAGAAGTAGCTCAGCATGTGATGAGAAGAGAAGCCTTAAAGATAGCTTGGCTTGTCCTTGACCATCTTCCTATTTAGCACTCAGGTGGCTAGTTCCTAATGTCCCTGAAGGAAACCTTGAGTGAGTGGCCTAAAGCTTAGTATAGTTTTCTTGAGGCCAGCTTTGATGGTACGTAGAGCAACAAAATCTAAGAATAGCTTAAGTTGGTGGTAGGAAGGTCCGATTCCCATAATGTTGAATATATGATGTTTCTTCTATATTTGTGAATAAGTTGACTAAACTTGGTTATGAAACTTGAATGTGCTACTTAATGAAGATAGGAATATTAGCTAAGATATGTTTTAATCTAGAAAAACACTAGGAAATTGTTCAATCTTCAAGGTGTTTACTAAAGTAAACCCAATAGAAGGTTTTAATTTTTTATAATGAGACACTAAAGTAAAACTGAGATGGATTAAATGGCAAGTGATCTGAAGCTTTAACATTATGCTTGATGCTATTTTGATATACTAAAGAAAGACTTAGCTAATTAAGTGATTTAAGATACTAGACTTAGATGTGCAACTTGGAATCTATACCTTATATCATGTTGATTTAGCGCTTAGTGCATATATATTATATAGATCTGAAATGTCCAACTTAGAAACTCTACTTGCTATCATGCTATCATATCACTTGTTGCATTCATGGAATGACAATGGACAAAAAGAACCTGCAAGTCAAGTTTTCTAAAAATGACATAATGTTAAGCTGGGGTGGGTTTCTTCTAAGCATATAGAACTAACAAAATTTTTAACCACTATGTGGCAACTAGATTAAGATTTCTACTATTTTCGTAGCCTTACGATGCATAAATAACCTTTGATCACCAATATGGGGAGCTAGGTAGAGCTTTTCAATGACTCTTTGCAAGCCTTGAGCTAAGTTTATTTAGAGATCTCTTGGCAACTCCTTATTGCCCTAAGCTAATATATCAGTATTAATGCATTTACTCATGTGTATAAGCATGGCACATATTCCTTGCATTGACCTTTAGGTTGGGCATTAAGGCAATATGGTTGAAATATTTAATTGTTGATATGTTATTATATGTTGGAGATGCTTATGATAAGTTACCTTAGCTAAGTAATTATTGTTACACGTTTAGAATATCTAATTGTTGATCTAGTTATGATTATTGGACTTGATACTTTGTTTGTGTTTACCTACTCTTACTTAGCTCATAGTGAACTACAGATATGTGTTGCATCTAGAAGTCAAGATGAAGCTTATGCTTACGCTTAAGAGGGGTGCCACCACTACCAAGGGGATAATTTTGAGAGCATCTAGGTTAGAGTTAGCCATTTCTAAAGGGCCTTTTTGTTGATGATAAACTTAGAAAGTTTTTATGTAAAAAGAAAATGTTGTAAGGTGTTTAAAAGACTAAGATTGTTGGTCTTTAGAAAGTTGTATATATGTAAAGTACCACTTGTAATGTAGAACACTAATGAGACCCTCTCTTTCGTAAATAAGTTATTATGTGTATATAGCCTTGTCCTTTGATTTCTTATAGATCAATTGTGGGTATTTGATTTAGGGATAAGTTGGCATGTGACGATTAAATTGCTTTTAGTTTTTTTATAGTTTCCAAGGATGCATATCTATACTAATAATAATAATTATGCAATTGTGGAAAATAATAAATTGCACATGATGCAATAAACGATAGTGAAGAGAAGAGGAGGGAAAAAAGAAAATAAAGATGAGTTTACAAGGAAATCCCACATAGTTCTATAGTTAAAAACCACATAGAGATGAAAAATATTTACTATACAAAATGAAAATTAAATATAATGAACTATAAAATCAATATTGACCCGAAGTGCAAAATAATAAATTGATTTAACATATAAATTCATGCTTCCATCAACTAATAGTTGTCAATTGACTATGGTTTTTATCAAGCCAACATGTAGTTCTTTGACTAAATCTATTAGCTTTTATCTAACTTTTCTCAACTATGCCCAATTTCTTACCACACGATTTTTGCTTATCTGTTTAGGTGGGTAAGGGGTAAGGACGTAGTGGTGGGGTGTTTAAAACATTGATCAACTTCAAATGACTAGTGAATTAATTTTATCCATCTTAGTCAGCATGTTTACTTCATTATACTCAATAAAAACCTTGTCAAGTAGTATCTCATCCCAAGAAATAGCTCATTCAACCTATGGAACTTCACATTTAAGTATTCCAACCTCTTATGACACACTTGATTACGTTGCTAAGTAGATAGAATTGAGCTATTACAATGACTAACTTTACCTTACTATAATACTAGGCTTCTTGATTTAACCCTATCAACAATAATGCCTTTAAGCAACCTTTTCCATTACCTTATACTAGGTTTCCATTGTAATAAAGTAACCAAGTACTATACGATGGACTTTGACTAATAAGCCAACCTACTTAAGTAAATAGTTGTAGTTAATCTCTTGTTGTTCAAGTTCCTTACATATTTTACATCCAAATATACTATAAATGATACCACATTTAGCTATCTTCAAAACAAAATTCCATAATCAATGATACCTAATAAACATCTAAAATCCACCTAATAATTTATTGAGTAATTGTATTATTGACCTTGTTCTTTTATTTTTAAAATTTTTGTGTGAGGAACTTATCATGAATCCACTAATTTATGCCACTACCAAGTTAGCATTTGAATGTCTACCTATGCTTAGAGGATATCACAACTTTAGCATCATCAACAAGCACAATTGCTATAGAAGTGCCACTTGGCATTTGCTTAATTGGAAGATCTTAAGCATGTAAAAAACCTAAGAAGGGCCTTTAGCAGGAGGAGGTGAGGAGTAGTACATTTAAGCATCCCTTGCTTAGCTCCAAAAGTCACTACATCAACTTTACCTACTATAGCAACTTTTCAAAACTCTTTATAATCATAATAGAATGAGAGATCTTCAACAATGAATCTAGTAATGTAATTAATTTAAATTAAACAAAAAAAATAAAATCTTAATTTGTTCATGATTTGATGAGCTTACTTTAAAGTGTACAGAAGCCTAATTCTTTTTCTTGGTTTTAATAGGTCATTAGACCAAAATCAAGTGGAATCACATAAAATCATATAGAACCATACAAAATTTACAGAATTGTATATTGGTAGAATTGTACACTTAAATGCTCTTTCTACCATGAGTCTACAAACAATTTTGTATCCATTTGGTCTAAAAAGAGCCTTATAAAGTCACAAACTAGTAGAGTTAAACAAGCTTTACAATTTTTTATCATGCTTTAGCCTTTTATAGCTTCTAAAGTCCTTATCTAGAGTTAAGGACATGGCTATGTGTTTGTAGAAACTAACATAAGGACATGGCTATTTGTTTATAGAAACTAACACCTTCTTCTCATTACCTTGCAAGGAATTTTTTGGTCCTTCATACATTCTCTATCGATGCAACAAAATTATGTAGATAAATATTTTAAATATACTATGTATGCAAAGAACATTCCTTAGATTAAAATTTTTATTAGCTTCTTTTAATCATAGATATATTAGATTTCTCAAGAGTGTTCATTGAATCTTCTTATGACTTCTATCAAATCCGATCCACTAATCAAGGAGGTGAATTCACATACCAAATGTATGTCTATTCCGCAAGAGACTTACAAAATTCCTTCAATATCAAATAATTTTTAAATCTTTAGACTTCTAAGGTCTAAAAGAACTTCAATAAGTGCTCTTTGGAACATTCTTTCTTATTATTGAACATCATGAATTTTTCACTCACATGGTCCATAGAATATGGCCTCATAGCTATTGTTATTTTGTATAGGAATATGAGATTTAAAATTCTTATAAGCGAATTGATTACAATCTTTTATATACATTTAAATTCTTCCCTTGTTAATAAAAGAAGCACATGTGGTAGATATTATAGCCTTCATTGATGCACCATAGTGTGAGAAGTATGTAAGAATGAGGAGCCTTCAAGTTGAACTCTCATAGCTCTGGTTTTCTCTTGTAGCATACAAATAATCAATAATATAGTTATACTTTATTAACAGATTTGATTAATGTTAGGTGATAGGATCGTAAGTTTAATTTGGAGTTCTCTAGAATTGTAATAACAATAAATATTTACTTTTAGATGGAACTAACTAGAATTGTTATTTTCTTTTTATTATATATCATATAGAACATAAAGAAATAAAAAATAAAAAAAACTAGCTAGATATTTGAAGAATAAATTATTGATATAAATAAATTTTGTGGAACAATTTTTTTACCCCAATTATTTTAGTAATATGATTAAGAAAATGTTAATAGTTGTACATGAAAAATTCTAGTTGTAATCTAAATATAATGTAAAGTTTGTACCGCCTCCTACTTTCTACAGTACATACTACCTTAAATTAGGCGCTTCATATACCACCTTATTAGTCATTAAAAGCTTCAACAACTACATAAGTTCACAAAACACAAATTATACTCACAACATACTTTCAATCTAACTAATATAGTGCTTTTCTCATAATAATTTTGCAACATAGAAATTCTCAAGCACTATACCACAAATCTCTCTTAAATGTAAGCAAAATGAATACAAGAGACAAAATAAGGGTAATAGAACCAAATAACATAAGAGAATGCAAGTATATTTAAGTAGAATGTCAAATCTCTTATGCTCTTTGATGTATTGTTGGATATTTATATCAACTCATTAAAATCTTCCCATCATAGTGCATTAAATACTCCAATGGCTAGTAAAAATAGGGTTGCCATCAAGATGGCTCTTCTCAACACTAATAGGCCCATAAGCCAAACACAATACCAAAAGCAATACAAGTTTAGATTGTCATCAAGCCAAAGTAGGAAACAAAAGCTAAGATTTTGACTTAGAACATCGATAAGTCGGTTGATCTTAATACTAACAAGTTAGTAGACTAATATTGCTACACCCATATTTTCTTCTATCGACTTAATCTTCAAGCATTTCGGCTTGTTAGTTCTTCAGATTACAACATAGCTTCACATGTTCTTTAGCTCAAACAAACCTACATACACTTGTACATAGAAAAACTTATGCACATACATTATCAAAGTATCATAATAATCATCAAGCCAAAGTAGGAAACAGAAGCTAGGATTTTGACTTAGAACACCAGTAGGTCAATTCATCTTAATACCTATAAGTTGGTAGACTAATATTGCCATGCCTATATTTTCTTCTACCGACTTGCCAATCTTCAAGCATACAGACTAGCCAGTTCTCAAGATTACAACATAGCTTCACATGTTCTTTAGCTCAAACAAATGTACATACATTTGTTCATAGAAAAACTTATGCACATACATTGTCAAAATATCATAATTACAAACACTTAAGGCATAAAGATTTCAAAATTAATAAAGAGTTAATTGCTTTTAAGATTTTTCAAGATATTCAATTAACTTAATTTCATTGCTTAAACATAGTTTTATTCTCAACAAATTTAAATATGAATATATTGATTCAACAATATTGTACGAATTCACTATATAACAAAATTTTTATCTAATATTTTCTTCCCATTTTCTCTATTACAAGAATAAGTTTACATTTTTTAATTAATAATCAAAGTCAAAACCCTGGAATAATAAGCTTTCCAACTAGTTATGTCTAAAATGTTGATTTAAACTATGAGAAGAATCTTAATTTAGAATTAATTAGTGTCAAAAGAATTGACAAATGGTAGATTCATGATTTGACCTTGAAAGGAATGCATATTTTAGCTAACTAAAGAAAAGGTAACATTGTTGTATAAATAATAATTGGGCCTTACTTTAATAGCCCATTAAAAATCATCTCTTAGTAATATCCAAAGGCAATTTTCTCCACAACAAAATTTAGTCTCAAACAATTGGAAATGTGGTCTGGAAATCTAAATTTCCACCAAATTTAAAGTTGGTTTTGTGGAGAATTCAAAACAACGAACCTCTTATGTTTGTTAGTTTCTAAGCTAAGAAAATCCCAAAGCATCAAGAATGTCCAAGTTTGGTGAGGAGGAAGTACTTATCATATGCCCTTAATACAATCCAAGCAAGATCTATTATGGTGGATTCAAGTGAATTGTCAGTTTCCAAATATAAAAAAAAAAAAAAAAGCACATACTTATCTGCTACAATAATATATAATTGCTTTCATGCTTTAAGGATTAGGCTATCTCAAAATGATAGATTGTTCAAACATAATAAGAATTTTACATCTTTAGCCCATACAATTCATGTGCTTGCTTATAAACATTCGATTATAATGAGAAGAAATAGGGTGATTTATAGAGTTAATAATAGAAAATTTACATTTTTTACTCCCTAAAGTAGCTAGATGAAACCAAACATGGATGGTTTAGTCTAAACAACCAATGGCATAACAACAACTGATTTAGTGGTAAGGGGATTCTTTGGTGGTAAATGTTAGGTTATGCATGCAAAGTAAGCTAAGCAAATATTATGGCCGTTGAATTTAGGCAATACTTTAGCAACTTAAATATCATATTCAAATGAACATTTTATATCTAGAAATTAATACTGATTCAAGCATAGTAGCTACTCCACTATATAAGTTGATGGATATGAAACTACACTACTATAATGTTATTTTTACTTACAGGGAAAAATCAAGATTAAAGTTGTCTAGAGGGAGGTGATATGGATTGGCTAAATGGATGCAAGTAGCGGATGCTTAGGAAGCCTTTTTTAGACTTCCACCTATTTTATTTTGTTAAAGTGAAAAATGATGTAATTGGATATGGAATGTAGAGTAGCTACCTTAAACAATAGTAGTAACTAGAGTAAAGGACAATGGAAAGATGCATGGTGGTGGCTAAAGTTTAGTGCCTTATTTTATTCTTATGCTTTACAAATATTTTACTATGATTACCTTCTATCATTAATCATTAGAACTCACCCCCATAGAGACTATTATAAGGTGTTGGACTCTATAGATATGGATTTTTACAAGGTTTAGATGACTTTATAAAAACGGATTTTTATGGGGTCTAAACGACATAGATGAAAGAGTAAGGTAAAAAACACTAGGTAATGTTAAAACTATACTTATTGTCATGTAAAAGAAATTTGAAAATTAAATGTATTATATGATATAAAATTATTTTAAGATACGTATTGTGCATAAGTAGATATTAAATATTTTTATTAATATATTATCTTTTATTTCGCGAGTGGGAGGTTGTGGGGGTGTGGGTGGTGGGCGCAATAAATTGAAATAAATGTTGAATAGAATCATTTAAAGCAGACCAAAATGTTTGAAGCTTTAACTTGGCAATAATTGAGCTAAAGACTATATATCACTCACACGTACCTGAACTCGATACATAAATAGTTCTATGACTCTGCAGCACATAAAACTTGCATCTCTATCTATGCTCTTTCTCCCAGTCAAACCTTTATGACCGTTTTATCATCCGTAATATAAAAAGAATGGTATGTCTAAACATGCCGTCCGGCTGCTTTGCCGCAAAGTAAAGCATTTGATGGGATGCCATATTCATTTGCAAGGCTTTGGGTTGGATTCCACGCCCTAAGATAGAATTGCTGTCCGAGATACTGCCTTTCCCATATTGCAGACCTCACATTCCACATACCTTGGTTGTCCAGGGACACATATATGCTAGTCCAAGAGTTTGGATACACCTGCATCAAATTTCACATGGATGAAGTGAGATGGAAAACTAATAACGAATAGAATGTACTGTCAAGTAGTAGATTGCCTAAGTCATAGTATACAAGGTTGTCCTATGATTTCATTTTTGTTCATATACCTCAAGTATGCACCCCATAACATCCTAGACCGGCAAACAATGGGTAGCCAAGTCAAGAGACTAAGGAGTGTTTTCATCCACTTGCCCCAAAAGTTCTTATTTTGCGTATCATCGGAAATACTCTGTTTGCATTAAAAACCACTATCAATCCTCTCCATAATCTTTGTGGGACTTATTATCATGCTCTTTCCTTTGGAGGAATAAACGTTGCAAACATGGCTACTTCAGCTCTTTTGGATAGTTTGTCAGGGGTCTCAGATATTTAGATTGAGTTCATCCTTTATTTGTAAGCAATAAGAACATTGAACATGCGAGCTACACTTGAGCAGTTGATAGTATCCATCTTTTCCTGACTGGTTAGGGGAGAATCACAAACAGTCTAAGTAGGTGCCTGGAAATTTACAAGCTCAAACTATCAGGTGGATTTCATACTTGCATTTTTTAAATTTATCAGTGGACTGAATCATTTTACAGTTAATAATTAATAGTCATTTTTCAGTGTTATAAGAAAATTCCCCTGGTTTTGCAGCTCAAATATTTGACTCCTCCGAAAGTTTTGATTACCTGAGCGGTGTGTCGAGTAAGTGTGTCCACTAGGTTGTAGCTCTTCCTACTGGCTGGGGTCCACTGGCCAGAGCCATACCTATTTGTTGAAGTAATGATAACATCAGACACAATTTGATAAGTTGTCAAACACAAACAACAAATCAAAATTAGCAAAATGACTTACCCCACAACCCAAAAATCATAACCATCGAGATGCCAGGATTGGATTGTGTTTTCGTTATTTTGGAAAACTACTTCAATAAATTCATGGAGAGATGCTGGCATTACAGAAGTTGCAATGAACGGGCCACCACCAGAGGGAGAGGTGCGAAGAGAATCTGTGCGGTAGACTCCACCGATATTGAAGTAATCAGCAAGCTTCAGAGGAGTATCACCATAAACAAATGAGGCTCCATTAATAGCATAGCGCTGCTTCCCGTTTATGAGAGGTGCTGAATTGGCTAGAACAATTGTCCTTGATGGTGTTATCTTTCCATAATGGAAGGATCCCTGGGGGTTGGGTCTTGCTGCATTTGCAGTCAGATTCCACCTACAAGAAGGAAAATTAAATAAAAAGGAAAACTCAACGCTGTTAAAAGCTTCAAATACTATCACTTCTTACTCAAGACCAAAAACTGCAAGACGAAGACTTAAACTGAATTGGCCGAATATGGTCCTAGAATTAGAAAGCTCCATCTTTCAAAAATTTTTCATACTACCATTTCTTATCATGAAAAAAAATTGTTGTCATAATACTTAAAATGTAGTTTTGGAGTTTCTACAACATTAGCTAACTCTACTCCTTATGATGACTGCTTCTTTTGGATATATTACTTCAAAACAAAGATCCACAGGCTTCCAAGATGTAACATACCTGAAAGTTCTAGCTTGTTTAATAGAAAATTCAACTTCAATTGTCGGACCTGCAGGTGGAGGTCCAGAAACTTGGGTTTGAGAGTTTGTGTAGTGGAGGACTGCAGTTGCTGTAAGCACAGTTTTGGTAAGTCGTGTGGAGGCAACAATATAGTAGTCTTTTGGAGGCTGATTCAAGGTGACTAGTATCGTGACGGATTGGCCAACATGAATGTCAAGTGAGCCATATAAGTTCTGAACTGTGTGAGATCCTTCTACCTCAACAAGCTTCATCATGTGTCCCTGGATTCTGAAGTTTAAAGAGGTTGACAACCCCACATTTGAGATTCTGAACATGTAAGTTTTACCTGAAAGTATCACGGGCTGTAGACTGTCAGTTGACATACTAGAGCTATATTTCCATATAAGCAACAAGGATATGCAGACTTTTTTTCCTTAAAGACAGCTAATTAGCAATGTGCAAATTACAGACAAATAAACTAACTATACTAGCTATAAGCAATGTATTTCCAAATTGATTGACCTTGATCGCCTGTGAATGTACTTTGACTCTGGCCATTTATCAGAACCCCATCAGGGAGAGGAAGAGATTTTCCCGAGTCCAAAGTCTGTTGTAATGTCTGCAAATAACAAAAAAATGCAACAAGCGATCATGACATGTGAGATAAGGTTTTCATAATAGCAAGACTTGGATTTCTTTTGGCACTAACAAAATGCAGGGCATTTTATGAGTAACAGTCAAGTTCTTGATAACAAGACTACTAAGATTCACCTATCTATGCAATCTTACTACCTGAAATTTCGAATACATATAATTTAGATGAAAATAGTGGAATCTAGAGAGCCCAAAGTTCCCTGGCCTCTAAAAAGCAATAACTAATAAGTTGTGGTCCTTTGAATTATCATGTTAAGTAATACGAAATAAATATTTGGTCAATGGAGATCTATGCAAAATACAAAAAACTAAGGCTAAATTATTTTTTACTCATTCATTACCTTGTGGCTGGTCTTAAACCAATCGCCAACAAGTAGAGTGAACTCCCCATCAGGGATCACATAGGGGATAGGTATCCGAGGCCTTTGATGGACATTGAGAGCTCCATACCCTCCAGCAGCCTTGTGCAAAGCAGTTGAGGGGAAATAAGTGTAGGATCCAATCTGATCCTTGGGTTGAAATACATAGGTGTAGTTTGAGTTTGGCGGGATGGGACAATTGGTTCCCAATACTCCATCTTGCCATGAATTCTTCCGTTGTTTAATTCCATTCCTACTCAATGAAAACATAAATTAGTATAAGCCTAAAAAATTACAACAGTTGCTCTCAAAAAGCTGTAGGTTCTTCTGATTCAAAAGTAAACATTCTTATGTGTCTATAGCATGCCTTTTGGATAACATAAATAAAGTAACCAAAGCTCACATTCTATATGTTCCCCTCGTATTCAAATTCTTCTTTGTGTCTAAGCATTGCTTATATGAGTTAATACAAATTTAGAACTCAGACCATTAAGTTGGTTTCCACGCTTGAAGCACAATAATGAGACAAGAAACCTATTAAAAACATTGAGATCGATAAAAGAGGAACTTCATCTATGTTACTATGGGCAATCCTGTCTTGCTTGCACAGAGTATTCAGCGGCACAACAAATATTTAGTGGGCACGGCAAACAAAGGAACAAAAGTTCTGCAATAATAAAAAATAGAACTGCTCCAAAACTAGATCTATCTTGTGAAATGAAAAACTGAATGCAATTACTGGTAAATCAGATCTTTTTATGTTAAGTATCCATACTTCAGTTTGCATGAACTTACTGCAAACAGAAAACAGGCCGCAAGACATTTGCTAACCAATAAATCTCACAATTGCTTACACAATAATTTTGGCAAAGTTTCCTGGGAAGGCCCAGATCAATCTCCCTTGGTAATGCTTAAACATAGTAAACTCTAATGCGAAATGGAAAACATATATTATTATTTTAAAATTATTGACATCCAAACCCATATCTAATATTGGCAAGTGAAAGCTGCTTCTGTCAGGAACTAGTCCAAAAGAATAATACCGAATCTAGGATATGAAATTGAACCTGAAAGTTGCAACTCACCATGTCATAAGGAAAGGGTCATCTAACTTATTAAACAAATTTAGGACAATATTGTCATTGGTCACCACATCAAGCCTAGGTCCAGGAAACTGACCATTGATAAGTATCACCTTCAAAAACAGAAATCAGAATTTCAGATCTGTGCTTTACTTGACCTTCAAACTCAATGCCAAAACACAAAACTCCTGGAACTATCCAATGCACTGACCTTTTGAGGAACACCAAGCGGAGAAATAGTACCGTAAGTGACTGTCCATGTATAAAATCTATAAGGGTCGTCTCCATTTACTGAAGAAGCACAAATAACAGCCAATACTCCATAAACCAAGTAAACCAATTCACTCCTCGCCATTATCACTGCAAACATAACGTAAAAATGAAATGTTATACCTGACACTCTTTTCTTGTCTAGCCATACAATTAATACAAGACCAACTAGAAACTATACCAGATTTAAACGAAAGTGTAAGTCTCTAGCTGCTTCTCCTGTTTGTACTGTGCTCCAGGTTGTAAAGATAAGTGTATGGCTGTATAGTGTTAAATCCTTAAATAAGAACAAAGCGGGAAAGTTCTTGGCTAAATCTTATTGAGCTAGAAAACGGTAGCATATGCTATTATTAATAGTTATTGATACTGTTCGATATCTATTGTCTGCTTTGCTTAAATTTATTGCTTGGTGGGATGATGGTGTCGGCATGTGAGGTTGTAACATGATCGTATTCGGCGTAATTGACGCGTTTCCGCGTGAAAATAATTTGCTTAGAATTGAAGGTAGTTTGTACTGTCCTACTTTGTTTGTACATTATTGATAAATGCAGTAGAAAGAAGATTTAAACTGTATGCCAATTTTCCATAAAGATTGTGTCGTGTGGATAATGATTTTATATTTTTATTATTGTTGTAAATCCTAAAAAATTGATAGTTTGAACCTTAATTTAAATCATCAAATTGTGTAATGAGTCGATAAAGTTAATAATAATAAAAGATTATAAAACTTAATAAATCGAATATAACACCTATAATAAAAATCATAGAATTTGATCGAAACCTTAAATCGCGTACTAAAATCCTAAATCTAATTTATACACCATTAATCAAAATTGAACTCAAATTTGATTGAAACCCTAAAATTATAACTTTAAACGTATAAAATAGTTAAATATTACTCAATAGTGATATAATTATAGTCAATTGCAATTATCGACTAAATCGCGTAATCGCGTAAAATTTTCAACAAAATCGTTAAAATAACTTATAAAAATTATAATTGTAACAAGTACCAATTAAATTGATAAATTTTCACAAAATTCCAAAATTAATTTATGATGATTATTTTTATGATTTTTTGGTTTAGAAAAATTACATATATTTATTTTTCATTTCTATTTTCTTCCTTTTTCTTTCTTTCTTTCTTTCTTTTTCGCTTTTCTCTCTTCCCTTAATTTATGCGTTGAACTCCAGCAAATTCCTAACAGCCCACATGAGAAATTTGAGTTACTGGTGTTGGCTTTGAGAAAGAGGATAAATTAGATATGATAACTTTGTCTTATCCTCATTAATGTAAAGATTAGGATAATATTTTATTTTATCTTATTTTCTCCCTAAAAATTGTTGATCACGTAGGAAATAAAAAAAGAAAAGAAATATAGAAAAAAAAAAGAGAAACCCAACCGAAAACACAAAATGAGAAACAAAAGAAAAGAAAACAAAATCGTGAAGAACAAGGAGAAGAATAAGAAGGAAAAAGAAGAAGGAGTAGGAAAAGAAGAAGAAAAATCAAATATAAATAGATAAGTAAAATTATTTTAGTAGTATATATGTATATTATATGGTATGTATATGTATATATTAAGTATTTGTATTGTATTTTATTAAATATTTTATTACTTAGACATGTATGTATACATAAGTAGATAATTTAAGATATATATATGTATATATAAAGATATGTGCATAGACATGTATGTATATAGGTATGATCTACGATATGTGTATGTATCCATAAGACTATATATAATATGTATTTAGTATTTTTTTTTTACAAAATAAATATAGATAAATATATATATAGTTGTATACGTGAAGAGGATTATGTATGTATTTATGTATACGAGCTTTATTTTCATATGTATATATATATATAAGAATATGTATTTGTATAGTATGTATAAGTATTTTGTAGTTATATATTCATATATATACATGTAAGCTATATTTTATATACATATAGGTATAAATGTATGTGGCGTGAATATATGTATAATATATAGTATATGTATAACATATAGTATATATGTAGTATACCAAATATTAAGTAATATATATGATATAATAATATTTACTAAATAAAATAAATTCATAAATATGTAAGGAGTAGGTATATATTATATATATTACCGTAAATTAGGGATTACTAATTAAAGTAAATTATAAAATTAATCAAATATAGTATAAATACATAAATATATATATGTAAATCATAAAATACAAATGAATAATAAGAAAATAATAAATAATAAAAACAATAGCAATAATAATAATAATAATAATAATTGTAATAAGACTAAAATCTCGAAAATAGGAAAAAAATGAGTAAATAAGATAAAATATGCTTAAAATAATAAAATTTTCAATTGTATGATTTAAATAATTATTAAATCATAAATATATTAAGAAAAAACTAAAATTAATATTTTATAATTTTTAAATTAAAATAATATATTTTGTAATATTTTTATATCATAGTTCAAATTACAAGTCACAATATCCAAAACGGATCTCACAATGTCCAAAACGGATATCCGAGTTAAAACGAAAAAGTTATATGCGATTTGATAAAAAGCGTAAATCAACAACTTCGCATAACTAGATGAAGTAAACCTTACAAATTATAATACTAGTTTAGCTTTGAATCCTCAAATTAACAAATTTTTATTATTCTCAAGTGATCTTGACATTAACCATAAGCTACCACCAAATTATTACAACCCTTTGAGTCAACTATGGTTGAGTGAATTTTCCTGATGATTTCATACTTGTTTGTGTTTGTAGTTAATGAATATAAGTTATGATCAATAAATAAATGTTGTATGGGGTTGAGTTATGCTTGTATATGATAATTGCTTATTAATGGTGAATTTACTTTAAATTACAATAATGTATTGATTGTTTCACAATAGATTTACTAGGAATTGATTATTTGTGACTTTGAATAATCACTAAATAATAAGACCTAATTTTACTTAACTAGAAAAAAGTTAACTTGAAACACATATAATCATACAACGTATAACTAATTCCGGTAGTCATATTATACGGAGGTAGTGAGATGCTATATGTGGGTTGATTATTGATTGTTATAAATTTCGTACGATACACACATGCGATATGACCTTACCTTGACCCGCTAGAATATTAGGCGTTAGAGGCACCAACTGCCTAGCTAAGGGTCGAGTCTAAAGGCCTCCGTTTAGGGGTGAGTGAGGGTTGCGTGAACCTACTCGCAATCATATGTAGAATTCGTTTTTTATAACACTGATAATGAATATACCATTACATTTTTAAATACGAAACGTGGAGTTTTGTTATGAAATAAGTTCTAGTATGATACCCGGATCTGATTGTTCCGATATATCTCTAACCCTGACTTTGGAGGGCGTTAAATCTGAGTTGTATGTAGTACCTGGTCACTTGTATGTATTTGTTTGGCATACTGATTGGCATGCATTCATTTGATTGAACTTAGTTATTGTATAACTTGATTACTGTATGGTTGAAGGGATTATCTCACTAAGTTAGTTGGCTTATTCCCTTATAGTCTTCTTTCACAAGCCGAATTATTCATAGAGTTGGGCCGTCGCATGCTCAAGTTTAGTGTTCATCACGGGGTCAATGTAGGAGTAGGACGTAATCAGAATGCACTTATGATAGTTTATAAAGCTAATTATGTAACTGAATGATACTAGTTTAACTTAAGAAATACTTTAGATTTCTTATTTATAAATTCTTATATAAATAGATTATGTGCTATATTTCTATATTTTATTATTGTTATCATGAAATGATATTACTTATGCTTATGCACTTTTGTTTGTTAGTTATAACTATAGCCTTGTGTATCGTATAAAAGGGTCATCGAGTATAAGGAAATTCAATCTACAATCCTTTGTATGGTATATAGCGACTACTACGACTAGCCTCTTCGAATCGTGACAATTGTTTTCCTTTCTATATTTATACATTTGGTTAATGACTAAAGAGATGATGCACTGCAAGGCCGTATGTTTTTATAGGAAATGGAAATGCATTGAAATACCTTAAATATTATTTTTAAGGCAGGACACTATTGGGGAAAAAAGAATCATTGTTTTACTATAATGATAACTTATTAATCTGAGGACTTTTACGGTTCCATCTATTAAAACTAAGGGACTAATCCCATTCAATTTTTAACTGTTCATTTTTGTAGAATGGATCTTAATCATTTAATTTTATTATTTGAATTAACCAATTACCTATTTTATAGATAAAATATCTTTAATTTTTTATCTTCTTTATATCTTACTCTGTACATCTACTCTCCCTTGCCATCCAATGCTTCGAACAATTTCTTCATTATTAGCAAATTTCCATTTTCCCTCATTTTTTTAGCTTTTTTTTTTTTCCTTCTTTCCATCTATCATGCTTTTGAAATCATCATCAAACTTGGTTGACCTTCTTCACCGAATCACCAGAAAGTTATGTTCTTTTTATGAAATTCAACTACACCTACGGAGAAAATTGAATGTAGTGTCATACCTATTTCATATTTTTCATTTGGAGTTAATTTAATCATGTTCTCCATTCAATTCTGATAAGATTTAGATTTTAATGATTTTGACCCACTTAACAAATCGATTATGAGTTCTAAAATTTCCATGAAGTCTAACGTAATATCTTGGGTTTTCTAACCAATACAATAATTCTAAGATCCGAGTCTCTAAATTTAAAACATCTACTAACATTATCTACTTTAGTTCAAACTTCACAATGGTGCTAGAAAAGTTAGATGAATTAACTCAGTAAAGTCAATTTCTCAAAATAGGCTATATAAAAAAATTAATTTGAGAAAAATATCAATTTATCAATAAAACAAATAATTATCAAAAACGTAAAATTCAAGCTCTTACATATAACAAGATAGTAGAGATAAGTTATTTAACTTGTAAAAATAATAAATGAAATTAATTATAAATAATATACGTATATTTACATGTGATATGCATTATATGTATTAAATATATACATTGAATAATAATAAATTATCAAAATAAGGAAAAATTAGTAGAGAATAGTAGAAAATATTTTAGAAAATAATTTGGTGAGTCATCAAATAATATGGCAACTTAAGAATCATGTGGATTGATAAGTCAATACCTAATTAACAAGGAATTAACATATGACACCTAGTGGACACTTAGGAAAATAGGGAAATGACACATGTTAACCTACGTTTTGACATACAAAAATCCTAAACCCCATAAATAGGACCTCAAACGTCATTTATAATATTTTTAAAACTTGAAAACACAAGAATATAATTTCAGAAAATTAGGAAAAATGTAGAATAAAATAAAGGAAAATAGACTTAATTACACTTCCAAAGGTTATAACTAACCTAACAAGAAGCCACTTGGGATTTAAACTTGTGGTGAAGAGAGAAAGTGACCTGACATAGGGTGGTGGCCAAAGGGTGACTAGAGCATCGTGCATTAGTAAGTTAAATTTTAGTAGTTGATTTTCATTAATTTGCTAAAAATATCACATTAGCTTAGAAAATAATAAAATTTGGTTTTCCTAGGTTATTTTACATGTACCTTCATGTGGTAATTTTATTTTCTTGAAATAACATTGATCTAGGGTATTTTCTTAAGAACATGCTTTGTTCTAACGAATTTCAAATAAATTTTTCAAAATATTAAATAATATTACTTCAACATGAAAATTTTTATGTAACACATTTATACAATGTATTAAATTGCAGTAGTAAGAATTTTTGGAAATAAGCAAGTTTACTATTTATTATATTTATTTTGAATAAAACTAACAATTTTGACTATTTATTGAAATAATTGGTTTTTGATGAAAATAATCAATGAGCCCTATATATTTTGACTTCTACAAGTTTATAAGGATATTTGAAACACCTTATTTTTATCTCATACATAACTTTGTTTATTTTCCATAATTTTGAGCTAAAATTGCTATTTTAGTAAGAATATAAAATAGTTTGTTTAGTGCAATTGATGATCAATAATTAAATTATATTTTTTTTTTAGCATATAGGATTTTTCATGAAATTAATTGGGATCATATACTATTTATTATATATTTTCCTAATATTAACCTATATATTAGCTTAATAAGCAAAATAGTGAATAATACTAATAAAGTATTTGTTAGATAATGTAAGATCAATAACTATGACATGTAATTGATATCGAATATGGTTGAAAAGTATAATTTTTAGGACTTCTAGTTTATAATTAGAACCTACTTGAGTCAATTATGAAGTTACTATAACATACAGTTAAGTCGGTAGTGAGAAAGGGTATTTTTAGGCTTTTGACAATATTGATTTGTAATAACCTAAGATTTCGAGCTAATTAAATAACTATAAGATCCGAGCTCTCAAATTTATGGCATTGGACTAAGTTAACAGTTTCATTTCAAATTTTACAATAAAGTTAAAAAAGTTAGATGAAGTAATTCAAGTAAAATTAATTTCTCAAAATAAGCTATATATAAATATTAATTTGAGAAAAACGTTAATTATTCAATAAAACCGATAATGGTAAAATTCGAGTTTTTAAATATAACAAAATATTAGAGATAAGTTAATTAACTTTTAAAAATTATAAATGAAGTTGAATTATACATAATATATATGTCTTTACATGTGATATGCATTATATGTATTAAATATATACATATAATAATAATAAATTATCAAAATTAGATAAAATAATGGAAAATTAATAAAAAAATTGCATGGATGAGTCACCAAATGATGTGTTAAGCTAGGATTAATTGCAAATGATAAGTTAACACATGGTTAATGAGGAAATAACATATGGCACCTAGGGAAAAGTGAAAATGACATGTGCAAATTTACTTTTTCATGCAAAAAAAATCCAAAAGCCTATAAATAAGACTTCATAGCTCATTTGCAATATTTTACAAACCTGAAAACATAAGAACATAATTTTAGAAAATCAGAAAAAACTTAAAAATAAAATAAAATAAAAATATAACAAGAAATAGGATCAAAATTAGGTTAGGGTAGTTCGTGTACCAAACCACAACCAAAGTTGGAGCGCCTTGGAGGTCCAATAGAGGGTAGGCGGAGAAGGTGATCTAATAAGGAGTGGTAGCTAGGTGGTGGCCGGAGGTGGCGGCCGGAGGTGGCCGATTTAGGTGAACCAATTTTTTACTGATAATTTATTTAATTTGCTAAAAATATCAAATGTTATCCATTAATTATGAAATTTGGGTTTCTGAGATTATTTTAGGTTTAGATTAATATAGTAATTTTATTTTAATTAAATAATTAGTGAAAGTATGGGTTCCATAAGAAAATGCTTTGTTTAGGTAGAAATTAATCTAATTTTCATAAATATTAGATGATGTTGTTCCAAGCTCAATTTTTGTATGCAATATACCTAATATATATATTTAATTTTGAAAATAATAATTTTTTAAATTAAGCATGTTTACTATTTTTAATAATTATTTTGAATAAAATTGTTAGTTTGACCAAATTATTGAAATAATTAGTTTTTTATTAAATTAATGAATGAGCCCTACATGTTTAGACTTTTGGACATTTGTGATTATTTTTGGAATATTTAATTTTTATCTCACTCATAAATTTATTTATTTTCCTTAATTTTCCATAATTTGGAGCTTAAACCGGTATTTTTGTAAAAATGGATAATAGCCAATTTAATGTAATTGATGATTAATAGCTAAACTACATATTTTTATGGCTCTATAGGATTTTTCATGAAATTAATTGGGTTCGTATACTATTTATTATGTATTTTCCTAATATAATCCTATATATTAGCTTAATATGTAATATAGTAACTAATACTATTAGAATGTTCATTAAATCCATGTTAAATGAACACTTTGGGATATAATAAGGGTTGCTAGACATGTTTGGAAAGTATAATTTTTAGGATTTTTAGTTTAGTACCAAAGCTTAATTGGGTTAATTATGAAGTTAGGATAGTATACAGTCGAGTCGTAATAAGAAAAGGGTATTTTTGGATTTTTAACAATATTGATTAGTTTTGATTCTCAAGATATATCGATAGTACTTAGAATAACGATCGTGACGAAATAAAGTTTATTGAAATTAAATAAGGAATGAGTAAGATATAGTCAAATCAATTTTGAAAACACGAAAATAAAAGCTTATAACAGTTGGAGTTTGACCCATACTTGATTTAAAGACTGTATTATGTTTTCATAGATGTGATGAGTAAGGAAGGACCATATGATAGAGTTTAGGATTTTATGCTATTAGTGTGCTTAAGTAAATGGATCTAACTTATGCTTGGAGCAGATGTATTACTTCTCATAACATTATGTGCTATTTGATGCTGTATTAATTGAATATAGATATATCTTAGGTGAATTGATATGCTACTATAGTGGATGCTGATGTGTTGGTTTTGAATGACAGTAACAATATTCTAGTTAAACTGTTATGTTGCCATGTTAGGTGATGATTTGTACTTACAAATGATTGCGCTAACTAAAGAAGTTGAGTGATTACTAACTCAATTTTCTAGGTATTCACCTAATTGAACCCTAAGTAAGATATTAGAATTCTACGAAGGAGAGTTCGAAAACTAGAATTAGATCACTAGGTTGAATAAAACTAGGAGATTGATTGTGCTGATTGATATTCTTATGTTGCTATTGCATATAATGGCACGGTACGGTACGGTACGACATGGCATGGCATGGTATGGCACAAAAAGGGACCAACGAGTTAGAACTTTTAGAATGAGGCTTCCAATTGATTATGAAAAAAGAATAGCTTTGTGAACTTAGTTTTTGGAAGCATATAGATTGCATTACTCGAACATTGTGACTATTTTTATAGTTAAATTTGGTAAACTATAGTGTGTGGTCTAATTTGGTAGTGTTGCTACTTTGATTTGGTAGATTATAATGTATAGCCTAATTTGGCAGTATTGTCACTTTGATTTGGTGAACTATAGTATGTAGTCTAATTTTGTAAAGCAAAATTAGGAGTTCTACTCCCAAGCAGCTCTTTGTTGCCTTAAGTTCTTGGACATTATATCCAGATGTTTGGTTATATAAACTAATTAAAAGAAGTTTGGAAGGCATAGGATATTGTTACCGATGCATGCCACGTGCATGAGCATAGCATGCTGTACTACTAGTAGTAAATGCTTGGTTGGGCAAATGTATATATAAAGTTAAACCTACGAGATATGATTAAAATGTTTCAGTTGTGATATGCAATATTGTTTATCATATTGTCTATATTGTGTTGCATGTTATTTACTCTCACTTAGCTTTAGTAGTTGAGGGGATAAAATGTTTTATCCTCAAGTTAATTGTATCATGAAAGGCTTAATGCTAAGGGAGTATATATATATTGAGAGCATGAGTTGGAGTTAGTGACTTTTGTATCGAGCTTGAACTAAGTGAAGGATCCTATTATTGTGAAGATGACAAAGGAAAAAGCTAGTTCATGTTTTGATGTAAATATTATGTTGTACGCATAAGTTATAATAGGAAATTCAACTGAACTTCAATGTAGAAACCCTTTTGTCATGTAAACATTGTTGTCTTTTGATGAATGAGCATGTTGAGTTAAGTTTTCAATAGATATTCCTATGTGATGGTACATTCTATGCTATGCAAAGATGTGACATGATTAGTTTTGATTCGTACGATATCTTAATAGTACTCAAAATAACGATCATGAAAATATGAAGTTTACTAAAATCGAATAAGGAATTAGTAAGATACAATTAAATGAAGTTTAAAAATGCGGTAATAAAAGCCTATAAGAGTTTAGGTTCGACTTATAGTTGATTTAGAGACTATGTTTATATTTTCCTAAGTATGATAAGTGAGGAAGGACTACGTCATGAAGTTTAGGATTTTGTGCTACTATTAAGACTGAGTAAGTAGATCTAACCTATGCTTGAAGTAGATATGTTGCTATTCATAACACTGTGTGCTATTTGATGCTATATTGATTAGATATGGATTGATATACTATTATACTAGATGTTGATGTACTGATTTTGAATAATGGTAACTATATCTTGGTTAGACTATCATGTTGCTATTTTGGGTGTTAATTTTGTACTTAAGAATGATTATACTAACTTGAAGAGTTGAGGGATTGCTAACTTAATCTTTTAGGTGTTCACCTAAGTAAACCCTAAGTAAGATGCTAGATTTCTACTAAGGAGAGTTTGAAAACTAAACTTAGTTAACTAGGTTGAATAAAAGTTAAAGACAGATGGTGTTGAATGTTATACTTAAGTGATTATTGCATAGCATGGCATAAAAGTGACCTACGGGTTAGAATTCTTAGAATGAAGCTTTCGAGTGATCAAGGAGAAAAAAAAAATCATGGCTTTATGAACTTAATTTTTGGAAGCATACAAATTCTCATTATCTAAGCAACCTAACTATTTTGATAGTCTGATTTGATAAACTACAATGTGTAGTCTAATTTGGTAAAACAAAGTTAAGAGTCCTAATCCTAAGTAGATTCTAATCCCAAACTACTCCTTGTTGCCTTTTTGATTTAGTACACTACAGTATGTAGTCTAATTTTATAAAACGAAGTTATAAGTCTTACTCTTAGGCGACTCCTTGTTGCCTTTTTAATTTGGTAGACTACAGTATATAGTCTAATTTGGTTGAGGATCCTACTCCTAAGCAGCTCCTTGTTTTTCTAAGTTCCTAAACGTTGCATCTAGATGCTCAGCTATGCTTACTAATCGAATGAGGATATTGGAAGGGCATAGGATATTTGTACTAATGCATGCTACGTACATGAGCATAACATGTTACATTGCTAACAATAAATGCCTGGTTGAGCTAATATATGTGTAGAGTTGAACCTGTTGATTATGATTGAAATGTTTCAATGATGATAATGCATATATTGTATTGTTTGTTATCTACTCTTTCTCAGCTTTAGTAGTTGAGGAGATAAAATGTTTTTTCCTTAATTTAATAGCATCTTGAAGAGCCCAACACTAAGGGGGATGTATATTGAGAGTGTAAGTTAGAGTTAGTGTCTTTTGGATGGAACCTACACTAAGTCAAAAATCCTACTATTTTGAGGATGACAAAAGAAAAAGGATGGTTCTTATTTTAATGTAAATATTAAGCTGTACATATAATTTGTAACAAAATGTCCCACTAAACTCCAATGTAGCAACCTCGTTATCGCATAAATAAAGTTTTGTTTCGATGAATGAGTAGGTTGAGTTAGTTTTTAGTAAGTATTCATGTGTGGTGATGCATTTCGTGTTAGGCCAAAATGTGACATTGAATTTATTTATAGCCAAAAAGTTTGATTTGGTGTAACATCTATTTTATACCCTCCATTATAGATGGTATTGTAACCCATTTCTTCAATATTGGCAAGAAAATATGTGTTTTTTCATTTATTTTGGATTAATTTTTCTTATTTATGAATAATTAGAAAGCTATGCAATGTTAATTACTTTTAAATTTTTGCCTTTATCATTTAACAAAAAAAAAAAAAAAAACAATTTCAATAAGACTTGAATATATATAATGATAGTATAATAAAAAAATTGCAAATTTTTTTAAGTTAATGTGTTGCGTTATTTGACAATACAAGATATGTACAATAGTACTTTTACCCATCAATTTGCTTTAAAAAAAATATCTCCATTTTTTAATTTTTGATATAGTCAAATAATGCTAGAATAGCCAGGGTTTTTCAATAGCTAGCGAATGAAGGAATGGGAACTATGGAAAGCCCTTATTATGTATTCTACGACTTAATAATGACCTTTTTAGTATATCCTAAACTTCCACATAGTGTGCGAATGAAATTTAAAAAAAGAAAAAGAAAAACTCCACAATGAAACAAAAATTAGTTCAAAAAGTTCATAATTATAAAATTTATAGTTATATTATGTGAAGAACATGAGCAGCACAAAAATTTTACTTGTAATTAATTTCCAATTTATAATGTTATGAGATAAACAATAGGTATAGATATAGCAATATTTTTTAACAACGTTGATAAAATAATAAATTAATATGGAGATGATTAATAATTAGTGGCTTAATAGTAGAAGATGAAAATAATAGTGCAACATTGATCCAAAGATAAAGCCAAATTCCTCTTCATCTAATTCTTAATATCTATAAAGTTAATTAAATTGATAAAAAAGTTCATTAGTTTGTACAAGATTTGTCGGATTTTCTATTAGATATACCTTGATCAATAAAATAAAATTTATATTACTCTTATAAATTTGGATTGATTTGAAAGTTATAAAATTGTTGTATACTCTAAGCTCCCATACAATATGCAAATGAAACTAAGAAAAGAAAATAGAAAAACTCCATAATGAAACAATAATTAGTGCAAAAAGTTTATAACTATGAAATGTATGGTTGTAGTGTGTTAAGAACTAAACAGCACAAAAATTTTGCTTATAATTAATTTCCAATCGCTAAATGAATAATAGGTACAAATACAACAATATTTTTTCTTAACAACATTGAAAAAATAATAAACTAATGGAGACGATTAATAATTAGTAGCTTAATAATAGGAAAAAATAATACTACTAGATTGATGTATATATAAAGCCAAATTCTTCATCATTTTTTGATGTATGCTATCTTTATGTTAATCTCATTGACATATTGAATCCATGACTTAAGGATAAATCTAAACTAAATTGTGATAAAAGTGATTAAACATGTAGAAAATTTATTGGATGTATCTTGATTAATAAAATAAAGTTTAAATTACTTTGACGAATTCGGATTGATGTAAAAACAATAAAATTGTTTGTATATCTAAAACTCCCATACAATGCTTGAATGAAATAGAAAAAAAAAAAAGGAGAAACACCTGAAACAAAAAGTATAATAAAATGTTAAAAATTACATAATTTATATTTCTTATATGCTCTAAACTAAAAAGGATAGATATTTTACTATTAATTAATTTCTAATCAACAAATCAATGAGAAAAATTATACATATAATTGTACAAATGTTTTTTTTTAAACAATATAGAGAAAATAATAAACTAATGTGAGTACTAGTAATAATTAATGTCTTAATAATAATATATATAATAGATAATAATAGTATTACATTGATCATGAGATAAAATTTTATGGATTTTGGAAAGAAACTATCGTTTTTGAATGCGAGTGTACTAAATACTATCTATTTATACAAATAACCTTTAGTGATTAATTGGAATATTAATGATTGATAAAGCTAAATAGTTTTGAGGACTTATTGAAATTTACCTAATACTTTTACTTTTTTTATAGGGATGTAATGATGAATGAAAAGTTTATGACCTAATAAAAACTAATAGATGAAACATCTAAGATATGTATGCTCGAATAAAATAATTAATAATTCTGTCATCAGCAATATCAATTGTGAATCTAAATTAACCAAACCCTCTAGCATATACATATAAAGATATATTTGCTCAATATTTTAGGCTTGAAATATTTGTATAAAATAACAATTCTTTAGTAAGAAACATAGATTGAAAAAGAAAATTAGTATTAAATGAATGTTCCATATAAATACATGAAAGCAATGATGTTTGTGAAACATTAGTAATGAATCTATTGTGATTTTGTATAGTGAGATAAATTCGAATAATAAATTTTTGTTAAGCATAAAAGAAATCTATGTGATGTAGAAACTACTAAAGAAAACTCAATCATAATAAATAGATAATTGTTTATATAAAAATTGTAATAGATTTGGAATTTTATGAATAGTATATGGAAAACTCTATTAGATCTAAAGTTGCTTTCTCATTTTCCCATGTTATATATAGAGAAAAGTAGGATATAAAAGGATTGGCATTTGTTAACATTAATTTAAAATAGATTTATGAGACTAATTGATAATTTATATTTAGTAACAATTTAATAGGATATTGGAATTATTTCAATATGTAGATGAAAAATAAGGTTTGAATGAGAATTATGAAATTTTAATAATGATATCATAGTATTCAAATATAAGGGATGAAAAAAACAAAATATGTAGAGAAAGAATTTTTTCAATAATGTATTTGGGGAATGAGCCTTTTATAGATTTTTTTTCTAACTTTCACAGACAAAAAATTGAACATAAATGATTGATTATGTATAGTTAATAAGAATTTGATAGGACAATAGAATTGCTTTGATATTTGGGAAAAAAATTTAAGACTTACTTTTATTGAAATTACTATGGTGAAATAAGCCTAAGAATGGTGGAAATATCTCTAATATGATAAAGTGAAACATGTTTTAAGGAAATGAATATTGAAATGGTGACATTGGCATTAATATGATGAAATGAGCATTCTATTGTGGAAATCAACCTAAAATAGTGAAAATTCTAATAGTATGGTGAAAGAGGGCTTATTTCAAGAAAATAAGCCTTTTAATGGTGAAAATGCACCTATAATAATGAAATGAGCATTAACATGGTCAAACCAATATTAACTTGGTAAAATTAGCCTTTTATAGGGAAAATGATCATTCAAGTTATGAAAATTGCATTATATTAGAGAAATAAGGCTTACTTTAAAATTAGTCTCTAAATAGTGAAAATAGAATTACTATGGCGAAATTACTCTTGTTTTTCAACATCTAAAGGTTGAAATGAAGAAATTGGCATTTTCCATATTGAAATGGGTCTTTCATTAGGGAAATGGGTATTAAAATATTGAAAACTACATTATTTTGGTGTGATAAGACTTACCTTAAAGAAATAAACCTCTACTTGGTCAATATGTGGCTACCATGGTGAAATAAGCATTATTTTGAAGTTATGAGCATTGAAATGGTGAAATTGATGCACTTATGGTGAAATAAGACATCCAATGGGAAAATTACCTTTAAAATGGTGAAAACCATCCTTTTAACGGTAAAAATGCATCTATTATGGTGAAATAAGTCCATTTTGAAGATTAACTAGAAACCTATTTCCTTAAATCTAGTATTACTTCATTAAACAAACACCATCTTCACCATTCAAGGCTTATTTTGACAAACCTTGCCTCGTTTTAACATAGTAATGTCGTTTTCACCATTTGAGGACCTAATTCCTTGAAATATGACCAAAATCACCATACTATCATTCTTTTCATCATAAGGAGGGATTTTACTATTTCACCAAATGAAAGGCTCAGTTCTTCAAATTAAAGCTTGGTTTACCATGCTAATCCCATTATCATCATTTCTAAGTTCATATACTTTAAGCAAAGCTTATTTTACTATAGAAACATATTTTTAAAAGCATATTAGTATGGTTTTTATCATTTTATAGCTCATTTCCCCCAGAAAAGGTTTAACTCACCATATTATCATAATTTTTACCATTTCAAGGATGTAGGACTTGTTACATCATTCTAATAATTGTTTCTACCATTTAATGACTCGTTTCTTTTATATAAGGATCATTTCACAATACTAACACCTTTTTCATTGAAAATACAACTATTATTATTTCACCATATCATAGCCCATTTCCTTCAGTTGAGGCTTATTAAACCATACCAATACCATTTTTCACCATTTAAAAGCTTAATTCCTTGAAAGAAGGCCAATTTTACCAAACCATCATATTTTCACCTTACATAGAGAGTTTGTCATTTCATCATATATAAATGTTTAATTCTTTGAAATAAGGCTTCTTTCACCAAACTAATACTATCATCTTTGTTTTTAGCCTCATTTTGTTGGACCTAAAGCTTATCTTATCCCAAAATTTCATTTTCTCATAACACAATGTGTTTTGATTACTTCACCATTTTAAAGCTCATTATATTTGTTCAAGGTTCATTTCATCATATAAGCATATTAGTATAATTTTCGCTTTTTATAGCTCATTTCCTCAAATACAGGTATGTTTCACCACATTATCACCATTTTTACCATTTCGAGACTTCTTTCCTCGATGCAATAATTGTTACACCATACTAATGATTTTTTTTTTAACCATTTTATGACTTGTTCCCTCTATATAAGGCACATTTTACCATTTTTACGCTTTTTTCACCAAAAATATTATTTTTGTTTTATCACCATTTCATGACCCATTTTCTTAAATTAGGGCCTATTGAACCACACCAACACCATTTTTCATTATTTTAATGCTCATTTTTACGAAGAAAGCCCATTTCACTATAAAAATACATTCTCACCATCTTATAGTTATTTCTTCAAAATAGTGCTCCTTTCATCGTACAAATACCATTCTCACAATTTAAAGACTTCTTCTAATGAGCAAGGTTTATTTAGCCTTGCTTTTGCCCTTTTCACCATAAGGATTGATTTTACAATTTCATCGTATGAAGGCTTAATTCCTTTACGGAATGCTCATTTCATTGTGTGAATGTTGTAAACATTTCATTTTTGCCACCTTTAGGATTCATTTTTTATTGGGCCGGATTTGAAAAAAATTTAAGAAAAAAAGAAAATACAAAATATAATAAAAAATTAAAAAAAAAAACAAAATTAAAAGAAAAATAAAAAATATAAAAGTGTCAAGTTAAGTCAAGTCGAGTTAAGTCGTTTAGAGTCGGACTGAACGATGATTGAAAATGTATGTTTAATTTAACAAATTTCGAGTTTTTAAATAGTTGGCCTTCGTTTTCTAGTCTAATATGAAGTGGATTTTTTTTTTATTTGATTTATATTGGGCTAAATAAACTTAAGAATTATTAAATGGGTTAACAAGTATTTTGGGCTAAATTAAGAAGGATGGAATTGAGCCCAAAATAGAAAACCCAAATTAATGTAGGGTTTTTAGAAACTGGATTAAATTTTCAATGAATTTAATAAATCCAAATTGGGTATCATCGTATCTTATCACTATTGGATTTGTTAAAATTAAATGTTCATCCAAAAAGATTTGCAAAATTCAAATTTAGGGCTTATAAATAGTAGATAATGGGCTATAAAAAATTCACGTTTTCACAATTCATACACTCACAAATACATAAAGTCCACATTCACCCAAAACATTACTATCCTTCGCATTATCCACTATCTTTTATAGCATACATCCACTGTCCTTTATGTCTACACACAATCCATTACATTGCACTGCATTCGATCTCACACACATCGTCCAGTCTACAAGCCTACACATACGCTGTCTAGTTCGTAAATCCACACACATGACTGTCTAATTTGTACGCACATACACATGCCATCTAATTTGCACCCCGCTGTTCACTCACACACGCATACTACATGACTTGACATTTACACACATTGATCAGCACTTCATAAGCCGCATACCGATTTGCACATACTCCGTCGTCCTGTCCATACTATTACAACATACGCCAATCATACTCTATGCTACGAGCATAGCATTGTCCACGATTAGCACTACATTACATCACATGGTCACACGTCTAGCATTGTCCAATATAATTAGCACTGCATGTCCAACTCCATCATAGCACATCATACACGATCATATGCTCCAACACTTCAATAGTTAGTCTAGTCCAATAATGTGCATGATCAAACCCACTTAGGTAATTAGGTAAATTATTTTCACTATTTATTTATTTTATTTCATTTTCTTAATCAATCGCCTTGTTTTACTAATTTTTTTTTTTGTATAGATTATTTAAGAATTTTAACATAAATCATATGTCATGCATTTTAATTAGATAAGTTTGTAATTTTTTTAGATAAATGGTGTAAATTTCATTTTTAAATGAATTGCATATTTCATTTTTTTCATTAATTTTCTTTATAAATTGCATTTTTTTAGATATAGTTACATATTTTCTCTGAAATTCATATATTTGGTGAAGATATGTATCTGAATTGCATTTTACATATTTTTCATAAAGTTACATTTTTTTAGATATAGTTACATATCTTCTTCAAAATTCATGTCTTTAATAAAGATATGTATCTAATTTGCATTTTATGTATTTTCCATAAAATTGCATTTTTTATATATATAATTGTATATCTTCTTTGAGATTTATATATTTGGTAAAGATATGTATCTAAATCGCGTCTTTTAGACCAAATCATATCTTTTAGATAAATTTCATCTTTTTAACAAAAAAAATTGCATTTTTAGATATAGATACATATATTTTCCAAGATTCATAGCTTTGATAAAGACGTGTATCTAAATTACATATCTCAATAGATTTGTATAAATATTATATTTAGGGTTTAGGAAAATAAATTTTTTGAATGTAGTGGTTTTTAAACCTTAACTTGAGTCTTTTCAAAAGATTTAGTTAGTTAGTATTTTTAAAATAGATTCATGTAGTTAGATTTTTAGGATTTTTCATGATTAAAACAAATTGGTTAAAAACATAAAATTGGCTCAATTTTCAAATTAAAAGAAAAAATCAACTCACTAAATCTTTTCTAAAAAAACAGGAATTATATTAGCTTGATTTTGACTAGCGAATAAGTACACGCCTTTGAGTTAACCTTAAAATTTGTTAAGTATTATTGTTTTCTTTTCATTTTTAGGGAAATTTCGTAATAAAAAATAATTAAAAATTCTTTTTTATGCATTTTACATCCTTTGCATGCTTTCTTATCTTTTTGAAAAATGATAAAAAAATAAAAGCTCATTAGTTTTTTTTTTAATTTTTTATATAGTAACTTGGTCTTAATAAGTTAAACTCTAAATCTCAATTTTCTAGTTAAATTTTCTAAAATATTATTTAAAATAAAAACCATAAACTAGTGGTTAAATTAGAGTTTTTTGACCCGAAGACCTTAATTTAACTTTTTTTTACCAATTTTACTAGTTAGTGGCTTCAAATTATTTTTCTTGAACATTTTTTAGAGAAGAATATTTTTCTTTAATTTTATGTTGAATAATCTTTATTAAGCAGACTTGGCTTAATAAAGGTTAAATTAAGGAAATATGAAATATGGCTCGATAAGTGATGCTCTTACCATAGGGTAATTTTTACTTTTTAACCAATTTAAAGCCTACTTCCTCTTTGCAAGGCTTACTTAACTACGCTAATAACCTAGTTCACCTTTCAAGATCGTTTCTTTCAAAGTAGGACTTATTTCACTATACTCACAACATTTTCACCATTTCAAGGTTTGTTTCCTCGAAGCAAGAATCATTTCACTATATTAATACTTTTTTCAACATGAGAAGGACTTTCACTATATTAAATATCATATCCTTAAATCAAGGATTATTTTATAAAACTAACACTGTTTTTACTACTTCATGACTTATTTCCTCAAACCTTCATACAATTCACAATATTATTTCTTTTTCACCATTTGAAGGTTTATTTCTTCGAAATAAGGTTAATTTCACCAAGCTTGCACCTTTTTCACCATAGATGGAGACTTTGCCATTTCATCCTATAAATATTATATGTTTCAAGGAAATGAGAATTAGGATGGTGAAATGAATGATAACGTGGTTAAATGGTCTATCTGTTGGGGAAAATATCCTTAAAGTAGTGAAAACCATATTATTGTGATGACATAACCCTCTAAAAGGTGAAAATGCATCTAATATGATTAAATAAACTATGTTTCAAGGAAACAAGCATCGACATAGTCAATTTGATGTTATTATGAAGAAATGAGCCATCTATTAGGGAAAATAAGCTTAAATAGGTGCAAACTATAATAGTATGTGAAATAAGGCTTACATTAAGGAAATAAGCCTTTGAATAGTAAAAATGTGCCTATAATAGGGTAATAAGCCTTAATTTAGGAAACAAGCATTGACATGGTGAAATTGACATTAGCTTGGTAAATTGAGCCTTCTATTAGGAAAATGTGCCTTCAACTAATGAAACCATATTAATTTGACAAAATAACACATACTCTCTTTGGATCACGACAACTCAATTATCATGGTAAAATTTTGAGGAAATGAGGGTTGAAATGGTGAAAAAACAATTTTGTGGTAAAGTGAGCATTCAAATGATTAAAACCATATTAATTTCATAAAATAAGGCTTACTTTTAGGGAAACAAACCTCTAAATTTTCAATATGCAACTACTCTAATGAAACAGACCTTCTTTTAAAGTAATGCGCATTATAATGGTGAAATCGATATTTCTATGATGAAATGAACCATCTATTAGGGAAATGATCCTTAAAATAGTGATACTAAGCCTCTTAACGGTTAAAATGTGTCCAACATGGTGAAATGAGCTAAGTTTTTAATATCATCGAAAAACTTATTTTTGTAAATCTAGGGTCATTTCACTAAATAAATTCTATTTTCACCATTTAAGAGTCATTTCCTCAAAGCTTTTCTCATCTCATCATACTAATGTTGGTTTCCCTATTTGAAGGCATATTTTTCCATAATAAGGCTATAATCACTACACTATCACCCTCTTCATTATGTGGAGGTGTTATACTATTTCATCATATGAAGACTTAATTCTTTGAAGTAAATCTCATTGTACCATACTAATACCATTATCATCATTTTTGAGCTCATTTTCTTAAAGCAAAGCTTATTTCACCAAAGAAATATATTTTTCATTATATCAACATCACTTTCACCATTTTATAGCTCATTTCTTCAAGTCAAGGTTTATTTCACCATATTATCACTATTTTCACCGTTTTAAGATTTATTTCCTCGATGCAAGGCTTATTTTACCATATTAGCAATTGATTTTACCAATTGATGACTTATTTCTTCTAAATAAGGCTCATTTCACCATTCTTACTACTTGTTTCACCAAATATAAGGCTTTTATCATTTCACCATTTCATTGCATATTCCCTTCAATTAAGGCTTATTTAACCACATTAATACTATTTTCACCATTTCAATGATCATTTTCTTAAAGAAAGGCTTATTTCACTACAATAACTACATACATTACATCTAGTAATATATTAGTTATTTTCATTTAGTAAAAAGGAATATTAAATCAATCCCATACTTTCTCAAATTTGAATATACATTAAATTAATAGCTATATCTATTATATCTATAACATTGAAATGAGGAGCCATACTTTGATGTCTTTATTGTCCATTTTTTTTTTTTTTGGGTAAACTAACTTTCTTTTATGTTTTATACTTCATAAAATTATTGATTTTATTTTGTACACATGCAATGTGTTTGCTACCATTTAATAAAACATGAAAGAAAAGAAAAGAAAAACCAAATAAAATGGATCTAGACATTTTGATGAAGATTGTACATATTTATAAGATTAATTGATCTAAACACATGCAATGTGTTTGCTACAATAAGAAGGCTTTACACCATTTTAAAGCCCATTTCCTTAAATCAAGGATCATTTTACCAAACTAACATTATTTTCGCTATTTTACTACTTACTTCCTTAAAGCATGACTCATCTCAATGTACTAATTCCATCTTCTCAATTTGAAGGTTTATTTCCTCGAAATAAGACTTATTTCACTAAATTATTACCCTTTTTACCATAGATAAAGGGTTTGTTGTTTCATTATATAAATATTCAATTCTTCAAACTCAAGCTTAGTTTGTCACAATAATATTGTTATCTCCATCTTTATGCTTATTTTCATGGAAACTTAAGCTTATCTTACCCACACCACCCCCCCTAAAAAACAAAAAAGAAAATTTTTTTCTCATCATAATGAGGGATTTTTTATATTTCACTATTCTAAAGTTTATTTTATTAATAAAATGTTCATCTCACTACATTAGGATTATTTCACCATTTTGTGGCTTATTGCCACAAATCAAGATTTATTTCACTATATTAATACTGTTTTTATCATTTTCACATGATTCCCTAAAACACGAGCATTAACACATTGAATGGCTCCACAGGGGATTTCACATATATAAATGTCTATCTTCATCTTCCAAATTCAATACCTTATAAATCACTCAAACTTTATGAAATGCTTAGTAATATTGCTTTTCACACTTTATAAATGATTTTTCTACAATCTTTTAGAGAATTTTAACAATTATTACAGTAAAAATTATAGAGTTAAAATTGAAATTGATAAACAACAACTGAAGACATATACAAAATGAAATTGATTGACAAATTTCTTATAAATGATTATAACTGAGATTACTAATGATGTATAGGAGGTTGTCTTCTATAGATTATTAATTGAATGGATGATTAATTAGATGTGTATAATAACATTCATTTGAATGAGATTACATACATACATTTTTGCTACATTCATATTTTATTTTCATTTTTTTATAGGTATAATTTTCTTTTTACATCAAAAAAGGTGAATTTTCTTTCAAGTTAGATCTCGAATAATTACTTTATGATTAATCAATTATATTACATATACTAATATAATTACATATAGGTATGAATTTATTTTTAATAAAATAAAAACATTGTTGTTAGTAAATTTTGGGAATTGGAAATATCTTGCAAAGATAAGACAAGAACTTAGTACCAGGGCTAGTCTGGTGCAGTTACTCCGATGCTTAAGTTAGTAGGTCGGAATGAAAATGGTAAAGTTGAGAGTTTAAGAGTTATCAAATGTCTCTTATCAGGTTCCTTTTTCATATTTATAAGAGACCGTTATGTTTGAAGGAGCAATTATTGGAATAAGTATCGAGACATGTGGAAGTTTTTTGATTAGATACCTTACCTAAAATATAGGAAGAGTAGGCAGTTATGTAATCATAATCATACTTGTAATAACTGTTCACCTTATGAACTTGAATTCAAATCTACGATAGATTAAAGTTACTCGACGTAGTGCTAAGAACATCGATTACTCGATGAGGTGCCAAGAATATATGTTATGCGGCCTGTCGGTAGCTGAATAGACAAGTAAGATGGAGACGAAAACTAACTATCAACATTTGCCTCCTAACTCTCGTGTTTAAGTAATCAATAAAGGGAGTAATATATAATTCACTAGAAGCTGAGTAGGAGCAGTTCTTTAGGTGTTGAGCAAAAGAGGGAGCAGGGCAGTTCGCATCCTATTCGAAAAGTCACAACTTTTGAATTCTTACCTGTTGAAGAGATAAAAAAGTAGTTGGTACGACACTTGTTACCTCAGAAACCATTATGCCGTTGACTCAATAATTGTCAGAGAGTTATCAACCATTAGATTCCAAAGACATGATATGCGTTGTCAATCTGCGCTACTTATCAAATCGGTGATCATTACTATCAGAAATGCGTTTGTAGTTATGAGGGCGACTTATCCATATTTAAAGGACTCTTCCAAATCATGATTCACTTCTGTTCAAACGCAATCGTCATAACCATTTTTTTCTTGATTTCTTGTCTTTACTCTTTTTAAGTTCTTCAATTTCTAAGATACTACTCATTAACATTTAGGTATGGTTTGCAATGTTGCTCGTCAACTTATCCTCTTCGATTCCGAAGCAATGGAAACAGAGGCCACTTTTCCTCCCCAAAGAGGAAGCGAGGTGACGTACCCTTTTGGTGGCTCTAATGACAACATTAAGGTAAGGTGGGATAAACTCAATCGGATTGATGAGCTTCTTATAGATAATTATCCTGAGGACATGGAAGGTCGGTCCTCGACAAGGTGTTTGTACTACTTTATAGCCTACTTTTGCGACTCTCCAAATGGAACCACCAATTCCATCGATAGAGTACTTGTCACAAAGTACAATTAGTATTAGCAAGACCTTCTTGTAACGTGGAATCTGAGAAGGCTGAGAGATGAGGAGAGGGTTTGTTTCCTAAGGGAGCGCGAGTTCCATATATATCTGAAATATTTAGATTTTAGGTTGAGCTTCCCTTTCTCAACTTTTGTTAAGGGCTTCTTCAACTACTTCAGAGTCACACTAAGTATGTTCTCACCTAATACATACTGGTTTTTGGTGACTTTCAAGATAGTTTGTGAAGAAGTCGAAGTCAAGGCTACGTCTTAATTGTTTCGGTTTTTCTTCGTGATTAGGAGGCAGCCTGATGGGTAGTACTTTATCATTGCAAGGCATGGACAAAAGTTTATGGATAGGTTATAGTCCAAAATTCACAAGTAGCATGATAAATTCGTGTCAATAGTATTTGATGAAGAGCTGGACTTTTGAAACTATTGGACTAAGCCAATTCGCACCAAAGATGTTGATTTGATGCCGAACGATGCAGAAGCGGCAAAGAAAATTTAGGAAAGGAGGAAGAATAAAATGTTCTTCTAGGATGCTAAGAGAATTATATGGTGTTATGTAAGTAAGGACCCAATTTTTTTTGAAAAAGAAGGTATAATAATGAGTTACCATCATGCTGAGTATAGCTGCAAGAGGAAAGTCATTCTCATAACTTAGGAGAAGAGTTGTCACATTTGAGCCTTACTCGGTACAAAAAATGTAAGTTTATTCTTTTCTAGTGTTAATATTAACTTGTTTGCTCATGTTACAGATATGCATGCCGGCGTGGTGAATCCTACTAAGCTATTAGCCTACGAAAAGGCCAAAAAATCAAAGGTCGATAAGTGTACAGTTGCTACATCCACCATTTGATCAACAGTTATGAAAAGGGTAGCCAAAGACACAACTAAGCAGCTTACAGCATAACAAAAAGCTTCTCAGCCGGCCAAAAAGCAAAAGAAAGGGAAGAAGGATCTATAGGCCAAAATTGAAATTGCTCATTTAGGGGAGCCTCTTGTTGAGATTGTTCAAGATGTTCCACCTGCTGTAGAGTCGGGGAGAAAAGGATCAAGAGATTTGGCCCTACAGTAAAGCTGATGTCACTACTTTCGAAGGGTCGTCCTTGATAGTAGAGGTGGCACTGAGTAACAATAAAAGACCAAGGAAAGAACTTGCTGGCTAACCAATTGCCAAAAAGTCTAAATATTCAGACGAAAGGGTGAAGGAGGCAATGCGCAGTAAAGCACTCGACATCAATAGTGCTGAATTCGTCCCCAATAGGGAGGTTGGCGAGTACTACATCCCGTATTGGAACCACACAATTCTGGACACCGACTCGACCTTGGGTGACAAGATAAAGTCTTTAGCTTTAATGGAAGGAGTTATTCTTCCTAAGGATAAAGATTTTGTGAAAAAGGATGTCGATAGAGTCAGTGGTTGTAATAAGGCCCATATCATGACTAAATCGTATGATGTGAGTATCCATAACAATTACTTTTAATTGTCAAATTTGTTTGGGTTACTAACTCATTTCCTTTTCCAGATGAGTAGCCATATTTTGACGCCTTTAGACAAAGTCAACAAAGAGGTGAAGAAGGTAATATCGTTGGTTGTACCTATGTGCTGTGTCAAATCATTCTTGATTGTGTTAAATAAATTTGGTATAGAGAGTTGGGGATGCATATAATACATCGAAAGCCTAAACTACTGTTGCCAAGAATGCGGGGATAAGGGTTGAGATTGAGGCAAGAAAGCTCAAAGAAGACCTTACTGTTGAGAAGTTGGCATATGCCCTTACCACAGATGAAGTCTCAAGCTTGAAGGTCAAAATGGAAGAGAAGTACAAAGAGTCTTAAGGCTTAAAAGAGGAGTTGCAACAAAAGAAAGAAGAGTGATAAGGCTTAGGCCGAACTCTTGCACGATGAGTGAGGAGGAAGATTAGCTCAGAATGCAGATTAAAGAGTTAGAGACTAATAACTCAAACTTATAGAGTCGTATGGATGAATTAGAGGAGATTATGAGGAAGGGACCATTAATTGAAGAGGCTCTCAGTATAGTTACTCCTACTCGGTAACATGAGAGGCTTCTTTGGAAGAAGTTGTTAAAGGGGGTTTAAGCAGCAAGAGAGGAGATCTTGAAGCTTCACCTTAATTACAATCTATCATACCTTAACTTTGTCGATGTCAACGACAAAGTGAGCAGTGCCAACAAAGATGATGAAGGTGAGGCGAGTGTTGAGATTACTAATAAGGGTGATAGTGAAGCTCACGCTGAGGATCCAGGGGAAGATGAGATCCTATGTGTTGAGAAAGCAGCTTACTTTGAGAAAGCCTCAGCTTCCTCCATGAATTACTTTTGCTAATTCTAAAAGTAGGCCATAGGATTTTTTATATTCTTTGTACCTTGCGTCTACTCATATAATTATTTGAATGAATTGTTAAGCCATGCATTTGTAACTGCATTAGTTGAATGAAATATCCTTCACATAACTGTTCTCAGTATGTTTTAGTTCACGTATTGAGAGTTCCCCGTGTTTTATTTCATACGTCCTTATTCATCAGCATGTTTCAACTTACACAAATTATCTTTCATTAGGTTTTATTTCTTATGCCCAATTATTTCTCATCATGTTTTACTTCACAAGATCAATTAATTCTCGGTATGTTTTATTTCATACGCCCAATTTGTGTGTCTTTATAAACATTATCCATTAGCCATTTAAGGCGTGAACAAGTTGTATTACTTGGCTATAAGATTAATTTATGCAGTTCGTTAGTCGCAATAGACTAGAACTATTAACTTGTCATTAAGAAGAAGAATAAGAAACATGAGATTTCAAACATAATTCTCTAAAATAATAGACACTGTAGACTTACAAGCTTATCAGCTATTGCCTTACAAATAAGTTGAGCTATTAATTGAACTATAATTTCAAATTCTCGGTATTTCCATGCTTGAGGGATGATGGATCCATCCAACCTCTCTAGTCGATAGGCCCCCTCGCTAATGACTTCCTAGATCCTAATAGCATCCTCCTAGCTCGTGTCGAGTTTCCTTTAATTTGGTCGCGTGCCGGTAGCTTCCATCTTTTGGCAAACTAGATCCCAATGTTAAAAAACTTTGTGCTTCACTTTTTGATTGTAATACCTTATCGCTCTATGCTAGTATGCTATGATTTTAGCTTTTGCAATATCTCGAATTTCGTCAATAGTGTCCAAATTTGTTGTTAGTTTGACTTCATTAACCATAACATCAAAATTTTGAATTCGTAGATTTGGCAAATCTAATTCAATCGGCAATAAGGCTTCCATCTAGTATGCTAACCTAAAGGATGTTTCGCCAATTGTAATTATGTAGGTTATTTGATACCCTATAAAACATTCGGTAGTTCATTAGCCTATTTCCCCTTAATATGATCTACTTTCCGTCTTAGGTCATGTAGTGTGATCTTATTTACGACTTCAACTTGTCCATTCATCTAAGGTTACACTGCAGACATGTAGTTGAGGTGAATGCCGTACCTCTCAAAGAATGTCTAGAACTTATTGTTGTCAAACTACAGGCTGTTATCCATAATTATCACGTAAAGAACTTTGAATCTTGAAATGGAGTTGAAGATGAATGCTTCCATTTTCTACTTGGTGATCTTCACTACTACCTTGGCCTTTGCCGATTTGGTAAAGTATTCTATAGCGATAGTGACAAATTGTCACTAAGCAATAGACTTTGAAAAGGGTCTAAGAATATCTAGCCCACATTAGGTAAAGGGCCAAGGGCTGGTTAGGCTATGTAACTCAATTGTAGGTGCATGACTCGACGACTTGTGCTTCTAGCACTGGGGACAGTACTGAACAACTTCCTTTACATCTTGTCTCATAATTGGCTAATAATAGTTGAGTCGGAGTGCTTGGACATATAGTGTCTACGCTTTTACGTGGTTACTACATACGCCACCATGAAGCTCTGATAACACACTCTAGGCATCTCTCGAAGGAAGGCATTGAAGGTAGGGTTGCGATATGCTACGTTTATACAATTGACCATTAATCAATGTATAGTTGGTAGGTTAGTATGCCAATCTTTGCACCCCTTTCTTATTATTAGGGAGAGTATCATCTCTTAGATAATCCATTAAGGGATCCATCCATGATTCTTCTTTTGGGCAAGGAGCCAACTCACAACTCTGCAAAAGAGTGGATAAACTTTTCTACTGAAGAAACTCTACAAAAAGTTTATTGCTCAATTTAAGGAATGCCATATTGGCTAACTTTGACAACTTGTTGGTTACAATATTCTTGCTCCTTAGAATTTTATGGATAGAGAAAGATTGGAATTCTTCTGTGAGTGTTTGTAGCACTAATAGGTACTTGCTCATTTCTTCTTCGCTTGTCGTGTAACTTCCCGTTACCTGATTCACCACTAATTGGGAATTAGAGAATACTTTGAGTTTCTTGAAATCAATTTCTTTTTACAGTTTCAGTTTGGCGATTAAAGCTTCGTACTCTACTTTATTGTTGCTGGTTGGGAATCCGAATTTCGGAGTGAAATGAACTTTGACATTATATAGGCCTTAAAGAAGTAGGCTTACACCACTTCCTTCTCGCATCGAAGAACTATCTACATATAGGAACTAAATAGGTTTCTTGGTAAACTCCACACAATCTTCCTCACCAGCAAATTGGGCTACAAATCTACTAGTACTTGAGCCTTTAATGCAGTTTTGGGTTTATATTGTATATTATGGGCATTAAGCTCTAAGGCATATTTTATCATCGTCCCTGAGAAATTAGGCTGTTGCAAAGCTTGCCGCAATGGTTGATTGATGAGATAATGATCTGGTGAGCTTCAAAATGTAGCTTTAACTTTCTTGCCATGAGAACCATTGCTAATACGAACTTTTCAATCTTTGTATATTAAAGCTTCGGCCCTTGTAGAACATGATTCATGTAATAAATGGGTCGATGCACTTTGATGTCAATTCGGACCAACATAGAAGAAAGAGCTCGGTAGCTAATCAACAGGTATAAATATAAATTTTCTTTAGGAATGGGCGTCGAGAGTATTAATAGTGACAAGAAATTCCTTAAAATTTTCACAGTCATCAGTCCAATCGAATTCTTTTGAATTCTTTAAAATTTTAAAGAATTCTACGTACCTATCTACACTTTTCGACACAAATCAATTGAGGGTGGTAATTCACTTAGTGACTTCCTATACTTCTTTAACCGTATGAGGTGATTTCATGTTCCTTATGGCTTCAATCATTCTCGAGTTGGCTTCAATCATTCTTGAGTTGGCCTCAATGATGCGTCGAGTAACCATGTAACCTAAAAATTTTCTTGATGTTGCACCAAAGATGCATTTTTGTAGGTTGAGTTTCATACTATATCTCCTCAGTGTAGCAAACGTCTCCTCTAGGTCGGTAAGATGCCAATCTTCCTTCACACTCTTAACAATCATGTCATCAATATATACTTAGAGGCTTCTGTGAATCTGGGGTTTAAACATCTTGGTAAAAAGTCTCTAGTATGTTGTACTAGCGTTCTTAAGCTCAAAGGGCATCACCGTATAACAATATGTTCTAAAATTGGTAACAAAAGATGTATGGACTTCATCTTCCTTATCCAACTTGATCTAGTAATAACTAGAGAAAGCATCCATAAAGGATAGCAACGCGTGTTCAACAATTGCATCCACCATTTGATCAATTTTTGGCATGGGAAACAATCATTGGGACATGCCTTGTTAAGATCCATGAAGTTTATGCACATTCTCCACTTGCCATTAAACTTCTTGACTAGCACACAATTGGCTAGCTTAGTAGGATAAGGCTTTTCCAGGATGAATCCTAACTTCAATAACTTTTGGACTTCTTCCATTATTGTTGCTTGTCTCTTTAGCATAAAATGCGTCTTCTTTTGTTAGGCCACCTTTACGTTCGAATCAATTTGGAGCTTGTGTACCATAACTTCTCTTGGGATACCCGGCATGTTTGAAGGAGACCATGCAAACACATCAGCGTTGGCCTACAAGAAGTTGATCAAATGCTGTAGTGTATCTATTAACAAGGGTTTCCCAATTCTTGTTGTTTTCCTTAGGTCATCCTCTAAATGAATTTCCTCAATATCATTCTTAATGCTGACTGACTTGCCTTCCAGATAGGTTTCAACTTGAAATACTTCTTTTCGCCTCAAAGCCCTTATGTATAATGACCGTGCCAATTGTTGATCCCCTTTACACACGTTGACCCCCATAGGAGTAGGGAATTTGGCTTTAAGATGTACAGTTGAAGGGATAATGCCAAATAGATGTTGGCACAACTGTCCTATCATCATGTTGTACGAAGACCAACATTTGGTGATGAAAAAGTCCACTTTATCCTCTACAACATACTCGTCATCACCAATCTATATTAGTAAAGAAATGACTTCGACTACTAAGACAGGTTGATTGTTGAAGGCATAGAGATCATACTTGTAAGACCATAGTTATGCTTTGATCTTAGGCTTTATTTGGTCAAAGGCATACTGAAAAATGATGTTGGCTGAACTTCTTATATCAATAAGAATCTTCTTGGCTTCAAAGTTGGCAACTCTTGCATTAATGACGAGTGCATCATCGTGCAGCCTCTAAATGCCCTCAAAATCTTCCTCCCTGAAAGATATTATATTGTCAATCCTAACCTTTTTGCCTTGAATATTGCAAATGTAATTCTTTTTGTTAATCAAATTTGAAGAACTTGATTGGCCTATAGTAGGTCCATCAACTATGGTGTTGATCATTCTATTGGGTGCTCTATTGGAATTCACGTCCCTTGCATCTCTCGTGGATGATGCCAACCATGTGTCATTCTCTTGTTCCTCACCTCTCATTTGAGATGGTCTCTCAATACTCTCGGCAACATGCGCTAAGAACTTGCGCACGTACCTACATTGGATCGCATCTTTAATTACATTCTTGAGTTGAATGTATTCATCTGTATTATGACCTTTGTTATAGTGGAAATCACAGTACTTGTTAGAGTTTCTCCTTAAAGGATTCTCTCTCATTCTTTCCGGCTACTAGAGGTTGATTCTCTCTCTACTTACCTCCATTAAAATGTCCAAAATTGGATGATTGACAAATGTGTGGGATGAGTATGTCAGGATCTTCGATCTTTTCCTCTTGGCATATGAGCTATAGTTGTTGTCCGTATCGAGTTTATCTTTCACACTTTTTCGATTGTCATTAATTCCATCTCCTCTACTTTGATCGACCTCTTGCTGTGCCTTTATGTTGTCTTCCTAACGAATGTATGAGGTGGGTTTAGCCTTAAACTCGGTGAAAGTTTTCAACTTGTTCTTTGTGAGAGACTTGAAAAAGTCTCCATAGGGCTTAACTCCATCGATTATGATGTTAAGGGCCACACTTATATCCAATTCTAGGGTTTGAACCATCTTGGCCATAAATTTGGCCAAGTAGTCCATGGTTGACCTGTTAGACTTTTATTTGATAGTGTTAAGGATTAAAGAATCCTTAACAAGAAGTTTGCTTGTAAGGAAGTGTTGAAGGAACGCTTCTACTAGTTTATGGAAATAGGAAATGGTATTTAGTTTTAAATGTTGGAACTATGTGCTGGCTGCATTCCTCAATGTTGAAGGAAAAGCTTGGCAGGCTACTGAATCACTCAAACCATGTAACTTGGCCAACGTACAGTAGTACTCCATGTGGTCATTGGCATCCTTTGTTCCATTATAAGTCTCAAATTGTAGCAACTTGATGTGTCTAGTTATCACTTCCTCCTTTGTTCCATTATAAGTCTCAAACTATAGAAACTTGATGGTCCTCTCCTTACAGTCTCCTTTAATTCAGCGATACGGCTCTGAATGTTCGAGTTGATGGTCTCTAATTCTTTAATCTACATTTTGAGCTGGTCTTCCTCCTCACTCATTGTGCAAAGAGTTCAACCTAAGCCCTAGCACTCTTCTTTCTTCTTCTATAGCTCCTCTTTTAGGCCTTCAGACTCTTTGTACTACTCTTCTATTTTAGCCTTCAGGCTTGAGACTTCATTGGTAGTAAGGGCATGTGCTAACTTCTCAACAGCAAGATCTTCTTAGAGCTTTCTCGCCTCAATCTCTACCCTTATCTTCACGTTCTTAGCATTAGTAGTTTAGGCTTTCGATGCATTGCATGCATTCTCAACTTTCTACAACAAATTTATTTAACACAATTAGGAATGATTCGGCATAGCACATGAATACAACCAAGGATATTACCTTCTTCATCTTTTTGTTAGCTTCATCTAAAGCTGTTAGAATATGGTTGCTCATTTAGAAAAGGAAATGAGTTAGTAACTCGAATGAATTTGACAATTAAAAGTAATGGTTATGGATACTCACATCATACAATTTGGCTACGATATGAGCCTTATTGCAACCGCTAACTCTGCCGACATCCTTCTTCACAAAATCTCTATCCTTGGGAAGAATAACTCCTTTCATTAAAGCTAAGGACTTTGTCTTGTCACCTAAGGCTGAGTTGGTATCCAGAATTGTGTGGGTCCAGCACAGGATGTAATACTCGCCAACCTCCTTATTGGGGACGAATTCAACACTGATTATGCCAAGTGCTTTATTGGGTAATGCCTCCTTCACCTTCTTCTCTGAATCTTTGGACTTTTTGGCAGTTGGTTGGCTAACGAGTTCTTTTCCTGGTCTTTTATTGTTGCTCAGTGCCACCTCCACTATTAGGGATGACCTTTCGGCAGTAGTGATGTTAGCCTCATTGTAGGGCCCAATCTCTCGATCCTCTTCTCTCGGCTCTACAACAAGTGGAACATCTTGAACAATCTCGATAGGAGGCTCCCCCGAACGAGCAATTTCAGTTTCAGCTAGTAGATCCTTCTTCCCCTTCTTTTGCTTCTCGGCTAGCTAAGAAGCTTTCTATTGTGCCATAGGTTGCTTGGTTATGTCTTTAGCCACCTTTTTCATGACTGTTGGTCGAATGGTAGGTACAGCAGTTGTACACTTGTCGACCTTTGATTTTTTGACCTTTGCTTAGGCCAGTAGCTTGGCAGGATTTACCTTGTTAGCATGCATATCTGTGACATGAGCAAACAAGTTAATATCAACACGGGAAAAGAATAAACTCACATTCTTCATGCTAAGCATGGCTCAAAGGTGACAACTCCTCCCTTAAGTCACGAGAACGGGTTTTCTCTTACGGTTATACTCGGCACGGTGGTAACTTATTAGTGTATCTTCTTTTTCAGAAAAAATTAGGTCTCTGCTTACGTAACGTTGTGTAATTTTCTCAACATCCTAAAAGAACATTTTATTCTTCCTCTTTTCTTGAATTTTCTTTGCCGGTTCTGCATCGTTCGGCATAAGATCAATATGTTTAGTGCGAATTGGCTCAGTTTATTGGGTTTAAAAGTCTAGCTCTTCATCATATACTATTGACACAAATTTATTATGCTACTTATGAATCTTGGACTCCAACCCATTCATGAACTTTTGCTCATGCCTTGTAGTAGCAAAGTACCACCCGTCAAGCTGTCTCCTAATCGTGAAGAAAAATCGAAACAGCTGATGTATAACCTTGACTTTGACTTCTTTGTAAACTATCTCAAAAACCACCAAAAGTCAGTATGTATTGGGTGAGAACATACTTGGCATGACTCTGAAGTAGTTGAAGAAGTCCTTAACAAAAGTCGAGAAAGGGAAGCGCAACCTAAAATCTAAATATTTTAGGTATATATGGAACTTACGCTCCCTTGGGAAATAAACCCTCTCCTCCTCTCTCAACCTCCTTAGATTCCACATTCTGGGAAGGTCTTGCCAGTACTAATTGTACTTTGTAACAAGAACTCTATTAGCAGAACTAGCGGTTCCATCTAGAGAGTCATAAAAGTAGGCTATGGTGTTGTTCAAATACCTGATCGATGATCGACCTTTCATGTCCTTAGGATAATCATCTACAACAAGCTCATTGATTTGACTGAGTTTATCCTTCCTTACCTCAATGCTATCATTAGCGCTGTTAGAAGAACATGCCGCCTCATTCCTTCTTTAAGGGGGAAAAGTGGCCTTAGTTTCCATTGCTTCGGAATTGGAGAGGATAAGTTGACAAACAACGCGAACCATACCTGAATGTTTATGAATAGTATCTTGAAAGTTGAAGAACTTAAAAGAGTGAAGAAGAGAAAGCAAGAAAATATGGTTATGACCACTAAGTTTGAACAGAAGTGAATCGTGATCTTGAAGAGTCCTTTAAATATGGACAATTCACCCTCGTAACTACAAGCGTATTTCTAATAGAAATGATCACTGATTTGATAAGTAGCGCAAATTGATGATACGTATCATGTCTTTGGAATCTGACGGTTGATAACTCTCTAACAGTTATTAAGTCTATGGTACAGTGGTTACTAAGGTGATAAGTGTCGTATGACTTACTTTTTTTGTCTCTTCAACAGGTGGGAATTAAAAAATTGTGACTTTTTGACTAGGATACGAATCACCTTGCTCCCTTTTTTACTCAGCATCCAAGAACTGCTCCCACTTTGCTTCTAGTGCATTATATATTACTCCCTTTATCGATTACTGGAACACGGAAGTTGGGAGGCAAATGTTGATAGTTAGTTTTCATCTCCGTCTTACTCATCTATTCGACTACTGATAGGCTGCACAATATATATTCTCGACACCTCTTCGAGTAATCAATATTCTCAGCATTACGCTGAGTATCTCTGATCCATTTCAAATTTGAATTTAAGTTCATGGCATGAATAATTATTAGAAGTATGGTTATGATTACATAATTGCCTGTTCTCCCTACATTTTAGGGAAGGTATCTAATCAAGAAAATTCCATGTGTTTCGATAGTTATTTCGATAATTGCTCCTTTAGATATAGCGGTCTCCTTTAAATATGAAAAAGAAACTTAGCAAGAGACATTAGATAACTCTTAAACTTCCTAACTTTACTATTTTCATTCTGACCTACTTACTTAGGCATCAGAGTGGTTGTATCGGACTAGCCTTGGTACCAAGTATTTGTCTTGTTTTTGCAGGATATTTCTAGTTCCCAAAATTCACTACCAACAATAACACTAATTAATATTAACACAAATGTCTTTAAAAGGTTTATTTTTGAAGTAATTAAGCACTAGGAATTCCTTCTCATAGAGAGAATGCTTAGGATTAACCTATTTTACCTTTTTATCACTAGACAAGGGATAAACTAAATTAATCTTCTCTAAATCCTAAATCTTTCTTGCTTTACATGTGAAATCTTTCCTTCTTTCTTGGTTGGCACTGAGCTACTGAGCTTCCTACTACTTCCTTGGATAGGTTGGATTGATTAATCAAGTTAGGAATTAGGAGCTTCATAAGGCTTGTTTCTCTTCTATCTTCTGACACATCAGGTGACCTTAATAGCTTCCTCAAGGGTATGAAAGAATTGTACCTTGACAACATCTCTTACTTCATATCTTAGGCTAATAACAAACTTTGAAATATTTTGGGCCTCAAGCTCATTTGCTTTACACCTAATCATCGACATTTGGAATTCTTGTACGTAATCATCAGTAGATCAATTTCTTTATCTCAACTCCTATAACTTTGCAAAAGTATCTTGATAGTATGAATTAGGAATAGATCTTCCTTACATAGCTCTCTTCATTTTTTCTCATATTCTTATACCTCATCTACTATCTCTTTTTCTCATCATATGCAACTTCTTCCACTATATATAAGCATATCTAGTGAACTTTAAGGTGGTAAGTTTAACCTTGTCATCTTTAACATAATGATAGCACTCAAACAACTTCTCAACTTATTCTTCCCAATCTGAGTACTCATCGGTACTACCACTTCCTAAGAAGCTTGGAGTTTGAATTCTCATATTATCATTACTTTAGGGAGCTTAGGCAACATGTTCTTCTTCATAGAAATCCTCTTCAAACTCTTCGCTAACCTCTCCAACATCATCAAGATTGATGCTTTGGTTGGCTGGGTAACCTGCTCTTCCTCATATATGCCTAATAGGATGTTCAACTATATTAAGTTAGTTGACATATTATCTACCTCAAGGTGCTCATTCTAGCCTCTCATTGATTTCATAGAACTCTTCATCATCACTATCTTCTTCTTCCATGATCTCTATTCTACTGTTGGCTCTTCACACAACTGCTCTAACTCGAATATTGCAAGCTAGGTAAACTCTTTTGCATTGAACTTAATTATTAGGTCACTAACGCTAATATTTAGCTTAGTTTTCCTCTAAAGTGTCATCAACAGTATGTCCATTAGCTTGGTAAGTTTTGTTAGCATAAGCTATATCTTCTCCTTGCATCACAACTAACATATTCTCCAAAAGTTCATAATGTTAGTCCATCTACTCGTTTATGCTTCTTAAGCTTTACTCCACTTATTAGCCTTAAGTTAGAGAATTACTCTCATTACCTCCCACCACTACATTTGCACTCCAATCTATCATTTTATCACTAAGTAGCTTTAATGAACAACTTTGATAATGACTTCTTCAACAACTGCTACTTTAACAATAGCTAAACCTACCACAATAGTAGCATAATAAAAACAATATGGTAACTATAACTACTCTTGACAGTAACCATCACCTTCTATAATAGCAAAACAAACATATGGAACAACAACTACACTCCCAACTATTTCTTTACTTCAACAATTTTATGCTCTAATTCAAGAGATGAAGAAAGAGCACAATAGAACACCAAGAACAATGAACTTGAATGGTGTACAAACACACTCCAAATAGAAACACTTATTAGTTGACAACACAACTTATGGCCCTACTCAAAAATTAAGCTCTTATACTAAGATGATAATGCACATCCGTAGAAAATGCGAGCCTTAGATGAGGTCTTATCGTAGCATGAATGGGTCCTTCGAAGCTATCAAAGAAATTTAAATGGGTTTAGGTAGAAATGTGGGTAGTGAGATTTTAAGCAAGCCTGTGTACAGCTTAATAGATGTGATGCACCACTCAAGCTTAATCTTCCTTTCAACACAGCAAATGTGACTTTGATGTAGGTTAAAGGGTTGTTCATCGAAAAACTTGCTTAAGGGTTGATATAAGCTAAGGTTAGGGTTCTCAACATATAGAGAGGAGAGGAAACTCAATAAGTTCATAATAATAGGAAGGATTTTGATTACAACAAGCATCATTACAAGGTACTTCTACCCGGATGCCTAAGGTTACACTTTGTTACATAAAATTACTAGAAAAAGAATGAACTAAATATAAAATTGTACAAAAAGATAAAGGACAAATTTGTAATCCTTTAAGAAAAAGAATATTTGATGTTAGGTTATATGTCTAAGGTTAATGGAATATGTGCCTTCGAGAGAGAGGTTGGAAGATTCTATACATAATGGTTGCTAACTTATTTGGATAAGGTTGGCAACAATAGGGCTTCTAGGTAGCTTGGCATCAATACCTTAATAAATGTAGGCTTACAGTGGAGGGTGATTCGTAGAATAGGTCAGGAAGGTTAGCATCAAGCTCTTAGTCAGCTCGTACTAACCTTATTTTGATGAGACAATACTCCATACACTTTGAAAGCTTGAGTGTACAAACTGGTTGGTCTCCCTAACACTTGCTTGAAAATTGAGGACTCGATATGGCAAGTTAGCTAAACTGCTTGCTTAGAGTTGTGAGAAGGGTCCTGAGGTTTAATTCCTATCATTGTTTGTGGCTCAAAGGAGATAGTTTCAAAGAAGAAGGATCTCCATTCATATAACAAGATTACAAGGGCTTGATCTATATAAATAAAACCCTTAAGGTCATTTAGTAGAGGAGGATCACACCTTGAAATCTTGAAAGAGTAGTATCATTCTAAGTACTTACTGTCACTCCACATGCCTTTGTCTTTTAGGTGTTGATATTAAAAGTTTCCCTTTCTTAAGGGCCATTTCACTTATTTGAGTGTAGTACACATACTAAAGCCACCTCTAGTACACTCTTGGCTCATGTATTCATTTCATGTAAGGCCTAAGCTCTAACCCAACTAAACAAATAAGCCTAAGGGAATATTTCATGATATAAAGTTGACATTCAGCAAACTAGGCTATTAATGGCTGATATGAGCAATAAACTTATTATGAGAGGATTTAATTATTGGACCCTTAGACTCATGACTCAAAGACTCATCATCTTTAGGTATCTTATGACTTTTTGGCTCATAGATTCTTAAGCTTTACTTATGGCATGGAAATAGAGTTTGTTTATGTTTACTAATTGATTTCAAATAAGGTAATTAGATGGTTTTGTGGTTGTTGTTTGCCATTGCTTATGCATTTATACATATTTGTTTAGGATACATGTAATGCCCTAGAACTTAGAGTGCTATAGCTAGTCATGTGTCCTTATTAGGTAACGATACATTAAGGCCTTTATAACTTGCATTAGCCATCTAAAACCACAAAATCATAATGAATCCACCAACTTATAGTCTAATTCTCTATAATAACACATCTCCATGTCAATAGAATAATAAGTGATTCATTAAATCTCCCTTAACTTACCGTACATATACAAGGTAAATATTACCCTAAACTTAACATGTCATATTGTTGGAGCCAACTAGCAATTGGACAACTTGTAACAAACAGACTAATAACCAAACATCTAATGATGAGCCAACTACTATTGATTGCAAGTAATTAAATTCAATGACTCAATGGCAAAGCAGCTACAATTGTAAATGATCCTCTTCGGAAACTCATACCACTAAACCAAATAAATCTAAGTAGTCCCATGCCCATCATCCAAGTAGTATTCCACCTTGCTTCCATAATTGTAATCATAGTTATAAACACTTATAGCTCTAAGCTCATAAAGAACCTACACCTGCAATAGAAGAAACAAAGGTCCTTAACGGGTGAGCTAATGTCTAGTATGGAATATGACATATGCATGCACATGAATAGATAATTTCTAAACATATGTTTATAAAATGTAATAATGCATCAACCATCCATTTAATTATCTTTATTTTAACTTGACAATAACATAAGGGTTTTCATTATGTCAGTAGACATAAATGTTTGATACCAAATAGTTTTGGTGCCGGTTCCTCCCCAATGCCCAAAACACTAACATCTTAGATCCATTTAGATCAATTCTATACGAGACTTCACTAGAGATAGTATCACATGCAGATCATTGAGGTACTACCCTAATATCACGAATCCTCTTAGTTCTTTGGGCTCTAATTCACGTGTACTGTGTTGCTTAGGTAAGTACATTTGTCAAGTAATAAGTATAAAGGGCTCTAAAGTCCAGGGTTGTCACTTTTATAAGGATTGAACACTTACTTGTACTAAATTACTCTATTTTAAATTGAACAATAATAGTAATGATGAATTAAAGGATCAAAGGGATTTTTGAGAAATATGAACTAATTAATAACTAACAACTAATAATGCAACTAATTAACATAAACTTTAAATAACCATAAAGAGTGACATCTAGACTTTGATCACTAAGAGATTAACATGCATTAACCTAAAGTTTTTAATGTATTCCTTATTCTTATTAACTGGAGGAATTCAACCACTAAACTAATAAGAATTGCTTCTTTATTAATTTCTAATCTTAATTATATTCTAACTGAATTGCTTTTGGAATAGAACAAACTAAAGCATTATTAAGAATAGGAATTCCATTACAATAATATATCAATATCAATTGTAGAGAAATCTCTAACTTATCTTTAAGCTTATAGTAAATTCCTTCAATCACAGTAGATGTATTTAAATATTAACCTCGTGACTTTAATACATAAAATTTAATAATTAAGTTGAAACCTTAGAAATAACACCTTAATTAATACATAACACATAATTGAGTTGGCAAGAACAAGAGAATTTCATTAGAATAATGCAAATCAAATACTTTACATGTTACCCCAAGGCTATAGGTCTAGATATCAACAAATCTACGCTATAAAGATCATAAAAATAGTAACTTTCATGATATTAATTACTAGAACCCCAAAGAACTCTTCTATTCTATTTCTTTAGTGCCCCTCCCTTTGTGTACGTATGTCTAATGTCTATTTATATAATTTGGAAAAAATAAGCTTCAAATTACAAGTCTTTTAAAAATCATGGCAAGTCCAAAGGTAAGAACATGACTATGGGGTCTAGGGGTGAACTAATCCTTACAATAATTCTTCAAGAAATTGACTTGAAGTTGATGACAAAGGAATCACAGCCATAGATTATGGTTGTGGAGTTGGATCATGGTCTTATACTTAGCTAAGATTCTTTAAGCTTCAGTTGGAAATTGAGGATGTAGGCTTCATGGCTAATAAACACAATTATAGAGATCAACTATGGTCTTCCTCTTCACATAATTCTTAGATAAATCCCCTCCGGCATTGCTATCCCTAAGTCAATCTTCAAAATAGGTAAAATTTCCTTCAAAATTTGCTTAAATTCTCATCTTTTCGCCTTAATGCTTTATTTGAGTCTTGAAATCAATAAATTACTCAAATCACTAGCAAAACTTCGACATTAACTCAAAATAACTTGAAATACCTAAGAAAATAACATAAGAGATGAGCGTAAAGTTACACTCATCAAATCTTCCTACACTTAGACATTTGTTTGTCTTCAAGTAAATAAATCAATCCTTAACAAGGATTAATAAATCAAGACAAAATTCTTCAAATCAATCTACTATTATTCAAGATATCTGAAAAATAAAATCAAATTAAACCCATCATGTGGTTATAGACAATGCACCCCTTAAACATTACTAACAACTTATATGATCTCCTCACTTCTCACTTTTCAATGCAACCCATACACAAATACTAGTATTCAATGGCCAATTCCTATAAACCAACATTTGATCATGTAATTTATCTAAAGATTCTCTCCTAAATTGATTTCGTTTTATTTAATTAGGCAAAAACCATACACGACTCCCTTACATTAAGCTAAGATATATATAAATCTCTTCCCAACTTCACTAAGCAATATATTCAAGGATAAATACATGTTATATCTACTCATCCCCCGATCATTCCCCTAGCATATATTTTCCATTAATAGGTTATTTAATTTAATTAATCACTAAAGTTTATTAGCAACGGGAAAGTACCTTAGTCTTCTAAGCGACCAAGGTTATTTCTTACTAATTTACCCCTTTTTTAATTTGATATATTATTAGCAGGAAAGAACCTTGTTCTTTTGAGGGATCATGACCGATCCATGTTAATTTTTCTTTTTCTTATCAGTTCTTTAACTTATTGTTTCTTTTTCACTAAATTGGAAATAAGATAGAATTTCACTTTTTTAAAAGACTGAGATCGATCCATACTAATCAATTTTTACCTTATTATTCTTATTTACACCTTCAACAATTCACCATTTTTAGGGAAAATTACAAGAGACAAGCTTCACTTACTTGTTTACTTAGGATTATAGCTCTTTGAAAATCAAAAAGGGATAAGCATATATCTAAAAAAACTTCAAAAGTAGGATATGAGTAGTGTCAATCACAATTTTAATTGATTATTGGCTTGGAATCCCACACTATATAACATGTAACTTTTACTCTACAAGAATTTTACTATTAAATTCTAGTAACATGTATAATGTGCACTAGTGACTTAAGAGAAATTAAATACAAGCACTATTTACTATTAAAATGGGATTAAACTTGAGAAAAATTTAAGGTTAAAAATTAACAAGTTGATTTCCTAAATAACAGTATACTGCTTCGTAGCTCTTAATTTATTTCATTATCCTCAATGTACTTTATTTTAAATTATAGGAAAAGTAAATATGCAAAAAAATAATAAATCAAATATAGTGAAGAAGAAAATAAATAATACTCCCCTAAATAAGTTTGATTTGTATAGATGTCTGTGAGAATTTGTGTTGAATGTTATCAATTTGTTGGCTTAAGATAGATCTAAACAAATAAGTAAAAAGAAAGAAAGAAGAGCTTATGCAACGAAAGGGAAATTTTATTATTTTATTGATAGAATAGAACTTGAATATAAACTCAAAAATTAAACATATGAAAATTTAGAATTGCACCTAACTAAAACTTATCAAAACATAAAAATTGAAAAGTAACAACTAAATAATTCAACATAAGATATCTAAAAAAAGTTTAAGTCTTCTTTATTATTCTTGTCTTTAGATTCAATTTTGATCGGTTCCTTCGACTTATCTCCATTAGATGTTACCTCCTCCCCATCATCCCCTATTTGCATCTACCTTACCAAATCGATTAATTCCTCATTGTTTGGTGGAGGAATTTTCATCTTAGCTTAATCAGCAAGGTTGCTGCAAAACTCCATCATCCTTATCTGTAGCCTAACTAATTTCTTGAGAGATTGTTTGAAAATTTCATGGAAAGTGATTGGTTTTTGAACTTCTACTTTCAATTTGTTAACTTCCCACACCGAAATTGGCTATCAGAGTTTTTGATTTTCTTCATTTTAGAGGGTGTCTTGTCAATGTTATCTAGAAGAAGTCCCATCTAACAAAAAGTAGAGAACGACATAAGGGTGACATCTTTAATTATGGTGAATTGGGGGCTATCGATAAGGAGTTTGAGTTGCTTCACTAAGACTATAATGTACAGTCCACATCCTATTTGGTTTACCTAATTGTTAGTTGTCTGGTATCCTATATAAAAGGTGTAGGCAACAGCTAAGTGATAGGAATCAAACCATCGAACCCCTAACTTGAGCTTAAGCTTGAGGGCTTGAGAGTATGGCCAAGTGGGTTCTCTTGTTCTGATCTACACCTAAAGAGTTTGAGTTGCTCCAATCCGCTAACTAGCTTCCTTATCCAAGCTAAGCTCTTTTATGCTTATCAATAGTCTTTGAATGTCCACCTAAGGAGCACTTCAACAATAGCTTAGCTCACTCAATCACTAGCCCAACCGAATTGCCTGTAAGCTTCATTGAGCCTATTCGAGTGGAATTTACCTTAGGAGATTTTGTAGCTCAACTTAGCAACACCTTATTCGACTGTACTTGTTTTTCTATTTATACCATGAGCCTTTCCTCTAGTTGCCAAGCATGTGTCCTAGCAACCACATAATGGAATCTTCCATACTAATCGCATGTTTTTCCTAATTTTTCATTTATATCCCTTTACATTCCTTATACATTACTTATTTTAGATATTACCCTTTTAGTTTTTTCCATTATAGTAGTTTACCTTAATATTTTGAGTATAAATACCCTATGTACATTGTAGCCACAACATGTTAATTGGATAGAATATACTACACTTTCCTTTCCTTTATGAGCATCCTCTTGCTTGCTTAGTTTACCCTTATCCTAACCCTTAGGTAAGGCTAGGTGTCTAGAATTCTCATTAAGATATCTCATGTGTCATATTGAGTTGATTCGTGAGTCCTTAGCAGTTCCTTGGTACATCATATCCTAGGAGTTGATTGTGGATTTGCTTATTTGCTTTGTTGATTTCAGCATTTCTTACCGTCATATTCAAGCTTTTAGCAAGCTTGGACCTACGATTTATACTGTTGCCCTTATTAGTCTTTGCCTTGGCCTATTTTCTTTATATTAGAGCGGAAGTTCATAGTAGGTAAGTTACTGTTCATTTGTGATTATTATTGTGTAATGTGTAGTGTTGTTGTGAAAGTATGTTGTGGTTATGCTATAGATTAGCTATAATGTTTTAGTAAGTAGTAGAAGTAGTATTGTTGTTCTATAGAATTTATAGCAAGATTCTCTGTTTTACTTTATTTCAAGCTTTAGAAAATAGAGAAAGCTTCAACTAGGTTCTATTGTCCTTTAAAGTAGCTACTGTGTTTGTGGTCAAAGTTTATGTAGATTTGATTATTTATGTGGAGAGGTAAGTATGTATGAGTTGGTTGATTTGAAGATAGTGTAGTTATTTTTGGAATATTGAAGTTTCGACTGTTGTTGAAGTTTTGTTAAGGGGATAGTATTGAGTTGAGGAAAAGATGACTAACTTTAGTATAAATGTTGATATTGGAGATGATAATAGTGGTGTCGTCCATAATGACTAACAACCCCAAAATACCCGTAGAAGCACAGACAAGCGGTTCAATAAAATGGGTAAGCTGATAGCCAACTTGACTAGAGCTATTTATGCATTAGCTTTGTGACCTATTGATGTTGCTCAAGATACTTGTTAAGCTATCTAATTTGATGGGAATCAAGCTGCTAGATCCTTGACCCATAGCTGAGCTTGACGACTAGAGGGACTGGCACGATGAATCCTTCTGTTCTAGCTGACCCTTGCCGGAGTCGAGTACGTCCTTATTAAGTCACCGTTTATGCTAAGCCGTATGACTACCCATCCTTCTATAGTGTGTCGAATTGAAGATTTGTCTCTTGTGCCAAAGTCGACCAATTACTCAGCATCTTTGTTGTCGAGAAGCCAAGAATGGGAGACTTTAAACTAACAAAGCCATCTTAGCTTGGACAAGCCAGCTGTCCATTCTTTTTTATCCGCATCTTTTAACAACCACGCCAATGTGGCATTGCCATGTATACAGTATCATGTGTAGAATCCATTATACCAATGATTGTTTTTTTTGTATATTCATTTTTACCCTTTTCTATCCTGTTCTTTACGTCCTTAGGAAATGCCTTTTTTATCTTTTCCTTTTTAGGCAAGTTGCTTTAACTTATGAGTATAAATACCCTTGTACTTGTAATTGTATGAAGAGAGATAATTTAGAATAAACTTTTGAGTGCTTTTTTCCTTACATAAATACTCTGTTTACCCTCAACATCACTCTTATCCTAACCCTTGAAGCAAGGCTAGGTGGCAAGTAACCTCACCAGACTGATTCATGTGTCATATTGAATTGTGCTGTGAGTCTTCAGAAGTTCCATTGGTGCATTATATCCTCTGGAGTTGTTCGTGTGTTTTGCTTAATCTTCATTCGTCATTCATTCATTTTCACACTTTTTTCCATTAGTACTTTTCGAGCTTTCTACAAGCTTAAACCTACCCAGCTACTGGCCTTGTCTATTCTTGGTCACGGTTTGCAACATCTTGGTATCAGAGCAGAGGTTTTGTTTGAGTTGACATGTGTTTTTGAAGTTCTGTTATACTCTATTTTATGTATGCGAAACAGAGTAAGTTATTGTATTCATTTGAGCACTGTGTTCTTAACTATTAATTTCTTAAAGTTTTGTCTGAGCTTTGAATCTATAAGGAAAAATGATTGACCAAAGTATAAATGTTGGTACTTGCGACGATACTAGAGTTATCCACTATAGACGACAATCATAGGGAACTCCTAGAAGCATTGACAAGAGACTTAATGAGGTAGCTAACCTCTTAGTGGATTTGACTCGAGCTGTTCATGCATTGTCTTATCGACCCACTGAGGCCATGCAAAACATCCTACAAGTTGCTTTACTTATTAGAGGTCAAAACCTAGCTTGATCCATTCGAGGTAGAGGAGTAGGCAGACGAGTAAGGAAAAGGATTGATTTGGCAAGCATGGGAGATGAAGAAGAAAAGGAGTATTTTGAAGAAGAGTGTATACAAGTCCCTAGAGCATCCAACCATATGAAGCTCTAAAATCTGAGTTTCAATAGATTTAGGAATGTTGATGAATATTTGGAGTGGGAAGAAAAGGTTGAGCGTATATTTGATTATTATCAATACGAAGATTATGAGAAGGTGAGAACTACTACTGTTAAGTTCTCCAAATATGTTGGTACATGGTGGAAGAATTTTCCGACCTTGAGGAGATGAGAGGGATATTGAAAGATTAATACTTAGCTAGAGATGAAGAGGATACTCAAAAATAGATTCATGCTAGAAACCTATATTTAAGATACTTTCACTCAGCTTTAGGAGCTAAGAGAAGGAGGCCGAACAATTGACAAATATGTTCAAGACTTTCAAATGCTTATGATACATTATGAAGTGGAGGAGCCACCAGCTTAAACAGTCTCAAGATTCATTATTGGGTTGAGAGGAGACATTCAAGACATTATGCAGCTTCAACGATTTGACATAATGAATGAAGCTATTACAATTGCCTAGCGAGTAGAGAGGCAATGGAGGAGCCGACTAATGGCCAAGGTATTGACTAGCCGACCCTGATAGATGAGTCACTGAGCTCAATTAAGTATAGAGCCAAACATAAAGATTGATGTTTGAGCCAAGCAGAAGGGCTAACCTGATGGTGAAGTGTTGACCTGAACTTATGAAAAGGGGCAATGGTTTGGTAGGAAGATGAGCTAATCAAGTGCTTCAAGTGTCAAGGGTTCAGACATATGGTTGCTTAGTGCTTAAACCATAGGACAATGGTCATCAAGGGAGATGTCTCGAAGCTAGAAGTATAGAGTATTGATGAGGAACCCAATAAGGAGGAGGTTCCTATTGAGAAAGAAAATGTTGAGAAGGAGCTAATTAAGGAGGAGCTAATTGAGGAGGACGTGTTTGCCGAGGACTTAGACAAGTTACTCATGGTTATCTGACGCATTATGAACATAGAACCCTCATGATAAGAAGTGTAAAGAGAGAACTTGTTCCATACCACCTATAAGGTGAATGATTAGGTATGTACTCTCATTGTAGATAGTGGAAGCTGCACCAATGTGGCATCAGCCGATTTTGTTTCAAAATTGAAGTTGCTAACTATTATACATCCGAGGCCATACAAGTTGCACTGGTCGAGTGAGAAAAGAGCATTACATGTCACTTGGCAAATATTATTGCCAATCACTATAGGGGATTACTCTAACCAGATTCTTTATGATGTATTGCCTATGTACGCTTCCCATGTGTTGTTGGGTAGGCTGTGGTTGTTTGATAGGAGAGTTATACATGATGATTATAAGAACACGTATATGTTGGAGAAGGATGACCAACAAATCACACTAAATCGGATGCTGCCAAGAGAAGTTAATAAGTTACAAACAAAACTTGCTCGTAAATCGAAAAAAGCTTTGGTGATGAGTAGATTTGAGCTTTGAGATGCCATTAATGCTAATGAGCTGACCCTTTTGTTGTTCAGGCAATTGTTGGAAAGTAAGGGGTGGGGTGAGCTACCTTAGGAAGTCAAAGAGTTGCTAGATGAATATGTCGACCTGTTCTCAGGACAATTACCTAAGGGGTTGCCCCCAGCTCGAGGCATAGAGCATTGCATTACTGGATAAGCCAGCTTATCAGATGAATCTCAAGTAAGCTTTTGAGCTCTAACATTAATTCAATGAGTTATTAGAGGCTACATAAGAGAATGTCTCAACTCTTGTGCTATGATCGCGCTTTTAGTGCCAAAGAAGGATAGAACTTAGCGGATGTGTATAAATAGCCGAGCTATGAACAAAATCACGATCAAATATAGGTATCCATTCCCGAAGCTAAAAGACATGTTAGATAACCTTTGTGGAGCCAAGATTTTTAGTAAGATTGATCTTAATTCTAGCTATCATTAAATCTACATGAGGCAAGGAGATGAGTGGAAGACTACATTCAAGACTTAAATGGACTATACAAATGGATAGTCATGCCCTTCAGCTTGTTGGATGCCTCAAGCACTTTCTTGAGACTAATGAACTATTTATTGAGACATTTTATAGGGAAGTGTGTTGTGGTGTACTTTGACGACATCTTGATCTATAGTGTTGACATGCTGAGTCACTAAGAACATCTCAGAGCAGTCCTAGATATCCTTTGTGCCAAGAGATTAGTTGACAATCTAATGAAATGTTGCTTTTGCCAAGAGGAAGTGGTATTCTTGGGCTATGTAATCAGTAGAGGAGGCTTACGAGTTGATGATGAAAAGATCCGAGCAATTGTCGAATGGCCGATTCTTACTACTTATGGCAATGTGAGAAGTTTCCATGGACTGGCTTCATTTTATAGAAGATTTAGTAGGAATTTCAATGCCTTTGTTGTGCCACTTACTGAACTAACGAAGAAAAACACCAACTTCTAATGGGGAGAAAGGGAGAAGAGGAGCTTTGCTAAGGCAAAAGAAAGATTGTCCTCCACCCCGATGTTAGTACTACCTGATTTCGACAAAATTTTTAAGTTGGAATGTGACGCATCAAGCATTGGAATAGGCACTGTCCTAATGTAAGAAGGTTGACTAATTGGCTTCCATAGTGAGAAGCTTTGAGGATCCTAGTTGAATTACTCTGTGTATGACAAAGAACTTTTGTCACTAATCTGAGTATTGCAAGTATGACAGCACTATTTACTGTCAAGAGAATTTGTCATATATATTGACCATGAATCGTTGAGGTATCTCTGAAGTCAAACTAAGTTGTCGAAGTGGCAGGTGAGATGGGTTGAATTTCTTAAAGTATTTAGTTTTGTGATAAATTACAAGTAAGGAAAGAGCAACGTAGTTACAGATGCTCTTTCGAGGAAATATGCGCTTTTATTAGAGCTGTAGACTAGACTGTTTGGGATTACAAGTATTAGAGAACAGTACTATAAGGATCCATACTTTAGACCCATAATTTCATGATGTATCGATGGGAGGATAGTAGACAAGTATCATGTGGAGGATGGCTACTTGTTCTGAGGTGGAAAATCATACATACCAAATTATTTACTAAGGGAGCTACGAATCAGGGAAGCTTACAGTGGAGGACTCTTCAGACATTTTGGAGAAAGGAAGACCTATGAATTGTTGGATGGCCACTTCTTTTGGCCAAGAATGGGGAGAAATGTGCACTGACTTGTCGAAAATTGTATCATATGGAAGAAGTGTTAACTCCGTAAGTTTGACCTTCTAGACATGATGTTGAACTTAAGTATTATAAATATTTCCCTAAGTCGACAAAACTATATAAAATGAAAACCGATTAAAATTTTAAACTCGAAACTTAAAACGAACTTGAAAGATTCTATTATATGATTTGAAAACTCTAATCAAGCACGAAAACCTCAATCCTTACATACGCGTACTTTTAAAAATATAAACCTAAACTTAATAGAAACCGTAACTATCAAGTCATAAAAAAAATTTTAAAACTCTATAAAGTTATCTTAATGCTTGAAAAGCCATAAACCAATAAAATTATCATTAATTTTGTGAAATCATATAAAATTGATAATGAACGAATTAAGGATAATTTCAAGTAATAATAAACAACAAAACTAAGCTAGTTAAAAGAACAAATTAATAAATTTACAAAATTAATTTTACTTGTGTACATAAGTGGCCTCATAATATGTATATATATATATATATATATATTACCAAGTAATTTCCTTCTCTTTTCTCAATCTATTGCATTATATATATATATATATATATATATATATATATGTTGCATAATAAAGCAATAATCTTAAATAATTAAGCTGATCGAACCTTAAGCTCTTCAGTGTAAGTCAATTATTCCCAAATTGGTAAAAAACCTTAAAACATACTTAAACTTACTTGAACTGTAAACCCTAGGATAATCAAGGACTTATGACCTTAAATAAATAATTAAAATTACAATTTGAACAAATTTTATTCAACTCTAGAAAGTTCTAAAATTTCTTAAGAAGCAAATCACAACCGATAAATTAATTTGAGAACCAAACCCTAAAAGAATTATATACAAGACAATTCCCTTATCTTCACTTATAAGTCATGTTTGTAAACCCTACCATTTAACAAGCTTGTAAATCAACCAAGAGTATTTTTCGAACGTTCCCAAGAATCAACTAAACAAAAAATTTAAGTTTACATCTAAAAACAAATTTAGTTTTCCAATTTTAAAGTTTATTATCGATAAAACTCAAATACAAAAACAATAAACCTTAAGTCACCCTAAACCCTAAAACAATTAAAAATTTGCAACCTTAAGCAACTAATTGAGAATTTGATTTGAATAATTTTATTTAACTCTATAAAATTTCATAATTTTGTAAGAATTAAATCATAACTTACAAATCAATTTAAGAAACAAATTCTAAAAGAATTTTGTGTAAGACAATTCTCTTATCCTTAATGTGTAAGACTTGTGCACATGAATAAGTGAACCAACCAATCACCTTAGATAACTTATCAATTGAGAGTTGAAATCATGTATTAATTAATAACTTAAGTTATTACATTATTTTATGTATTCAACTTTTAATTAAGTGACAAGACAACTCAATGCCCAAAAAGAACACCCTATGTCCAATTGGGAAAAGAGCCTAAGGGAGGCTATGTCTTGTCAACTTTCAACCACTCAATTGTCTTACATATCTACTATTGAGCCCTTAATGCTTGCATTATTTAGTTTTGTTAAAAGTTGGCATTTGTACATGTTAAAAGACAACCAAATTAACCTTCTTGAACACACTTCCCTCCCATTCAAAACCGGCCACTCACTCCCTCATTTCACTTTCATTTTCACTTCCTTTTCTCTCACTTTAAACACAAATCAAAAGAAGAGATCTAACCCCACAAAATCCCAACATTACTTCCATACTCACGGCACCAAGCTTTATTTTGTGCCCTCCATTTGTTAACTCCAAAAGCCACTTCTAAGAACTTTAGATCACCCTCAAAACCCCACTTTAAAGATCAAGACTCAAGCTTCCAAAAAGATCTTGGAAAAGAAGAAGGAAAAACAAGGAGCATAAGTGGATACTTAGTGTACAACCACCTTGTTTACGCTTTTAAGGACTAGTAAGTTGTTTCCTTATTTAAGTGATCTAGTATGCCATGTTAGAAGACCATATTTTTATGAAGATGATGGCATGAACTTAAGATGATAACTTAGCTAGCCACTTTAAGAAATAGGCTTACAAATCTTGCACAAGAAAGTTAGAATATGAGCATGATAAGTTGGTGTTATATAAGTATACATGTTTAACACTTAGAAAGGAAGATGTTAAGTTGAGGAAGTTGTGAAATATGCACATGAACAAAGAAAAAGCATGCTGGACATGAAGTATAAGAAAGCTATTCAAGAGTTATTTTCACTTCTATTAAGTTGAACATGCCTAAAATTAACATTAGGTAAAGAAAAATCTATTACATGGAGCTTTTATGAAGAAACCAACTTTGTGAAATGTAGACTATAGCATGGAAGTTATGATATGTATGAGATCTATTATTTTCATGTAGAGTACAAGCTAAATAATTACCTCATGGAAGAGAAGTTAAGTTGGAGTTAGAATATGAGTAGTATAGGTTTAAGATCTAATACCTAACCTTAAGGAAATGATGAAAAAAAATTGAAAAACCATTTTGGAAGCCTTCACACCAAACCGTTTGGATCTGGAACAATAAAAAAAGTCACTTAAAAACATGATAAAACTAAGTAAATAAAGCGAAAAGACCAACCAAGGTAAGTACGATAAGTGTATAAAGCCTAAAACTCAAAACTAAGCATAAAACTCTCAAAACAAGCCTCAATCTCCAAGTTAGGCCTTCATTCATTTTCTTACCAGCAAGTTAACTCACAAATAAAAGTTGTTTTAAGACTCTTAAGAAGCCCACAAAACACTCCCGAAGCCTACATTTGATTTGGATAAAAATACAAGCCTATTTGACAACTTAAGCCTATTTGACAACTTAAGCCTACATGAAAGCATAAGAAGTTGTTGTTAGCCTTAAGATTGTAAATCAAAGTTGGAAATTTGACCTTAAGGAGAATTTTAAGCATATAATGAAATCCTAAGCCCAAGCTGAAAAGATTTTCTAAGATATCAAAAAGCCCAACAATTAAATAAAACCTAAAAGTACTCCAAATCATGAGGACCACTATTGTTCTGACCTATAGATAGATTTTCATGTCTCATTTCTAAAATATAACCTCACCACATTAAAGTACACTAAAAAACGATGAAGATTGACTATAAGATTATAAAAATCGGATTTAAAACGAGAAAGTTCTATGTGATTGAACTTTTAAGTAAAACTAGGAAAAATGTGAAATCTAGTTAAAAGTATAACTTAAAGGGTTTTAGCTTAACTTTCTAAGTTCTATTTCAAGTCCTTATAGTATCATATTGCAATGTCTAGGGGACTCAGCTGGTGGAGACAACTTGCCCCTAGATTACTACAACTGATTCATTATGGTTGAGTAAGTGATTCCTGATGATTCCATACTTGATTTTTGTTTATAGAGTAGATGCACTCAAACTTATATAAGAAACTTGAATGCTTGTGGGATATGAGAAACGCACGAGTATGATATTATGATTGAATGCTATGGCTTATTAATAAGATAATAATGGGAATTGTTTATGATGATATCTCTGTATCGTTGTATGGAATGAATTTGTATGATCCCCATGAAAACTAGATTAAGTACTTATTTGATTAAGAAATTTAATGAATCATGCATTTCTCATAATCACACTATACTATACCAACAACCACCTTACGTAGAAGATGGGAAGGGACTCATAGGAAGAGGGCCTCCTATAGGATTAGGCATTAACTATGCCATCATTATATTATTAAGTATTTATCTTGATGTAACTAGCTTACTAGGTGTTGGAGGATGCTAACCATTAGCGAAGGCCCGTATCTTATGGCTTTTGCTAAGGTATGTGATTGTGGATTTCAGAGGCCACTATATTGCTAAACTTAGGATTTTGGAAATATAATTTGTTTCTTGGAAAGGAAAGTATATTATATATATTTTATATATATATGATTTTGATTTGATTTAATAACAATAGTACAATTGGTATGAAAACCCAGGTGCTAAGACCCGGTTATTGGTTTGTTTCGGTTAATCACCTTCAACCCCAACTACATGGGGTAAAATTTTGAGTTGTATGCAGTTCCTAAGTCATTGCATGTATTGTTCGATATTCTGATTATTCATGCATTCATATGTTTATGCATTAAATAAAAATTGTTATGCATTATTGATGAGGGGATTATCTTACTAAGTGTAAGCTTATATCCCAATAGTTCTTTTCCTTGTAGGTTGATCGATAGTTGAGACAGGGATAGGAATCGAGTGTAGAGTGCTACCATTGAATCAATATGATGAAAAGCTTATGTAGTTAATTTGGAATGCTTCAAGAATCAACTAATATCTTAATTAAGTTTAGTCTCTTTAGTAAGTTTAGAATTTTCTAGAAGTGTCTATCTTATTTCACTATTTCGGTAAGGGATACCTATTCTCTGCTGTTCTAAAGAACCGTTGAATATTAGATATCCATAGTTATGTATATTATTCAATGAGTTAATGAATTGAAATCTAAAACCTTAGCGACTAACTATTTAGAGTTTTGTAATCTTTAACTTGCAAGACAGTTTCCTTATCATGGGTACACACATCGTAAACTCCTAAATTTTTCGATTTACCATCTGAAGTAGATTTAAGTATATTAGATAATCTAGGAGTTAACAAGGCTAATGAAAATGAAAACCCTAAATTAACTAGTTAATTGCATATAAAATTTTTGTAACCTAAATGTATATAAATACTAAAGATTTCATTCGAAAGTGATAAAAACCCTAAAACTATAACTTTAAGGATAGAAAAGCACTAAATCACTATAATTTATCCTTAAACCCTAATTGATAATATAACCTTAGTATTATATTAAATCATTGGTAAAAGATTAAAGATAACTTTCAATCATTTATAAATACAAATAATACTAAAGTAATCCTTTAGAAACTAAGATATTGTATCATAGATCACATTCATCTTCTAAATATATAATTAGGTTAGTATTACATAGAGTTAAGAGTTTAGTTGATGCTTAGGTTGCATGTAGTAAATATTAATACCCTAAATGACACTTTTCATAATAATTATACTAAGTAGCTTACCAAATGGTATATATACAATATAAATACCTAATAAAAGATCTCATTATCTATTTTTACTAATCAATTCACTAAATTTCTTATTTTCTTTCATTTCATTAATCTTCTTCCTAATTTTCCCTAATTACTTCATTATGTACACTAAATGGCATGTAATTTTAGAAAGTTAACCAAGTCAACACATGTTGACTAAGGTCAAAGAATTGACTAAGTCAACATATAGAAAAGTCAATAAAATGTCTTTTTCACTCTAGAAATATCTCTTCCTTTCTAATAATTTCTTTTCTTTTCTTTTAGATTTTTTTCTTCCTTTTCCCTACTTCCTTATCGTCCACTGCCTTATCCTTTAGGACCCACTTGCTTTCACTTTCAAAAACACAAAACAACACAAAATCAAGTCCCTTTCTTCTTTTTCCCAAATTGCGATTCCCCTTTCCCTTTCACTTTTCTTAATTTTCAAACTTTGCAACCATATTTCAAGTAGAAAACAAAGGTATGTTATTATGTATTGCTCCATATTATGTAATAGTTAGATGAATACGTAGGTTAGTTTAAGAAGTTTATGTGTTGTATACATATATGTTGTTGAAGGCTTAAAGATTCAACTTTTATGTTTAGAAGTGTAGGATAGCCTTAGTAAATGGAAGAAGAGCATGTGTACTTGTATTTAAGTATGTGTATATAAGAGTATACTAGATAAATACATGTATAAAGACCTTTGTATATAAGAATCCAATATGTACATAACCCAAAATAAGGCATATACCAACTATACATACATATACCATGCTAAGTACACCCTTAAAATACAAAAAGATGAAATTTGAGAAGCTTTCTTAAGAGGAATTTTAGGCATACGAAAATACGTATAAAAATATGTATGTTACCGTATGTGTATACGGTTATATGTATAAGTATAAATATGGTATATGTATAAGTATATATATAAGTATACTAGTATACATATAAGTATAGCAAAGGTATAGGCATATAGTTAACCTATATAAAGTATACATAAGACACTTAAGTATGACTTAAGCATGAGGTAAGGGCTTATGCAATTAAAAGATGACACAAGTGATAACATAAGTATAAGCTTATAAAATAATAACTTATAAGATTACATAAGAGTATAACCTAAGTATATATAAGTACTTAGGGTCCAAAAATCCTTTAAACCTAATACACTTCTTAAATTGAATTAAACTTAATTAAGTACATGAGTTAGTAATACCGATATAAAATTCCCTAAGTGTAAGAATCTAATAGCTAATTAAATCATTAAGTCCTAAAATAGGATATAAATATAAGTAATAAGAATAATTAAGCTTCCATAGTTAAAATTTCAATAAATTTAGCTTATATCGTAAAACACGAGTTCTAACGTCCAAAACCAACATCACTATGTGAATGTACGTTCGAAAACGATGAAAAACGACTATAAATTCATAAATATTAGAAATAGAATGAAAAAGTTATATACGATTAGTGATAAAGTTTAACTGGATTAAAATTGATAATAATCTAAGTAGAATTAGGTAAATAGATATCTAGAATTACTAGTTAATTCAATTACTTACTAGCGTTATTATATCGTAATGATTAGGTGATCCCGAGGTTGGCGAGGATCTCCCGATTGATTACTACGACTAGAGCGAGTCGTCATGGTTAAGTGAATATTTACCCTATGATTCCATGCTTGTATATGATTGTAGATAGTGGACATAAATGATATTGTTAAATGATTATTATGTGGGGTCGGGAAATGCTTGTATATGTTATTATGCGCTAAGTTGTGAATTTACCTTAAGTACGAATAATACTTTGTTTGCTATATGGTAGTATAGAAAATGATTGTGTGTACTATTGGATGGTCACATCATAATTAGACTTAATTATACTCGGCTCATAAGAAGAAATTGGTACATGCATCAACATACATTTCATAGACATAGTTCCAATCGTCACATCATATGGAGGTAAAGAGAGGCCATTCGGGGGTTGTTATTATAAATTTATTGGTTTTGTATGATGCACTCCTACAAAATGACCTTACCTTGGCCAGCGAGAATATTAGGCATTAGGGGCGCCAACCACCTGGCTAAGGGTTGAGTCTAGAGGCCTCCATTTAAGGGTGAGTATAGACTGTGGGGGCCCACTCATAATTGTACTAAAACTTGGTTTTTATGAAAATAAAAGACTTATTTGATTTAAGTATGGAACATGAAGTTTCGTAGTAAAGTAAGTTCTAGTATAATACTCGGATCTAATTGGTGCTATGTATACTCTACCTTGACTTCGGAGGGCGTTAAATCTAAGCTATGTATATAGACTAATTAACTATATGTATTGTTTGGCATTCTATTTAACCATTCATTCATATGCGTGAGTATAATATATTTATAACTTGCCTGTGGTGTGGCTGAGGGTTTTGCTCACTAAGCTTAGGCTTACACTCCCTTAGACTATTGCTGCAGGATAGCTTGTTCATTGAGGCTGGCCAAGAGATGCCACAGGTTAGCTTGGAGACTTAGGTAAGAGCGAGCCATCTAGTGTATTGAGAGAGAATAGATTATGTAGACTTTTACTTATGTACTTTTGTTTTATCAGTAATATAAACTTAGATATACTAAATTACTGCATATTGAAAACTTTGTAGTTTAAATTTTATATAAATATGTTTGTATGATGATATCATATGGATTTGTAGGTTCTTGGGAAACCAATGGTGGTAGAGCCTTGTATATTGTGTGAAGAGTTCATGATTGGAAGGGTAACCAATCAATGGTTCTTCGTAAAGTATATGGCATTTGCTACTACTAGACCATCTTTAGTTCATGACACACGTGATATGGAAATTTTAGACAATACCACTAGGCCCCCTATAGGGTCCTTACAAGAAGGCCAAATGCTAAGTCGAGCAAGGGAAAGTAATGCCCCTACCTATTCCAACGAGGTTGTGAACTAAATTGAGCATGGACTTTGTTCTCGGACTACTACGAACTATTTGAGGCAAAGATTCTATAATGGTTGTTATGGATAGGTTTAGCAAGATGGTACACTTTGTGCGCTATACTAAGACTAATGATGATTCGGCTATTGCTTCTCTTTTCTTGCAGGAGATTGTATGGATACATAGCATGTCGAGGAGTATAGTCTTTGACAGAGACCCAAAGTACTTGAGCCATTTCTAGAGAACCTTGTGGCATCAGTTAGGGACCAAATTACTCTTCAGTACCTCATGTCACCCCTAAATTGACGACTGGATAGAGGTGGTTAATTGCACTTTAGGATCACTACTCCAAGTTGTAGTAGGTAAGAACTTAGTTGATTGGGATGTCTACATACCAATCGTTGAGTTCACTTGCAATTGAATAGTACATGACAACACTAAGTGGACTCCTTTTGAATTTATCAATGCATTCAATCTCGAGTTGCCCCTTAACCATACCCCTATACCAGTACCCATGCAAGAGGACCCTGATGCCTTAGCCTGAACACAATCTCTTCAGCACATCTATGATAAGGTCACTTGGCACATTGACCTAGCTACTAGAAGAATACGAGAAAAGACCAAGGGTAGGATGGCCAAACAATTTCAACTAGGAGACTTAGTGTAGCTACACTTAGCAAGGAACGATTCCCAAACAAGAGGAGGCATAAATTATCTACAAGAATAGAAGGACCTTTTAGAATCCTTTAGAAGATCAATGATAATGCTTATAGATTGGAATTGGCTGAGGGCTATGAGGTTTCTAATACTTTCAACATTGCCAACCTCAGTCCGTATCACCTTAATAAAGAACTGAGCAAAGATTATTCGGATTTGATCCCAAATCCAAAACAACCTAAAGGGAATGATGGGAATTAGGTTGCTAAACCCCTTATCTACAACCGAGCCCAAGGACTAAAGGAATTGGCATGATGAATTATTCTATTCCAATCGACCCCTGTTGGGTTTGAGTACTTCCTTACCAAGTCATTTGATCACCCATCTTCTTGTACTGTATTGAATTGATGATTACTCTTTTGTGCTCGAGCAGACTAATTACTCGATATCTTCCTTGCCGATGCTGAGAAGTAGAGAAATAGAGACTTGTAACTAACAAAGCCATCCCAGCTTAGATAAGCTAGCTGTTTTTACTTTTTTGTCCACATCTTCTAATAACCTTGCTAATTTAGCAGCGCCACGTATACAGTATCATGTGTAGAATTTGTTGCACCAATGATTGTTTTTCTTGTATATTCATTTTTACCCTTTTGTATCCTGATCTTTACTTCCTAAGGAAATGCCCTTTTGTCTTTTCCTTTTTAGGCAAGTTACCCAAACTTATGGGTATAAATACCCTTGTACTTATAACTTTGAGATGACAGATAATTCTGAATACACTTTTGAATACTTTCTTCCTTGTGTAAACACTTTGTTTACCTTTTTGCATCACTCTTATCCCAACTCTTGAGTAAGGCTAAGTGGCGAGTAACCTCACTAAACTGATTCGTATGTCATATCGAATTGTGCCGTAAGTCCTTAAAAGTTCCATTAGTGCATTATGTCCTCTGGAGCTATTCGTGAGTTTTGCTTAACCTTCATTCATCATTCATTCATTTTTGCACTTTCTTCTATTAGTACTTTTCGAGCTTTTTGCAAGCTTGGACCTACTCAATGATTGGCCTTATCTGTTCATGCTTATAGTTCGCAACATAACCTTTAAAGGACGAATCTCAATTTGATAAAACTAAGATGGAGAGTAAGAACGTATGCAAAGGAGAATTGACTTAGGTGAGGTGGATGAAGAGGATTATGATAAGCTAGAAAAGCAAGCTTATGCAGCTCAAGCTATAAACCATGTAAAACTTCAGATTCCGAGCTTCAATGGTTCTAGAGATGCCAATGATTATTTCGATTGGGAAGAAAAAATGGAGCAAGTGTTTACTACTATCAATATGACAACCGTAAGAAAATGAGAATTGCATCTATAGAGTTCATAAGCTTTGTAGCAATGTGGTGGAGGAACTTTTAGGTCATGAGGAGACGAGAAGGATACAAAGAGGTTAGCACTTAGCTTGAGATGAAGAGAGTCCTTAAAGCTAGATTCATATTCAATATCTAATTATAGGATAATTTTGCTCAACTTCAAAAGGTTAGGCAAGGTAGCCAAAATATTGACTAATTTGTACAAGAATTTTAGATGCTTATGATCTAAAGTGAAGTTGATGAGCCTTCAGCTTGAATAGTATCCAAGTTCCTTATTGAGTTGAGATATGATATCTTGGATATACTAGAGCTTCAACAGTCCACTACACTTGATGAAGCTATAAAGATCACCCAATGTGTGGAGAGGTAGAGGAAAAATAGGCTAGTCTATTCTCAACTTAGCTAACCTACTTCGAGTAGTTGACTTGCTTAAGGTAGTAGTCGAGCTCCACAAAGTATTAACTTTAGTAAGTGGGTTGAAATTTTGACTAAGCAAAAGAGTTGCACTATTGACCAAGAATTGCCAAAGAGAACCTATGAGAAAGGATAAGGGTCTAGAAGAAAGACAAGCTAGATCAAATGCTTTAAGTGTAAAGGATTCAAGTACATGTCCACCAAGTGTTGGAATAGATGAACCATGATTGTTAAGGGTGTTGCTTCAAAGATTGAGATAAATAGTATGAATGAGGAGCCAAAGAAATAGAAGAGTTAGAAAAGAACATTGAGAGTAATGAGGAACCAGTTGAGGAGGATGTGTTTGCTAAAGATTTGGATAAGTTGAATATGGTTGTTCGACATATAATGAGCATTGAAGCATCTACCAATGAGGAGCAATGAGAGAATCTATTCCATGTTTCCTGTAAAGTGAATGAGCAAGTGTATGCAGTCATAATAAACAGTGGAAGTTGTACTAATTTAGCATCTACCAACCTAGTTTAGAAGCTTAGTTTACTAAACTTGTCACATCCCAGGCCATATAAATTACATCAACTAAATGAGAAGGTAGCACTACATGTCACCTAACAAGTACTACTAGCGATCTCAATTGTGAATTGCTCTAGTCAGATTCATTGTGATGTGCAGTACGTCACATATCCTGTTGGGCCGACCTTGGGTATTTGATTAAAGGGTGACACATGATGTGTTTTAGAACACATTTGCATTTGAGAAGGATGGGATGAAGATCGATTTGAACCCTATGACCCATAACCAAGTATGTAGATTGAAAGTAAGCTAGCTTAAAGATCAAAGTAAGCTTTAGTTTTGAGTTGAACCAAGCTTTAAGAGACCATCAAGTTTGACATGCCGACCTTCTTATTGATAAGAAGGATATTGGAGTTAAAGGAGCAAATTGTGCTATCCGAGGAGATCTAAGTGTTGCTGGAAGAACATTTTAACTTGTTTCCTAAGTAGTTACCTTTAAGACTAGCCAGCTTATCGAATGAATCCTGAGTAAGTTGTCGAGCTCTAGAGACAATTCAATGAACTATTAGAGAAGGGATATGTAAGGGAGAGTCTTAACCTATGTGCTGTGCTTGTTTTATTAGTGCCAAAAAGGGATGGTACTTGATGAATGTATGTAGAAAGCAAAGTTATGAACAAGATTACAATCAAACATAGGTGCCCTATTTCAAGGATAGATGACATGTTAGATGAATAGAGTGGTGCTAGAATTTTTAGCAAGAACTACCTAAAGTTAGGTTACCATCAAATTTTTATGAAGCAAGGTGATGAATGGAAAACTTCCTTCAAAACTCAACATGTTTTGTATGAGTGGATGGTAATGCCTTTTAGTTTATCAAATGCCCCAAGTACTTTTATGCAATTGATGAACCATGTTCTAAGAGACCTAATCGAAAGAAATGTTGTGGTTTGCTTCAATAACATCCTTGTATACAGTACCGACCTAGCAAGTCATATTGACCATCTTCAAGCTATTTTTTATGTTCTCTAAGTAGAGAAATTGTTTGCAAATTTGAGGAAATGTTGTTTCTATCAAGAATAGGTGATCTTCCTAGGATACATGGTTAGTAGAGGAGGATTGAGAGTTGATGAAGAGAAAGTTCAAGCCATTGTTGAGTGCTCGACCTCATCTTCTTGTATCAAGGTGAAGAGCTTCCATGGATTAGCTTCCTTTTATCGGCAATTCATTCATGGTTTTAGCTCAATAGTTACACCCTTAATCGAGTTGATAAGGAAGCATATCAAGTTCAAGTGGGGATAGAAAGAGGAGAGGAGTTTTATCGAAGTGAACGAGAGGTTTACCTTTACGCCAGTCTTGGCCTTACTTGACTTTGAGAATTTATTTGAGTTTGAATGTGATGAATCAAGTGTTGGCATCAGTGTTGTATCGATGTAAGATGGTCGACTCGTTGCTTATAATAGTGAAAAGCTTAAAGGGACACAATTGAACTATTTTATATGTGATAAAGAACTCTTAGCATTGATTTGAGCTCTTCATGTATGGCCACATTATCTTTTACCAAAAGAATTTGTCATATATATTGATCATGAATCATTAAGGTATCTACGAAGTCAATCGAAGATCTCAAAGAGATAAGCTCGATTGACTAAGTTCTTAGAAGGATTTAATTTTATAATAAAGTACGAGCATGGAGTGAACAATGTGGTTATCAATGCCTTATTGGGAAGACTTGTTCTTCTTACTGAGTTGTAGACTAAACTTCTAGGGTTTATTAGCATTAAAGAATAGTATCAACATGACCATCATTTTCATCCCATATATGAGCACTATGGAGAAGGGAGGACAATTGATGAGTAACATGGAGAGGATGGCTACTTGTTTTAAGGTAGCAAGTTATGTGTGTCAACCAGCTCCTTAAGGGAGTTGCTAGTGAGATAAGCTCACTCTGGTAGGCTTTATGGACATTTTGAAGAAAAGAGGACAAATGAGCTTTTGAATGCAAGGTTCTTTTACCCTAAAATGAGACATGATGTACATTTTGTGATAAGAGGTTGTGTAACCTGCAAGAAGGCAAAGAGTCAAGTCGAATAAGGGAAAGCAATGCCTTTATGCATCCTTACCAAACTTAAGACTAATTTAAGCGTGGATTTTGTCCTTGGTTTACTACAAACTGCTCAAGGTAAAGACTCTATAGTAGTTGTTGTGGATAGATTCAATAAGATAGTACACTTTATGCCTTACACCAAACCTAAGGATGCTTCGACTACTGCTTCTTTGTTTTTGTAGGAAACAGTTTGCATGCATGGAGTGTTGAAGAGTATGGTGTCAAATAAAGACCCAAAGTTCCTATGCCATTTTTGGAGAACTTTAAGGTGTGGGATGGGAACAAAATTACTTTTCAATATCTCTTGCCATCCTTAGACTAACGGTCAAACAAAGGTCATCAACCAAACTCTAGGGTCACTACTCCAAGTTATAGTGGGAAAGAACTTAGCCAATTGAGATGTATGCCTACTTGTGGTAGAATTTGCTTATAATAGAATAGTATACGTTACCCCTATTAAGTTAATTAGACAAAATAAATACCCTTTGCACATGATAGCCACATTAAGTTAATTAGACAAAATATACTACACTTTCCTTTCCTTTGTGAGCATCCTCTTACTTGCTTAGTTTACTCTTATCCTAACTCTTAAGTAAGGCTAGGTAGCAAGTCTCTACATTAAGTTAGCTCGTGCATCATATTGAGTTGATTTGTGAGTCCTCCATAGTTCCTTGATGTGTCATATCCTAGGAGTTGATCATGGGTTTGTTTATTTACTTTGCTGATTTATGCATTTCCTACCTTCATATTTGAGCTTTTGGTAAGCTTGGACCTACCATCAATACAGTCGTCTTCATTAGTCCTTGGTGCGACCTATTACCTAAGTTAATCTTTTAACCTTCAATAAGGCTATAGATGTGGAACACCTCATGCATGTTCATGACTCCAATACTTTTCCATATCCCTCTAATGGTGTATGTCACAACTTCAAAGATAGTCTAGTAGTGATAGACCGCCATGTATAAATTAGAAGTAACTATTTATATACTTGTACTACTTGCTAATTACTTCCAACAAGCACATGAAGTATCAATATTAGAGTAATCACAGAGTATCATACATTCAATATTATAAAACAAAGCTTAATATCATTACTTAATTATAAATTACAAACTTGATAATGTTGTAGGTTTTTCAAATAGATACTTATTACATATTAAACTAACATTGTCTACACAAATTAATTTCCTTGCATGCTCTCCCCCAAGCCTACTTTTAAATCATTAATCCTCACTAACGGTCTAGATCTTTCTAGATAGGCCTAGTAAGGTTCGTACAAGAAATCAAAACTATAGAGGTGTAAGCTACAACTAACTTAGTGAGTTACCACTCATATCACTTTTCAAGCAAGTTGATTAAATAAACATATGCTATGCATTCAAACAAATACATGTAACAATATACGTGACCTTCTAGTATCTGACATGTAGTCTAGTGTTTACTTTCCTCCCCTTGACCTTTGATTAAGGATTTCTTAGTTCACCAGTGTCCAAGCATCCAAGTTAACACACAAGTCACTTAGCATGACATCCTTAGTCTCCATAAAATAGTTGTAGAATCTTAATTCTTGAATGAACTCATGCTAATATATTGATCAAGAGATGATGTCCCCTGATTGTTGCTAAGAGATCTAAATGGGCACACTCTCCTTGACCTTACAAGAGAACTAGTCTCTCAGTTATCTAGGAGAACTAACAAAACGTTTAACCTAGAATCCTCATAATCCCCATGAAGAAGGATCTTTTGTTTAGCTAAAGGAACCAAAAGAAATGTTTATAAAGGCCATATAAATAAGTCACAAGACAAGGATCTTTTGATCATACCCAAGAAGGCCCAAATGAAAAAAAGAAAAATGCCTTCCTTAACCTCCCAAATGACTAAGGACTAATCAAATCCCTAATCGGTCTCCAATTGTAAGTAAACCCAAAATATAAGAATAGATACGACCTCGTCTAATGTATGACCATCCTCAAATCACTTAATTTGCAATAAATGAAAAAGGTTTTTAGCTTATCCATTCCATGTGTGACAGTGGTGGAAAATAAAAGAAGTTTATGTAAGATGCTATGCATGATCGCTTTGATGTTTAGATTCTAATATGCTTAATCTCCATTTTTTTTTAGTGATTACTCAAAACATCACACAATCATATGAATTACATCACATCATAATCATCAACTTTATTTATGGAGAAAATTCTTAAACATCGTAACACACAATTCAAACACATATGTTTTCTTAAATACCCTAGACAAATCAAGTTAAGTATATATGATTAAAGGTACTTCTACTTTATAAGTACATACAAATAATAATCACAATAGGTACTCAACTAGCCATTGGTTATTTGTCATAATAATTTTCCTATTGGTCCAAGTCAAAAGTACCAAAAAGAGTAAAAGTAGTTGAGAACATTTTTAGTCAGTAAGCTTTTAAGTTTCCTTCCTTAACTCTTCTCCTTTGAGATGTTTTTCCTTTCTTAGATGTTATGTCCAAATGGCCCTTGTTCATAGTCCAAATAGTTCATATGTCCATAAGATCAATAGTCATGAACATTTTAATCAGCAAAACGTTTTAAGGCTTAAATTTATCCACTTATCTTAATTTTTACTTTTTTAATCTTTTATTCATACGAACTCTTTACCTTTCCTTGAACTTCATTGAAATGAGTAAAGACTTTTATTTCTTGAGTAAACATTGAAAACAAATTTTAAATTAGTTATAAAACAAGAGTATTACTTATTTTAAGGACTTATGAGGAGAAATTATTTTTTAAAAAGGCTTCTTTGCTAGAAAAAAGTTTAGACAAGGTCTAAACATGTTTTTGGTAAAGAATCTTATCTTTTTGGAAAATATTAGAAGTTAGAAGGCTTACCTTGTCTTCCTTAGGAAAAGTTCCTAAATGTTTGAAGAGAAAAGTTAGAAATGGAATTTATGTATGAAGAAAACTTAAAAGGGTTGGATAGAGATGTTTTGAAGCTCACCATTTAGAATGTTGAAAGAAATGGTTAAAGAGCCTTGAAGAATGATTGGTGGGGTTTGATTGAAAAAGAAAGAAAAGGAAAGTTTGTTGTGGAAGTTGAAGAGAATGTTTGATAAGAATCAACCTACAACTATTTCTAGGCTAAGGCCAACTTATTGCAAGTTGAGCCCAATGCATTCTAAATTGAGGCTAACCTGTTTTAGATAAAGGTTGACCTATCGTTGGTTGAGGCTAAACTGATATTAGAAGGCTGAGAGGAAGAAAAGAAACAACTTAGCATCAGATCTGTCCTCTATTGAGAAGTTGAGAGACTAGGCAGCTTAGAGCTTGATACAACTCTATGAAGTTAGTGTCGACCAATCTTAGAGCTCAGCAATTGTAGGCCGACCTCATAAGAAGCTCATCTAAGAACTGTAAGACTTTAGTGACTCCTACCTAAACCTAACATTAAACCGTCGACCCTACCTAGTTTATATCCTGCTATTTCTACGACAACTCAAATGACTAGCTTGCTAACCTCCCCACTAAAGCGTACAGTTTTGTACACTTGTAAATATTTTCCATAACTTAGTTGTAGGCCTACTTTAGGGTTTAAGGCCTTATTATTTATTTATGGCTTTTCCATTAAGGTTTTAGGACTTGCTATAAATAGTGACATTTGTAATTAACAATGGAGTCAAACCTTCATTTAAGCAAGAATATACTTGACATCTTTGCGAGTTGCCTAAGCTTGTGCTTTGGATTATTGAGTGTTGTTTTACTCTTTAATCTTTCTTATTCTTATCAATCTTATTCTCATGATTGTGGTGAACCCCTTCATTTGGGCAAGTTAGTGAATTGCATCTAACCCCTCATTTGAAAATCGAGTGATATTTAGTGTTCATGAGTTGTATTGAACCCTATTTCGAGCTTAACCCCTGATTATGTTTATACCTTAGTGCGTAATATCCATCTACATTTACATTTAAACCCCCTATTCCTTTTACTATTTTTTTCCCATTCCTAATAAACTTTAAATACTTGTTCTTGGCTCGTGTTTACTATGTACACTTCAAGTAGTATCAATGTTGGTGGTCCAAAAGTGGATGGTGGGGCTATTTATAGTAATAGGTTAAATTAACATATTTGATAAGATTGGGATTACTTAAGGGGGGAGTCAGCATATTGGTGAGCAACGATTGGCTAAACTCAAGCAAATTTGCCTTCATTTGGCTAAGGAAAACTTAGAGTTAAACAAAAAACATAAACAGATCCTTAACCACCTTCATAATAGTATTCATCTAAACCAGAACATAGAGTACGGCAATCACGATGCCGAAAATAGTGATGATTCAATTTATTCACCTGAGTTGCCAAAAAAGTATGCCGAGGTTGTAATGGGACCATCAGCTCCTACTTTCAAGAAAGAATGACAAAGGCAAGCAACTGTAATAGGTGCACCATGCAAAACCCTTACATGTCAACATACCTATTGCAATAAGTAAGCAATTCCAAATCAAGAAGTGTCCCTTTATTCTGGAGATTTTGGAGGAAGTGATAGCTTAGTAGATCAAGTTGCTATAGTTTGAAACTTATGATGAGACAAAGGACCTTAAAGATCGCTTGGAGTACTACCTTATGTTGGCTAAGCTGCATGGTTTGAGTGATGTAGTGGCCTGTCAAGGTTTTCCCTTAACTTTGACGAATGCAGCTCGCACATGGTTCAAACACTTGAAACCAAACACTATTTCTTGTTTCAATGAACTAATAGAAGTGTTTCTTCAACACTTCCTTTCAAGTAAACTTCTTGTTAAGGATTCCTCAATCCTTAACAACATCAAACAAAGATTAGATGAGTCAATCATAGACTACTTGGCCAAATTTATGGTTGAGATGGTTTAAATCCCAAAATTGGATATGAGTGTGGCCTTCAACGTTGTAATAAATGGTGTTAAGCCCCATGGAGACTTCTTTAAGTCTCTCATAAAGAACAAATTGAAAACTTTCACCAAGTTCAAGACTAAAGCCAGTTCATACATTTAATAAGAGGATAACATAAAGGCCTAGTGAGAGGCCCATCGGAACAGAGTAGATAGAAAAATGACAATAGGATAAATGCAAAGGACAGACTCAATACAAATGATGATCATAGTTCGAATGCTGAAAGAAAGAGACTAAGGATTCCAACATTTTCATTCCATATGCCCATCAATTGTCTAATTTCGAACATATTGATGGAGGTACATAAGCAGAGATGTGTACTATAGTAGTCGAAAAGGTTGAAAGGAAATCCCTCAAGGAGAAATTCCAATAAGTATTGTTACTTCTACGGTGACAAAGGTCACAACATAGATGAGTGCATCTAGCTCAAGAATGCGATTGAGGATGTGATTCAATGTGGGCATTTGTGAAAGTTCCTAGCGTATGATGCCGAAAATATTGAGATATCATCCTAGAGGAGATATGAGGAACAAGAGAATGACACTCGACTAACTATAGTTGGGAGAGATGCAAGGGATGCAAATTCTAGTAGAGTACCCAATTGAGTCATCAACACCACTATCGATGGACCTACTATTGGCCAGTTAAGCTCTTTTAGCTTAACTAATGCCAAAAATTATGTTTGCAACATCTATGGTAAGAAGGTTAAGATCGATAACACAATTTCCTTCATGGAGGAAGACTTTAGGGGCATCTAAAGGCTGCATGACAATGCACTTATTAATACAAGAGTTGCTAACTTTGAGTTCAAAAAAATTCTTCCTAACATAGGAATTTCGGTAGATATCATTTTTCAGCATATGTTCGACAAGATGAGACCCAAGATTAAAGCACAACTAAGATCTTATAAGTATGATCTATATGCCTTCAACAATCAACCTATCCAAGTAACTAGAGTAATTTCTTTGCTAATAGAGATCGGCGATGATAAGCATGTTGTAGAGGATAAAGTGGACTTGTTCATTGTCAATTGTTGGTCCCTATATAACATGATAATGGGATAGCTTTGTCACCATCTATTCAGCATTGTCCCTATTAACTACACATCTCAAAGCTAAGTTCTCTTCTCCTATGGGAGTTGGCGTATGTAAAGGAGATTAGTAGCTAGTAAGGTCCTTATATATGAGGGCCTTAAGATGAGAAGAGGTATTTTAGGTAGAAACTTATTTAGAAGGTAAGTTGGTCAACATAGAGAATGTAGAGAGTGATATTGAGGAAATTTCTTTGGGAGATGACCTTGGGAAAACAACGAGGATAGAGAAACCCTTGTCGCCAAGTATTCGGCAATGTTTAATTAACTTCTTATAAGCTAACGTTGACGTATTTGCATGGTCCCCTTTAGATATGTCGGGTACGTCAAGAGAAGTTATGGTACATAAGCTTTAGATTGATTTGAGTATGAAGGTGGTCTAATAAAAGAAAAGGCATTTTGCATTAGAGAGATAAGCAACAATAGAAGAAGAAGTCCAGAAGTTATTGAAGGCAGGATTTATCCAAGAAGAGCCTTTTCAACTTAGCTGGCCAATTGTGTTCCAGTTAAGAAGTGTAATGGCAAGTGGCAAATGTGTATAAACTTTATGGATCTCAACAAGGCCTGTCCCAAGGATTGTTTCCCACTGTAGACAATCAATTAGATGGTAGATTCAACCATTGGACATACATTACTTTCTTTTATGGATGCTTTCTCTAGTTATAGCCAAATCAAGATAGATAAGGAAGATGAAGTCCATTTGTCTTTTGTTACCAATTTTGAAACATATTGTTGTATGGTGATGCCTTTTAGGTTGGAAAATGCCAGTACAACCTATTAGAGATTTGTTATCAAGATGTTCAAACCTCAAATTCACAAAAACGTTGAAGCATATGTTGACGACATGATTATGAAGAGTGTAAAGGAGGATTGGCATCTAACCAATCTTGAGGAGACATTTGCTACACTAAGGAGATACAGCATGAAACTTAACCTACAAAAGTATGTCTTTAGCGCAATGTTAGGAAAATTTTTAGGATACATGGTCACTCGTTGTGCCATTGAGACCAACGTAGGAAGGATTGAGGTGTTAATAAACATGAAATCCCTTTGTATGTTTAAGGAAGTACAGGAACTCATCGGGTAAATAGCTGCCCTTAATAGATTTGTGTTGAGAAGTATGGATAGGTGTGTAGAATTCTATAATATCTTAAAAAACTCAACTGGTTTGATGATTGAAAAAGAGCTTTCAACAATCTCAAAGAATTCCTTATGTTACCACCAATATTCTTGAGACTTATCTTAGGAGAGAGTCTATATTTATATTTATTGATCAGCTGCCGAGCGCTTTCTTCTATATTGATCTGAATTGATGGTAAAGAGCATTGACCCATTTATTACGTAAGTAATGTTTTGCAAGGGCTAGAGTTTTGGTAAACGAAAATTTAGAAATTTATTTTAGTAGGGGTTTTCTTAATAAGGAAGTAAGGCTCACTAGATAATAGTGCTCACTGATTAGTCAGTGTGGCAAGCATTGTAATGGCCTAACTCCTCAGGGAGGATGATTAAATATGCCCTAGAGCTAGGTGTCCATGGTGTATAGTACAAACTTAGAACAACATTAAAGGCTCAAGTACTGGCAGATTTTGTAGTTGATTTCACTGGTGCGGAAGATTGTGTGAAGCTAAAACCTATCTAGTTCCTTTATGTGGATGGTTCTTTGGTGAGAGAAGGAAGTGGTGTAAGCCTTGTTCTTCAAGGCCCCCATAATGTCAAAGTTCATTATGCTTTAAAATTTGGATTCTCGATTAGCAACAATGAAGCACAGTATGAAGCTTTGATTGTTAGATTAAAATTGGCTAAAGAGATTGGTGCTAAGAAACTTAAAGTGCTCTCTAATTCACAATTGATGGTGAATTAGGTCATGAGAAGTTATGCAACAAGGGAAGAAGAGATAAGCAAGTACCTATTGGTAGTATGAAGGTTCGTAGAAGAATTTCAATCTTTTTTCATCCACAAGATTCTAAGAAGTAAGAAAATTGCTGTCAATAAGTTGTCAAAATTAGCTAGTATGGCATTCCCTAACTTGAGCTATAAACTTTTTGCCGAATTTCTTCCATAAGAAAGTTTATCCACTCTTTCGTAAAGCTGTGAATTAGCTCTTTGCTTGAAAGAAGAATCTTGGATGGATCCCTTAATAGATTATTTGAGAGACAGTACTCTTCTTGACAATAAGAAAGGAGTGCAAAGATTGGTTTACTAGGCCATGAACTACATATTGATTGATGGTTAACTGTATAAATGCAGTATATCACAACCCTATCTTTGATGCCTTCCTTCGAGAGATGTTTAGAGAGTGTTATCTAAACTGCATGGTAGTGTATGTATTAACCACGTAAAAGTACAGACACTGTATATTCGAGCATTGTGACTCAACTATTATTGGCTAACCATGATAGAAGATGCAAAGGATTGTTCGGCATTATTCTCAATGCTAAAAGCATGAGTCACTAAGTCATGTGCCTGTAATTGAGTTATGCAGCCTATCCAGTCCTTAGCCTTTCACCCAATGGGGGATAGATATTCTTAAACCCTTTTTGAAATCTATTGCCCAACGACAATTAGTCATTGTTGCCATATATTACTTTACTAAATGGGCAGAAGTTAAGGCAATAGTGAAGATTACCGAGTAGAAAGTGGAAGCGTTTGTTTTCATTTCCATAATATCAAGATTTGGAGTTCCTTACATGATAATCATAGATAATAGCCTGTAGTTTGACAACAATAAGTTTTGAGCATTTTGTGAGAAGTATGGCATTTGCCTCAACTATACGTTTGTAGTACACACTTAAATGAATGGACAAGTCAAAGCCTAAACAAGATCATCTTATATGGCTTAAGAGGGAAAGTAGAACAAGTTAGAGCGAAATAGGTTGATGAACTACTGAATATCTTATGGGTATACCGAACCACCTACAGAACTATGATAGGAGAGACTCCCTTTAGGTTAGCATACGATACAGAAGCAATGTTGATGATTGAGTTGGATTTGCCTAATCTATAGATGCAGAACTTCGACGTGATGGTTAATCAAGTTAGATTAATGAAAAATTTGGATACCATCGATGAAATTAGAGATATTGCAAGAGCTATAGTTGCAACATACCAGCATTAAGCAACAAGTTATTACAATCAGAAAGTGAAGCATAAGGCTTTTCAACTTAGAGATCTAGTTTGCTAAAAGACGGAAGCTACTAGCATATAAGTGAGTCCAAGGAAGCTTGGTGCAAATTAGGAAGATCCTATTAGGACTTGGGAAGTCATTGATGAGGGAGCCTATCAACTAGAAAGGTTGGATGGATCAATCATCCATTGAGTATAGAACATTAAGAATTTGAAATTACATTTCAATTGACTATTCAAATGATGTTCATCTCCATTTGTTTGTAAGGCAACAACCTTCTTGGTTGTAAGACGACGGTTTACTTTTTTATGAGAATTATGTTTGAAGTCTTATTATGTTTCCAAATCTTTTTATAATTGATGAGTTAACGAGTTCTAGACTGTATGTTAAACAAACTGATGTAAGTTCTAGCCTATTGCGGTTAACAGACTACAAAAATTAATTCCATAGCCAAGTAATACAGCTAATCTACATCTCAAATGGCTAATGGACAACATTTATGAAGGCGCACGAATTGGGCGTGTGAAATAAAACATGCTGAGAAATAATTGGGCATGTGAAATAAAACATGCCAATAAATGGTTAGGTGTATAAAATAAAACATGTTGAAATAATTAGGTATGTGAAATAAAACATGTTGAAATAATTAGGTGTGTGAAATAAAACATGCTGAGAAATACTTAGAGTGTAAAATAAAACATGTTAACTGATAAGAATGTATGAAATAAAACATGCTAAGAAATAATTGAGCATATGAAATAAAACATGTCGAGAAATAGTTAGGTGTTTGGAATAAAACATGTCAAAATAATTAGGTGTGTAAAATTAAACATGCCAAGAAATACATGGCGTATGAAATAAAACACATACATCATACATGCCAGGAAAACATAATGTGTGAAATAAAACGTACTAGAAACAGTTATATGAATGATAATTTTCATTCAACAATGTATTGTTACAGATACTCGACCTATTTATAGAATGCAATGTACAAAGAATTCAAAGAAAATCTTATAGCCTATTCTTAAAGTCAGCAGAAGTAATTTTTGGATCAAAAGTTAGGGCTTTCTCTAAGTGAACTTCTTTCTAGGCGCATGGGGTCCTAAAGCTAACAGATTTCTCTTTCTGCACATTAGGGATTTCTTCTTATAGACGTTCTTCATCTTCCTCTAGAACCTCAATATAAGCTTTGTTATTACCCTTAGTAACAATCTTGACACCTGCCTCATCGTCATCGTCCTTATCGCAACTACTAACTTTGTCGTCAACATTGGCGAAGTCAAGGTAAGAGAGATCATAATCAAGGTGAAGCTTCAGGATCTCTTCTCTCGCTGCTTGGACCCCTTCTAATAATTTCTTTCATAGAAGTCTCTTGTACTATTGATTAGGAGTGACTATATCAAGTGTCTCTTCAACAAAGGGTCCTTAAATCACAATCTCCTCTAGCTCGGCAACAAGGCTTTATAAATTCATGTTGTTGGTCTCCAACTCTTTAATTTGCATTTTAAGCTTATCCTTGTCGTTGCTTATCGTACAAAGAGTTTGGCTTAACCCCCAGCATTCTTCTTTCTTCTTTCTTCTTTTGCAGCTTCGCTTTTAGGCCTTCAGACTCCTATATTACTCTTCAGTTTTAGCCTTCAAGCTTGAGACTTCATCAGCAGCCAAGGAATGTGCCAACTTTTTGGTAACTAGGTCTTCCTAGAGCTTTCTTTCCTCCATCTCAGCCCTTATCCTTGCATTCTTGACAGCAACAGTCTGGGCTTTCGAAGCATTATATGCATCCTTGATTTTCTACAGCACTCTTATTTAATACAATGAGTATTAGAAGTAATTTGACATAATACATGAAGACTACTATAGACATTACCTTCTTCATTTCTTTGTCGGCTTCATCCAAAGCAATCAAAATGTGGCTGCTAGTCTAAAAAAGAAAAGGAGTATTAGCAACTAAACTAATTCTACAATTAAAAGATGGTTATGGATACTTATGTCATACAATTTGGCCGTAATATTGCCTTATTGCAACTATCGACCCTATCGATGTCCTTCTTGGCAATCTTTTTGTCCTTTTGAAGAATATTTCCTTCTATTAAGGCCAAAGATTTTGTCTTGTATCCTAAGGCTGAGTTGGTATGCAAAACAGTGTAGCTCCAACATTGGACGGAGTGCTCACCTACCTTTATGTTAGGGACTAATTTAGCATTACTGATACCAAGAGCTTTATTACGCATTGCTTCCTTCATCCTCTTGTCCAAATCTTTAGACCTCTTAGTTGCCAAGTTCCTTTCTAGGTCTCTTACCAATACTCAATCACGTCTCTACCATTAATGATGACCCTTCAGCGACAATAGTAGTTTCTACCTTACTATAAAGTTAGGTTTCTTCACCAACCTCTCTCGGCTTGACAGTAGGTTGAATATTCTTGGTAGGAGGCTCCTTAGAATGGGTGATCATGGCTAGCATAGTCTTCTCACCCTCCTTCCACTTCTCGATCGATCAGGAGGCTTTCTTGTGTGTTACTACTTCCTTTGTCATGTCCTCTACCACTTTCTTCATGACAATCAATTGAGTGGTAGTTTTTACGATGGTTGCTTGCTTATTAGCCTTCAATTTCCTAGCCTTAGCCTAGGTCAACAGCTTAGTAGGATTGACCTCACCAGCACCTATATCTATAACATGAGTAAACATGTTAATATTAACACAAGAGAAAAGAATGAACTTACGTTATCCATGCCAAGAATTGCTCAAATACAATAATTCCCCCCCCCCCCCCCCCAAAGTCACGAGAACGGCTTTCCTCTTGTAGCTATACTCGACATAGTGGTAACTCATTAGCATACCTTCTTTTTTGAAAAAGATGGGCTATCCACTTTCATAACGCTTAATAATTCTCCCAACATCCTAAAAGAACATTTTGTTCCTCCTCCTCTCTTGAATTTTCTTTACCGCTGCAGCATCATTTGGTATAAGATCTATATCCTTTATGTAGATAGGTTCGGTCCATTGAGTTTAGAAGTCCAACTTCTCGTCTAACACTATTGATATGAATTTGTCGTACCATTTATGAATCTTGGACTCCAACCCATTCATGAACTTCAACCCATGCCTTGCAGCGGCAAAGTACCAACTGTTAGGTTGCCTCATGATTGTAAAGAAATACTAAAATAGTTGAGGTATACTATCTCAAAAGTCACCAGAAGTTGATATGTGTTTGGTGAGGTCATACTTAATGCGACTCAGAAGTAGAAGAAGCCCTTCATAAAGGCTGAGAAAGGGAAGTGCAACCTAAAATCCAAATACTTCAAGTATATGTAGAACTCGTGCTCTCTTGGGAAACATGCCATTTCCTCCTCTCTTGATCTCCTAAGATTCCACAGCCCAAGAAGGTCTTGCTAGTATTGGTTATATTTCGAGACAAAGACCTTATCGATAGTACTAGCAGCTCCATTTGGAGAGTTGTAAAAGTAAACTATATTATTGTACAAATATTTCACTAGGGACCTCCCTTCTTTTTCTTCGGGGTAATTATCTACTACAAAAGCATTAATTTGATTAAGTTTATCCTACCTTTCCTCAACATTGTTGGCTAAGCTACCTAAGGAACATGCCACCTTACTCTTCTTTTAAGGGGGAGAAGTAGCGTTAGACTCAGTCGCTTTTGAATCCGAAATGATGAGTCAACAAATTATGTTATGAACCATACCTATATGGTTATAAGAAGTTGAAGAATTTGAGAGTGAAGACGAGAAAGATGAGAAAGTGAATGAAAGTTTAAAGATGCAATTAAAGAAATGAACATTCCTCTAAAAATAGATAATTTACCCTCATAACTACAAATGTGTTTCTGATGGGAATGATGCACTAGTTTGAGAGTGGAGCGGATTGTTGATACATGTTTCGTTACAAAAATTTGATGGTTGTTAATTCACAAATAGATATTAGGATTGTAGTGTAATGATGACCTAGATGACAGGTGTCATGCCTCACACTTTCTTGGTGCCTTGGATAGGCGGGAAATTGAAAATTGTGACTTTTTGATTAGATGCAATTCATCTTGCTTGCCACCTCACTTAACATCTAAGGAACCACTCTCCACTTGGCCTCCAATGTATTATATATTATTCCCTTTATTGAATTCTCGAACACGAGAGTTAGGAGGCAAATGTTGATAGTCAGTTCTTGTCTACTCAGTTTGACATGCATTGATATAACTTTGCTTATTCATCTACTCGGCTATTGATAAGCCGGGTAATCTACACTATTGACAAATCGCCAAGTAATTGACATTTTCAGTAATTCGTTGAGTAACATAGATCAGTTCTTGATTTGAATTTAAGTTCATGGTGTAAATAGTTATCATAAGCATGGTTATATTACATAATTGTCTACTCTCCCTATATCTTAGGGAAGGTATCTAATCAAGAAGCTTCTACGTATCATGATGATTATTTTGATAACTACTCCTTTAGACATGATAGTCTCCTATAAATATAGAAATAAATTTTGTAAGAGACATTTGATAACTCTTGACTACCTCTCTTATTTTCCTTATTCCTACTTATTGACTTAGGCATTCTAGTGGTTGCATCGGACTGGCCCCAATACCAAGTGACTTTCTTTGCTTTGTAGGACATTCTTAATTACCAAAATCCACCAACAACACTTATGATGATTATCTCTTAGTTAAGGGTCTTAACTTTATTATAATTGGAAGACATAAAAATTTGTTGGTTTGCTTCATTATCGGCACCATCTAGAAGAGTTTAAAACATATTTCACACATGTTTTTTCCTTATGCATCACCCTTACATCATCATCTTCTATAGTCAATTTCTTGTCCCATTTTGCTATCTACCCTTCTAAATAACCTACTAGTCTTCTTTTGTATTTATATCATGTATGAATTTATGAATTTAGAAGACAATCTTGGCGCCACTTAGTGGATGGAGACTAGTCTTCTATTCTATTTTTTTTTTTCCTAACATGCTGATGTAATGAGAATGTTAGGACATGGCTTACATCATTTTTCTTATTCAACTTTGCTTCTTCATCTCTTTAGTATTTTTCTCACATGTGATGATGTATACATGCAAGTTGGTGCCAAGCATAGTCTTGTTAGGGTCTTTTTAGTTTGTTTCATGTGTTGGTTATAAGAATCATTTAGTTAGCTTATTTTTTTCTTAAATCTTTTAAATTAATTAATAATCATGTGTTGACTTTGGTTTACCAAATATTTCTACTATTGACTTAGTCAATTCTATAGGATTTTTATAAGAAATAAAGATAGTTCTTAACTCCATTTATAAGTGTGTTAACAAATATTGATCTTATCTTTCAAATCTCTCCTAGCAATATTAACATATCTCTATTATATATCTAAATATTTCCTAATGATTAACCTAGCGTATACTAAAGTTTTTAGGGGTTTACAGTATGGGTAAGTAATTAGTGGAAGACTTGGTGTGTTGGATTTTTAAGTTAAGATCCATGTGTAAACTTCAGATTATAGATCTTCTCACCACTTAGTTTTAGCCAATAGCTTATGGGAATAATGTCACAAGGCAACTTGCGTACTAAGGTGTAGAATTCGGGAGAGCGGACATACTCTTTGTTATAGAGCCCCATCAAAATGTTGAATTCTATTATTGATACGTTGAATTCAGTATATATAAGTTGAAAAAAGATAGTGTTGTGGGCTTTACAAGGGACTTGATCATACTCAATTGACAATGTGGTAAGGAACTCTAGTGTATGTTCTTTAAGATGAGTTCTCGAATGCTAAATAATTTCTCCAAGCCTCCCTTTTCCACCATAGTACATATCTCAAGCTTTATGTTGGCTAATTTGAGTATTTCCCAATTTATGAAGCTAAAACTGGAAATTGTTTTCTTGGTAAGGGTCCATATCTAACTTTATGGTCATGGTCATCAATTTCTAGCATGTGTTTTAGGTGAAGTAGTAGTATGGCTAGTGGTTCCACTTCCAATATAGGTTGAGAAGAAGTTTTATAGGTGGTATGATGAGTGGTTCTTAGGTTTGTTGGTGCGATGAATTACACACTTTACTTCTTTAGTTTGGTAAGTGAGAGTTTTAGGAGAACAATGAAGAGCATTCAAAAGTAAAAGGTTCATATAAATAAAACTTACTTAGAGTAATATTATCCCTTGAATTGGAAACTTACTTTTAATCAAAATTGGTAAGGATACAACTCAATCTTGGTAATAGTTAAGTTTAGGAGATTATCTTAAATATTCATTAACTCTAGATAGAAGGATAGCTATTAGAAAAGTGAAAGGGAGTACTGAGTAAGAGGGGTCTATATTAGGAAATCATGAAATAGAATAATTAAGAAAGATTTAAGTGTAGTAAGGTTAAATAATTATTGCAACTCTACAGTCAAGATTATGACCATGATCTTTATCGTAGTTCTTTCTCGAGCAAATTCTTGTAAATTCATCTAAGTGTAGTTTTTCAATGGAGGGGGGGTCCATTACTAAGATCATGGGCATGATTCTTAGCCATAGTCCTTTTGAACTTCTATTACCTCTTTCCTTCCTTGAGCTTTATGCCTTGGTTTATGATCACGATCCTTTTCCTCTTTCCCTTAGCAAATTCAACTCCTTGTCAAGTGTTTTTCACCCTATAATGCTTAAGAAAACTATGAGAATAACTTGTGTTGAATTGTTAAATGACCAAACATAAATAAAAAAGACAAATGAAAATCTAAATGAATGAGAAGTGAAAACAACTTGGGTTGCCTCCTAAGAAGCGCTTTTATTTAACATCATTTGCTTGGTAAGTTAAGATCAAAGGTACCCATTTTCTTAATTGGGTAGAGGTCATATTCATGGTTGTTTTCTTTGTGGAACTCCTCCCCTATATATTATTTGAGTGGGTGGTTGTTTATGTTAAAAGTTCCTTTCTCGAAGCTTGAAATCTCCATCGCTCCATATGGGAATACCTATGTTATTGTATAAGGCTCAAACCGTATAGATCTAAGCTTATCTAGAAAGAGCTTTAACTGAGATTGATATGAAAGAGCTTTATCTCCAACTTGGAGTTATTCTTTCTTAATCTAGTTATCTTAATAACACTTAGCTCGGTCCTTGAATATTCTTAAGTTCTTGTGGGCTATATCATGCTATTCTTTTATCTCATTCGATTGAAGTTTCTTGTATTTACCTACACATTTAAGATCTTGGTTAGTACGTTTTATAGATCAATAGCCTTTATGCTCCATCTTTACAACTAAGTGATATGCTTTTCCATACACTAGTCAATATGGTGCTCTTCCAATTGGCATTTATAGGTGATCCTATAAGCCTAAACAACATCATCTAACTTCTCATACCAATCTCTTTAATTGTACTCAATTGTATTATCAAAAATTCACTTAAGGTCCCTATTTGCAACTTTAACTTGTCCACTAGTTTAAGGGTGGTACGAAGTTACAATCTGATACATAGCTACATATTGCTTCAACACTTTTTCTAATTGGACATCACAAAAGTGGGTTCCCTTATTACTAATGAGTGTTTTAAGAGCACCAAATCTAAAAAACAAACTTTTTAGGAACCATTTTACTTCACTAGCATCATTAGTTGGTGGTAAAACTTAAGCTTCTACCCATTTAAATACATAATCTATAGCTACTATGACTTATTCATTTCCTCTTGAATTCAAAAATGGTCCTACAAATCAATGCTACCAATGTTAAAAACCTCACAGATAAATATCAGATTTTGTGGTATTTCATCTCTCTTAGATATGTTCCTAGCCCTTTGGCACCTATTACACAACTCAACAAATTTTTGACATCCTTAACAATGTTGACTAATGATAACCACACTTGAGGACTCTATGAATTGTTCTATTCACACTTAGATGTCCTTTAGCTAGGCTTGCATAATAATGCTCTAAAACTTGCTAACCTTCCTAACGAGATACATACCTATGAATTATTTAATCTGCACAAATTTTGATCTAGTAGGGGTCTTCCTGAAAATAGCTCCTAACATTATGGGAAAACTTTTTCTTTTGCCTCTAATTTTATCTTAAAGAAATAATTCTAGCTAGTGAATAGTTTGTTATATTAACAAACTAAGGTTTTTCCCAAGGACTCACCAGGTAATACTTTTCGTCTGGGAACTCATCATTTATCTCCTATTCATTAAGCATTTCCAATGATGGATTTTCTAAGCATGAGAGATGGTTAGCTACTGAATTCTCTACTCCTTTCTTATCTTAGATTTTTAGGTAAAATTCTTAGAGTAGTAAAATCTATTGATCAATCTTAAATTGGCATCTATCTTATACAGTAAATATCATAAAGTAGAGTGGTCAGTATAAACAACAACCTTAAAAAGAATTAAATATGACTTAAACCTATCAAATGCAAAGATCACTGCTAGAAGTTCTTTTTCTATGGTGGTGTAATTTTCTTGAGCTTTCATGAGGGTCTTGCTTACATAATAGATTGGCTAGAAATGCTTTTCCTGCATTTGACTTAAAACTACCCTACTAGCATAATCATTAGCTTCGCACATTAGTTTAAATGGTAAGCTCTAATCAGATACCACCATTATTAGGACAACAATTAATTTATCTTTTAAAGTATTAAATGCATCTAGAAAGTCTTATGAAAATATAAATGGGGTGTTTTTTCTCTAATAACCAAGTTAATGGTATGGCTATTTTTGAAAATCCTTACTAAACATCCTATAACACCCAGCATAACCTAGGAAACTACACATGGCTCTAATAGATGTAGGATGGGGCAATTTTGTAATAGTGTCAATTTTAGCATTATCTAGCCTTATACCTTTCCAAGACACTTTGAGTCCTAGCACTATGCCTCTTGTACTCTAAAATGTTACTTTTCCCAATTTAAAACTAATTTTGTTTCTTCACATCTAGCTAACCTTTTTGTAGATTCTTAAGACAATGACCAAATGAATTGTCCAAAATTGAGAAATCATCCACAAAAGCTTCCATTATATTTTTTATGAATTCATCAAAACTTGCCATCATGCACCACTAAAAAATCATAAGTGTATTATAGTTGCTAAAAGGCAATCATTTATATGCGAAAGTACTATAAGGATATGTAAAAGTAGTTTTCTATTAGTCTTCTAGGCCAATAGAAATTTGAAAATAACTAAATAAACCATCTAAAATGCAATAAAACATATGACATGGTGATTGATCTAACATCTAGTTGACAAAAAGGCAAAGGGAAGTGATCTTTTCTCATGGTGTCATTGAGCTTCCAGTAATTAATATAGACTTGCTAGCTCGTAATTGCTCTCATCAGAATCAACACATTCCACTCATTCAGTACTACTATCATGCCTCCTTTCTTAGATACAGCTTACACAAGGCTAACCTAAGAGTTAATAGAAATAAGGTAAATCATACCTATATTCGGAAGCTTAATTACTTTTGCTTTGACTACTTCTTTCATATTTAGGTTCAAATGCCACTATGGTTGCACTACTATTTTGTGACCTTCTTTTAGAAAGAGTATATGAGTGCAGAACGAAGGATTAATTCCCTTAATGCTAGAGATCTTCCGAGCAATCACTCTTTTGTACACATTCAGACGCTTCTCCTTTTGTTGCCATTTAGTTCAAGTGTAATATCACAAGTACTTTGGTGCTTTCCTCTAGAAAAGTATACTCCAAATAATTTGATAATTACTTTAATTCTAGCTTCGATAGCTTCTCGTTAGAGGGCTTCAATTTTGCTCCTTTCACTTACTCAAACCTCTCATACCTTCTCTCCAAAGATGGAAGACTGGCTTCCAATTGAGCTTCTGTATAAACTATGTTCGAATCATTAGATGATTCTTCTTAGATTCCATATTTAAACATAAGTTTAAAGGATCTTTAGTTAGTGATTCCTGTAAAGTAATAGATGTTGAAGAGTTAGTAGCATTAAGACTAAAGTAATCATCATCCTATTCAATACACTTGTTCATTGTTTCTTTTATTTAATTACCATCTCCTCTTATCATATCCTTAATGTTAGCTTACCATCGTTAACATCTATTATAGATTTGGCTATAGCTACAAAGGATCTACCTAAGATGAGTAACACCTCAATATCATCATTAATGTCTAAAATAATAAAACCAACTAGAATAATAAATTTATCTACCTTTACAAGCATATCCTTAATTATACCCTTAGGGCATGTTACTAATCTATTAGCTAGTTGTAAACTTATTATAGTCGATTTAGGTTCACTTAAGCCTAGATGTTTAAACAATTTATAAGGCATTAAATTTATGCTGTCTCCTAAATCAACTAATGCTTTTTAAATAGATAAATTTCTAATAAGATAAGAGATAATAAAACTCCTTAGATCCTTTAGCTATGTTGAAAGCTTATTATGAAGGATAGCTAAACATTCCTCGTTTAGCATGAATGTAGATAATTCTTTTGATATCTTCTTGTTGGAGAGTAGCTCCTTTAAGAACTTAGCATATTCGGTCATTTGTGATCATTCCTCCACATGTGTAATTCTTTAAATAAATAAAAAAACTCACCATATTACTCATCTAAACATTCTTTCCTTAACCTCTAAGGATATGGGATTAGTGGTTTGAATTTTTTAAGCTTCTTGGGTCCTAGTTCTTCCCTAAGTGGTTTTGAGATTTCCAAAACTTTGTCTTTCGCCTCCTCTATTACTAATTTTAGGTAGACATTCTTTACAAGCTGCTTAGTAACTTGAAATTCCTTACCACTTCCCAAGGTTGCAACTTCTGCTTGAGCTTGTAGTGAAGGCTCATGTTATTTCTCAATTAAGACTTTTGCAAGTAGTTCTATTTGTTTTTCGATACTTTTCAATCAAGAATCACTACTTTGTATGTGTTGATAGTCAAATTTCATTCATTTGGCTACTTGGTTGCTAACATGCCAAGTAACTTACTTCTTGACTAACATCGATTAACATAGATCCGTATCTGATTTGAATTTAGATAAAGTAACGTAAACGGTTATTACTTGGTATGGTTATATTACATAACTGCACACTATTCCTACATTTGAGGAATGTGCCTAGTTGAAAGGTCTCCACATGGCCTTAATAATCATGTGATTAACTGTTGTTTCAGACACTTGACATTTGCTTATAAATATGGAGAAAAGTATCGTAAGAACAATTTGGGACACCATAACTACTTACTTTATTTTATCACTAAATTCATTTACTGACTTAGGCATCAGAGTGACTGCACCAGATTGGCTTCGGTACCCTATAGTTCATTGTACTTTATAAGAAAGAAATTATCCAAAAACCACACAACAACATTTATTGCTGTCTATTTTTTCTTACCCATCCACATGGCTAGGACAAGATTAACTAAAAGCGTAGGTGCTGGTACTTCATCTTACCACCTTAAGGGGGGAAGTAAGCATATTGATGAGCAACATTTGACTAAGCTAGAGCAACTTTGCCTCGACTTAGCTAAAGAAACCAGGAATTAAGCAAAAAACATGAAGAGATCCTTAATCTCCTTCGCAGTAATGCTTGCTTGAGTCTAAACAATGAACATTGTGATTATAATGTTGAAAAAGCAAGCTGAAGTTATAATAGGACCTTCGGCCCCTATGCTAAAAAAGAATGACAAGGGTAAGTAATTATAGTAGGTGCTCCATGCTGGACTCTCATATGTTATCACCCTAGTTGCATTGAGTAAACAGTTTCAAATTAAGAAGAGCCCTTTCATCCTAGAGATTTTGGAGGAGGTTATATCATGACACATTAAGTTGTTGCAATTTGAAACCTATGATGGGACGAGAGATCTTGAAGATCATTTAGAGTAATATCGCACTTTGGCCAAGTTATACAGCTTGAGTGATGCTGTAGCCTACCAATCTTTTCCTTCGACATTGAGGAATGCGGCAAGTACATGGTTTAAACACCTAAAGCTAAACACTATTTCGTGTTTTGAGGACCTAGCAAAAGTGTTCCTTTAACACTTCATTGTAAGTAAGCTTCTTATTAAGGATTCTTCTGTCCTTAACATGATAAAGTAGAGATTAGATGAGTCTATTAGAGATTATCTATCTAAGTTTATGGCTAAAATGGTCCAAATTCTAGAACTGGACATGAGTGTAGCTCTCAACACTGTTATTGATGGTGTTAAGCCCTACAGAGACTTCTTTAAGTCTCTTGCCAAGAATAAGTTGAGAACTTTTGCCAAGTTCAAAGCTAAAGCCAAATCTACGTCTTACATCTGATAAGAGGACAATATAAAGGCTCGGTGAGAGCTTGGTCAAAATAGGGGAGACATGAAAAGTTACAAGAGGAGAAGTGTGAAAGATTAGTTTGGAATGGATGATGATTAATGTCCTAATTCTAAGAGAAAAGGCTATGAATTCCAACATATTCAGTCTACACACTAGTCAATTATCCAATTTTAGACATATTGATGGAAGTGTGCGGATATAGAGGCATGTTGAAGTGGCTAGAGATCATAAGAGGAAACCCATCAAGGAAAAATTCCAACAAATACTATGATTACCATTTTGACAAAGGCCATAACACTAATGAATGTATCTAACTTAAGAACACGAATGTAGATGCAATTCAACGAGGGCACTTGCGCAAGTTTCTAACACATGATGCTGAGAATATTGAGTGACCATCTCAAAGGAGATGAGAAGACCAAGAGAATGTTACTCGACCAATTATTGCCGGGAAAGATGCAAGAGACAAGAACACCGATATAACACTTAATGGAATAATCAACACTACTGTTGGTAGACCTTTTGCTATAGGTCGATTAAGCTCTTTGAGTTCAACTAATGCTATTAATTATATTCGCAATATCTAGGGCAAGAAGGTCAAAATCAGCAATACAATTTCCTTTGTAAAAGAAGATTTTGAAGGCATTCAAAGGACACATGATGATGAACTTGTGATTAGTATGAGAATTGCCAACTTCGAGGTCATGAAAATTCGCGTTGACATTGGAAGTTCAACGAACATTATTTTTCAACTTACTTTTGATCAGATGAAAGATAGATCAAAGCACAACTAAGATCCTACAACTATGATTTATATGCCTTCTATAATCAACCCGTCTAGGTAACTGGAGTAATTTCTTTACCAATCTTGATTGGAGATGATGAGCATGTTATGGAAGACAAAGTAGACTTCCTTATTGTTAAATGTTGGACCCCATACAATATGATCATGGAATGGCCGTGTCAACAATTTTTTAGTATTATCCCTCCCACTTCTCACCTCAAGGCTAAATTCCCCACTCCTTCGATAGTCAATGTATGCAAAGGAGATCAATAGTTGACAAGGTCATTGTATATAAGAGCATTAAGGCGAGAAGAAATTTTTCAAGTTGAAACTTGCTTAGAAGGAAAGTGAATTGGCATAGATAGTGTCGAAGATGAAAAGAAGGAAATTTCATTGCAAGATGATCTTGAAAAGATGACTAAGCTAGGGAAACCCTTCTCGACAGATATCTGTCAAAGGTTAATCGACTTTTTATAGGATAATGCCAATGTATTCGCATGGTCCCTCTCAAACATGTCGGGTATCCCTAGAGATATTATGGTACACAAACTTTAGATTGATCCAAACACAAAGGTGATTCAACAAAGGAAAAGACATTTCGCCTTAGAGAGGCAAGCAACCATTGAAGAAGAAGTTCAAAAACTTTTGAAGGCAAGATTCATTCGGGAAGAGCCTTATCTGACTTACCTAGTGAACTGCGTGTCAATCAAGTGATCTAATGGTAAGTGACACATTTGCATAGACTTCATGAATCTAACAACGCCTATCCCAAACATTGCTTTCCCCTATCAAGAATATATCAGATGGTTGATTCAATTGCTAAGCATGCTTTACTCTCTTTCATAGATGCTTTTTTCAACTACAACCAAATTAAAATGGATGAGGAAGATGAAGTTCACACATCATTCATCACCAACTTTAAAACATATTATTATATGATGATGCCCTTTGGGTTAAAAAACACTAGAGCAACTTATCAGCGACTTGTAACTATGATGTTCAAGTCACAGATTCATCAAAATATCGAAGTGTATGTTGACAATATGATTATGAAAAGCACGATAGAGAATCGACATCTCATTGATCTTAAGGAGACATTTAGTCCCTTAAGGAGATACAATACGAAGCTGAATCTGCAGAAGTACGTCTTTGGTGCTGCTTAAGGTAAGTTTTTAAGTTATATGGTCACTCAGCGTAGTATTGAAGTGAATCTGAGGAAGATTATAGCAATAAAAAACATGAAGTCTCCTCATACTGTCAAGGAGGTTCAAGAGCTAATTGGACAAATAGCTACCCTTAATAGTTTCATGTCAAGGAGTGCAGACAAGTGTGCAAAATTCTTTAAAATTTTAAAGAATCCAAATGATTTCAAGTAGACGGATGAGTGTGAAAGGACACTCAATGAGCTTAAAGAATTTCTCATGTCACTACCTATACTCTCGACACCTATTCTTGGAGAAAACTTATATTTATACTTGTTGATCAGTAGCTGAGCACTTTCATCTATGTTGGTTTGAATCGATAGCAAAGAGCATCAACTGATTTATTACATAAGTCATGTCCTACAAGGACTAGAGCATTAATATACCAAAATTGAGAAATTTATGTTAGCAGTGGTTCTCTTAGTAAGGAAGTTGAAATTGTACTTTGAGGCTCACCAAATCGTAGTTCTTATTGATAAACCTTTGTAGTAAGTATTATAATGGCCAAATTCTTCTAGGAGGATGATGAAATATGCCTTAGAGCTAAGTACCTATGGTGTACAATATAAGTTAAGAATGACATTAAAAGCTTAAGTGTTGGCAAACTTTGTGGCTGAGTTCATAGGCGAAGAAGATAGTGTAGATATTGCCAAGAAGCTGATATGAAATCTCTATGTCGATGGTTCTTTAACTAGAGAAAGAAATGGTACGAGTCTTGTCCTATAGGGACCTTACAATGTTAAGGTCAATTATGCCCCAAAATTTGGATTTCCAGCCAGCAACAATGAAGTGGAATATGAAGCCTTGATTGCAAGACTCAGATTAGTTAAGGAAGTTGGTGTCGAGAAAGTTGAAGTTTTCTCGGATTCACAACTTGTTGTGAATTAAGTCAATGGAAGTTATGCAGTGACGGAAGAAGAAATGAACAAGTAGTTATTGATAGTATAAGCACTTACGAAAGAATTTCAATACTTTGCAATTCAGAAAATACTAAGGAGTAAGAATATCACCACCGATAAGCTATCGAAGTTAGCTAGTATGGCATTTCCTAATTTAAGTGACAAACTTTTTATTGAGTTTCTCCCCTACAAGAGTTCACCAATTGTTCTGCAAAGCTGTGAACTAACTTGTTGCCTAAAGAGAAATCTTGGTTAGATCCAATTACATAATATTTGAAAGATGGTGTCCTCCTTGATGACAGGAAAGAGGCTCGAAGATTAGTTTATTAAGCTACAAATTACATACTGATAGACGATCAGCTATACAAATGTAGTATATCCTAACCTTATCTTCGATACCTTCCTCTAAAAGATGCTCGATGGGTGTTATTTGAACTACATGGTAGTATATGTAGCAACCACATGAAAGAAAAAACATTGTATATCCATGCGTTGCGACTTGGCTATTACTGGTCAATAATGAAAGATGACCCAAGAACAACTATTTGACATTGTCTATAATGCTAAAAGCATAAGGCATCAAATCATGCACCTTCTACTGAATTATGCTACTTAACTAGTCCTTAGCCCTTTGCTTAACCTTATCTTCAATTATTGTTGTGGATTCTTTAACAAAGTAAGTAGAAGCTGAAGCATTGACAAAGATCACTAAACAAAAGGTTAAGGCATTTGTTTTCAACTTCAAAATACTAAGGTTTGTAGTCCCATTTATGATAATCACGAACAATAGACCACAATTTGATAATGATAAATTTTGAGCATTTTGTGAGAAATACGACATCCACTTGAGTTACACATCTATAGCTTACCCTTAGACTAATGGATAAGTAGAAGTCATTAACAAGATCATCTTACATGGCTTGAGAAGGAAGGTTAATTAAGCCAAAGGAAAATAGGCTAACGAATTGCTGGATGTTTTATGGGGATACTGGAGTACCTATAAAATCACAATAAGGGAAACACCCTTCAAATTGGTGTATGGTACGAAAGCAATGTTGCTGATTGAGCTAGACTTGCCAAATCTATGCATACAGAATTTTGACATGATGATCAATCATGTTGATTTGACGGCTAATTTGGATACAAATGAAGAAATCGGATGTCACAAGAGTAAGAGTTGTAGCATATCAACATAAGGTAGCTAAGTATTATAATCAAAAGGTGAAGCATAAGGTTTTTCAACCTAGAGACATAGTTTGCCGAAAACTAGAGGCGATTGGTATGTAACAGAAATAAGGGAAGCTTAGGGCAAATTAGAAGGATTCTATTAGGGTTTAAGAAGTCATTAGTGAGGAGGCATATTGACTAGAAAGGTTAGATGGAACAGTCATCCCTCATGCATGGAATGTTGAGAACTTCAAACTTTATTTTATTTAATTCCCATGATGTCGTAAAGCATTTCCATTTGTTTTATAAGGTAATAGCCTAGTTGTTTCGAAAGACAATTTTGTTCAAAGTTAACTTTGATTTGTTTCTCTACCTGATCTTTTTTATGATCAATGGATTATTAATAAGTTCAAACTATATGATAAATGAACTGGTACATAATAAGTTCAAACCTATCACAGTGAACGAACTTTATAAATTAGTCGAAAAGCCGAATAACCATAATACCCTAAGATTTCGAGCCTATACGATTATCCTAGGATCTGAGCCCTTAAATTTAGGGTGTCGAATTATGTTATCCATTTTATTTCAAACTTTACGGTAAAACTAGAAAAGTTAGACGAAGTAATTCAAGTAAAGCTAATTTCTTAAAATAAGCTATATAAAAGTATTAATTTAAGAAAAGCGTCAATTTATCGATAAAACTAATAAATATCGAAAAAGTGAAATTCGAGATTTTAGATAGAATGAGATAAGTTATTTAACTTACAAAAATGATAAATGAAGTTGAATTATATATAATATACATGTATTAACTTAGAGTATACATTATATGTATTAAATATATATATAATACTAAATTATTATTAAAATAAGGGAAATTAATGTAAAATTAATTAAAAAAAAAAGACAAGATGAGTCATGGAATGATGTGGTAGCCTAGGATCAATTGGAATTGATGAGTTAAAAGGTAAAACATAAGAAATTGATACTTCATGCTTTGAAAAATAAAAAAAAAATGACGTGTATTCCACAAGTATAATTTTTATTAATTCTAATCAATTCGAAAATTATAAATAGGGCTTGCACACTTCAAAAACAACATTTTTGAAGTCTAAAAAATGTAAGAAAATCACTCAAGAAAATTTCAAAAAATAAAAAAGAAAATTAGAGCAAAAAGAGAGCATAGATCTAATTTAAGCTAGTTCAATAGGTTATTGGTATCCTATTGTAATAGCCATTTGGGGTCAAATAAAGGACCACCAAAGGAGGTGTTCTAATAAGATTGAGGGGCTGGAGGGTGGCCGGAAGCGATCAATTTAGATGAACTAAATTTCCGGCTGAAATTTTGTAAATTTTCTAAAAATAACAAATGATGTTATTTAATTATGAAATTTTGTTTTCTGAAGTTATTTTATGTGTAAACTAATGTAGCAATTTTATTTTATTAAAATAATTATTGGAAATATAAGGTCATTAAGAAATGTCTCTATTTTCATGAAAATTAGATTAAATTTTAGAAATATTAAATAATGTCCTTTCGAGCTAAAATTTTGTATGTAATATACTTAATATATGTATTTATTTACAACAACAAGAATTTTATAAAATAATCATGTTTACTATTTAATGTAATTATTTTGGATAAAACTGGAAATTTTTCTATTTTATTAAATTAATTAGTTTTGACAAAATCAAACTAGGATCCTTATATAGTATGATTTTTGGAAGTTCATAATGATGTTTGGAAAAATTTATTTTTATCTTGTGATTAAATTCACTTATTTGTTCAATTTTCACTAATTTCGAGCTAAAACCATTTTCTTTGTAAAAATAGATAATAGCTTATTTAGTGTAATTCATGCTCAATAATTATACTATGTATTTTTTTGAGTCTACAAGATTTTTTGTGGAATTAATCAGGCTCGTATACTATTTGTTATGTATTTTCGTATTATAAACCTATACATTAGCCTAATATATAATATAGATATTGGTACTAGTGAGATACTTATTGAATTTGTAAACGATTGATGCTTTGGGTACATAATAGAAGCTGATCGATTTGGGAAATATGGAATTCTAGGATTTTTAATTTAGATTTAGATTTTATTTGAGTTAATTATGAAATTATAATAACGTGTGGTTAAATCAGTAATACGAAAGGGTATTTTTAGACTTTTGACAAAAGTGATTAGTCTTGATTCTTAAGATATCTTAATAGTATTCAAAATAATGGTTATGAAGATATCAATTTTATTAAAATCGAATAAGATACAATCAGAATAAGCTTAGGAAACGTTATAGTAAAAGCGTATAAGAATTTAGTATCGGCATGTAGTTGACTTGGGGTCTGTGTGTATTTTCCTATATGTGATAGGCAAGGAAGGACTACGTTATGAAGCTTAAGATTTTATGCTACTATCAAACTCAGGTAAGTAGATATTTCTATATTTGTGCAAGTAAACCTATGTCTACTTGACTTAGAGTCATTTATGTCTTGAACTGTAATAACGTGTTGATTAACTGAATACATGATTCTATTGAATGTGTGCTGATTGAGCGAAATGTGTCCTCATGTATGATTGATTCATTGATGCATATTTCTGTTTGAAAAACCTAGAAACTGAACTATTCTTTAGGGTGCTCACCCAAGTGAACCCTATGTGAAGGAATGTAATATAAAGCTGAGATAATTAAATTGTTTATAATGTAGAACTTGAGATTTGTACTAAGTTATTGTATCATTTACTACATTTATGGCATGGCAAGAAAGGACCTATGGGTCGAGTTTTTAAAAGCTTAAACACTATTGAGTTAGGTTTTGAGCATATAGAACTATATTGCTCAACTTATTCTAACTATGATGTGTGACTAACTATGTATTGGATTTTCAAACTATAGTGGGTGGTTTTGTTGAGGGTCTTATTCTCAAGCAGCTCCTTGTTGCTCTAGGTTTCTAAATGTAATATCTAGATGCTCAGCTATGTCAACAAACTGGATGAAGAATTACAAAAGTATAGGATATCGGTACTGATGCATGTCAAGTGCATGTATATGGCACGAATTTCCAACATAACCAGTTTGTATTGATAACTTGGATTATGAAATTGAATATCTTATAGTATTGATCTAGGTGAATATGTATTGTGCTTATTCTATGTTTTGTTTTATCTACTTTCACTTAGCTTACCGAGAGTTGAGGGGATACTTATGCATCCTCAAGTTATGAGGAGAATTGATAAGGCAACATCAATTGGGGGGGCTGGTGGTGATGTCTCTTGAGAGTGTGTAAGATGGAGTCAATTGCTTTTGAAGAAGTCTTGTTATATCTCGATCTTAGCTCCATGAAGGATTTGTATATATAAAAAAAGTACTATATTTTAGGCTTGGTTAAGTTTGATAGATGTAATCCTTTGTATAAACATGTGTTAACCTAAACTTGGTTATAGTACTCTTTTATTATAAATAGAACTTTTGTTCAATATAAATAGGTATTCTTATGTGATGGTACATGTACATATACAAAAAAGTACTATATTTAGGTTTAGTTAAGTTTAACAGATGTAATCTTTTATATAAACATGTGTTAACCTAAACCTGGTTATAGTACTCTTTTGTTATAAATAAAACTTTTGTTCAATATAAACAGGTATTCTTGTGTGATGATACATCTTATGCTATGCTAGGATGTGATAATAACGAACTTTATAATAAGTTTAAGTAAGATAGCTAATTTATGTCTCAAATGACTAATGGATAATGTCTCATAAAAGACATCCCAATATCACGTGTAAAATAAAACATGCTAAGAAAATATCGCGTATGAAATAAAACATGTTGAGAAAATATTGCATGTGAAACAAAACATGTTGAGAAACCGTAGAGCGCATGAAATGAAGACGCTAAAACAACTTAATAACATACCATAGGAAATGTTGATGATATTTATATAGAATGAAATATTTGACCATTCGACTAAACCATGCCTATACAACACAAAAAGAATAATAATACAACAATCCTAAGGCAACGAGTTCTTTGATTGTATAGAGGCATTTCCCTGATCGGAGAATGGGACCTCCCGAGAACATATCTCTTTTTCAACACTTGGGGTTGTGGAACAAGTAGATTTCTCTTTGCACATGTAAGGGAATTCCTTAGATAGACGATCTTCTTCATCACCGGGATCTTTGGCATGAGCCTCATTATCATCTAACATATTGATCTTAGCACCTAAGTCTTCATTGGCTTCTTCGTCACAACTGCTAACTTTATAATTGACACCGATGAAGTTTAAGCTTAAAAGATCATATTTAGGATGAAACTTCAAGATTTCTTCTCTTGTCACTTAGACCACCTTCAACAACTTTTTTCTTAGTAATCTTTCGTATTGCTTACTAAGAGTTATGATTTCAAGTGCTTCTTCAATAGAAGGCCCTCTTTTCATTGCCTCCTTTAACTTGGCCATGTGGCTTTTGTAATCTAGGGTTATTGGTCTCTAATTCCTTTATCTTCATCCTAAGCCTGTATTCCCCATTACTCATTGAGTTGAGTGTTCAACCTAAACCCTAGTACTCCTCTTATTTCTTTTGAAGCTCTTCCTATAGGTTTTCAACCTCTTTGTATTGCTCATCAACCTTAGCCTTGAGGCATGAAACTTCATCAATAGCCAAAGAGTATGCCAATTTCTCGACAATAAGTTCATCCTAATACTTTCTGGCCTCCATCTCAGCCTTGATTCTCGCATTCTCAGCAGCTATAGTTTGAGCCTTTGAGGAGTTGTATGCATCCTTTATTTTTTGCAATAAGGTAAACAATATGGAATGATAAATTCGCTAGACCACCTGGCAAAATACATAAAATTATTATTATTATTACCCTTTTCATTTCTTTGTTATCTTCATCCAATGCCTTCAAAACGTAGCTATTGATATGTAAACAAACAAGATTGTTAGCAATAAAACATGTGCAACAATTGAAAGCATTCAATTGATATTTACATTATATAGTTTGACTGCGATATGCACCTTATTACAACTATTGACTCTGTCAACATCCTTTTTTGCAATTTCCTTATCCTTAAGAAGAATGATACCTTCCATCAAAGCTAAGGATTTAGTCCTATAACCTAATGCCGAGTCAGTTTAGAGGATGTTATAGCCCCAAAAAGGAACAAAATACTCACTTATCTCATTATTTGGGATGAATTCAGTGCTACTGATGTCGAGAGCTTTATTCCTCATTGCCTCCTTTGTCTTCTCATCTAAAGTCTTAGAATTCTTAGGAAGAGGTTGGCTAGCAAGCTCCTTCCCACTTCTCTTATAAGGACTCGATACAACATCCGCTTGAACTGACGATCCCTTAGTAGCTTCTAAATGTATAACTTCATTTTCGCTGCAACCATTGATTTCTTAACTAGGTTCTCTCAGCTCTTCAACTCGAAGAATACCTTCTTGAGTTGCTACTTCTTTAATCGACGTAGCTATAGTAATCCCACTTTTCTTACTCCCTTATTGCCTCTCAATTGGATAGGAAACCTTCTTTTGGGCCACTATTTGTTTTGTTGCTCCCTCTTTTGCTGCTTCTTCACAGCAATCAATCGAGTAATAGAAACCATGGAGGCTGCACATTTGTCAGCTTTGGATTTTTTGGCTTTCACTTGAACCAATAGCTAGGTAGGATTCACGTTGCCTATGCTTATGTCTACAATAAAAAATAAGTGTATTAACAATAAACATATAGAAACTAAGACTTACATGTTCTATGTTGAATGAAGCACAAAAACTAGATTATCCTTCCCCTAAGGAAAAAGACTAGCCTTCCTTTTGTAACTCTACTTAGTATGGTTATCTCTTAGTAGCATGCCTTTTTTTTTTTTTGGAGAAGATTGGCTCTCAATTTCCATATCACCTTATAATTCTCTTGGCATCTTTGAAAAATGTCTTGCTTTTCCTCCTCTCCTAAATCTTCTTCACCGTGACAACATCATTTGACATCAATTCAATGTCCATGGTACGGATTGGTTTAGTCCATTAGGTCCAAAGATCCCAACTCTTCATTTAAAATGGTAGAGATGAACTTGTCATGTCACTTATGGATCTTAGGCTCCAATCCATCTATGAATTTTCACCCATGCCTAGCAGCGGCAAAGTACCAACTGTTGGGCTACCACTTAATCGTAAGGAAATACTGAAATAATTAAGGCATAGCCCTAGCTTCAACTTCTTCACCAACTATCTCAACAGCCATGAGAAGCTAATAAGTGTTTGGTGAGAACATACTCGACATAACTGAGAAATAGTTGAAGAACTACTTGACAAAAGCCGAGAATAGGAAGCGCAATCTAATGTTGAGATATTTCAAATAGATGTGAAAGAAAACCCTTTCCTCTTCTCTTGGTCTCCTAAGATTCTATGTTTCAAGAAGGTCATGCTAGTATTTATTATATTTCAAAACAAGAACTCTATCGGTAGCACTGGCCACTTCGTCTGGTGAATTACTAAAGTAAATTATATTATTATATAAGTATCTTGCCACAAATCTTCCTTCTTTATCTTTCGGATAAGTATTTACTGTAAGAGAGTTGATTCAAACAAGTTTATCCTACTACTCTACTATGTTGTCAGTTGAGCTACTTAAGGAACATGCCATCTTGCTCCTTCTTTGGGGGGGGGAGAAGTAGCCTCGATCTTAGTTGCTTTAGAATTTGGAAGAACAGTTCGATGAATTATGTTTTGAACCATACCTAATTTTGACTAAAATGAATGTCATAGAACATTTTGAAGAGTTTGAAGGTGAAGACGAAATGTTGAAAGCAAGTGAAAGCTTAAGGATGGGAATGAAGATGAAATCTATTTTCAATATAAAAAAATTCTTAAATATGGATAACTTACCTTAGTATCTATAATATGTTTTTGGCAAAAATGAAGCGTTATTTAGATAATGGCATAGATTATTGACATGTGTTTTGAGATAGAAATCCAATGGTTGTCAAGGCTCTGATAATTATTAGTGCTTGTGGTGTAATTATGCCTAGGGTCACAGCTATCGTACATGCACCATTTAGTCTTCTAATAGGTAGGAAAATTGAAAAGTTATGACCTTTTGGATAGGATATAATATGTTCTTCTAAATGAAAATCAAGAAACTTCCCACATTATTCCCCACTCAACCTTAGAAAGAATATTAAAATATTTACTCCCTTAGTCGAATCATCGACCACTGACGTTAGGGCAAATGTTGATAGTAGAATTTCATTCAATCAGCCACTCAGTTGCTGATATGCTAAGTAACTTGCTTCTCAATTAATGCCAATTAATATAGATCCGTATCTAATTTAAATTTAAGAAAAGTAGTGTGAATAGTTATCACTTGGTACGATTATATTACATAATTTTCCACTATTCCTACATTTAAGAAATGTTCCTTGTCAAGAGGTCTCTATGTATCCCCAATAATCATGCAATTAACTATTGTTTCAAACACTCGACATTTGCCTATAAATACGAAGAAGAAGCATTATAAGAACGATCTAAGACCCTATAACTACTTACTTTATTTTCTCACTAAATTCATTTATTGACATAAGCATCAAAGTGACTGTACCGAACAGGCCTCGGTATCCTTTATCTCTTTATACTTTGCAAGAAATAAATTATCCAAAAACCATACAACAATAGAATGTACCTGGTCAATAAATCTTCTAGTTTTGATTTCTCCTATCTCTAAAGAGGAGCTTAAAATTCATAAGGAACACTCATATTCCTTGGTTGAGTCACATAAGAATAATCACTAGGATAAGCAAACCATTCCTTACCAAAAGGTTGATAGTAGAATTTCATTCAATCAGCCACTCAGTTACTGATATGCTAAGTAACTTGCTTCTCAATTAATGCCAATTAATATAGATCCGTATCTAATTTAAATTTAAGGAAAGTAGTGTGAATAGTTATCACTTGGTACGATTATATTACATAATTTTCCACTATTCCTACATTTAAGAAATGTTCCTTGTCAAGAGGTCTCTATGTATCCCCAATAATCATGCAATTAACTATTGTTTCAAACACTCGACATTTGCCTATAAATACGAAGAAGAAGCATTATAAGAACGATCTGAGACCCTATAACTACTTACTTTATTTTCTCACTAAATTCATTTATTGACATAAGCATCAAAGTGACTGTACCGAACAGGCCTCGGTATCCTTTATCTCTTTATACTTTGCAAGAAATAAATTATCCAAAAACCATACAACAATAGAATGTACCTGGTCAATAAATCTTCTAGTTTTGATTTCTCCTATCTCTAAAGAGGAGCTTAAAATTCATAAGGAACACTCATATTCCTTGGTTGAGTCACATAAGAATAATCACTAGGATAAGCAAACCATTCCTTACCCCTCTCTTCACAGTAATGATAGGGCATATGTTGAAATCATCATTAATTCATAAAATTGTTTATTGGCTTTTTAATAATATTGTGCCATATATCCCTTTAGGTTAACCATCTTTAGCATCATGGAATGTTGTGCTAACATAAGATAAGTATCTAACCTTTTATTCAGGGCATCTATCATGGTTGCTAAAGTTGTGGTAGCTTTTGCATCTACTAAGCTAAGCTTCTTCCTATTAAGTGCTCATAGCCGAACTTTTAAACAAAGCATAGGCTTCATTAGGTGTTTTCCAAGTTAATGTTCTACCTTCAGATGCATTAATGAACTGTTTAATGGCAAAATTTAACCTATTATAAAAAGTTTGTACCTATATCCAAAGTGGAAGAGCATAATTGGGACACTTTTTGAGAAATTCTTAAAATGGTCTCGCACATTATATATAGTTTTATCATCATATAAGCGATTGACAAAGTATTACTATCTTAATTGAAGGAAAATATTTTTCTAAAAACTTATCTATTAATTCCTTCCATAATGTAATAGATTTTTTTTGAAGTGAGGCTAACTATTGCCTTACTTTTCCTTGTAAAGAAAAAAGGAAATAATCTCAACCTTATCACATTGTCCATAGTTCCCTTAATTTTGAACGTAGGACATATCTCTAGAAAATTGGCAATATGCACATGTAGATCCTCTTATGGAGAAGCTCAAAATTGTAATTCCTATTAGACCATCTAAATAATTATTAGCAAGAGCACAAATTCATTCACATTGATAACTAATCTTGCAATGCTGGATTCAGCTCCAGTAATTGATAGTCTAATGTAATCAAACATAATCTTTGATACTTTACCGTTATTGGTCATCACTCTAGTCTTCTCAAGCACAAATAAGAAAAATTAAATTAGGCTTGGATTAACATAAAAGAAAGAAATAAAAAATAACAGAAAGAAAAAACAATAGAGTAGTAAAGGAATGAGTATTCTTCATCCATAATCTTTGATAATGATGCCAAAAACTTGATCCACATGTATTGCACTGCTTAGGCAAGTGTACGTGTTAAGTAATAACATAGAGGACTCTAAAGTCTAAGGTTATTGTTCTTACAAAGATTGAACACTTACTCACTCGTACTAAATTACTCTATTTAGAATTGAACAAAAATAGTAATGATGAATTAAAGGATTAAAGGGATTTTTGAGATATAACAACTAATTAAAAACTAACAACTAATAATGTAACTAATTAACAAAAACCCTAAACAACCATAAAGAGTGGTATCTAAATTCTAATCACCAAGAGATTAACATGTAGTTGCCTAAAGTTTCACATGTTCTTATTAATTGAAGGAATTCAATCACTAAACTAATAAGAATCGCTTCTCTATTGATTTCTATTCCTAATTGTATTCTACTCGAATCACTTTTGGAATAGAACAAACTAGAGCAGCATCGAGAATAGGAATTCCGTAACAGTAATATATCAATATCAATTTCAAGAGAAATCTATAGCTTATCTCTAATCATATGGCAAATCCCTTCAATCATGGTAAATCTATTTATGTATTGCACTCGTGACTTTAATACATACAATTTTATAATTAAGTTGAAATCCTAGAAATAATAACTTAATTAATATAAAACACATAATTGAGTTAATAAAAACAAGAGAATTTCATTGGAATAATGCAAATCAAGTACGTTACATGTTACCATAAGGCTACAAGTTTAGATATTGACAAATCTATGCTATAAACATTATAAAAACAATAACTTTCATGATATAAATGACTAGAACCATAAAGAACTATTCTATTCTATTTCTCTAGAACCCTTCCCTTTGTGTACATGTGTTTGACATCTACTTGTATGATTTAGACAAAATAAGTTTCAAATTACAAATGTTTTAAAACTCATGGCGAGTCCATGGTTAAGAACACGATCATAGAGTTTGGGCATGAATTGCTTCTTGCAATAGTTCTTTGAGAAATTGACTTGAATTTGATTACAAAGTGAACATGACCTTAGATCATGGCTATGGAGTTAGACTGTAGTCTTATACTTGGTAAAAAAATTTTTAAGCCTCAGTTGGAAATTAATGACGTAGGCTTCATGGCCAAGGAACACAGCCATAAAGATCAACTATGGTCTTCCTCTTTAGTTAATTCTTAGACAAATCCTCTCCAACACTTATTATCCTTAAGTTATTCTTTAAAGTAGGTGAAATTAACTTAAAAAATCGCCTAAATTCTCACATTTTCACCTTACTAGTTCATTTGAGTCCTAAAATCATGAAATGACCCAAATCTATAGCAAAATCATCAAAATAACTTGAAATACTCAAGAAAAATAATAAAAGAGATGAGCGTAAAATTACTCTCATCAAGCTCAGCCATGCATACACAATACACTTACAATTAAGGTCGAATAGTTGATTAAGTGCAATTAAACAACTAGCATAGCAAACACTATAACAAATATCTATCCTATACATAGAATGGGCGAAACTTTAAGAACTCATTACCTCAAAACTCCTCACACCTAATAAAAAAGAGATAAAACTAAATTTAGAAACACTCACACACTCAACTACCTCTATACACTAACCCCCTTAATAAGAGATTAGATCAAACTTAAACAAAATTTGTTGAAAAACGTTCTAAAAGATAAAGCAATTTATAATGATTATTTGAAAATTTAGGAATGAGCTTGGAACAAAAAGGAATTGAAAACAAGAGGAAAAGGAAACTTGAAATAAAACACATAAGATATATGGCAAGGCTTGAAGGTCACGTAGTTTTTATCTAAGAAAAAGGAAGGAAAAAGAATAAGGGAATCATAAGCTGTATCCCTGGACACAAATACGTTAGTTACCTTGTAAGTCTCTAAGAACATTACTCCTTATTCGATATGGTTAGCTAATATAGTTGTAATTGGGAGCCATGTAACTTCCTTACACACAATTGGTACAATCACATAATTTGGTTGTATGTGGTGCTTGTATCACTCCTACAGCAACAAATTCAAATTTTCTCCTCTTACCCACAAACTTGAAAGCAACTTGGATTTCCCACTTCCAATCATACTTGTAACAACCAAATACTCATCCCAACATCCTCACTTCATTCCATAATGGCAATCACTCATCAATACAATCACAACCTACCTCTTTCCTTCAAGTATCATAGCCCATAATGCTTCTTTCATAAAAAATAAACTTTTATTAAAGAAACATAAGATTTGGGTAAAATTTACCTTGATTGATTGATAAAGATCAAGATAATACATGTACTAATGTACTTAGGACTTTAGTTATCACTAGGACTTACCCATAAATTAGAACAATAGGTCCTTTGAAATATCAAAGAAAATAGAGTAGGTAGGTTGATAAACTGAATATAGTAGCTAACGTGAAGCTACTTGGAGGATATTAGTGTGCTTAGGAGCTCAATTATTACTAGGACTTACTAAGGTAGATTTGAAATGAAATTGGTCCTTTGAGATATCAAAGAAAATTAGAAGGAAATGGTCCATAACCGAACAAGAATAGCTAATGCGAAGTTGCTCGAAGGATGTGACTCACCAATGAACATAACATGACTTGACACCACACTTGATATGACACACAAGTTGATGTCAAGGTCCATCCGCCACTAATCTTGAGCTACTCAGTAAGATTAGATAATAGTGTGAGATATGAACTTAGAGAGAGTTGTCTCATAAGAACGGAATATTCAATATTAACATGTAAGTTATCTATGGCTTACAAAAGAAAAGGACTATTTATAGTAAGTTTCTAGTGGAGCATTACAAATAATGAAATGAAAAGAAAGTATATACAAAAAGGGGATTCCTAGTACATACCAAAAAGGATAAAAAGGACAAAAGACCAAAAATGGAAAAGTAGTACAATGTCAGACAAGGTGGACAGGTGGCAGTATAAGATTGGTTCCATCCGACTATTCTCTAAGCACAGTAGGTGAGAGGGGTCAAAATGTAGCAGTTATAAGGGCCGGGATGAGAGAGATGGCAACATGCTGATAGAATATTATTTGATTGTTTGAATGAGTCTCTCGTCACTTGGTAGGAATTTCTCGGTAGTATTTGGTCGGATTACTTGGCACAAGGTGTTAGGTAATGGAATGGTTAATATCATTACTACCGAGTGTACAGATCAATGTACGAGAATTAAAGGAGCTTAAGGAGTTCAGACACATTTCTTCGGTGTAAACTTTCTCATCATCAGTAGGTTGCTGAGAGAGAATTTGCTGGGTGAAGGAATGGAGTCCTTGGAGCTGTGCATGAGTAATGGGACCATTGATCAGTAGTTCATCAGATATGACCCACCAACTAACACAACACGACTTGACACTTTACTTGATATGATGCACAAGTTAACATCAAGGTCTACTTACCACTAATCTTAAGCTACTCGATAAGATTAGATAAGAGTACATGAAAATAGACTTTGAGAGGGTTATCTCGCAAGAACAAGTATATTCAATGTCTGTATATAAAGGAAGATGATTTCGGCTATAAAGAGATACGACTATTTATAGTAAGTCCCTAGGGCAACATTACAATTAAAGAAAATTACACAAAGACATACATAAAAAGGATACCTAGTACATAAGAAAAAGGGGTAAATAGGACAAATGATAAAAAGGGAAAAATAGTATAGTGTTAAATGAAATAGACAGGTGGTAGCACAACATTGGTTTTGTACAAAGATTCTTTAGGTATAGTAGTTGGGTAGAATCAAGATGTAGCAGCATTAGGGATTGCCAAGATGAGAAAGGGATGCAGTAAGTATTGGTAAGAGGCGGGAAGAGAAGTACTTGGCCAATAAGAGCCTATTTCTCCTCACTTGATAGGAAGCTCTCGACAATTGAAGGTTTGATCATTTGATAAAAAGCCCTCGATAAGAGAAAAGTTAGCATTAGCACAAGAGAGAGAACAAAGTAGGGTATAATCATCCAAAGCTTTGAAGGAATTTAGCTACCTTTCTTCTTTGTACGGTTTCTTGTCATCGGCAGGTTGACGAGAGAGGATTCTTTGAGTGAAGGACTAGAGGCCTTTGAGATGTACGTGAGTAAGTGGGCTAGAGATATGGAATTAAAGTTTCGAATGAATCTCTAACAGAACGAAGCTAGTCCATGGAAGCTCCTAAATTCAGTAGCACTAGTCAGTATAGGCCACTCAAGAATAGCTCTAATTTTCTCTTCATCAACTCAAACTCCTTTCCTTAAAACAACATACCTGAGGAATACAACCTCACTTTAGCAAAACATACATTTCTTCAGATTGCCAAATAATCTCTCAGCATGGAGGATGTCAAATACCAATCTTAAATGCTCAACATGAGTGTTGAGGTCAACATTGTAGACCAAAATGTCATCAAAGTAAACTACAACACATTTTCTGATCAATGCTCTTAGCACATGATTCATTAGCCGCATAAAAGTACTCAATGCATTAGTCAGACCAAACAGCATCACCATCTATTCGAATAGACCATCCCTTGTCTTGAAGACTATCTTCCATTCATCTCCAAGTCTCATTCGTATTTGGTGGTAGCCACTCTTCAAATCAATCCTCAAGAAGATGCGGGCACCATGCAACTCATCGAGTATATCATCCAACCGTAGAATCGAATATCGGTACTTAATGGTAATTTTGTTAATGGCATGGCTATCAATCTCTATGATGCATCTTTCTTAGGTACTAGTACAGCGGATACAACACATGGGCTCATGCTCTCTTGAACGTATCCATAATCTACCAACTCATCCACTTGTTTCTTCAGCTCAGCTGCCTACTCAGGCTTGAGCCTATAAATAGGTTGGTTCGATAGGGCAGCTCCAAGCTAGAGGTCAATGCAATGCTCAATGCCTCTTAAGGGAGGTAAACCTTTCAGCATCTTAGTAGGAAATAGGTCAGCACATTATTGTAGTAGTTGTTGCACCTCAGTAGGTAAGCTTTCGATTTCTCTTAACTCTAAAGGTCTCTTGACTAAAAGAAGCACACACTCCTTAGTCTTCACTTCTCAAGCAAATTTAGCTCAGGAAATTACTAAGGACTTCCACTATAGTGATCTAGCGACCTTCTCTTATGCCTCATGCACTTCTTTAGCACTCATGGGGGTCAATATAATCTTCTTCCTATCCTTCTAAAACATTTAGGTATTTCTATACCCATCGTATAATACCTTTAAGTCAAGCAACTAAGGTAGATCGAATAAGATGTGTAAAGCACACATGTGAAGGACGTCACACAACACCTTGTCCTTATACCTATTGCCAATGGTAATCGGTACTCTAACTTACTCAGCAATGGCTAATCCCCCTTTTTCTTTTAGTCAGTGAATCTTATATGGCTTAAGGTGCAAAAATTTTAGTAATTTTGTAGCCTTAACTATCCCTTGCACAATGACATTGGTATAGCTTTCTCTCTCAATGATCAAGGTATATAGCTTGCCATTCACTTAACAATTTGTGTGTAAGAGATTCTCCCTTTGTGCATTCTCATTAGTCACAAAAGTACTAAGAGATCGACGCACAATAAAGTAATACTTGACATTACCCTCAGGTGGTGTTTCAACATTGGGGTCTTCCCAGCATATGTTCAACTCCTATCTCTTCCTCTCCTTCACTGTACACTCTACTTCAAACTAAGGCTTGTTTCCCTTTATAGTCATGACTCAGCAGTTTAGACAATGACTGGCCACGTGCCCATAACCAAGACATTTAAAGCACTTGATCTCTTAAGTCTTCCTCCCTAAGCTTTAACCTTAGTCTCTTTGGACCTCAAGTTCCTTAGCCTTCTTTAAGTCAACTCGACACATGTCTTTAACATTCTACCTTAGAACTATTTGATGCTCGACCATGATCTGATTGGGTTAGCAGTCTAGGTCGCCTAATCTAGCTCCACCTCTACTTCTTAACTCTATGCCACTTAGATGGCCTCATCTAGACTCTTAAGTCTCTATAGTTCCACAATATAACCAACCTCAGTCCTAAGCCTAAAGATGAATCAAGCAATGATTCGAGTTTTGGGTTCATTAACATCACATCGAATTATTAGCAATTAGAATTCTTGTACATACTCATCTAATGACTTGCTGCCTTGGTTCTAATCTTGGAGGCATCAGAAGGTGTCTTATTCATAGGACTTTAGAACAAGCCAGTTTCTGAGAGCTCTCTTCATTTCATTCCATGTCTAAATCTCTTGGCATGTTCATATCAAAAAAACTCTAATGCAGCTACTCTAAAATGAACAACATCCTCATAGTCATAGAAGTCAAATATCTTTTCGATCTTTTCTTTCAAATCTAGGTAGTCATCAACACTACTAGACCCATTAAAGCTCAGAATCTATACTTTGAGATGCTTAGCTCCTGTAGGAACTTTAAGCTTATGATCCTCTATCCTAACATATTGCTCCTCCTCTTCATACTCCTTGACTTCATCTAACTGGGGTCTCCTTCTCACAACTCTATTAGTACGATGAGGTGGTGCTTGGTTCATAGGAATGGGTTTAAGGGCTTACCGCTCATCCATCTGTCATCTTAGCCTATCACCCATTTCTTGGCCCCGTTCAATGACAACTCTCTCTCGCGGTCCAGTCTCTATGACTCTTTGTACTAAGACAGCTAGATTGGCCACAATAACGATGAGGTCCTGTATCTATTCTTCAGTAGTACGTGGTGATTATTAGGTAATATGATTACGACCATGAGCATTACTCTTGGCATCATTAATCTCTCCCTGAACACTAAGATTCAAAATTCTCAAAATGAAGCTTTAGTAAATACTCTTCATATGAAACTCTCACATACACAAAAATACCAAATGAACAGTGAACTATGAACTAGCTCTGTTTTTCCAAATGAAAACAAAGTATACCAAATAGCAACCAATAGGAACTATCATAAGATTGCTCTCAATCACAACCTTAAGCTCTGATACCGGGATTATTTAATGTGCCTAGGAGCTCAATTATCACTAGAACTTACCTTAGCAAAATAGAACAATAGGTCCTTCAAAATATTGAAGAAAATAGAGTAGGTAGGTCGATGAACTAATTATAGTAACTGACATAAAGTTGCTTAGAGGATATGACCCACCAATGAACACAACATGACTTAACACTTCACTTGATATGATGCATAAGTCAACATTAAGGTCTACCCACCACTAATCTCAAGCTACTTGGGAAAATTGGATAAGAGTGTATGAAAATAGACTTTGAGAGGGTTGTCTCGTAAGAACAAGTATATTCAATGTCTGTATGTAAAGTAAGATGATTTCGGCTATAAAGAGAAGGGACTATTTATAGTAAGTCCCTAGGGAAACATTACAATTAAAGAAAATTACAAAAAGACATACATAAAAAAGGATACCTAGTACATATGAAAAAGGGGTAAATAGGACAAATGATAAAAAGGGAAAAATTATACAGTGTTAAATGAAATAAATAGGTGGCAGTGTAACATTGGTTCTGTATAAAGATTCTCTAGGTACAGCAACTAGGTAGAAACAAGATGTAGTGGCATTAAGGATTGCCAAGATGAGAGAGGGATGCAGTAAGTACTGGTAAGAGGCTGAAAGAGAAGTACTCAGCAAGTAGGAGCCTATGTCTCATCTCTCAATAGGAAGCTCTCAACAATTGAAGGTCCGATCATTTAGTACAAGCCCTCAATTAGAGAAAAGTCGGCATCGACATAAGAGAGAGAACAAAGTAAGGAGTAACCATCCGGAGCTCTCAAGGAATTCAGCCACGCTTCTTTTGTGTATAGTTTCTCATCATTGGTAGGATGATAAAAGAGAATTATTTGGGTAAAGGATTGGTGGCCCTTAAGGCATGCATGAGCAAGTAAGCTAAAGGTTGATAACCCATCACATACGCACCAATAATCCGCAAAAAAATATGAAAAATTGTAAGTCTACAGATTTCATTGGAACTTACAAAGAAACCATCAAATACTCTTAAACGTGATACTTACCTTGAAACCTTTCCTAACTGAGCAATTCAATGACTTTCTCATGTCAATCTATTGAAATTCTTCAATTCTCAAAAGTGCTTAGGGAAGAATGAAGGGAGCTATAAAGGGGAGCTGCTAAGGTTTATTTTCAAATGTGAAAGGACTATGACAAAAGGAGGTAGGAAATAATAAACACATTTTAGAATATAGGCTTAGGATTTTGAAAACTAAAAAGGTCAAAAGTACCCTTAGTACTAAAGATATTACAAAAATGCCCTACTTTTAAAAGGTTTTAATTAGGTTTATTTAATTCCTCCTCTTTTTCCTAAAATCAAGTTTCATAATTCTCCTCCCCTTTAAGGAATTTTCATCCTTAGAAGTTACTTACTTAGCTCATAGAACAATTCTACTTACTTCTTCTTTTAGCTCCTTGGTTGTTTCCTTTCCCATCTAGTTAGTCCACTATGCCTTCACATAAGGAATTACTTACCTCCTAAGGCCTGCTCTTTGGTTCCTAACAACCTCACAACTATGAATAAGTCAAGTGCACACTTAACAACTCTACTGCTATTACTTGAATTGAATTTAATTACTTCAACATAGGTACTTTGAATTCATCACTTACACCCTTCGACATGGCGATGACTCTACCTTATAATTTAAATCTTTTCCAAAGTCTCAAGGCCAACACACTTAAGAAGGGTTCAACACACTTACTTTAATGCAAATATTTATCACACCTAGCCATTAATCAATCTCTCACAATCCATCTTTTCACATAGGCCTAAATATATTCACTTATGACCTATTTACTTCTATGGCAAACCACCTACATATTAATAGTCTACACTCCACTTAATATTTTGCTTACTTCCTACCTTACCTTCATTCCTTGAACCCTTTGTTTAACTTTCTACTTAAACCTTATTCCTCAACCCTCATATAACATCATTTTCTTCAAATTTTTTCTCAAACTCAACTACATCTTTAATAAGTTCCTTAACTTCCTCCCTTTTAGACAAAACTCACATCTACTGACTGATGAATTGTCAAGCTCTTGGCCTTTCACTCACTCCTACCTCGGAGGCCTCCAATCTCTCACTAGAAGGATTCTCTCTTATCAACTTGTCGATGATGAGCTTTAGAATGTAGAAGGGCTATGGAAGAACTCCTTAAGTACATAGCTCAGATACACTTTGCTCTACTTTACTCAAACTCTTGCCTAGTTACTGACTTACTTGGTGTTAAGGCCAACCTATTGAGTATTGAGTCTAAGGACACTATATGCCGAGCTTGACTCTTCCAGCCTACTGAACAACGACGTCATTCAATCACCTTAGTAGCTCCCCATACAACTCATCAACAATAGCCCTAACATTAGCCTAACTTAGCTACAATACCCTAAGATCCCAGAACATAGATCTATTGATAGGCTACTACCTATCCCTTACTTTTTTTATATTTATACTATATTCCTTTTTGTCCTTTGTTTTATTTATCCTTTTTGTATATATTAGGAATCTCTTTCTTACATTCTCCTTTATATAATTTTGCATTATTTTATTGTTGCCTTAAAGGACTTACTACAAATAGTCCTTTCTACTATAGCTACAACCATCTTACTTACCTTACAAGTTAAATGAATATTCTTGTTCTTATGAGTTACCTTTCTCTAAGTATATCACTTTCTCACACTCTTATCTTAACTTACCAAAGAATTAGCTTATGCGTTATATTAAACAAAATACTAAGTCTTGCTATGTTCGTTGGTGCATCATATCCTTTGAGCAATTTCACAAAAGCTACTATGTGTGTCAACTTGTCCATTCCTTCATTCTTTGATACCTTAAAGGACCTAGCATTACCACTTCCTATGATAAGCCCTAATGATCAACTCAGCTCATTGGCACATCTTATAATCCGGGTATCAAAGCTTTAGGTTAGGACCGAAAGTAAGTATTGTAGTAGTTACTTCTTGTTATCATATGTGCTTTAATATACTCCATTCTTTAGTAAAAAAACAAAACAAGCCCTTAAGTCATTGTGTGATGTCATATTATCAAAGTTATGTGTAACCTTTTATTGAATAGTGGAATCCCTAAAGTTTTGTATTGAGAATATCGAATCCTGATGTTTACAGAGAGATTAATGGTGTCAAGATTGATGTTCATGGTCATTGTTGCATTACTTAATAGACCTCGCGAACTACTAACGAACAATTTCAAGACCTTACTGCTATTGTGGTAGACCTAACTATTTCTATATAGAGGGTAGTAGAGACTAGGCCATAATAGAGAGTTGATGAACAAAGCTAAGATATGAGAGATGGGTTGAGAAGATAAGTAGCTGAACTTAGAGCACCAGAAGTTGTTAATGTGAACCTAGCTTCATACTAACATGTTGAGAGGTTTATGAAGAGAAAACTTGAGTTAGATGAAGTTAAAGAATATGGTGAGGAGGAGGAGCAATCTGATAGATTCGAAGAGCGTGAGCTTTGTACTCCAAAGGAGCTAAGCATCTTAAAGTGCAGATTTCATGTTTTTATGGGTCTAGTAGTGCTGATGACTATTTGAACTAGGAGGAGAAGTTTGAAAAGATATTCGACTTCTATGATTATGAGGACTTAGTACATATTTAAATAGTTGCTTTAGAATTTTTTAGGAAAGCAACAATGTAGTGGAAGAAATTGGAAAATGTATGCCAGCAAGCTTGACAAGAAATTCGAAAGTAGAACAAGATGAAGAGAGTTCTGAAGAATAGATTTGTGCTAGAATATTATGAATAAGACACATTTTAACATCTTCAGGAACTCAAGAAGGGTAGCTAATATATGGATGAATATGTTCGAGAGTTCTAACTGCTAAAGATCTGTTCTGATGCTAATGAACCCCAATCATGGATAATAGTAAGGTTCATTTCTAGACTATGATTTAAGAGTAGTAATGTAGTAGGGGTGCAAAGGTTTAGAAATCTAGATAAGTCTATCCGAATAGTACAAAGGTTTAAAAGGTAGAGTCAAAATTAGCTCAGTTGAACATAAAGCAACCAACCTAGCTTTTCAAACAAAATTGGTATGTCGAGCCAACCTGAATATGATTGAATTTGGTACGGCTCCAAGACTAATCTTTGAGGTCAAATGTTGAGTAGACCTATTGATGGTTGAGGAAAGATCGAGGCCAAAGACCTTGAGGTCAGAAAGGATTAAGTTCAAGCTTAGGTATGAAGACTTAAGAGATAAAGTGTTTCAAATGCATAGGTTTTAGACATATGGCAAGTCAATTTCCAAACTGACATGTTATGACCATCAAGGGAGAGAACCCCTAATTTGAAGTAGAATGTACTAGTGAAGGAGATGAAGAAGAGGTAGATGTTAATCACATGTTAGACAAGTTTCAAGAAGATTCTAGGGCCCATATCTAATCTGAATTAGGAGAATACTACGTAATTGTACAATGATCACTCAATACCTTCACTACTGATGAGAATGAATAGAGAAAGAACATCTTTCACATGAATTGCTAAGTGAATGACAACCTATGTGTTGTGATCATCAATAGAGGAAGTTACACCAATGTCATAGAAGAAGGAAAGGTGAAGGCCTTGAAATTGCCAACCTGTCTTCACCCTAAGCCCTACAAGTTTCATTGGCTTAATGAGAAAGGTGTTGTATGATGTCTTACCAATGTATGCCTTATACATACTGTTAGGCTAACCTTGGCGCTTTGATCTTATGGTACTCCATGATGGGAATAGGAACACTTATATGTTCCAGAAGGATAGGAAGAAGGTTATATTGACACCAATGAGCCTTAAAATGATTCAGGAGTTGTAAGGGAAGATTTCCTAACTATTGCAAAGGAAGTCCTCATTGATTTCTCAAACAAGATTTTCCAAAGAAGTTAAGATGAAAAAGTATGATCTTCGATTGGTCAAAAGACTACTAGAGTTAAAAGAAATCAAAGCATTACCTACCGAGGTGCAAACATTACTCAAAAGATATGCCAACTTGTTTCTTGCCGAGTTGTCGAGAGGTTTACTCCCTATCAAGGTTATAGAGCATTGCATTAACCTCCAGCCTGGAGCTGCTCTACTTAATCAACTTACCTATAAACTCAATCCTGAGTAAGTAGTTGAGTTGAAGAAACAAATTAATAAGTTGATTAAGCATGGATATGTTCGAGAAAGCATGAGCCCCAGTGATACACTAATTATCCTAGTGTTGAAAAACGATGGTGCATGGAGATTATGGATTTATAGCCAAGCAATTAACAAAATCACTATCAAGTTTCAATATCCAATCCTACGATTAGATGATATGCTCAATGAGTCGCATGGTGCACGAGTATTTTTGAAGGTTGACCTAAAGAGTGGCTACCACCAAATTTAAATGATACTTGGAGATGAGTGGAAAATTACTTTCAAAACGAAGGATGGTCTGTTGGAATGGATGGTGATGTTATTTGGTCTTACAAATGTACCAAGCACCTTTATGCAACTCATAAGTCATGTTCTGAGATCTTTGATTGGCAAATGTGTTGTTGTTTACTTTGATGATATTTTAGTATATAATGCTAACCTCACTTCTCATGTCACATGCTTAAATCTATATTCGATATCCTCTGTGTTGACTAATTATTTGGAAATTTAAAGAAATATTTATTTTGTCATAGTAAGGTAATGTTCCTCATATATGTTTTCTTTAGAGGAGGAATTAGAGTTGATGAAGAGAAAGTCCAAGCTATTCTCAAATGGCTGATGCTGACTAATGCTACTAAAGTAAGGAGTTTTCAAAGTCTAGCCTCATTGTATCATAGATTCATTCAAAACATTAGTTCCCTAGCTGCCTACTGACCAAGTTGACCAAAAAAACTTTAAATTCAAATGGTCTATGAAAGCTCAGAGTAACTTTGATGAGATCAAGCACAAGTTGACTTGTACCCTAGTACTTACCTTATCCTACTTCAAGGAAGTTTTTGAATTGGGGTATAATGCTCCAGGACTAGGTATTAGTACTATCCTTTTGTAGGAATACTGACCTATTGCATTTTTTAGTGAGAAGCTCAGAAGTATTGCTTTGAATTACTCAACATATGATAAGGAATTTTATGCCCTCGTACAAGCTCTCTAGAACTAGCAACATTATTTGTTACTAAGAGAGTTTATCATTTACACAGACCATGAGTACCTCAAACACTTCTAAGGCCAATAGAAATTCTCTTGACATCATGTTAAATGGGTTAAGTTCATGAAAACCTTTTGCTATGTCATTGGGTACAAGAAAGGATGTGTGAACACCATAGCAAACACCCTTTCTCATCAACATATTCTTATTACCACATTACAAGGTAAGATACTTAAGTTTAGTACCATGCCTAATTAGTATGAGCATGACTCATACTTTGGACCCTCAATATCTAAGTGCACTATTAGAGGAGTCATTCTACTTAAGCAAAGGGTTCCTAATGAAAAGTCGACAAATGTGTATGCCCAACAGCTAGACTAGAGAATTACTTGATCGGGAAGCCCATGATGGGGGCTTAGTTAGCCATTTTGGTGAGAAGAGAACTATGGAGTTGTTGGAAGAACATTTCTATTGGCTTGGGATGATAAAGGATATGCACAAAGTTCTTGAACGTTGTGATGTACACAAATGAGCTAAGGGAAGAAAGGAGCCATGTAGAGAATATATACCTCTACTCATACTTAAGCGACCATGGACTAATCTAAGCATGGAATTCATTTTTGATCGACCTAGAACACTTCGAAAACATGATTCTATTATGGTGGTGGTCTATCAATTTAGTAAAATGAGATACTTCATCCCTTACCACAAAACAAATGATGCTTTATTTGTTGCTAATTACTTTTTGCAAGAGATCGTGCGATTGCATAAAGTCCTAAGAAGTATTGTATATGATCATGATTTAAAGTTCACGAGCTTCTTTTAGCAAGCATTATGGAATAAGCTCGACAATAAGCTTGTCTTTAGTAATTCTTTCCGGATGTCAAAACAGAGGTTGTGAACAAAACTGTAGGGAATCTCCATCGAGCTACTGTTGGTAAGAATTTGCATGATTAGGATCTATGCCTTCTCATCATTGAGTTCTCCTATAATTGCTCCACCTATGACATGACAGGAAGGTTACCTTTTAAGGTCATCTATGGACTTAACCCAAACTTACCATTAAACATGATTAATATCTCGACCTCTCAACGAGAAAGTTAATTAGGTCTGCAGCATGCTAAGGAGTTTTAGAGATTGCATTTGAAGGTTGCTGAGTAATTAGCCATGATAGTGGCCTGACAAGGACAATGAAAGCCGAAGTAGAATGCAAATTATTTACAGCCTAGGAGACCTTGCTTGGATTCACCTCGATAAGGAGTAGTTCCTAAGGAAGAGAATGAACAAGTTATTGCTTATATTAGATGACCCTTTTAAAATTATTCAATGCATTAATGACAACGCTTATGAGCTAGAACTACCTAAAGGATATAGAGTATGTCCAACATTCAATGTCATTGACTTGACTCCCAATGTACCGGAAGAAGAAGAAGACCAAGATTTGAGGCAAATCTTCAACCATCTTAGAGAATTGATAAATTGATGACCTTTGGACCTCTCACTCACACCCTCCTTTGAGCCCTCTAATTTGTCATCAAAAGGATTCTTTCTTGTTAGCTTGCTAGGGAAGAGCTTCATTATATGGAAAGGCTATGGAAGAACTCCCTAAGTATACAACTAAGACATACTCTGCTTTGCTTTGCTTGGACTCTTACCTAATTGCTAACCTACCAAGTGCTAAGGCCAAGTGCCGAGTCCAAGGAGACTATATGCCAAGCTCTACTCGTTTGGCCTACTAAACTACAGCATCATTCAATTACCTCGATAGCTCCTAGCACAACTCATCAACAGCAACCCTAACATCAGCTCTGTTCAGCCATAGAACCCCAAGATCCTAGATTATGAACTTATTGACAAGCCAACACTTGTTCCCTACTTTTCTAACATTTGTACTATATTCCTTTCTATCCTTTGTCTTATTTGTTGTTTTCGTATATACTAAGAATCTTTTTTTTACATTGTCATTTATGTAATTTTCCATTATTGTATTGTTACTCTAAAAGACTTACTATAAATAATCATTTTTACTATAGCTACAAGCATCTTACTCACCTTACAAGTTGAAGAATATTTTTGTTCTTGCAAGATACCCTTCTCCGAGTACATCCCTTTCTTATGCTCTTATCTAATCTTATCAAGTAGCTTATGATTAGTATCGAATGAACCATACTATTAGCTTATGCATCATATTAAGCAAAATACTAGGTTGTGTTATATTCATTGGTGCCTTGTATCCTTCAAGCAACTTCATGGAAGCTACAATATTTGCCAACTTATCCATTTCTTCATTCTTTGATACCTCAAAGGACCCACTGTTACTACTTCCTATAGTAAGCCCTAGTGATCAACTTAACTACTAGTCACATCACCTTCCCTTTAGCCTACTAACAAAACTCATTCCTTTCTTCATTACTTTCTTATTTATTCCATTATATAATTGCTTAAATCTCCATTATAATGCCATCAACCTTTATCTTATCAACAAACACTTCAACACATTATCCCCATCACCTTAAGCTTTTACACCTTATCGTCTTGTTATTGTAGTGTAGATCAACAATTGCTATACCTTTAATAACAACACACCTAAAATCATTTATTGATTTCCAATCGACTAGAAGCGTAATTCAATATCAAGAAGCACCACCTTTTAAACCTTGCAATTCCATTAACAAACCTACAATCTTAAGATAAAAGCATACCCTTCTAAAATGGCTCCATCCTTTGTTCATCAACTATTCCTACCATACAACTTTGAAGGTCCTTCAGATCTCCCACATCTATTATAGTAATGCACTTTATTTCTAACTATCTTATTTCTTTACTTGTCCTAACCTCATTGTTAGATTGTAAGAGGAAAGCTTATTGTTGTCATATTATTCATATATTTACTTACCATAATTTGATTTATTCTTGATAATTTAATTATTATAATTTTAGGTTATAGTGCAACTGGTCAATTTATTGTCGTCCCCTTTTTTTCGCCTTTTAAGGTTAATATGCCCTTTTAAGTCTTTTAATGAAGCTCTTATAATCCTTATTGGATTTATTATATTTTATTATCTTTGTAATTTTTATTTTCTCATTATTACTGTTAGGGTAGCCGAGATCTTAGCTATAGTTTACTCTTATGATGTCATTGTTACATATAGTTAATTAATTCCTATTTTTTAATTGAATATTTTATTGGATATGTTCTAAGATTTATCTCTTGAATTTTCGATGTGCTTATTTTTATACTTTAATTGTTTGGTTCTTTAGTTCGAAGAAGTTTTCATATTGTAGACCTTAGTATACACACATACATAAATATAGGGCTGATGAGTAACAATACATGACTAAACTCAACAAAGATAAAACTAACTATTCAACCTAACTCACCTAACTAGATTTGACACAACATGCTAACCCATCATGAAAGAAAATGACTCACCAATCCCATATCACATGTACACTTACCAATGTACATTTAAAACATTGAATCATGCTTTAATCTTATACTTGATTTATGATTATGATTATTATTACTTTAACTATTAAACTTTACATTATAATTAGGTTATTGTTCACTATAAAATGATTTAGGGAAACCACTTCATGTTTGGTCTTTGGTATGGATGTTTGTGATATATACCGATCACAAACTTTGATTATAATGCACATTTTGGTCAATTGAGAATGTCCCTTAGTTGAATTGAAAGCCATTTTGTTCTATTGTTCAAGTGTTTTTAATCTTTACAATCACTATGAAATTGTTTTTCTTTTTATTAATTCTTACTATAAATCTTTACATCTTTCCTCTAGAAAGGTTGGAGCTAATATGTTATTTATCTATTTACTCACCAACATTAGGTCATTAAGCATGAATTCAAATATTATTATTGGATTTTAGATATAGATGTGAGCATGTACATATATTGGAGTATCAATTTCTTAGGTTGTTCTTTTTCTTGCTAGGATTAAGCCCTTTTATTTAATTCTTCTATAGGTATTTCAAATGTGATAACGAGTATATGATGGGAATAAGCTCTACCAATTATATTCCCATTCTCCATCACATTACTTTACCCATTCCACAGGTTAAGCACTTAAGCATGCTATATAAGGACAAGAAGTTTCAAGATGAAGAACAACAACGAGAGCGAGAAGGATATTAAATCTAACAAGTAAAACATAACGGGTAAACCAAACAAAAAATAAAGGTGAAGCACAATACTATATGAAATCATGGTAATTTAAACACAAAAGAATAATAGAAAATCAATAAATAAAACAACAAAAGCAACTACCCACCAAGCAACTTCAACCATCTCAACCATCTCATCTAACAAATTCAATCTTATCACTTCAACTATCCTCAATTTTTATGTCTCACCATCCTATTAAATCAAGCTTAGTAGTCTAATGATCCTTTAATCTAAACCTTGATACTACTAAAACTATATTACTCTAGAATCTAAAGTGCTACAACCCACTGCATGTCTCTATTAGATAGTGATACGCTAAGCTATCTAAAACTTGCATTAAACATTTAAAACCATAAAACCATATTAAATTTGCTAGCTCACAATCTAATTCTCCATAATAGCATTTCTCCATATCAATAAAATAATAAATGATTCGTTAAATATCCCTTAATTTACTATACACATACAAAGTCAAATATACCTTAAACTAAACATGAGATACTACTAGAGTCAACTAGCACTCGGACCATTGGTAACAAATAAACTAGTGTTTAAACATCTGGCAACAAGCCAATGACTAGTAATTGTAAGTAATGAAATCTGGCATCTCCAAATGGAAAGCTAATGCCCAGCATAGAATGCGATATCTACATGCTTATGTAGATACAATTTCCAAACACACATAAATATAGAATGCAATAATGCATCAACTATCCATTTAATTATATTTATTATTTAAATCCAACAAACAACACAAGGGTGTTGATGTGCAGTTGAGCACCCCAAGTCGACATCACCCTTGGGACCCTTAACATGAGCTAAACTCCCAAGCTTGTAAGGGATGACCTAGTAGATTTTAACACAACAACCAATAGAAGATGAGTTTGAGTACTTAAATGGACATTTATTTACACTAGCTCCTATCTCAATCTAACCTCTTCATAGTTCTTTAAGCTCCTAAGCCTCTCCCTCGTTTTTTGCCAATAGCTTGGGAAGTGCCTCAAATAGCTCCACCATAGTTCCAATCATTCACATCGACTCATTCTTAGGTTTCCTATGAGCTAACCAACCCTTTTGTACGTCTTTTGACTACCATCAGCTTAGCTAGACTTAAACCCTACTTCCCCTTCATATAGATTTTGTGTAAAGTGTGGGCCCAATGATTATTTTATGCATATTATCACGACCCAATAGTATTATTGTCGTAGTACGTTGCCTTGTACTGTATAAAGGTCTATTATCAACCCCCTTACTAATCATAGGCCTTTCATACGATACACAAGACTCTTTCCACTATATGTTATCACTAGACCCATAGACAAGTAATATAGAGCAAGTTAACTAAAATTACTTCTATGGTATAAATTAGCTAATTGTGTAGGCTCGTGAGACCCATATCAAAAGAATATTACAATGGATGTAGTTCATAAGGGAACTGCATTAGAGATTTTAATCAATGTTATGAAAAAAAATATAAAAGTAACTAGATATCTATAAATCTATTACAAAATGTCCTCTTCGCTCTCTAAACGCTCCAACTTGTCCCTACATAAGACTTACTACAAGCATACTCGACCCGGATTAGAGAAGAGGTTTTCCTGCATCAATAAAAATCTATAGGGGTGTAAGCTTAAGCTTAGTGAGATAAATACCCTCGTCAATACCACATGGTAGAAATTTATTAAATGTACAATTATATGAATGCATGAACAATTAATATGCCAAACAACGTATGCAGTGACCTAAGAATTGCATACGACTCCAAATTACGCCCCCTGTAGTTAGGGTTTGGAGATAATTAACTGACCCAAACCAAAATCAAGGTTCTAGACCTTATGTTTTATTTTATTTACCCTATTGTACTTAAGCCAAAAAAAACTCTATATATATATATGTATACTTTCTTTACCGAATAACAAATCATATTTTTAAAATTCCAAATCTAACGGTGTGGTGGCCTCCGCAATCCACAAATACACACCCTAAGCAAAAGCCACAAGACTCGACCCCTCGCCGACGGTTGGCATCTCCTAGCGCCTAGTAAGCCCATCAGCTTAGGACAAAGACTCAATATATATGATGACATAGCTAGTGCCCAATCCAACAAGAGACACATCCTCTTATGAGTCTCTTCCCATCTTCTACGTGAAGCAGCAATCGGTTTTATCTATATGCAATATGGGGAATGCATGATTCATTTTGATTTCTTAATCGTGTAAGTGATTAACTCGTTTTTCAAGGTGATCAGACAATTTCATTCCATACTATTCACATGTATATATTAGTACAAACAATTCCCATTATTATATATAATTATCAAGTCATCACATTCATCCATAAATTCATACACATGCATTTCTCATATCCCACAAGCATCCAAATTTATATATATAAGTTTAGGTGTATCTATTCTACAAGTAAAATCAAGTAAAGAGTTATCAGGAATTTACTCACTCTGCCATGTGGATCAGTTAAAGTAATTCAGAGGCAAGTCATCTCTATACACAGTATCTCCTAGTCATTGAAATAATATTTATAAGGGATTGAAATAAAATTAGGAAACTAATTTAAATTTCCTTAAGTTATACTTTTGATTAGTTTTCGTAACTTTTCCTGGTTTTTACTTAAAAGTTTAATCGCGTATAACTTTTTCGTTTTAAATCTGATTTTCATGATCTCATAGTCAATCTTTATCGTTTTCGAGTTTACTTTAACATGGTGAGGTTATATTTTCAAAATGAGGCATGCAAATCTATCCATGGGTCAAAACAGTAGCGATCCTCATGTTTTGGAGTTCTTTTAGGCTTTGTTTGGTAAATAGGCTTTTCAGTAACATAAGAAATCCTTTGGTCTTGGTCTTAAGATTTTATCCTAAGCTCAAAATACTCCTTGAGATCAAATTTACAACTTTGATTTATACTCCTAAGGCTAAAAACCACTTCATGAGCCCTTTAGTGGGCTTAAGTTGTCAAATAGGCTTGTTTTTTGTTCAAACTAAAGTTAGTGACTTTGTTGGGCCTATAGAGTCTTAGGTGGATTTTTTATAGGCTTCAAAACAACCTCTCTTAATGTTTTAAAGTACTAGTCAGAATTTTATTGAAGGTCTAACTTAGAATTCTAGGCTTGTTTTGAGAGTTTTAGGCTCGGTTTTTAGTTTTAGGTTTTTATACTTACTATACTTGCTTTAGTTGATCTTTTCACTTTGTTTACTTACTTTTATCATATTTTTAAGTGTCTTTAACCCATGTTCCAGATCTGGTTGTGATGATTCCAAGGGGTTCTTACTTGGTTTTTCAACTTGTTTCATCATTTCCTTAAGTTTAGGTGTTAAATCATATACTTAAACTACTTGTATCCAAATCTTAACTTAACTTTTCTTCCATAAGATGATTCTTTAACTCATGCTTCACACAAAGAAATAGAAGACCTTACACTTATTACAACTTCTATATCATAGCTAATGTCATACAAAGTTGGTTTCTTCATGAAATTTCATGTGACGAATTTTTTCTTAACTTAAGTTTAGATTTGAGCATAGTTAACTTAATGGAAATAAAATTAACATCCAAATGACCTTTGAATCCTCACGTCCAGCATGCTCATCTTCTATTCAAGTTCTTGTTTCAAGATTTTCTCAACTTAAAATCTTCCATTCAAAGTGTTAAACAAGTGTCTTTACAAAATACCAACTTTATATGCTCGTGTTTTAACTTCATATAAAGGTTTCATGAGTTTGTTTCTTAGAAGGGTCTTTGGTGTTATAACAACTTAAATTATACTTATATCTTCAAGAAATCAAAGTCTCCTAACATAAACACTAACTTACTCGTCCTTAAAGCAAAATATAGTGGTTGTGCATAAAGGTTTCACTTAAGCTCTTAACTTTGCTTCCTCCTTTTGCAACCTTTTAGAAACCTGAGTTGTTTGATTCTTTGAAATGGGGTTTGTGGAAGGTTCTAATAGTTTTAAAAGAGTTTAGATGTTAGAAGAAAATGACACAAGAAAAGGAGAAGGAAATGCCGTGAGTGAAGTTTGGAAAAATGGTGGTAAAGTTGATTTTGTAGGGTAAGGTTGTTTCTCCTTCTATGTTTGTTTCAAATGAGAGAAAGAAGAAGTGAAAATAAAATTGAAAGTAAGAGAAATAAGGGGAAGAGTGGCCGGTCCGGGAATGAGAGAAATGAGTGTTTAAGATGTCTTGAAAGTGTTGTCTTGTAGCTTATACAAACGTCAACAATTGCAACTATTGATGATGTAAGCATTAAGGAGTGAATAGTGGTGTATAAGAGAAAGTGATTGATGGTTGAAAGACAATAGTATGACCCCCCTTTTCTCCTTGTTCAAATCTACTATTTAGTGTCCTTTGGGGTCATGGAATGGTCTTATCTTATTTAATAAAGTTAAGCATGTGAAATCTTGTAAAAAATTGTCCATATGTAGTATAAGTGAAGAGGTGATAAGAAAAATGTCTTATCACTAGATTTTGATAAGTTATCAATTGATAAATGATTCCAACTCTCAATTGATAAATCATCTAAGGTGATTGGTTGGTCTACTTATTGATGTGTAAGGTTTAGATGTAAAGATAAGGGCATGGTCTTATAGGAAATTATTTTAGGGTTTTCATCTTGCATTGTTTTGTAATTTATGATTTGATTTTTATAAAATTGTGAAAATTTCTAGAGTTGAATGAAATTATTCAAATTAAATTATCGATTAATTACTTAGGGTTAAAATTCCTTAATGGTTTTAGGGTCTAGGGTTTTAAGTGACTTTAAAGTTCGTAGTTCTTCAAGCTCGGGTTCTATCGATAATTGGCTTTTGACTTGGAAAAATTTAATTCGTTTCTAAACCTAAACATAAGTTTTTAGTTCAGTTGATCCTTGGGAATGTTCAGAAAGTACTCTTAATCAAATCTTAGGCCCACTAAAAATAAGGTTTACACATATCCCCCTTCTTTTCTATACATGTACTATTATCCTTTTTGTATTTTGTCTTTTATACCATTTTTGGTTTGTCCAAGGCTAGTTTTAGGAAATTACTAACTATGTCATTATACATTTTTCCATTGTTGCCTTAGAAGCTTACTATAAATATCTTCTTTAATGTAACTGAAATCTATCTTTTCTTTTTCAATTAATGAATATTCTCCTCCCTTGTAAGACATTCTCTCTAAGTTATTCTCCTTGCACTCTTATCTACCCCAATTATAGCTATGGATAGTGGTGAGTAAACCTTAACTAAAGCTTGTGCGTCATATTAAGCTAAGGTTAAGTTATGCTAAGTCTTCTCGATATGTCATATCTAAGGGAGTTGCTCACGATTAACCATATGTTTCTCTCTTCCCATTGAAGTTTTTTCCATTTTTAAAGGACCCACTCAACCCATGCTAAGCCTTAGTGATTATTCAACTTCATGGCATACTAGGTACTCACGACCCCTACATACATAAATGTATAATGACATAAAGTATTGGTGTTGGATCTTACCCTAAACACCTAAGTAACTAAGTAACATCATAGATCTATCTAGATCATTTCTATACGAGACTTCACTCTAGATAACATCATACATAGATCATTGGCGTACCATCTAAGATTACCAATCCTTATTGTCACTTAGGCCTAGCCATGCATATGCAACACACTTAAAATTAAGGTCGAATAGTTAATTTAGTCTAGTTAAATAAGTAACCTAGTGAACATAACAACAAACAAGTATCCAATGCATGTAATGGGCAAAACTTGAAGAACTTTGCATCTCAAAACTCCTTACACTTGATGAAAGAGAGATAAAACAAAACTTAGAAACGGTCATGCACTTAACTACCCCTTTACACTAACTCCCTTTGCAAGATATTAGATTAAACTTAAATAAAATTTGTTGGAAAGAATTTTAAAAAATATAAAGAGATTTAAATGATTATTTGAAAATTTGGTAACAAGCTTGAAGTAAAAAGGAATTGAAGATGAGAGAAAAAGGAAGCTTAGAATAGGGCACAGAAGATACCTAGCCATGCTCAAAGGCTATGTAGCTTTCGACTAAGAAAAATAAAGGAAAAAAAAATAAGGGAAGAAGAACACAAGTGATACAGTCATGTAGGGCAGGCTGCGTCCCTCATACTTAAAAAGCAACTTCAATAGGACCTATGGACACGATCATGCCAGTAGGCCATATAACTTTCTAAGGACTTTCCTCATCATTTGACAAGGTCAATTGATATGACCATGTCTAGAGGCTATGTAACTTCATGACCCTACACACAACTAACATAGTAACATGACACATTTGTATTTGATGCCCGTATTACTCTTGCAAAACAACTTTGAATTTTCTCCTCTTTCTATGAACTTCAAAGAAACTCGAATTTCCTACTTCCAATCACACTTTTAATGAGCAAATACTTATCCCAACATCCTCACCTCACTTCACTTCACAATGCCAATCATTCATCAATACGATCATAACCTTCCTCTTTCCTTTAAGAATCATAACGCACAATACTTCTTTCATAAAGAATACACAATTATTAAAGAAACACAAGAGGGAAAAACTTGCATGGATTGATTGATAAAAATCAAGATAATACGCATACACACCAACAATCTATAGAAACATTGTAAGTGCATGCATTTAATGTGAAGCCTTACAAAGAAACCATCAAAAACTCTTAAACATGATATCTGCCTTGAAACCTTTCCTAAATCTGCAATTTCCGTGACTTTGAAATTCTTCAATTCTTAATATTGTTTAGGGAAGAAGGAAAGGTTTATTTTCAAATGTAAAAGGAGTGTAAGAGAAAGAGCCAGGAAACAATGAACATGTTTTCAAATATGGGCTTAGGATTTTGAAAACAAAAAAGTTCAAGATAACCCCTCTTCATTAAAGGATATTAAAAAAATGCCTTAGACCTAAAATTAGATTTCACAATGCGCGTGATGTAACATGTGTGTGAGCTACTTGCATTTTTCCACACTAGGCTTGTGCTAATGTTGCTCTCCATTCTGCTCTCAATACTGAGGTTAGAGGTGAATTTCCTCTCGACCTAATGCTTTAGGTTGCTTTGACCTGTAAAAACTAAGCATGCTAAGGGTTGCCAAAATTAGTCTGAGGAGAAGAGACTTTGATACTCAAGCAGTATAGATCTTGCTAAGGGTTGTCAAAGCAGTCTGAGGAGAAGAGACTTTGATACTCAAGCAGTATAGATCACATGGATAGAGAGATAAATGGAGGCAACTCAACATTAAAAACGGAGGGAAACTGTTTAAAGTCTTTTCAATAATTTTTCCTTTACCGAAGGGAATCTCTCATAAGGATGTTGACACGTGTACGGTAGTCTTTGCCTTGGGAAATTTTGGAATTCATGGCAATTATGACAGTCGAGCTTGCTGACAGCTTGTACCGTTGTTTAGGTGAGTCTACTTATGTGTGCTCGTCTCCCTTGCCATGTAGCTCGGGTGCTAGTATTGGAAGGGTCCATCCCTCGTATATACTCTTAACATCCTATTACTCACCCGTGTCTAAGATTTTTTATTTCTAATCTGTATAATTTATTAAAGACTGACAGTAGGATTATCTTGGATCTGATGTTTGGATTGAAAGTAGGGGCAATGTAAGTGCATTAAGTGGCAAGCTCTTGGACGGACCTATTTTAACTTTAGGTCGATTAACAAATTTCTAGATATTTCATGCTTTTGAATATCATTATGCCTATCAAAACATTTAGGTTTCTGTTTAAAAATTAAACTTTGATATACTTCCTAGTATGAACAAATTTGAATTTTTAGAGTTCAAGAGAAATGCATATAATTTTTTCATACATAGCAAGTTTAAAGACTTGCATATTACTGCCACATGTATGATCGTTGATTGCCACGTCCTTAGAATTTAGAAAGTGACATTTCAGTTTAGGATGTGCATTTTCAAACGATAATTTGAAAAACTTCTATGGGAGGAGCCGTTGAAGTTTTTTTACCACAACACTATAATATATACCTATTACGTGCCCCATGGAAATGTTTTGGAACTAGCTAGGAAACTAATAAATTTGTTAATAGAGATAAACAAATGGACATCTTGTATTGATTCATTTTTTAAGTTAAAACCCTTAGGTGAAACAAACAGCAAAGTATAGATCTCAAAATTAAAAAAAAAAATAGTAAAAACTTAAATTATTTAGTGAAATTGTATCAAATATTTACTATTAACAACAATCTTTGTCATTTTCCATGAAGTTGGGACTTTTTTTAATTTCATATATAAAGTTAAATATCATATTCAACTCAACTTCCACATATAAAGATTAATATTTTCATTAAGTTTTCTTACTTATGTCTTCCTACTTGTATCATTAGATCAACAATATCGTAATATAGAAAAAATGGTATATTATAATTATATCTCCTTATATTTACTCCACATATATTTAACACCTTAATATTGATATTCAGCAATTAGAACCTAGAATAGTAAAGGGAAAAAAAAAAAGTCTTTTTACACCCTTAAATGTCACCCATCAAAAGTAATAAAAAATTGGTAAAATTGAGTTTTCATTGAGGGAGAATGAGCAAGATAAGGTTAGTAACTTGGTAGTACACATTCTTATTGAATAGTTGGGGATCAAAACATTTAGTTTCAAACATAGAGGACTAAGTGCTCATTGAATTAATATAAGAGGGAGTATATGCAATTTACCCAGGAAAAAAGACACTTGTACATCTAGGCCTACTATGATTAATAATTAATAAATAAAATATTTACCGAACTAAATTATTTAAATTTAACGATATATGTTTTTAAAAATTAGAAAGCAAGCTTTAGCTTAATAGATACATCGTCTATGTTAGCTTTTGGGTCTAGCCTATATGGGCCCATAATCCATACTAATAACAATAGTAAATAAGTGAAAAAAGAAAAAGAAAACAAAAACCCTACTGGTACCATAACACGTGTGTAAAGAAGAAGAAACTAAGCTCTAGAGGATAATGACTTATAATTACGGTGGATTGGCGGTACAACGACATCATAAAAAAGACAAAGAAAAAGAAGCACATAAAGTAACTGCACAAAGGGCTACACTTAATAAGAAATCAAGAATCGAAAAGCTACCAGTCATCTAAGTTTCTTATCTATAAAAATCGAACGAAGAAATAAATTCAGCTAAGCAACTTTAGATCTGGGTCAGATGATCTAATGAATATTGGTTGTGATGGAACTTCAACCATTTGATTCATGGTATGAAGTGCTAAAAGGATATCGCTTTCATTCTTTATCATTCCTTCCCAGTTTTTCATATTGATTTTTTGTTTCGCAGTCTTTGTGAATTGGCTTGTTCGTAATTCAGTAATAACCAAACAATTTGGTGAATTTTGGTTTATAAACTAATTCAAGAAATGTAGAAGTATATTGTAATCTCATTATTTGCTCATAGCGGAATTTTGTGTCGCAGCCCCATGATCTTTCCCCAATTGTGGTTTTCCACATAAATCATAATGTTCATAATTCTTCACTATTTTAGATCTTATTATATAATTAATATGCAAGAGGAAAAATATTTTATCTTTAAGGTGACATTATTTTTCTTAATAAGTGGTATTAAATTCAAGTTAAGAAAAGAAAAAAGGTGTCCATTTTATGCACTACAAGTATGGTGAAACCATCTAATACTGTGATAAAAAAAAAATTCCTTGAATGATTCAAATTAAAAATTGATGATGGAAGATTTTTTATATTGCACTGGTTTACATGCACCCTTAGATAGTAATAGTGCAAAGCCGAATGATAAATTCGATCAAGAATAAATGATCATTCATAAAAAGATAGTTGACAATCGATGGATCACAATATCTATCATCATGTTGCTAGGAAACCCTAGCTCGAAGGAAGTCAAAGTTGGAGCCCATGTACACGAGACAAATAGCCTTGAATAAAAAACCTTATTTGATTTAAAGAGTAGCTAATTTGTGTTGGGCCTATGGGTTCAACTCATATGTGGACTTGCAACTATTAACAAATAATAAAAGTGACTACAGAAAATGAAACCCTAATATATATGTTATACCTTAAACCCGCAGAGTCATAACAACCCTGTTGAGTCACTAGAATCTATCCATCTTAGTTGCTAACGTAGGTACAGTCTACATAAGGCAAATAACGACTTAATCAGCTTTGAAATAGTCATATGAGCATCTGTAATATGTAAGACCTGTAGAGTAGTTCTTTATAAAATATATCTTTGCATATCTAAAGATAGATTAAATCTTTTATATAGCTTTACATACATCAAAAGTTGGAGAGTTTTCAAATGATCTATACAACTCTACTGGAAGACTATCTTGCATATAGTAGATATATCAGTAAGCTAGTGAACACTAGAAGACCTCTTTTAGGAAGACCTTATAGTCTTTCCGCAAAAGGAAAATAGAAGTACATGAACATTGATCCATTCGTTAAACTTCAACTCTTTACTCCTCGGCCCATTGGAACTAACTTAGGGATAATTGTAATGAGGTATCTTTAGGTACTATTCCATACTTGCAAAACAATATATTAGGATGTGAGCTCAATTAGCTCAATAAGAAGAGATGAAATCATAAGAGTACATTAGAAAACATGATTCTTCAATCATTATTTAGATGCAAATGCAATAGGAAAATGATAGATCATTACACAATATTTAATCGGTCCATTGTGAACTTAAAGAAATTCCATTCGCTCCAACATAAATTGAGGAGTTTTAATGCGACACCATCTGAATAAATCTGGGTTTGTGTAATGGAGAATACCTTCCTCTCTAGACAACATTCGAACTACGCTTCCTAACCTCGCCTAACCCCCTCTCTTATTGCTTGTTCAATTAAGCGTGGGAAAATGACTATTTATGTTATCCTCATCAAAATGTCAATATTTAATCTAGCAACCTAATTGTTACCCTTACAAATCATGATTTCTTGACTAATCACTAATTTTTATAAGTGACCTTAAACTGCTAAATCCTCTAAGTTAGATTCTAAGTGATTTTATAGTAGTTTTCTTTAGTAAAAAATCTTTTGAGTTACTTTCTAAGCTATATAGGGATCACTTATGGTACAAATTTTATTCTTTAAAATAGCCTTTGAATTTCTCTAGGTTAAGCTCCTTATTAAACTATCCTTTGACTCTATTATTTCTAGAGTTTTTAGGAAAATCTTCTTTTGACCAAGCTTATAAATCCCTTGTTTTCACATTTTGTTCATGATTGTTACTTCTAACTCAATCTATGAGTATCATCTTATAATTAGTTAATTTACTCACTTTTCTTCTAAGTTACAATCATAGGATCAATTTAAAACCTTGAATAACACTTAAAAACCCCTTCCTCAACTTCATTACTTCTCAACTCCTCATACATTATATTGTAGTTCATCAATTTTTCAAATCCAACAAAATAATCAAATACCAACTTTACTTGTAAAGACTAAGTTACAATTTTCTATAACTCCTTACTCTACTACTCAATTCAACAATTCTAGAATAGTATCAATACTTCAATAATTAATTCAACTTGGAATCTAGTGAGGTTATTAGGAGAAATAGGTTATCTTTCGCTAAAAACACTATTTTAAAAACAATTTAGGGATTAAAAATCAAATAAAAATTTAGAAAATAGTTTCTTGAAAAAATTTTACATAGAAATTCAATATTGATTTAAGATAGTTTGTAGAAAAATTACGAAGTGAAAACTACATTATTAGCCATATTTATTTCAATATAAAAAATTGACCGATTTCATCGATTTCTTAAGGATTTATATTATAGCTATTAAATTTGTATAAAATAATTCTAGATTCCAACATCAAAATATGTGGTAATAACTTTTTTCATAAGCTTTTGGGCATATTTTATGTTTTTACAAAATTACATAAAATCAAACTAAAATGAGGCCTCATTGAAAAATGAAGCTCTGACCACCTACGATGGCTCTTACCTTGTTAACAACTCTAGTCACTAACTACTCCTTGTGGTGGGGTGGTTGGTTGACTTCCAACTCCTCATTACTCCAATGAACCGCTAGACTACTCAAGCTGCGCACCGATTTTGCTATTTTTCCTAATTTTAGCTCTTTAAACTTCAAATCCTCACTCAATCATTTTTAAAATCTTCTTTGTATGTATGATTGCTAGTGAGCATTTTCTGGATTTTTAGAGTACTTTAGATGCTTCAAATGACTAAATTTCTCACTCCTTAAGCTTAATTCTCTTAAATACTAAGCTTAATTTGCATGACCACTTTGTTTATTTCTTAAACACATGTCTACTGCTAAAGCCATGCCTAAATGACTATCTTCCCAATTGTTCCCATTTTTTTTTTTATAATTTTTATTGATTATCCTATCTTATATTGACCTAAAATATAAATAATAGGATATTTTACTTAATTATGGGTATAAGCATTTACTTAAAAATTACACACAACACATACATATATATTTTACATATTATTTTATGTGCCATAATAATTTTATTACTTATATAATTTATCTTTAAAAATTTATGAATTATTGAGGCCTACTCTATACGATTATGATAAATAGTACGTAATATAGTTAAATTATACTATTTTAACTATATTATTATTTTATTATTTTTTAATATCCGAGTCTATAAGGTCTCCTCAACTAATTTCTTGAGCCTATTTGTATGTTTTTAGGTTAATTAATTTAGTTTCATTGACATCCTAAATTTACCCACTCGACCCATATTCGTTAAATACAAGACTTACAATATATATATATATATATATATATATATATGTATGTATGTATGTATATTATATTAGAAGATCAAGACATGGAAAAAAAAAAAGGAAAAGGAAAGAAATCAATGAAGCGGCCATGTGGAATTAAAAAGGGAAGGTTGAATGTTTGTAATATTAGAATAGAAATAAGAGGACAGAAAAGGGATGTCTAAATATGAGATGGATGCTTTTTGGGTTCTTGTCCATGATTTACGATTTCATTATTGAAACTTATTCAATGAAACAATTTTGGATCCATAATTAGAAGGCTTATTGAATCATTCTCGATTGCTCAACCATTGGATTCATGGCATAGAACTCTAGAAGATTGTCATTTCTATTTCTAGTAAATCCTTCTTAGTTGCTCAAGTTGAATTTTTCCTTTCACAATTTCGTAAATTTGGTTTATATTCAGATTTTGTCAATATCCACCATCGATGGTGAAGATTCTTTATCCACTTATATAACTTGTAAAGAGATACTTTGCAAGCCTAATACTATTTATCACATTCCGACATAGCACAGGATGTATCATCATATAGGAATACTTGTTTGTACTCAATAAAAGTTCTATTTATAACACAAGTGTACTACAATGGAGCTTAGGTTAACACCAGTTTATACAAAAGTTTACATCTATCAACATAACCAAACCTAAAATATAGTACTTTTTTTTCTCATGTATACAAATCCTTTATAGAAATAAAAAAAAAAAAAATACAATCAAACTTCTTTAAAAGTAGCTAACCCCATCTTATGTGCTCTCATAAGACTTTTTCCTCCAACTGATGCTACCTTGTTAGTTCTCTTTATGACCTAAGGATACACAAGTATCCCCTCAACTCTCCTTAAGCTAAGCGACAGTGGATAAAACAAAACATAGAATATATATACATACATTCGTACAGATTAGTACTATAAGACATTCAATCTTGTAACCCGAGTTATTAATACAAACATTTTATGTAGAAAATTCATGCTATGCTCATGCATAAGACATACATTGGTACCGATATCCTATACTTTTCCAATTCCTCATCCGGTTAGTTAACATACTCAAGCATTTAGATACAACGTCTATGAACCTAGGGCAACAAGAAGCTACCTAAGAGTATGACCCCTAATAAACACCACCCTTAATATGGTTTGAAAAATCTAATATGTAGTCGGTCACTCAATGTGGCTAGTATAAGTTGAGCAATGCACTGTAAATGCTCTAAAGCCAACTCAACAATTTTCACGCTTTTCAGAAACTCGACCTGTAGGTTCTTTTTGTGTCATACCATTAATGCAGTAAACAATACAATAACCTAATATTAGGGACGAATCTCAAGTTCTACATTATAAACAATTCAACTATCTTATCTTTAGTTTTGTTTCTCAATATTATATTGCATTTCTTTACACATGGTTCACTTGCGTGAATACCTTAACCAATAGTTCAGTTTCTAAGTTTTCCAAACAAGAATACATATTGATGAATCATTCATACATAAGGAAACATTTCACTTAGTCACACACATTCAATAGAATTAAGTATCCAATCAATCCAATACATCATTACAAATTCACAACATAATAGACTTTAAGTCAAGTAAACATAGGTTTACTTGCATAAAAATAGAAATATCCATTTACTCGAGCTTGGCAGTAGCATAAAATCCTAAGCTGCATGATATGGTCATTACTCACCTAAAATAGAAATATTTACTTGCTCGATTCATGGTTATTCAGAATGAGCTAGCTAATGGGCCTAAAGCTATACTAAAGCTTGTAGCTTTTCTTAGAAGTACATGAGCCTACTTGAGAAAAGTTGGAGGCGAATAGACCAATCCAACGATCCTTATTCCAAGCCCACAAAGTCAAATCTCTCTAAATCATTCCAAAATGGGTTAGACTCCTTAAGCCCTATCACTTAACCTAAGGAGTCAAGCCTAAATAAATAATGAGCTTATCCTAATAACCAATATAACAATTTTTAGTCCTCTACAAAAATCATAAAATTCCTCATTCCCCGAGCTAGTCAGCTTTCACTATGTACTCAAAAATGAAAATCCTTTACACGTTTAAGAGTATCACATTAGTACTAATTAGTATATCATATATTAGACTAATATATAAGTTTATATTATGAAAATACATAATAAATAGTATATGAGCCTGATTCATTCCATAAAAGATCCTATAGACTCACAAAAACACATAGTTTAATTATTGACCATGAATTATACTAAAATAGCTATTATATATTTTTATAAAAATAGTGATTTTAACTCAAAATAAGCAAAAATTAAATAAACAAGTGAATTTAATCACAATATAAAATTTAAGTGTCCAAATTATCATTATGAACTTCCAAAAATCATAATACATAGAGCTTATACTTTGATTTTATTAAAAACTAATTAATTCACTAAAATAACAAAATTACCAATTTTATCTAAAATTATTACAACAAATAGTAAACATAATTATTTTCAAAATTTCTTGTTACTGCAATTAAATACATATATTGAGTATGTCACGTACAAATTTTTAACTTGAAAGGACACTATTTACTATTTCTAAAATTTAATTCAATTTTCATCCAAATAGATTAATTTCTTAAGGACCTTATATTTCCAATAATTATTTATCAAAAATAAAATTACTGCATTAATCTTTACATAAAATAACTCTAGTAAACCATGTTTCATAATTAAATAATACCATTTGATATTTTTAGAAAAATTACAAAGTTTCAGCTAGAAATTTGGTTTACTCAAACTGGCCACCTCTGACCACCCTCCGGCCACCCAACTTTATTGGAACACCTTCTCTAGTGGTGCTTTCCTTGACCACAAATGGCCACCATATCTAGACACCAATAGGCTATTGAACCGGCCAGATTAGATTCCGTGTCTTGTTTTTGCTCTAATTTTCTTATTTTTTCAAATTTGTTTTGAAATTTTCTTAAGTTATTTTCTATTTTTCTAGACTTCAAAAATATTGCTTTTGCAATGCACAATCCCTATTTATATTTTCCAAATGGATTAGGATTTATAAAAATTGGACATATGGTTTACACATATCATTTTCTTATTTTTCCAAAGCATGAGGTATTATTTTCTTATTATTTGTCTCTTAACTTATCAATTCAATTTAATCCTTAGTTGCTACATCATGGGATGACTCTTCCTTTCATTTTTTTTTATTAACTTTCCATTTTTTATATTAATTTAACTTATTTAAATAATAATTCCTTTATTAAATATGTGTATTTAATACAAATAATGCATATCCTATGTTAATACATGTATAATTCAACTTCATTTATTATTTTTACAAGTTAAATAACTTATCTCAAATATCTTGTTATATCTAAATGCTCGAATTTTACTTTTTCGATATTTATCAACTTTAACGATAAATTAACGTTTTCTTAAATTAATATTTTTATATAGCTTATTTTAAAAAATTAACTTTACTTGAATGACTTCTTCTAACTTTTCTAACCTTCTTATGAAGTTTGAAATTAAATTGATATCTTAGCCCGACGCCCTAAATTCAGGGACTTGGATGCTAGGGTAATTGCATAAGCTAAAAGTCTAAGGTATTACATCCTACCCCACTTACAAAATGTTTCATCCTCGAAACTTAACTATGAGTTAAGAAAATATTAGTTTTTAACTTTACTCTAAGAAAAGAATAATCGATGACAACATTATTAACCTTGTGCAAACAGTTCAAGGTACTAAGCTCTCATCAACTTAGCAAACTCCCATGTCGCTTCTTCAGTAGTATGTCAACTCCATAAAACTTTTACATACTCAATGTCTCAGTTCCTCAATCTCTAAAGTTTGGTATCTAGAATATGAATTGGATGCTCTATATACGTAAGGTTTTCCTTGAATTCCACTGAAGGTACTTATAATATCTTTGTGAGATCACCTACAAATTTCCTTAAAGTTGAGACATGAAATACATTATGAATTCTTACCATCTCATTAGGTAATTTAAGTTCATAAGTAACTCTCCTAATTCTTTTCTTAATTTGATATGGTCTAACATACTGAGGACTTAACTTTTCCTTAATACCAAATCGCCTTATACCCTTCATTGGTGATATCTTCAAAAATACCCAATCACCAACTTAGAACTCTAACGGTTTTCTTCTAACATCCACATAACTTTTCTAACGACTCTAGGTAGTTTGTATACATTCCCTTATTATGTATACCTTTTCCTTAAGATCTTGTAACATTGATAGTCCAATGACTTGTTTGCTCCCTACTTCATCCTAATATACAAGGGATCTACATTTACATCTATACAGTGCTTCATATGGAGCCATCTGAATGGTACTATGATAATTGTTATTGTAAGCAAATTCTACTAATGCCAAATGGTCATCCCAACTACCTCTAAAATCCATCACACAAGCCCTTAGCATACCCTCTAGAGTTTAGATAGTTCACTCTGATTGCCCATCAATTTAGGGATGATAAGTCGTACTAAAGTTCAACTTAGTTCCCATTTTTGCTTGTAAGGATTGCCAAAATCAAGAAATAAAATGAGAATTACGATAAGATATTATGGACACTAGAGTACCATGCAAACGAACTATGTCCTTGACATAAATTTCTACTAATTGAGAGAAAGTGACCATTTGCCTTATGGCTAAGAAATGTGCTGGTTTCGTATGCTTATCTACTATTACCCATATCATATTATGTTGTCTCCTTGTCCTTGGCAAGCTACTCACAAAATCTATTGTTATATGCTCCCATTTCCACTCGAGTATAGGGAAAGGTTGTAACAATCCTCCCGATCTTTGATGTTTAACCTTTACCTTTTGGCATGTCATACAATATGATATATATTGTGCCACATCTCCTTTCATCCCTATCCACCAAAACTTCTGCTTCAAGTCCTTGTACATCTTATTATTCTTGAGGTGTAAGGAGTATCTCACACTATGAGCTTCATTCAATATCACTTATTTAACTTTTGAATCCCTTGGCAAACAAAGTCATTCTTTAAATCTTAACATTCTAGCACCATCAATTCTAAAGTTAGGGTGTTGTCCAATAGCATTTTTGATATTTTTTAGCTCTACATCTCCCTTATGAGCTTCCTTGATGCTCTCTAGTCATGTAAGTTATACCCTTAGATTAGCTAACATACTACTTTCTTCTCTTGTTACAACTTCTAAGCTCAATTTCTCCATTTCTTCGATCAATTCCCATTGATTTGTAATGAGCACATTAACACTACCAAACTTCTTCTTACTTAATGTGTTAGCCACTACATTAGCTTTCCCAAGGTGATAATGAATTGTAAGATCATAATCCTTCAGTAATTCCAACCATCACCTTTGCCTCAAATTGAATTCCTTTTGGGTAAAGATATACTTTAAACTCTTGTGATTGGTATAGACCTTACACTTTTTCCCATTTAAGTAACGCCTCCATATTTTTAATGCAAATATTATAGCTGCATGTTCCAAATCATGAGTTCGGTAATTTTGTTCGTATGGTCTAAGTTGTCTTGAAGCATAAGCAATAACCATATCATTTTGCATTAGTATGCACCCTAATCCACTTCTAGAAGCATCATAATAGAACGCATACTCTCCAGACCCATTTGGTATTGTTAATATTAGAGCAATTACCAATCATCTTTTAAGTTCTTATAAACTCTTCACACCTATCATTCCATTTGAATCTAACACCTTTTTTTATCAATTGAGTCATTGGCATAGCTATTTTAGAAAAGTCCTGTACAAATCTCCTATAATAACCAGCCATTCCTGAGAAGCTCTTCACTTCTGTTACAGTGGTTGGCCTTATACATTTTGTTACTGCTTTTACTTTTACAGGGTTAATAATGGAAGAACTTTTATATTGCAAATATCTATAAACACTTTTAGGTGGTGATAGTGCAAACTTTAAGGATAAATTTGATCCAGATTGTGTGCTTATGTATAGAAAAACTATTGGTTATATTCAACAATGTGTGGATCATAGTGTTTATCATCATGTTACTTTAGAAACCAAAGTAAATGCTTTGTAAAGAAAATTGGAACTTATGTATGAAAGGCAAGCTGCATTGAATAAAACCTCCTTAATTAGGAGAGTGGTGAATTTGAAATATATGGATGGATCAAATATGACAAAACACTTGAATGATCTTGTAAATTAATTAACTTCTATGAAACTAGTACTTGGTTATGAGATTCAAGTACTATTATTATTAAATTTACTACTAGATAGTAAGAGACAATCATAGTGTCTACTAGTAATTCAACTTTAGAAGGAAATTTCACTCTTGCCATGGTAAAAGATAGCCTGATATATGAAGATGCTAGAAGCAAAGAGCAAAGTATTAATTTTGAGATTGGAGCACTTGTTACTAATAAATAGTAAATATGTGGGAGAAGTAAGACAAGAGACTCATCTAATAAATCTAATAGATTTGAAGATGAAACTCAAGAAGAAGAAATATTAAATGCTATCACTGTGACAAGTTAAGACATATAAAGCGGGAGTGTAGAATATGGAAAAGAGAATAAGGTAGAGATGATGGGAAAAGTGAAGACGCGACAATTGCTACAACAGATGATGAAGTTATTGTTGCTTAGGATGATGATTGTATTAGTCTTGCATGTTAGGACAATGATTGGGTTGCCAACTTAAGTGCCTTTTTTCATTTGACATCACATGGTGAATTCTTCTCAATCTACACTACAGGTGATTTTGGTAATGTTAGGATGGGAAATGAAGGGATATCTAAAATCATTGGCATTAGAGATACTATTTTGAAGAATAACACTAGTTGCAAGCTCATTCACAGAGATGTTAGACATGGCCTAGATATTCCTTTAAACATTATATTTGTAAGAAAGCTTGATGATGAAGGATATAATAGCTATTTTGGTGAAGATAAATGGAATCTCACCAATGGCTCTTTGTTTGTAGCTAAAAGAAAGAAGAATAATACCTTTTATTAGCAAAACTAAGCAAAGGAGAGGTGAATATGATAGATGAGAAATCAATTAAACTTTAGCATAAACTGCTTGGTCACATGAGCAAGAAAGGATTGCAATTAGTTACCAAGAAGCAAATTCTCCTTAATGTAAAAGGTACTCCTCTGAAAACTTGTCTTGATTGTCCTGTTGGTAAGCAACACAGAGTTGCATTTCATAGACATCTACATCCCAAGAAATCTTACATACTTGATTTAGTCTACATTGATGTATGTTACATGAAAGATATAACACTTGGTGGTGTACTTCATTTTGTGACTTTATTGATGATCACTTTAGAAAGCTATGAACTTTTACTTTGAAATGTGAAAATCAAGCTCTAGATGTGTTTAAGCAATTCCATACTAAAGTAGAGAGAGAAATAAGCAAATAGTTGAAATGTGTTTGAGTAGATAATGGTGATAAATATAGAGGTCTATTTAAGGACTATTGCAGAAGCCATGGTATTAAACTTGAGAAGATAGTGCTAAAGACCCCAATAGAATGGTATTGCAGAAAGGATGAACTATACTATTATAGATAGAGTTAAACGTATGTTGTCTCATGCTAAGTTGCCTAAATCATTCTAAGGAGAAGTAATGAGAGCAGCAATTGACTTGATTAACCTATCTCTTTTATATGCTCTAGATGGTGATTTCCCAACGAGAGTATAGATAGGTAAAGATGTTTCTTATAACCATTTGCAAGTATTTAGTTGTAGAGCATTCATGCATATTCCCAAGGATGAAAGAGCAAAACTTGATGTAAATTCAAAATAGTGTATTTTTCTGTGTTATGCACATGATGAATATAGATATGGGATCCAATAGAGAAGAAAATTATTAGAATTAGAGACGTCGTATTCTTAGAGGATCAAACTATTGAAGATATAGAGAAGTTAAAGAAGGCTAAATCCTTAGTTGCGATCCCTACTCATATAGATACAATATCCATACTTGATAGATTGTTAACCTCTAAACCCATTACTCGTGCTTACCTTTAAGGCCTCTAATCTCTCACCAGGAGGATTTTCTCTTGTTAGCCTATTGAGGATGAGCTCCTATACATGAATGAGCTATGGACGAACTCTCTAAGGGCCTAACTCTAACAAACCTTACTCTACTTAAACTCTTGCCTAATTGCTAACCTGCCTAGGCTGACTTACTAAGTGTCAAGGCCAATTTGTCAAGTGTTAAGTCCAAGGACACTATATGCTAAGCTCTACTCTTCTAGCCTACTAGACTACAACGTCATTCAATTAGCTCTAAATTCAAATGGGTAGAGCTGACCAAGAAAAACTATTAATTCAAATGGGCCAAGAAAGCTTAAAGGAGTTTCGAGGAGATTAAATTCAAGTTAACATCTGCCGTAATGTTAGTATTGCCTAACTTTGACAAGGTTTTTAAGCTAAAATGTGATGTACATGGAGTCAACATTGGAGCTATTCTTATGTGGGAGCATCGACCACTTGCATATTTCAATAAAAAGCTCAAAGGTGCCATACTAAATTACTCAGCATATGACAAGGAGTTCTATGCCCTTATCTGAGCACTCCAACATTGGTAACATTATTTTCTACCGAGAGAGTTTATTATCTATACATACCATGAGTCCTTCATGCACCTCCTAAGCCAATAGAAACTTTCTCAATGTCATGCTAAATGGGTCAAGTTCTTGGAAACCTTTTCCTATGTCATCAACTACAAGAAGAGAAGTTCTAACACTATAGCTGATGCCTTTTCTCATCAACATGTTCTTGTCACAACATTATAGGCTAGAATACTTAGGTTTAGCACCTTACCTAATCAATATGAACACGATATATACTTTAGACCCTTAGTGGCTAAATGCAACATTAGAGGAGTTATGGATGGGTTCTATTTGAGCTAAGGATTTCTGATTAAGGGAAGACAAGTCTATGTGCCAAGTGGTTCTACTAAGGAATTACTTATCTAAGAAGCCCATGCATGAGGCTTAACCAGCCATTTTGACAAAAAGAGAACTATTGAGTTATTGAAATAACACTTCTATTGGCTTAAGATGATGAAAGATGTGTGCAAAATTCCTAAATGATGCAAGGCATGTAAGTAAGCCAAGGGAAGAAAAGAGCCATATAGAGATTATATACCTCTACCCAAACCTACGTAGCCGTAGACTAATCTAAGCATAGATTTTATGCTTAACCTACCCAAAACACCGCAAAGGCATGATTTTATTATGGTGATAGTTGATTAGTTCTGCAAAATGAGCTACTTCATCCCTTACTACAAAACCAATGATGCTTTATTTGTTACTAACCTCTTTTTTCAGGAGATTGTGTGGTTACATGGAGTTCCAAGAAGTATTGTGTTTATTTGTGATTTGAAGTTCATGAGCTTCTTCTAGTAAACAATATGGAAAAAGCTCAACACCAAGCTTATGTTCAGTAGTTCTTACCATCCGGAGATAAAGCTTGTGAACAAAATAGTAGGTAACGTCCTTCGAGCTACTATCAAGAAGAACCTACATGACTAGGAGCTTTACCTACTAATCATTGAGTTCTCATATAACCGCTCCACTCATAGCTCAATAAGAAGGACACCTTTCAAGGTCATATATGGGCTGAACCTAAACTTTCCCATAGACATGATTATCAGCCTGACCTCTTAAGGAGAAAGTCAATCAACCCTATAGTACATTGAGGAGTTTTAGAAACCACATTAGAAGGTTGTCGAGCAATTAGCTAAGACTATGGCTCAATAAAGAGAAATGGGAAACTAAGGAAGGTGGTAAGTCATCTCTTAAGTTGGATGGCCCTTTCATGATCCTTCAACACATCAATGATAATGCCTATGAGCTAGAGCTACCAGAAGGATATGAAGTGTCCCTTACCTTTGATGTCGCCAACCTAATGCCTTATGCATCAAAAGAAGAAGAAGAAGAAGACTAAGATTTTAAGGCAAATCTTCAACAACCCTAAGGAACTGATGGATTGCCAACATCTAGTCCCTTCATTGACACCCACCTCTAAAGCCTACAATCTCTCACTAAGAGGATTCTCTCTTATTAGCCTACCGAGGATGACCTCCTATATATGGAACAGCTATGGACAAACTCTCTAAGGGCTTAGCTCGGATGTACCCTACTTTGCTTGAACTCTTGCTTAGTTATTGGCTTGCCATGTACCAAGGCTAACTTACCAAGTGCTGAGTCCAAGGACATTATATATCGAGCTCTACTCTTGTAGCCTACTAAACTATAACGCCATTCAATCACCACGACAACTTTTATCATAGCTCATCAACAACAGCCCAAACATTAACTCCACTAAGCTAAAGCAACCCATGATCCCAAAATGTAGACCCAATCAAGCATGCTACCTTTCATCCCTTTTTTTTTTTTTATATTTTACTATATTCCTTTATACTAATTGTCCTCTTTTACCCTTTTAGCAATGTACTAAACTAATATTATTGTATTACCCTTTGTTGTAATTGCACATATTCCTTGTTGCCCTAAAGACTTAATATAAATAGTCCCTTGCCTTTTGTAGCCGAAATCTTCTTACAACTTTATAATTATTGAATATTCTTGTTCTTGTGAGATATCCCTCATTGAGTAACACTTTCCCCTACATTTCTTATCTAATCTTGTCAAATAGCTCGAGATTAGCTACAGGTGGACCTTAGTATTAACTTATGAGTTATATCTAGCAAAATACTAAGTCATGTTGTGTTCGTTGATGCATCATATCCTTTAAGTAGCTTACAGAAGCTACTGTGTTTGTCAACTTTTCTTTCATTTCCTCATTCTTTGATACTTCGAAGGGATCGCTGTTTCTACTTCCTACAGTAAGCCCTAGTGATCAACTCGGTTCCTAAGCACATAAATACTTGAAGATTATACTAATGAAAAGGGGAGATGTGCAAGATTTAATTAAGGATGGGACAACACCTCGATGATGTGATCAACAAATAGAATTGAGGAGATCTTCAACAGAATAAAGTCCATCCATTAAATATAGTCTACATGAGTGCGTGATGCTAATAGATGAGGGTGACATAGAATGTTACGAGGAGGCTGTGTTACATAAGCAAAAGAAAGCCATGCAAGAGAAGATTAAATCTTTACATGAGAATCATACTTATGATTTAGTTAAATAACCTAAGGACAAGCAGCCATTAAAAAATACAAGGGTGCATACATTGAAGGTTGAACAAAATAGCTCATAACCAAGGTATAAGGCAAAATCGATTGTGAAAGGGTTCAATCAAGAGAAGTATTTGAAGTTAGAGAACATCCATATTGATGAGAAAAAATTTATTGCTCGTTGCAAAATAGCTGGTGTGATGGAGCCCCCCATATGAGTTAGAGAGGGAGATTGTTGGGCTTATAGGTTTAACTCATATATGGACCCATATCTATTAACAAATTATAAAAGTAAATACAGAAAAGGAAACCCTAATATATATATAATATTAGATGATTAAAACAAAGAAAAAAAAAAGGAAAAGGAAGGAAATTGATGAAGCGATCTTGTAGAGTTAAAAAAGGGAAGGTTGAATGTCCATAATATTGAAATGGAAATAAGAAGACGAAAAAAAGAAGTCTGAATATGAGACGGATGCTTTTTGGCTTCTCATCCATGATTCATGATTTTGTTATTGAAACTTATTCAATGGAACAACTTTGGCTCTATAATTGGAAGGCTTATTGAATCTCGATTCTAATAAAACTTCAACCAATGGATTGGTGGTGTAGAACTCTAGAAGATTGTTATTTTTGTTATGAGTAAATCTTTCTCAATTGCTCATGTTAAATTTATGTTTTTGTGATTCTAAAAATTTGGTTTATATTGAGGTTTTGTCAATATCAACCATTTATAGGGAAATTATTTATCCACTAGTATAACTAATAAAGAGATACTTTGTAAGTCCATTATTATTGATAATGGAAGATTTTATGTTGCATGATCCCATGGTTTTTTCTTACATTAGGGTTTTCTATATTAAATCCTAGTGTTATTTATCTTTTATGTTTAGTTTATTATTATTATTATTTTCTCGACAATTTCAAATATAAGATAGGATCTAATATGATTGAACACTTAAATGATTTTTAAGGTCTTATGCAAGGTTAGGAAAAGAAACCATCCAAATTGAATCAATCTACAAAGAGATTCATACCAAATCAAAAATCAATTCTTTTAATTGTAATTTGGTTTAGAAAATTTCCAAATCAAACCATTATGAAAATTTATGATTGGTTTAGAAGAACAAACAAAATCATCTATTTAAAAAAAAAACAATAGTCTTATTTTCTTGATGGTAAAAAAGTTTTCTATTATAATTTAGCACAATGAATGAACTTTTAGTTTAAATTTACTGAAATGTATAATTATTTAACTTTTATTACCATAGTAAGTAATATCTTATTTGTAATATTTTACTTGTAGGTAAAGATTAGTTGTCAATAGAAATTTGAAATTTCTTACTCGCAAGATTATTGACGTCTTCAACCTTTTATATGATATGAAAACTCATTGTTATTAAATAAATCTAGAAATTTTCATATAAGATTAAATATTATACAAATATACATTCTTAGGTTACTAAATATGGTTCAATCCTTTAATTAACTCAAACCAAATAGAAGTTTTATAACTTAAGAAAATTCCTAATTTGAAACCATATAGTTTGGTTCAAAGCTATAGTAGATTGAATTGCATTTCCATGATTTTTTTTATTCAATGAGAAAACTAAACCAAACCTAACTGCGCCTAATTAATGGTTGATGATGCAATATAAAGCATTGTTACTGTTGAGTTCACTTCTTGATAGTTGGGATATGCTTGTGATATTGTAGAGGGCTAAATTCAATATTGGGCCTTAAGCCCATTGTTTAAATGGATTTGACTTCTTAAGCTAAGGTAACAGGGCTCGAGGAGCTAAGCCCATAAATTATCGGGATGATTAAGGGAGATCTGGCATGGCAAGCTTAGAGCAAGGTCCATTGAATCGGTTCATTTGTTCTAACCTTTCTCAACTTGGCTCATACTAATAGAATAAGGTCATTTGGGCCTAAGTCTATAAAGGAGGCCCATCTCTTAGTCTATTAAAAAAGAAGGGATTGATCCTAGCCCTTGATTGTCATCAAGATCTGATGGATGAGATCAAGGGCCATCCTCTATAAATACCCCTCTCCGTCTTTCATTTAAATAAGAGGATTTTGGCACTAATGCTGTTACTCTGTCAGATTCTCTCCATAAAGGATCAAACACTCAAATACCTTAAGAAAAATTACCTTGTTCTTCATCGTTAGTGGAGTTTGATGCTTTCGAGCTCCTCCACGTATCACTAAAGTGTTAGAGCCTTGTTGAGATAGCCTACTCCTCCTCCCTACTCTTCTTTCTTAGTCATCCCGTATGAGTCACTCAAGTCATTTCCCTAGCCATGTGTAGCTCGACTTCACACGCAGCACACACGTGATCGTCACAACATACCCCCCTACAGATATCTATAATAAATCAATCCTAAAGGGAAAGCTCACCATTGCAATGCTAAAACATAGTTAGATGAATGAGGAAGCATGAAGAAAGGAGCATGGTGTCTTCTATGTTGGAAACTAGCTATTGACAAGCATGAAAGATGTTAGAGATGCAGGATCATGGGCTTATGTAATGATCTAAGAGAAGATCTAAATAAAAAAAAATATTAAATGATATAATTGTGATACAATAGAATATCTAAAGTAGGAATATGAAATCTAGAAGAGAGATAATCATAAAGGCGATGGAAAAGGTAAATATAAAGTTCCTTTTAAGGATTATTGTAGAAATTCATTGAATTAAACTTTACATAATAGTGCCAAAGAGCCCATAGAAAAATGGAAATATAGAAATGATAAACCACATCATTACCAAGAGAATCAAGTATATGTTATCCCATGCTAAGACACCAAAATCATTCGAGAGAGAAGCAATGAAGATAGTGATTGACTTAATCAACCTATCTTTGTCTTACATTCTAGATGTTGATATATTAGAAAGAGTATAAACTTGTGGAGATGTTTCTTATGATCATTTATGAGTTCATAGTTGTAGGGTGTTTGTCTCATTTCTAAGGATGAAAGAATGAAACTTGATGTAAACATAAAGTAATGCAATTTACAAGCTATGCATATGATGAAAATGATATAGATTATGGGATCTAGAAGAAAAGGAAATCCTTAAAAGCAAGGATGTGGTCATTGCATTATAGAAGATCAAATCATTGAAAATATAGAAAAGCCAAAGAAGTCTAAATTCTCAAGCAAGATCCAAGCCAATGTAAATCTAGTGTCTTAACTTAAAGATTCTAATAATGATGCGATAAATGTGTAAGATTCAATTGAAGATGTATCAACAGATAGAGTTGAAGAGAACTAAAAGAGTGAAGATCATCTACCAAATATAGTCCAAATGAGTATGAGATGTAGATTAATTGGAAGGAGCTAGAGTGTTATTAGGAAGTTATGCTATGTGAGTTAAACTAAATGGTGAAAGCCATATAAGAAATGGTTATGTCCTTTCATGAGAATTATACTTATAACTTGAAAAAATTGCCTAAGGGCAAGTGGCCATTAAGAAATAAATTCACATACAATGTGAACACTAAAAAATTAGCCTACAATCTAGATACAAGATTAAAGGGGTTCAATTAAAAGAAAGGCATTGAATTTGATGACATTTTCTCACTAGCGATGAACATGTCTTTTGTTCAAGTGATTCTCAAGATAGCTACCCATTTGACAATCTAGACTGCCCTAATGATCTACAACTCCACATAACCTAATTCATACACTAATCCTAACTTCTTTTGTTTATGATCTTCTTATTAAATCATAATAATGAAACACTCAAATATGTTTCTAAAAGAACTGATCAACAACAGATCAACAATTAGGAATCACATACCTTAACGTTTAGGTTTTTGGCACCTCTCACTTTGCATAACAATAACTCTTATTACTCATTCAAAAACCTTAAGGAATAAATCCATTATTAGACTCAGTTCACTAAAATATTACATTAACAAAGCTCATCTTACCTTTTCATTCTTTGATTTGTAGCAAATAAATCCAATCACTTTGTAGGGGCTTCTGTCAAATTACAATTAAAACTCTTTTCAGTAGTAACAAAAGAAAAGACCTTGAGTTTCTCAAACCCTTTAAATAATACCCATGAGGAATTGCCAAAATGCCCCTTGAATTAAACCTTTATTATTATTAATGCCATGACCTTTTTTTTCTTTTATTATTACATACTCTGCTACCCATCTTGATGGATCTTTTGTTCTTGAAAGTTTACATAGATCACTAAAAAGCTCTTGATACTTCTTCCTCATCTCCTCTTATAATTCTTAAGTAGCTTCTCGCTTCGATTGATCTCTACATTACACCATAATAGACTTTATATCTCATCATCATAACTTTTCACTTTTATATCCACAATCTTAATTGGTCATTCCATAATAGTCAAGTCAAGTTGTACTTTCGGTATCTCCATCTTGACTTTTTGTTTGAATGAGCCTTAAACTTTTTCAATATTGCAATGTGGTAGACTTATGCACTCTAACTAATTCTGGAGGTAACTCCAACTAGTAAGCAATATTTGTTATCCTCTCCCGAATCACATACAATCCAATGTACTTGGGATTCAACTTCCCTCATAGCCTAAATCTAAGAGAGATCTTTAATAGCACCTGATCTTTAATAGCATCTGCATAACACTTTTAGTGGCTTCAAGTTGTTAACATTCTTTATTTGATAAGCCTTATTTTATGAAGATAATCTTATACAAGCTCTAGTACCAAAATTTCTCTTTCACCTACTTCATCTTGATCCCATACAGAGTTTCATATGGCCTTATCTATATAGTTGCTTGATAACTATTGTTATAGGAAAATTCTACTAAATATGAGTGTTCACTCTAACTACATCCAAAGTTTAAAGCATTAACCCTTAATATCTCTTCCAACATCTTAATTATTCTTTTTGATTGTCCATCAATTTGTAGGTGAAATTCATGTTAAACCGTAACTTTGTCTATAAGGCGTCATACAAACTTTTCCAAAACTTGCCTACAATTCTCATGTCTTTGTCAAAAGTAATAGATGTTAGTACTCCATACAGCCTCACAATATCTTGTTCATACAACCTTGCCAACTTTTTCCAACTTATACTTCAAGTTGATCGGCATGGATTGGGCTATCTTTGGTAATCTATCAACTACTTACCTCATTACATTATCCTTTTCCTTTGTCTTAGGAATGTGTATGACAAAGTCCATTGCCACACGTTCCCATTTCCATTTAAGACTAACAAAGGTTAAAGTGCATAACCTAGTCTTTAACATTTAACCTTAACTAATTGACATGTCAAACACCTAGAAAAGTACTCGATAATCTATTTCTTAATTTTATTCCACTAATAATGTTCTTTCAAGTCCTTATACATTTTTGTACTCCTTAAGTATATTATATACCTAAAGTACTGAGCCTCCATTAGTTCCTTTTTCAACTTCAGATTTGCCCATACATACAACCTAGTAACAAACCTAAGGATTCCATTTCCTCTTATGTTGAACTTTGCTGGTTTACCCCACATCACTTTGTTCTTGATTTCTCATGCCTCTTCATCTTTAACTTAAGCAGCTTTTAATCTATAAAACAAGGTAAGTTGAATGCATAGGGTAGCCAAGTGCACTCTAAATTCATATGTCAAGATTTATGGTTCGATTCTCCCCATATCCTCCAAAAAAAAAAAAAAAAGTCTTTAAGTGGTGATTAGAGTGGCAAAGTTGCACTATCTCTTTTTGCTCAATGCATCCACTAATACATTTGCTTGCTTAGGTGATACTTAACATCTACATCAAAGTCTTTTATTAGCTCTAACTACCTTCTTTATCGCAAGTTAAGCTCCTTTTTAGTGAAGAAGTACTTTCATGAGGGGTAGGTACACCCATCAAGTTATAGTATAGTAAATGACATTAGAGTTCGAGTTGTCACCTAAAGATTAACATGTAATAACCAAAAGTATCTAATTCCTTTCCTAACTTTATTAACATAGACAACTTTCTTTAACAAGTCAATAGGAATAGCTTCACTTATCAACTTCTAATCTTAACTATATTCTACCTAAACTACTTCTACAATTGAATAAGATAAAAGGACATCAATAAAGCTTAGAAAAATGTTAGGAAAAATTCTATAACTTATTGCTAAGACTACAAAGATTCCCTTCAATCATGCTAAATTAAATTACACATATAGTCTTGGAACCATCATTCATAATATTAGACAATTAGGATTGAAACTTCAGAAATGACAATCTAATAAATTAAGCACACATGATTGAATTAATAAAAATCAAGGAATACATTATAATTGACAAAAGAGACACATTACATGTTAACTCTAGGATCCACAAGTCCACATATCAAAGATTTATGCGACAACCATGATAAAGGAATAAAATTTCATTAAAAAAAAAAGACACGTTGAAACTAGTTGCAACACAAAGTAAAACCCTAATAAACTCCTTATAATGACTGCTTTTCTTTCTTTCTATCCCCCTTTTTCTCTAGAATCATGACTTCCTATTTATAGAAATTAGTACAAAGGACTTAAATAAGGAAATAAATGATATAGTGGAATGTTTATGCTCTAAACTCATGGGCGTAAACCTTAGGTGTGATTCTCCTTACAATGAAAACTCTTCAAATTCCATGAAATAGTTAGACAATCAGATCATGGCTAAGAGCATGATCGTGATCTCTAGGCATAATCTTCATTAATTATTTATCTTAAGCAAAATTCTCCTTATTGAGCTTCTATCCTTGATCACTTCTTCAAATAAGTGAAAATCATCCTTAATCTTAACTAATCTCTGCACAAATTTCTCTCTTTTCACTTCAACTATTCATTAAAGTCTCCAAATCAATAAATTACTTAATTCAGTTCTAAATTCATTAAAGTTGCAATAAAATAAAGGAGAATTGCTATAAAAATTTCACAACAATCATATGCAAATTCACACTCATCATCCTTCAAACTTTTACAATCAGTAAAGATCTTGGTACTTCTCCTCATACAGATAATGTCTCCATAGCTTAGGAGCCATTCCTATTGCTACTAACTACAAATCATAAGTTGGGTAACTCTTCTCATATGGCTTTAACTGGCATAAGGCATAAGCTATCACCCTTTTGTCTTACATAGGCATACTACCTAAACTCTAATGAAAGGCATTACTATCAATCACAAACTCTTCTCTACTTTTGGGCAAAGCTAACACTAAAGTCATTACTAGTCTCTTCTTCAACTTCTAAAAACGGTCTTCATAACTACCATCCCACTTAGATTAACTCCCTTCTATGTTAACATTGTCAATATGGTTGCCAAACTAAAAAAACCTTGTGTGAACTTCCTGTAATACCCAACGAATCTCAAAAAACTTCTAATTTCCACTATTGTCTTCAACCTTGGCTAATTGATGTGCCTAAGAGGATTGAATCACTAGGCCTTACTATGAACTAGGGTAGGTCCATTGAGATATCGAAGAAATAAGGGATGAACAAAGAAATGTACCTTACCATAAGGCTACTGCAGTGGATGTAACTTACCACCACAATTCCATATGACTCAATGTTAGGCTAATATGACTCACAATCTGATACCAAGGTCCATTCACCACTAATCGTAGCTACGATGATTAGATAAGAGTACCAGAATTTAGAAAGGACTCTCAATAGGGGAAATTCCATAATTGAATAACGAGAAAGTTAATTTAACCTACATCATTTAAAGACTAGTTATATTAAGTCTTTTAGGCAACAATGGGACAATACACTTATAGGAAAGGGTAAAAACTAAATCTTTCTTAAGACAACACAAAAGAGGTAGGAACAATATACGACAAAGGGAATATATTACAATTACTAACCAAAAGGGAAAAGAATTAACATGAATCAACTAATAAGTGGGTCTATACCTTGAAGGGAATTTGTACAAATGTAAGTAGGGATCCTTTACTACTTTTAGGTCCTAGTTAAGTAACCAAGGGTGGGGAGGGGGGTAGTGTGAATTGGTTATAAATCAAATTTCAAACAAATGCGATACTTAAGTAAAATTTTTCTACTTGATTACTTAAATTGTCAACTAGAAGATAAATGGGTAAACAAATGCATATAAAGTGCATGAAAATAAAGAGATGAGAGTTAGAAAATCAAGCAAATGAATTGTAGTACTTTGGCCTTATGCCTACTGCACTCTTTCAACCTCATGGTTAAGGACCCAATTCTGATCTATCTTCTATTCTTATAATTGGATTGTTTGTAGCACTTTAGAATGATAGAAAAAATTCTTTTGTTCCTTTTTATGTCCTTTTCTATGAAGATCTTGCTTTCTTTATATACTTAAATTTGCAATAACTAGAGGCATTATTAAAGGTAAGTCCCTAGAGAAATTATTCCAAACTTTTACTTAGCAAAAATACCTTGTGAATTATCTCTTTATTGACATTCCATATATGTGAGATCCTTTCCGTAATACGCATGCTATAAAAGTAATGAGCTTTCCTTCCCTTTCTTTAAGAACTTCAAACATATATATAAGGTAAAATTTGCTATCAATATATGAATATTTTTAAATCTGGATGACTTGATCAAAATCTCTTTTAAATAAAATTCAAAACTTTCCAATCTTTGACTAAATTTTATAATAAGAGAAGTTTGATGTTATCCCCCATAGATTTAATCTTACTTAGTGAAATGTACTAAACATATTTCCCAAATATATTCTCTAAATGAAGCTAGGTCTTCTTAAAGTCTTAATCGATGATTGTTATATCTTAAGCTTATTCTTGTTTCCAATTCTTATACCTTCTAATTAGTCCTCTGACATGACCTTCTAATAAATCTTAGAAGACTTTGTTTAACATAATTGAGAAATTAATAAACACATATAGCAATATCTTATAAAAGTAAACATGGACGTAAAGATCTCAATATTATGCCTTTCTTTTATCATCAAAACATAATGAAGTGATTAACATTCTCCCCCCTTTTGATGATAAAAAAGCCTAAGCAAAATATCCTTAAGACATAACACCTACAGCTAAACAATATCAACAATATATCTATCACTTATATCCTTCTCCCCCTTTTTGTTATTAGTTAAAGGTTTAGAGTAATAGCTCACCTTAAGACTATGTCATATCTCAAAAGCATAGATGAGATCATAAGATAAGATTTATCATGAGAGATTGTAAATTTCCAATAGTCATGACAAGACACAAAATCAACTAGAAACATAAAACATAGTCCAAACAAAAGGAAACAACAAGTGAACATAAAAGAAACTATCATAACAAGGGTTCAAAGAATAGCAGAAAATATAAGGTTTCTTCTTAGGACAGCACTTCTTAATCCTTCAAGGAGTTGACTATTGATCAGACTTCCAAGCAAATACATAATTTGTCTTGGAAGGGTTTAGAGTAGAGCAAAAAATTCTTCAAAAGATGGATTAGTAGCAAGAACATTAGGAGTAGGAGTTGATTTAGGAGATGGATTGGATGCTTGTATAGATAGTAAAGTACCTTGAATTGGAGGGTATTGAGTATCTGGTGGTGGATTAAGAATTTGTTCAAGGGATTTGTAGCCTAAACAATGTTGGATGGAGAGGATGGTGATCGAGTTGGTTGAATAGGTTCTTATTCTTCCTGAGGTTGTTGTAGTAAGGAAGGTGATGAACATTAAGGCAAAGGATCCTTTGTGCTAGTGGTTGAGTTAGCTTACCAAACTGAGTTTTCATCAAATTCATGAAATCTATAAATTTCTTGTCCATCAAATCTTCAACCTCTTGCTTAGAGATTCTACTTCCAAAACCAATCTCAAAATTCTTTCCTTTGCTCAACCAACTATCAAAACTGTTTGATTCATCTTTTGATTCAAACATTCTCTTCCTTTTCTTACCTTCATTGATTGAGAATTTTCCTCCAATTTTCTAATCAAACCCTTTACCTATCTTTTACTTAGGCTTAATTGCTTTCTTGCCCTTAACTTTTGTTAGAATATCCTTACTCCTTTCAAACTCTTTCTCTTTATCATCCTCTGATTGACTTTTTGATTCCTCATCTGAAACCTCCCCCTCAAACAAAGATTTTTGTTATTTGTTCTTCATATGTATCTCATTGATATAAAGGGCCCAATCATTTGTGAACCAACTCTATTCTTAACATTAATCCCCATGTGATTAATGTTGTATTCTCTAATAACTTTTATGGGCAATAGCTTCATAGCTACATTTAGAATTTTAAATTTCTTAAACTTGAGCAACTTCATTAGAAGATTTCCATAAGGCTTCTTTGCCCTAGTAAAAAATGCAAGCTTGATAATCAGATTTGTAAGATCAATTTTCCTACCTTTAAACATAGCAATGATGACTAGAGCATCTTCCTTAGAGATCGAAGTTATACTCCCTTTCTTGGGCATGATACAACTTATAACCAATTTATGTAACAACCATATCAATAACCTACGATAGAAAACAAATACTTCCTTAGCCTCTCTTCTTTTGTTTACTATTTGTGATAATGTTAAAAACCTAACTTTTTCCAATGGCCATAAGCTGTTCATCATTATTCACATCAGGTAGAACAAAGCATTTGACAATATCACTTTTGGTAATGACAATTTCTTTTGCTAGTACCACAGAACTAAGTTTATCCCTTCTATTTAAGTCTAAATTTTCATAAAATTCGAAAATTACCTCTCCATAAACTACAGTATTTGCTATGCACAACTCTTTACACTCGATAACACATAGAAATTCATCCTAATAAAGTCCATTTACAGTGAAGTAGTTGAAGTGAAAAACACATAGTATAATCTAACTTCCTTTTTTAAGGAGATAGATATTTTGAACTTACCTTTTTCTTAGAGATTATGGGATTAGAATGAACAACTCTAATGTTTTGTTCCTATGACTTTTCTTCTGGTTAATCATTTGACTTATCCTCTATTTTTCTTTACTTTTTTTTAATTCTTCTTTTCCTTACCCTTTACGAATGTCCACAAACCTAGTTAGTTCATCAGATGATTCCATCACCCTATTCACTAGTATCTCGACCTTAGTTTAGTTGAATTTCTTTTTAGGTTTCTTAGATTCCTTTTCCTTCTTAACAGGTTCTTTGCTTCCATTGGTTTTGGTTTTGGTTTTGGGTTATGTGTTGAGAGACTTGGTCATCTCTAAACCAGATGATTCATTGGCTAATTGATAAGGGTTAGTTAGTCATGGTACTATTTGGGTCTTTCATTGTCTTCTTTTTAGAGAGAATGCAAGAGGATTTTTTGTTAGCTATGATGAGATGGGGGTTTTTAAGTGAGAAAGGAAAAAGAAAGGTGTGAGTAAGGAGTGAGTTACCGAGGAAGGAAGATCCTTGTAACTGTCCGATGTGGGAGAGAAGAAGAAGTACGGGAGTAAGTATGGAATGATGAGATTATTTCCATGCTTAAGGAATATTAGTTAGAAGATAGGTAGTACATTAATTAAGGCAATTGACACTCAACTCCCTTTTAAAAAAGAAACACTAGGGAAATAAAAGAGAAGCATAAGTATAAATGAAAAGGAAATAAAATATTTACAACATTATATGGGATTGAATACTTCAATTTCATTCCCAATATTTTCAAAATTCATCTTATCTAGGGCCTATGTAAATATGCCTACTAGTTGATTATCCATAGATACATATTCAATGCCTATATCTCCATTATTAACATGGTCTTTGATAAAATGATGTTTGACTTTATGTAATACCCTAGGATCTCAAGCAAAAACAATAATCCTAGGATCTAAGCCCATAAATTTAGGGTGTTGAGCCATGTTATCTATTTTCATTCAAACCTCATAGTAAGGTTAAAAAAGTTAACAAAGTAATTCTAGTAAAGTCAATTTCTTAAATAAGTAATATAAAAAGATTAATTTAAGAAAAATGTAAATTTATCGATAAAGTCAATAAATATCAACCACATGAAATTCAATCTATTAGATAGAGCAAGATATTAGAGATAAATTAATTAATTTTCAAAATTAGTAAATGAAATTGAATAATATGTAATATACATGTATTTACCTGTGAAATGCATTATATGTATTAAATATATACATATAATAATAAATTATCAAATAAGGTAAAATAATATAAAATAATGAAAAGTTAATTAAAAAATAAGTAGATGAGCCATCAAATGATGTAATAGCTTAGCATTAACTGAAAAACATGAGTCAACACCAAGTTAACTAGAAAATGACACATGATACCTAAGGAAAAAGGAAAAATGGCATGTGGCAAACACATGTTCAATTTTTATTAAATCAAATAAATTTGAAAAACTATAAATAGGACTTAAACTCTTATCTATAATATTTTAGCACCTTAAAAATACAAGAACATAATTTAGAAAAAATAAAATAAAAATAGAATAAGAAATAGGGTCGGAAATAGTCTAGGGTGATTTGTGTACCAAACCACAACTTAACTTGAAGCGACTTAGGGGTTAAAGAGAGGATGGTGCACCTAGTTGTTCTGACAAGGTTTGGCAGTTTGATGGTAGTTGGAGGTAGTCAGTTCAAGTGAACTAAAATTCCATCCGTAATTTATTTAATTTTCTAAAATAATTAAATGTTGCTAATTGCTTATGAAACTTGGTTTTCTAGGGTTATTTTAGGTGCAAATTGATGTAGTAATTTTATTTTAGTTAAATAATGATTGAAAATATAGGTTCCTTAAGAAAATGCTTGGTTTGGACAAAAATTGATATAACTTTTATAAATATTAGATAATGTTGTGTCAAGCTCAACTTTTGTGTATAATACACCTAATATTTATATTTAATTGTAGTCACAAGAATTTTCAAAATCAAGCATATTTACTATTTTTCATAATTATTTTGAATAAAACTACCAATTTTACTAAATTTTTAAAATAATTAGTTTTTAATGAAATTAATGAATGAGCCATACATGTTTAGACATCTAAAAGTTTATAATGATATTTGGAATACTTAATTTTTATCTCACACATAAATTTGTTTATTTTCCCTTATTTTCCTTAATTTCGATCTAAAACTGCTATTTTCGTAAAAATAGATAATAGCTGGTATAGTGTAATTCATAGTCAATAATTAAACTACATATTTTTGTGAGTCTATAGGATTTTTCATGAAATTAATTGAGCTCGTATACTATTTATTATGTATTTTTCTAATAAAATCCTATATATTAGCTTAATATGTAATATAGTAACTAGTACTAGTAAAAAAATTTTTGTCAAATTTTGTAAAATGAACAATTTTAGATATAGCAAAGGTTGTTGGTCACATTTGGAAAGTGGGAGTTTTAGGACTTTTAGTTTAAAATCAAAGCTTATTCGAGACAATTACAAAATTACGATAACATATGGTTGCGTCATTTCTGAGAAAGGGTATTTTTGGACTTTGACAATATTGATAGACTTGATTCCTAAGAGATCTTAATAATACTCAAAGTAATGAATGTGACAATATAAAGTTTACCAAATCAGATAAGGAATATGTAAGATACAGTCAAACGAAGTTTAAAAATGCAGTAATGAAACCTTATAACAGTTCGAGTTCAACCTATACTTGACTTAAAGATTATGTTTAAATTTTCTTAGGTATGATAAGTAAGGAAAGATCACATCATCAAGTTTAGGATTATGTACTATTACTAAGCCCAAGTAAGCGGATCAAACCCTTACTTGGAGTAGATATACTACCACTCATAACACTACATGCTATATGAAGTTGTGTTGATTGAATATGGGTATATCTTGGGTGAACTGATATGCTATTATAATGGATGCTAATGTGGTGATTTTGAATGCCAGTAACTATATCTTGGTTAAAATATTATGCTACTATGTTAGGTATTGATATGGTGTTTACAAATGATTATACTAACTTAGAGAGTTAAGGGATTGTTAACTCAATCTTCTGGATGTTCACTTAAGTGAACCTTAAGTGAGATGCTAGATTTACTCTAGGAAGAGTTTGAAAACTAGAATCAGCTAACTAAGTTGAATGAAACTTAAAGAATGATTATGCTGATTGATATTCCTATGTTGTTATGACATATCATGGCATGGCATGGCATTGCATGGTACAAAAAGAGGCCTATAGGTTAAAATTTTCAAAATAAGGCTTCCAAGTGATTAAGGAAAAATTGTAGTTTTATGAACTTAGTTTTTGGAAGCATATAGATTTGCATTGCCTAAACATCTTGACTATTTGGATAGTCAAATTTGGTGAACTACAATGTGTAATTAATTTAGCCTTATTGCTTATTTGATTTGGTGAACTATAGTATATAGTCTAAAGTTTATGAAACAAAGTTGGGGGTCCTACTCTCAAGCAACTCCTTGTTGCCCTTTTTGATATTAGTAGACTACTACAATGTGTAGTCCAATTTAGTAGGAGTCCTACTCATAGGTGTTGGTCCCGTATAAGATATTAAGAGAGGGGTGAATTGATATCTTTAAATTTTATAAAACTTTTTCATTAAAAATGAAGTTACCCCTCTTAACAACTTATAATGGTGAACAGTAATAATTTAATGATTCAATGCACAATAGATAATAAACACAATTAAAACAGTGTAAGGAAAGAGAAAATCAAGTAGAGATTTTATAGAGCTTCGGTCTTCTACCTATTGCTTTCTTTTAACTTCAATGCTGGGGACTCGGTCTACTTCACCGATGCCGTTCCACTTAATCCACTAAATCAAATCACAAAAATTACGAGCACTTGTCACAATGACATTACAACACTTTACTCTGCCTATCTAGCTTCTTAACAATCTAAGCTAATATAGATCTACATAGTATAAACTATCTTTTCTTTACAATACAATATTGAGATTACAAATGAGAACAAAAGTACAAGTATCAAATAATTTTGCACTTGAAAGAAATAACACTTGTTGTAGAACTTTGATTTAGTATAGCTCTTTGAAGAAGTATTTGAAGAACTTTTTGAAACTTTACAAAAGGTAAAAGCCAATCAAGATTTTTTGTGCAACAATAATAATTCTTTAGAGTTGTGTCTCCTAACGTTTTGAATCCTTCTTCCTTTTATATTGAGTTTTTCCAATGACTAAAAATCTAAAGATTATCTTTTATCTAACTATTAGTTATTTAAGATGATTCCTTGGATATTTTTGGAGAGGATCTTGATCTTTTGAATTAAAAAAAAATAAAAACTCTCCTTAGCTTTTTAGATAAGATATTCTTCAATCCATAACCATCAGATAAGCTTTTCTTTTGATTTTGAAAAAGTCAGCTTTTGTTAGCTATTTCCATATAAGCCTTATGTTTATGATTTGAAATCCCACAAAATTCAAATCAACCTTATCCTTATCCATTTTTATATATATCTTAATTTATCCAAATATATTTTCTCTTAAAATAAATCCCTATAGATCATGATTCCATCTTTAGTAAAACGGGATTAAATGTTTTTTCCTAATATAGTTAATATAGTTGAGCTAAGTCTTGAATAATCTAAATTTGATTAAAATTAATATTCCATGTAAGTTTCTAGACCTACCTTCTGAAGAGTTGTACGAATTCTTTTTACAAGAGCTTCTATAATACTTTCTAAAGACTTTCCAGAATAGTCTATTTTCAAATAGTTTAATGCATCTGAATAAGCTTTTGAATGTAACTTAAATATGTGAAAATATACTTTTTAAAAAAACTTCTATAAGCTTGTACTCTTAAAGATTCATTAGCTTTTAACACTTTTTGTTATCATTAAAATGTATGAGAGATATCTAACATTCTCCTCCTTTTTGATGATAACAAAAATGTTATTATAAAACTAGATCGCAAAAAAATATTATATTCACAAACACATATTCCTACATTATGTAGTATTTATCCAATGTAATGTATTGTGTATGCAACTGATTGTGGTTTTTCTCTCCCCTTTTTTGTTATTAGTCTGAATAAACTCTCCCTTAATCTTTATAAAATATTAAAGTTTGAATATGATAAACAAAGTATCAAGTGTAGAAATTGCAATGACATAAGAGATCAAACAGTAATGATTAAGAAAGTAACATAATTAAGTTTAGAAACAAAAATAACAAGTCCATGAATGGACAAAAACAAAACAAACAAGACAAGATTTTTGGTAGTACAAGAGAAAGAAAAACATAACAGCAATCATTTTTTGGATCTTTTTGTTTTCTTCCTAGCAAATAACTTGAATCTACTAGAGTACGAAGGAAGAACTTTGTTAGGAGCAAAAGTTGTTCAGAAGCTCTTGCCATAGATGAAGTAGGTTCTTTGCCTTTATCGGATGGTGGTGTAGTTTAGATTGGAGCAAGTAGAGAAGTGTCTTTGGTTGAGGCCATAGATAGAATTCTAGTGTGACCTTCAAAGGGTGTCTGTTCTTTAGGGTTAAGAATAGGAGTGGAAGCTTGAGGTATCTTTTCAGGGGATTGTAGTGAAATGACTAGAGTCTTTTTTGAAGTTAGAATAGGATTGAGTACATTCTAATTGATTGGCTGAGAGGAAGGATTAGGTCTTGGTGGTGTGAAAGAGTAGTTGAAATAGGAACAGATGGTTCTTTGGAGGGAAAAAGTGGTTCAGATGCAAGTTTAGATGGTTTAGAGGTTTGGTGCTGTAAAGGGGGTTCAGGATCAATAAAATTATATGTTTGAATAGAATGATTAGTTTCTAGAATAAACTCCTTAATCCAAGCCTTGAATAAGTCTCTCATACCAACCATTTAATCCTTGACAACCTTTTCTACAGCAGCTTTGATTCCTTCAAAGAGCTGTTCCACAAAAACTGAGCTCTGTCCTTGTTTATATTGAATTGGGTAACTCTCAGAACTCTCTAAATCTCCTCTGAAATCGTCCTAGTAGGTTCTCTAAACTCAATGCCACCTGACCTTCTAATCAATTTTCATTTCTTCTTTGGTTCCTTCTCAACTGGCTCCTTTCCTTTCTTCCTTTTCTTTCCAACTCCTTTTTCCTCAATGATAATGACCTTACTTTTCAAATTTGAAGGATGAACAAATATTCCTCCATTATGTGAATGCCATAGTTTGTCATTCACATAAATTCCCATCATCTTAAAGATTCTCTCACTAAGCTTTATAGGAGAAAAGGGACAATTTGTCTCTCCTAGAAGTTTTAGCTTTTTGAAACTAAAAAGGGCCATTAACAAATTTCCATAAGGTCTCACATCTACGTGCTGCCACATGTGTCACATCATTAACTTAACAACATCTACTTGTTTCTTGCCCAACATGGCCAACATCACCAATGCATCTTCCCTAGTTACTGAGGTTGCACTACCTTTCCTTAGTAGTACCAAATAGTTAACAAACTTATGAAGAATTCTAATTAACAACTCAAACTCTATACTAAAAATATCTCTTCCTATTCCCAAATCAATTCCATCATTCAATTTAGTAAATATTTGTTCTTTTGTCAACTGTCTTATGCTTTCATCATCATTGAATTCTTTAATGCCAAAGCATTTCAAAATATCCTTCTTAGTAATTTCTATTCCCTGTCCTAGTACAGTTGATTTCCACACTTCTTGATGTTTACTATTAAGTTTTCTATAAAATTCATCAATCAAATCTCCATTTATTACTCCACGTAACAGTCAGTCCACTTAAACCCAATCTATCTAAATAATCTTTCAAATAAAAGCCATTCTTCTCAAAGTATTCAGAGTCTAAATAAAATGAGTCTTTGATTGAAAGACTTTTACCTTTGACTGTATACCTTTTCTTGGGTTTCTCCTTTAAAGGGGTAATTATGATCATCACTTTGTTTGACTTGTTCACTTTCTAGGAAGACTGTGATTTCTTTTTGATTGAGGTAGCTTTCTTAGGTTTTTGAACAAATTTTTTAGGTCTTGAAACAGGATTAGGTTTTGAAGGATCTCTTTTAGAGACTTCTTTAGATGGTTTTTCCAAGGGTTTAGATTCTTCTAAATCAGCAACTTCTTCGGAGGAGCTAGATTCTTTATCATCTTGAACTACTTCCTAGATTTGTTTAGAATGTACTTCAGAGGCATTCTTTTGATTCACTTCTCGAATAGGATCTTCTAAAGGTTCATCTTAAAGTTTGAAGGTTAGGGTTCTTTCAGATGATCTTTGCTGTGTTTCAATTGCATTTGATTATGGGTTTGTACAGTTTGTGGTTTCTTATTCATCAAGAATGATAGGATTCTTGGGATCATTTTGAATTTTCGATTTGACTCCTTTAGTTGCAATGCAGTTAGATTTTTTAGGCACCATTGCAGTTAGATTTTCGTATTTAGCAGATTTCAAGTGAGCATGCTCGAAAAAAAAAATTAAAACATCTATGTAAAATTAAATTAAAAACAAAATTAACAAAAGGGATTACACACACCTAGTTCATTATGAATGAACTCAAATCTCAATTTATCTAGAGGTTTAGTAAAAATATCAGCAATTTGATATTCAGTTGTAATACCCTAGATTTCGAGCTCATACGATTACCTTAGGATCTAAGCTCCTAAATTTAGAGTGCCGATCTATGATATCAATTTAATTTCAAACTTCACAATAAGGTTCGAAAAGTTAGATGAAGTCATTTAAGTAAAGTCAATTTATTAAAATAAGCTATACAAAAATATTAATTAAAGAAAACGTTAATTTATCTCTAAAATTGATAAATATCGAAAATGTGAAATTCGAGCATTTAGACATAACGGGATATTAGAGATAAGTTATTTAAGTTATAAAAATAATAAATGAAGTTGAATTATGCATGTATTAACATAAAACATGCATTATTTGAATTAAATACATGTATATAATAAGAAATTATTATTTAAATAAGGTAAATTAATATAAAAAATTGGAAAATTAATAAAAAAATGTAAGGATGGGTCATCATACCTATGTGGTAGCTTAGAATTAATTTGGATGATGAGTCAAAAGCAAAGAAATGAGGAAAGGATACCTCATGCATTGAAAATCCAAAAAAATGACATGTGTAAGGCACATATCCAATTTTTTTAAATTCTTATCCAATTATAAAATATAAATAGGCCTTCTACACTTCAAAAACAACATTTTGGAACTCTGGAAAAAATAGAAAATCACTCAAAAAAATTTCGAAACCAATTAGAAAAAAATAAGAAAATTAGAGCAAAAATAGAGCACGAAATCTAATCAGGCCGATTTAATAGGCTATTAGTGTCCAGTTGTAGTAGCCTTTTGCAGTCAAGGAAAGCACCACTAGAGAGGGTGTTCTGACAAGGTTGGGTGGCTGGAGGTAGTTGGTTCAGGTGAACCAAATTTCCGGCTAAAACTTTGTAATTTTTCTAAAAATAGCAAATGATATTATTTAATTATGAAACTTGGTTTTCTAGAGTTATTTTATGTGTAGAATAATTTAATAATTTAATTTTAATGAAATAATTATTTGAAATATAAGGTCCTTAAGAAATGGCTTTGTTTGGACGAAAATTGAATTAAATTTAAGAAATAGTAAATGATGTTCTTTCAAGTTGAAAATTTGTATGTGACATAATCAATACATGTATTTAATTTTAGTAACATTAATTTTTTAAAATAATTATGGTTACTATTTATTGTAATTATTTTAGATAAAACTAGTAATTTCGCTATTTTAGTGAATTAATTAGTTTTCAACAAAATCAAAGTATGAGCCCTATATATTACAATTTTTGGATGTTCATAATGATGTTTAGGACACTTGAATTTTATCTTGTTATTAAATTCACTTGTTCACTTAATTTCTGCTAATTTTGAGTTAAAATCGCTATTTTCATAAAAATATATAATAGTTATTTTAGTATAATTCATGGTTAATAATTAAACTATATATTTTTGTGAGTCTATAGGATTTTTTGTGGAATGAATCGGGCTCATATACTATTTATTATGTATTTTCATAATATAGACATATATATTAGCTTAATATATGATATAGTAATTAATACTAATGTGATATTTGTTAAAATGAAAAAGATTAGTATCTTGGAATACATAATAAACGATGACCAGCTTGGGGAATGAGGAATTTTATGACTTTTAATTTAGATTTAGGATTTAATTGAGTTAATTATGAGGTTATAATAACATACGGTCGAATTGATAATATGAAAGGGTATTTTTAGATATTTAGAAATATTGGTTAGTTATGATTCTTAAGATATCTTAATAGTACTTATAATAACAATTATGATGATATAAAGTTTACTAAAATGGGATAAAAAATGAATAAGATACAATCAAATTAAGCTTGCAAGCACAATAATGAAAATGCACAAGAACTTAGTATTGACTTGGTAGTTGACTTGGAGTCTGTATGTATTTTTTTAGGTGTGATAGGCGAGGAACGACCACATCGTGAAGCTTAGGATTTTACGTTAAATCGAGCTCAAGTAAGTGGATATTTCTATTTTTGTGCAAGTAGACCAATGTCTACTTGACTTAGAGTTAGTTGTGTTATGAATTGTAATGATGTGCTGGATTGATTGGATACTTGATTCTGTTGAATGTGTGTTTGAAAAAGTGAAATATTTCTTTGTGCATGACTGATTCATCAATATGTATTTCTATTTGGAAAACTTAGAAACTGAATTATTCTTTAAGGTGTTCGCCCAAGCGAGCCCTATGCGAAGAAATGTAATATAAAGTTGAGAAACAAAGCTGAAGTTGAGATAGTTGAATTATTTATAACGTGGAACTTGAGATTCATGCCCAGTACTAAGTTACTGTGCTGTTTACTAGATTCATGGAATGGCATGAAAGGACTTATGGGTCAAGTTTCTAAAAAGCTTGAGAAATGTTAAGTTAGCTTTAAGAAATATAGAATGCATTATTCAACTTATTCTGGCTACATTGAATGTGTAAACCCTAGGAAAAACAGTAGTTGAACCTTAACTCGAGTCCGAGTATTCTCAATAGTACAATAAGTCGATAAGGCTAATAATAATAAAAGAAAATTAAGTTTAATAAATGAAAATTAAGTTTAATAAATCAAATATAACACCGATAACAAAACTTTCGGACTTTATCAAAACCCTAAATCGCTTACTAAAACCCTAAAACTAGTTTATACATCATTAATCGAAACTGAACTCAAAATTGCTCGAAACCTTAAAATCATAAACATAAACCTAAAAAATAGTTAAATATTACACCACAGCAATAAAATTATAGTCGAATGTAATTTTCAACTAAATCGCCTATTTGTACAAAATTGTAATGAAATTACCATAATAACTTGTAAAAATTATAATTGTAACGGGTACCAGTTAAATTGATAAAATCTCACAAAATTTTGAAAACTAATCTATGAGGAGATTCGTTATAATTTATATGATTCGAAAAATTACACATATTTGTTAATAACTTTCATTTTCCTTCTCTTCTATTTTCAATTTATCTCATTTTCTCTCTTCATGTCCAAATCACTCCTTCCCCTGCACAAAACGTAAGAAACAAAAGAAAGAACAAAAGTTAGCAAATTGAAAGCCAAAAGAAGTAGCCACGTAATGTTATGTTTTTTTTGTCTTATTTACATTAATAAAAAGTGAACTTAGTTTAAAATTGAAGCCAACATCACATGAGCAAAAGGAAAGTAATATAAATATGAAAAAACAAAAGAAAACCACATTCTACAAACATTCAGTACGTATAACCGTGAGGAAAAAAAAAAGAGAGAGAAAAAGAAAGAAAGAAAAGAGAGAAAGAAGGAAGAAAAAGAAGAAGGAAAAGAAGAAAAAAATAAAACCTACAAGGTAAGAGATTTATTTTAGAAAATATATATGTATATGATAATATATATGTGTAGAATTATAGTATTTTTATGATATTTTATGGTATTTGTACATATAATACTAATAGTATATGTTTATGTATATGAATACCTAAACTTAATTATATGTATAAATATAAGATTAAGTATATCTACATGTATGTACCAAGGTATATAGTATGTATTATGTTTTTTTTTTTATATACATCTAATTAGTAATTTACATCATTCTAGTATAAATATATATATATGTACCGTAACTTTATATATATATGGGTATACATATATGATTATATATATATGTATGTAGTTGTATAGTATATAGTGGAGTATTTTTATAAGTATGTATATATATATAATAGTATACGGTATATTA